>CM066035.1:880647788-881854356 GCA_033557465.1 Ichthyophis bannanicus | reverse complement strand
CCTCCAGGAACTTGGTCCAAACATGTTGTCAAACCTTCTTAAACACTAACAGCTTTTACTATCAGTCCTCCGTAGCCGAAATTCCAGAGTTTCATAATCCCACATTGAGCGAAAAAATATTTTCTCTTATTAGTCCCTTAAATTGTAAAGCTGTCAATTGCAATGTTCCTCTAGTTTTTCTACTTTTTGATGGCATAAATTACCGATGTACATTAACCCGTTCACACGCCCATTCTTTAATTTATCCACCTCTATCATATCTCCCCATTTTAGCCACTCCTTCTTTTCCAATTTGAAGAGCCACCTTTAAAAAAAAACAAAAAAAACCTTTCCTCATAGGATAATCCTTTCATTCCCTTTTTACATGATTTTTAGGGCCTTCTTCTCTTTAACCTTTTTCTAGATTCCACTATATCCTTTTAGAGATATGGCCACCAGAATTGCAACACAATATTCAAGGTGCACGTGAATGATGGACGATACAGAGGCATTATAATATTCTCCATTCCTTTCCTTATAGAAACCGAGAAACAGGCTCACAGAAAAAGACCACCTGGCCTATCTACATCTGCCTCTTCCATAGTCAAACCACTACAATAGTCCCCCTTTTTTCCCTTTAGAGATCCTCTGTGTTTTGTCCCATGCTTCTCTGAATTCAGAATACTGTCCCTCATCTCTAACCACCTCCCACTGGGAGACCATTCCATGGATCCACTACTCTTTCTGTAACAGAATATTTTCCGCATATTCACTCCTAAATCTATCCCCCCTTCACCCGCTAATCCCATGGTCCCCTTGTATCAGAAAACTTCCTTTCACTTGAAAGAGGCTCTCCTTCCCTGAACATTTATGCCACGGAGATCTCTTAAACATCTCAATCATATCACCTCTATCCCGCCGTTCCGCTAAGGTGTACATATTACGATCCTTAAGTCTGTCCTCATATCTTTATAATGAAGAGCACTAACCATTTTAAGTAGCCACACCCTCTGCACCACTCCATCCTATGCACATCCTTCACTCTTTCTTTAAAGAAAATTATTTCTGCATATTCACTCTCTGAATCTATCCCCTTTCCACCCCATCTCCCATATCCCCTTCAATATCATAGCTTGCTTTCAATCAAAAGAGGCTCTCCTCCTTCTGCCATTTATGCCATGGAGGATTATTTAAACGTCTCAATCATATTACCATCTATCCTGCCCTTTCCTCTAAGGTGTATATATATAAGACTCCTTACTGTCTGTCTTCATAATATATGCTTTTATAATAAAGACCACTAACCATTTTAGGTAGCCACCCTCTGTACTGACTCCATCCTGTTTTAAAATCCTTTTTGAAGGTGCGGTCTCCAGAATTGCCCACTATACTCCAAATGAGGTCACACTAAGAGACTTATACATAGGCACTATCACCTTCTTTATCTTCTGCTGTGGCCATTCCCCCTCCCTGTGCACTCAAGCCATCCTTCTAGCTTATGTCCATTCGCCTTTTTCTACCTGTTTAGCTACTTTAAGATCATCGTACACTACCATGCTTTACGTTCTTCTCTTTCTTTAGTGAACAAAAGTTACCTTTAATCTCCTAATACTATATGCTGCTATACCTTGGATTGCTGCAGCCCAAATGCATGATACTTACATTTTGTTTTTTTAACAGTTACAATCTCCCAGCTAACCAAATTCTATACCATCAGATAAGCTTAGCTAGATCCCTCCTCATGTTATCTACACCTTGCCTGGGTGTCCTCCTCTGTATTGCAGATTGTTGGTATAGATATCCGCAAACGAGCAACCTTATTCGCAACAGGCCCTTCCACTATATCCGATAACAAAGCATGTTAAAAAGAAATTGGCCAAAGGACAGATTATCTGGTGGCACACCCTCACTGGTAACTTCTTTTCCTTTTCCTCAGAGTGAGTGTCCATTTACACTGTAACCCTTTGTCGCCTCCCACTCAACCAATTTCTAACAGACCAATCAGTAACTGTTAGGGTGTCATCCCTAGGTGATCGGTTGTTTATAAGTTGCCTGATGAGGAACGGTGTCCAGGGCACCGGCCCGTCCATTGAGTCGGAATGTTTTTTTGGCACAGTGCCCCGCGTTTCAGGGGGCCCCGCGCAAAAACATTCTTTTGTAAAAGTAAAATTGAAAAAAAAAAGAAACCTGTCTCCTGCCGCTGTCCTGGGGCCTGCCGCGGCAGAATCGAGCGTGCCGCGGGGCCGCCCCTGTAACCCGGCACAGCCTCTCCCTCCCTGTAGCAGCTCTCTCGTTCTGAGCTGCAGTCAGACGCGCCGGCTTGCAAGATCGCGAAGGGAAGAGTTTCCCTGGGTTTCGCGACTCTGTTAGGCCCGCGGGGGCTGATGGGAACTTCCCATCAGCCCCCCGCGGGCTTAACAGAGCAGGCGAGGGAAAAACTCTTCCCTCGCGCTCTGTCAAGCCGGCGCGTCTGACTTCAGCTTCCACTAGAGAGCCTGCTACAGGGAGGAGAGGCTTTGCCGGTACAGGGGGGCCCCGCGGCCCGCTCGTTCTGCCGCGGCGGCCCCCGACAGCGGCAGGAGATCAGGTTTTCTTTTTTTTAAAAAATTCCGCCTGTTCTGGGCTGGGCGTTAGGAGTGGGGCTGGGCTGGGGGTTAGAAGTGCTGCTTGGGCTGGGCTGGGCTGGGCTGGGGGTGGTGTTAGGAGTAGTGATAACAGACCTCAAAACCTGGGCTGGGCGGTGGGGGGGTGTGTAGGAGTAGTGATGGGCTGGGGCTGGGCTGGGGGGGGGTTAGGAGTTGTGATGGGCTTGGGCTGGTCTTGGGCTGGGTGGGAGGTGTTATGGAGTAGTGATGGGATGGGCTGTGCTGGCTGGGGGGGGGTTAGGAGTGTTGATGGACACTGGGCTGGTTGGGGGGTGTTTAGGAGGTGGTTATGGGCACTGGGCTGCGCTGGGGGGGGTATGAGTGGTGATGGGCACTGGGCTGGCTGGGGGGGTTAGGAGTGGTGATGGGTGCTGGGCTGGGGGGTTAGGAGTGGTGATGGGCGCTGGGGGGGTTAGGAGTTGTGATGGGCGCTGGGGAGGGGGTAGGAGTGGTGATGGGCGCTGGGGGGGCTTAAACTACAGTTTGGGTGAGGGGGGATTTGGACGGGAAGTGGGCTGGTGGGCTTGGGACTGGAAGTGGGTTGATGGGGGGTTAGGACTGGTAATGGGCTATGGGAGGGCTTAAACTAAAATTGAGTGATGGGGGATTAGGACTGGGAGTGGGCTGATGGGGAGGTTAGGACTGGTAATGGGCTATGGGGGGGCTTAAACTGAAAATTGGTTATGGGGGATTAGGACTGGAAATGGGCTGGTGGGATTAGGACTGGGAGTGGGCTATGGGGGGGCTAGGACTGGTAATGGGTTGGGGGGGTTGCTAGGACTGGAAATGGGCTGAGTGGAAGGGGGCTTGAACTGCAAATAGCTGTTGGGGATGGGGCTTGGAATGGAAATGGCTGAGGGAAGTGGGGGGCTTGAACTGCAAATAGCTGATGGGGACGGGGCTTGGAATGGAAATGGGCTGAGGGGAAGTGGGGGGCTTGAACTGCAAATAGCTGATGGGGAGGGGGACTTGGAATGGAAATGGGCTGAGTGTAAGGGGGCTTGAACTGCAAATAGCTGATGGGAAGGTGGGCTTGGAATGGGCTCTGAGGGGAGGGAGCTAGGACAGGCACTGGGCTGATGGATGGGCTAGGATAGAACTGAGAATTGGGTGTTGGGGGAGCTAAGATTGGAAATGGGCTGTGGTGGGGGCTTGGATTGAAATGGACTCATGGAGGGGCTAGAACTGGAAGTAGGCTCATGGGGGGCTTGGTTTTAGAAATGGGCTGACTGGAGGGTAGCTAGGATTTAACAGTGTGTGATGGTGGGGCTTGGAAAGGACTAGATATGGGCTGATTGGTGGCTGGTATTGGATATGAGCTGATGAAGGGACTCGGATAGGACTGGAATTGGATGGGGGGAGCTAGGACTGGAAATGGCTGATGTGGGGACTAGAAGGGAGCGGATACTGGGTGGGGCTGGAACTAAAAGGGAGCTGATGTTGGGGAGATTAGAAGGGGATGGGGCTGGAGAATGAAATGGAGAGGGGAAAAATATTTTGTGTGGGAGGGAAGAAAAATGTACAATTGGCCGGGTATGGGAGACTAAGTGGGTATTGAGGATGGAGGGGTAAAATTTGAGTGGATGAAATAGGAATGAGGAAAGAGCAAAAGGAGGAAGATTATTATGTTAAAGCAGATGTAGAGAGAGAATGGAAAAAACTAGAAGAGAAGAAAGGACAAATGGACAGCAGACGATGGAGAGATAGCAGAAGACACAAATAAACCAGAAGAAAGTGGCTGGAACAATTGCAACTGAAAAAAAAATGCACAAAAGGTACAAAGATATCTCTTTATTTTGAATTTATTAACTGGAATATGTCATGCTCTGGGAAATGTGCATCATTAATGTCTGTGCTTTGTTTAGTACAAGAGGAAATTAATTTATAGTTTTATTTCTACATTGTTGTTGTACATTCCAAGTTTGGCTTTTAGGGTTCCCAGTTTAATTATTGTCTTCCTGTTTTTAAATTGTGATTCCTTGTTTGGTGATAGTCTATGTTCTGCATGGTGAGCTGAGCTGAGGTATTCTGTTTATGTAATTCCTATTTGACATTGTCACTTGTTCTCTTTCCCCAGTAGGTCATGTATTGTTATTCTCTGAAATGTATTGGTTTAATATTTGCAGTGTTGCCTTTTGATAGGTAGTGTATGGTGCTTTATGAGTCCTGGTAGTGCTGTTGGGATACGGTGGGTTTGCTATGGGTTCTAAATGGGCAGTGTTTGTAGTAGTTCCTAATGTGCCTGGCGGTTGGCACTGGATTATAGTAATGTAGAAATCTTTGTCTTTTTTTATCCATACACTCATGAAGAGGCATGTATACTAAAAGTTATGGTATGGTAACATTATGCAAATATTTATGCAAATGAGGCCCCTTATGCAAATGAGGCCCCGCACCGAGTCTCCGCACATGGCCCCGCACCCCCCTTGGGCCGCCCCTGACGGTGTCAAAGGCTTTACTGAAATCTAAATACACCACATCTAGGGCTCTCCCTCGGTCCAACTTCCTGGTCACCCAGTCAAAGAAATCAATCAGATTTGTCTGACAAAGATCTGCCTCTGGTGATCCATGCTGCCTTGGATTCTGTAATTCACTGGACTCCAGAAACCTCACTCTTTTCGCTTTCAGTAGTGCTTCCAATAATTTACTCAACACCGAAGTTAAACTAACCGGCCTGTAGTTTTCAACCACACCCTTACTTCTGCTTTTGTGTAAAGGAACCACATGTGCCTCTCTCCAGTCCTTTGGCACCACTCCTGACTCCAACGAGGCATTGAAAAGGTCAGTCAGTGGAGCTGCTAGAATGTCCGCAAGTTCCCTCAGTATTCTAGGGTATATCCCATCCGGTCGCATTGCTTTGTCTACTTAAGTTTAGTTAATTTCTCACGAACACAGTCTTCTGAAAATTGTTCAAGATGCCCCTCACTTCTGTTTGTGGGTGTTTCTGAGGTCCTGCTCTTGGTTCTTCATCTGTGAACACAGAACAAAAATATCTGTTAAGCAATTCCGCTTTATGCTCATCAGCTTCTACATATTCCTCCCTTCACCCTTGAGTCTGACAATACCACTTTTGCCCTTCTCACTAACATATCTGAAAAATGTCTTATCCCCACATTTATTGCATTGGCTATTTCCTCCTCTTATTGAATCTTTGCTTTTCTGACTTCTTTGCTAGCTTCTCTAAATGTTTCCAAATATAGATGCCTGTCTTTCTCTCTCTGTGATCTCTGTATTTTATGAAGGCTTCCCTCTTTTTCTTCACTTTTTTCAACTACTTCTTTTGAAAAACCATAGCGGTGTCCTTTTCCTTTTACCTTTATTTACCATTTTAACAAAAAGGTTGGTTGCCCTTAAAATATCCCCTTTCAGTTTTGCCCACTGTTTTTCTACATCCCCCAGCTGTTCCCATCCCGCTAATAATTCCCTGAGGTATTGGCCCATCTTGGCAAAGTTAGTTTTCCTAAAGTCTAAGACCCGCGCTTTTGAATGGATTTTAACAGCACTAGTCCTAATACTGTATCAGATGGATCTTCCACTATAACATCAGAAACACTTTCACCATTGGTAAGCACCAAGTCTAGTATGGCCTCTTCACGTGTGGGGTCTGTTACTAGTTGCCTGAATAGTTCTCCCTGTAGAGAATCCAAGATCTCCTTACTTCTAGATGATACTGCAGCTGGAATGTGCCAATCAACATCTGGCATATTGAAATCCCCTATCAGTAGCACTTCCCCTTTCCTGATACATCCCAGTCATGATTTTCTGTGAACCATGTTTCTGTAAGTTGCCACTAAATCCAAGTCAGCCTCTCCCATTAAAGCTTCAACATCTGGGATCTTATTTCCCATGCTACGGGCATATATACACATTGCTTTCCCATATGTTGCCCCTTTTTGCCCATTTCCATAAACATATTTAATGTTTCACTTACCTGGGGGCTTTCTTAAGCCATCCCCAATGAATCTAGTTTAAAGCCCTCTTCATAGATTAGCCAGTCTGCTAATGAAAGATCCATCAACCTTTTTTGGAGAGATGAATACCATTTCTGCTCTGCAACTCTTGGAACAGCATCCCATGGTCCAAGAAACCATCCACACAGCCATGCATTTTTCTCCAGGGTGTGATCTTCTCTGCCTTGGCCTTTACCATCAACAGGGAGGATTGAAGAGAACTCCACCTGCGCTCCTATCTGCTTCACCCTCTGTCCCAGAGCCATAAAGTCACTTTTGATATGCTCAGAGGGATACTTGGCAGTATCATTTGTGCCGATATGAATTAGCAACATTGGGTAATAGTCAGTAGGCTTGATGAGTCTCGGCAAAGTCTTCGTAACATCTCGGATTTTGGCACCTGGCAGACAACATACCTCTCTGGACATCAAGTCTGGTCGGCAGATGGATGCCTCATTACCCCTCAGAAGAGAGTCACTAATCATCACTACCCTTCACTTCCTTATGTTCACTGATTATACAACTTTGGGGTGCTCAAGCTCTGGTTCTTCCCTTTCCAGGGATGCTTTCACCTCCTCCATTTCCAGGGCTGCTAATGGTTCTTCAATTCAAGGGCTGGAGAAGTTGGACTGGTGTTTTCTGCAGGCCTGGTGACTTGTGTCAAACCTTCGTCATTCTGTAGGCTCCCATCTTCTCCTCTGCTGGAGAGCTTGGATGTTGTAAGAAGCATTTCATCAATGTACTTCTCACTGTCTTGAACGCTCCTCAGCCTCACCACCTCCTCTCTGAGCTCCCCCACTTTTTTCCTGAGAGCTTCAGCATGCAGGCATCCTGCACATGGAACCGGTCCTTCAACTGGCATTGGGACCTCTGACTGGACAGAGGCAGAAGCTGTAATGGGGGCAACAGCTATGGTGATACAATTTTTCCCAGCCATTGTTCAGTTGATGGAGCTTAGGTCTGTGTTGAAGCAAAAGAGAGAGAGACCTACCAAACTACCATCTGGTTTCCCAGCTGTCCTTTCAGAGAAAAAGCAGTTAAATCTCTTTTAAGCGTGTTCAAAATGTGCTGTTCCAAGTCCCTGTGTGTAGTTAATTGGGGAGGTGCCCTATGAAGCAAGATTGCTCATTATGGGTGGGTGGGAGTTGTGGGGGGTAGTAAGGGAACTAATACCTGATGAGGTGTCAGTAGCTTCAAAGAGCTGAAAAAGATGCTAAAGCAGAGTTTTGAACCCACCCCACTAAAGAAAGTATTTCCCCTTTTAAACTAAAGCATCAAAAAGAGTGTGACTTTGTTTTAAAAATGTACCAAAACCGTTTTAAGAGTTCCCAGGCAGAGGGCTAGTAATTTAAAAAGCCACAAACTCTTACCTTTGCTTGAAATGTATAGCTCCTGTTAGGATTCCTAGCATTCTATTTACTTTCTTTGCTGCAGCTGCACACTGGGCAAAGGGTTTCATCATATTATCCATGATGACTCCTAAACCCTTTTCCTGAGTGATGGTTTCTAAGGTGGTACCTTGCATCGTGTAACCAAAGTTTGGGTTGTTCTTTCCTAGCTGTATAACGTTGCACTTGTTCACATTAAATTTCATCTGCCATTTGATTGCCCAGTCTTCCAATTTATCAAGGTCTTCTTGCAATTTTTCACATTCCTTTTGTGTTTTAACAACGTTGAATAATTTTGTATCATCTGTAAATTTGATCACCTTACTCGTTATTTCAATTTCCTGGTCATTTGAATTCAGATACTGTCCTCATCTCTACCACCTCCACTGGTAGACTATTCCACGGATCCACCACTCTTTCCATAAAGAAATATTTCCGCATATCACTCCTGAATCTATCCCCTTTTACCCTCATCCCATGTCCCCTCGTAACAGAGCTTGCTTTCAATCGAAAGAGGCTCTCCTCCTGTGCATTTATGCCACGGAGGTATTTAAAAAGTCTCAATCATATCACCTCTATCCCGCCTTTCCTCTAAGGTGTACATCCTTAAGTCTGTCCTCATATACTTTATAATGAAGACGACTAACCATTTTAGTAGCCATGACTTTTTAATTTCGCCAAGAGTCCTTAATGAGGAACCTTGTCAAAGGCTTTCTGAAAATCCAGATACACTATATCAACCGGCTCACCTTTGTCTACCTGTTTATTCAGACCTTCAAAAAAATATAACATAAATAAATAAACATAATTGATGTTGGTTCTCTCCCATTAAACCATGACTATATACATGATCCGTAATTTTATTCTTTATAATGGTTTCTACCATTTTGCCCGGTACTGATGTCAGACTCACTGGTCTGTAGTTTTCCGAATCACCCCTGGAACCCTTTTTAAATATTAGCATTACATTGGCCATTCTCCACTCTTCAGGTACTACAGATGATTTTAATGATAGTTCTCAGATTAGTAATAATAGGTCTGCAATCTCATATTTCAGTTCTTTCAATACCCTTGGATGTATACATCTGGCCCAGGTGATTTGCTACTCTTCAATTTATCAAATAGTTGTAGTACATCTTCCCGGTTTATCAACATTTCTTTCAATTCTTCTGCTACATCACCTTTATATACCGTTTCAGGCATGGGTAAATTCCCTACATCTTCGGTAAAGACTGAAGGAAAGAATTCATTCAGTCTCTCCGCTATGGCCTTGTCCTCACTTAGCGCCCCTTTTACTCCTCTATCATCCAATAGTCCAACTGACTCTCTCACAGGTTTTTTGCTATGAATGTAATTGGAAAAATTTTTATTATGCATTTTTTGCTTCCCTGATAGCTTTTTTCAAATTCTCTCTTTGCCTTGCATCTAACTTGGCAATGCTTATGTTGTTTCCGGTTTTTGTTATTTGGCTCCTTTTTCCATTTCCTGGACCTTCCTTCCACTCTTTTTAAAGCATGAAATACATTTGTTCTATGCTTCCAAGATAGTACTTTTAAACAATGCCCATGCTTTATGTAAATCTTTAACCTTTCCAGCTGTTCCTTTTAGTCTTTTGTTAACTATTTTCCTCTTTTTATCATAAGTGGAGGAGTAGCCTAGTGGTTGGGGCAAGGTACTTCAGGCCGGAAGGTCGGGGGTTCAAATCCCACTAGAGGACAGCAACCTTGGGCCGGAAGGTCTGGGATTTCTAGTCCCACAGGTGCTCCTTGTGGTCTTGGGCAAGCCACTTAACCCTCCATAGCCCATGTTCCCTGTAAAATAGTTATCTCCAAGTTATAATGCCCTGTTCAATGTAATTTCAGTTTGTTCAATGTAAACCACACTGATGCAGAATAGCGTGGTATATAAGAGAATGTAAATAAATAAAATAAGGTTAACACACCAGGACATGTAATTCATGATCTACAGCCAGGGCTTGAACCTGTGACAGTACACAGGTACTCTTGACTTTGGACTGACCTCTCATGTGAAACTGATAAGAGAAAGGTTTCTCTTTTCTTTACAAATTGTTCATCAAGCGTTGGTTTGTTATCTGATACATTAATGTGATCCACTGTACACCCATTGTTAAAAAATCTTTCAGGGGTTGCTATGGACTGTTCTAATTTTCAACATAAGCATTCTTCTGATCAGAAAGCTAATTGAACAAGCTCTAGGCCATCTATTAGATACTTTTTTAGAGATATATAATTTTTGGGATCATGGCAGCATGGTTTCAGAACACAACTTAGGGGCCCTTTTACTAAAGGGCACTGTGGTGTTGCCCCAAATGCACCGATTATATGAAAAATATCTCCTCAAGGAGCCAATGATAACATCGAAAAAACAAAAACCCCCCAAATAAGGCACTATAGAAAAATCTATTTAATCCAAAAACAAAAATGATAACATAAACGTGAGGACAAAAAAATCTATGGATGGACTCCAGTGACAGACTGTTCGCCAATAAAGAGGAAAAAAGACCTCAGCAGCCCTCCAGCCAATAACATGGAGAGATCAAGTCTATCAAAAGACAAGCAATGCCATAAATAATGATAAGACTCTGCTAACATCAAAGGTCAAAACAACCTCTCACACTCAAGGCAAAAACAGTTCAAAAACTGGTGCAGTCCAAATCCAAAGCAAGTATGCTCAGAGTGACAATATGGCAACTAATAGCATATGATGGTAAGAACTGAAACACAGACAGAAAACTTATCTGTGATCCAAATCAGCGAGACAAACCAGAAGGTCCGAAGTAGATAGGAGCCCCGCCATCAGATGTTTCGCCTTGCGGCTTCCTCAGGGAGCTCCAAGATGCGCTATCATAATGTTGCATGAAAAGAAAAGAAAAATGAACTGAAGCACCATAAAGGAGAGTGATGTGTCCTGGCGATCAAAATCTCAAAAAACCGCTGTTTTTGCCTTGAGTGTGAGAGGTTTTTTTGCAAAGTGCCTGATACCAGTCCATTTCAGTTCGCTTGCACCCAACAGATCAAGTTGTACACATTCAATTTCATTCTTGACCACCTCCAACTTCCCTTGGTTCATGCTTCGTATGTTCCATGTCCCAATATGAATTGCAACTTCTGATTCTCATATCATGCGCAGCTACATCAGCAGTCAGATGTCCCGAGGGCTTTGATCCAACCACATCATAAATGCTGGCTTTACTCTGAAAAGTCTTTAGCTCCTCCCCAGTAGCCAGTTGAGTGACTTTTGACTTGGGGGTCTCATCTTCCAGCACTATAGTGCAATTTGTTTTGTTGTGACTATCCATTGGGGTTTCATGACAAGATACAGAAGTAGATTGCCATGCCTTTCTTCTGCGCAGTTTAGTGTTGTTGCCATTGTCACAGAAATGTGATCCTCCGCCGCCAACATGGTCCCATTCTTCTGCTGCCCAGATAGGTGGTTTGTCTTGGTCTAGCACCTCAGCTGAGACCTGTCCATCTTGACAGAACTTTTTTTTCCTTAGTGACTGGAAGCAGGATGAGGGAACTTTGAAGCTCATTCAAACACTTTTAAAACCAAGCTGAATGAGGATTTGAATTGAGTGGTCAGAGAGTGAGAATATGAATTGATTTATCAGAGTGATTTTAATTGTTAGCACTGTTTTGGTTAAAAGCTAACAGTGTGTGACTTGCTTTCTATAGCATTTGAGTCCTTCAAGCAGTGAAGGAAAAGTAAGGCTGAAGGAAATAAAAACTCCCACTGCAGTGAAAAGAAAACTTAAAAGTCAGCTGTTTTAAAACACTGTACTGCTAACAGGATTTATTGAATCCTGAAACATATTGAGGTGTTTTGGTGAGGAAGAGAGTGCATGTTTGAAAGAGTGAAGGTTTGAATGTGTTTTTGAAGCAAGAAAAAAAATGCCTTATATAAAGAATTACATTTATTGGCAATTGGTATAGTTTTCCTGAACTGATTGGCAGTTGTAAGGATTGACTCTGGCACATACCTAAAGAAAAACTGATTTTTGCATAAAGAGTTCTATGGGAGGGAAAGACAGGGAATCTGATTCTTTTTTTTTGGGGGGGGGAGGGGGGTAGCAAGTCTCACAATGACAAAAATAGAAAGAGAAGAAAAAAGATAGGAACATAGGTATCCTAACTGCAGCTGGACATCGCTGAAGCAGAGAGAATCCTAAGGTACCCACTGTCAAGAAAGCAGCAAGACCTGGAAAGAAGATTTGAGATAAGTGACTGACACACCACAGTGACTATTTCTTTTGGCAAAACATTGGTGCACTAATAGTTGAATTCTTTTGAAATAAAAGCTGTCTTTACCTGAATGATAATACCCATTCACCTGCAAAGTTATGATAAAAGACAATGTTAGAACTGAACTTTTCTTCTACTTGGAAGTAAAAAAACTCAAGCTTTAAACTGATTAACTAATACTTGCCTGTTTTTAAAGAAACAATGTTGTACAAATGTTGAATGGAAGCATTGCATGAATTGCTCACAGAAAAATACTTGACTACATTTATAAATATTGTTATTTCTTATTCATAAAAATTAAATTGACACTTTTTTAAATAAAAATTTGAAATTTTTATAAAAGTTAAACTTGTTCAAGTGGTTCCTTGTGAGAGAGTTCTCACACCTTTGGTAAGTTCTGATTTTAATTTAAGGTTTAAGAAGTTGAAAAGTGCATTGGGAAAAAATAAAAAATATTTTCTCTGTAAGATGGGAGTTTCCATTGATGGTTTAACTGAGGTAACTCAGCCACCTGTGACACTTATAACATCAAGGTAAAGTAGAGTAATGCCCCTGTAGAATCTTTGGTTTACAATCATATTAATGTTACTGAAATGTAAGTATATGGAGAAAAGGAGAAAGGAAAGTGCTGTGGACTCTCTTGAAAAAAGAAGATAGTGCTTACAGCTACACAGGTGTGGTCTACAGATCTCAGACTCAGAGAAACTAGACAGAAATTTTGCCTTAGGTATGAAAAAGTTGGGAATGAAGGAGGAGATGCTGTTGCTGGAAGACTTCAACTCGCCAAATGTGGATTAGAATATTCTAACTGTGGGATCAAAAAGAAATAGAGAGATTGTGGAGGCCTTTCAAGGGGTTCTGCTCATAAAAAATGGTGGAACCCACAAGTGAAGGTATAATGCTGGACCTAGTACTTGTGAATGGTGACATTGCATTAAATGTCCAGTGGAGGAGTAGCCAAGTGGTTAGCCCAACTGCCTAGTACCCAGAAAATCAAGGGTTTGAGTCCCACTGGTACTCTTTGTGATCTTAGGCAAGTCACTTTACTCTCCATTTCCTTGGAAGAAAAGGCCTGGCAATCTACTTCCAGTGATTCATTGCCAAGAAAACCCAGAGGCAGCTGGGTTGCTGGAGTTAACGCTGACTTGAGGACATTAAAAAAAATCAAATGTCTAGGTGTGTGCCCATCTGGGCACCACTGATTTTATGGTTTGATATAAAAGCTAAAGTGGAGTCCAGATACCCTAAGCTCAAAATCCTGGATCTCAAATGTGCTGATTTATGTAAAATGGGGAAGTACTTGAAGGAGCCAGCAGAGTGGGAGCAGATTAGGGGAAAGGAAGAACAGTGGATAAAGCTGAAAGGAGCTATGGCAACAGATCTTTAGGTAAAAAAGCTAAATAAAAGCAAGAGGGAAAAGAAACATATTTGGTTCTCAAGAAAGTGGATGGAAAAATAAAAGCTAAAAGGATATGTTCACAAAGTAGAACAAGCTGAAAAGGACCAAGGAAGAAATCATAGGAGATTCATGAATAAAGTTAGCAACAGGCAGGTGGGATCATAGATAGTGAACTGGATTAGAGATCAACTGGCTGTCAGAGGATAACGGGGATATGCATGGTAAACAATTTTGGTTTGGTCAGTACTTGTCCCCAGACCCTGTTCAGTTTGTGTTCAGACACCAAATCATTCATGCATTTATCTTGCGTTCCCACTCAAGTCTGTGGGGAAAACTATTTTACAGAGTAACAATGAGGGTTGCCATCCATTTTTGATCAAACCTGCTTAAAACTTGGTGGCAGGTATCCATAACACAGGCAATAGCACTACAAGCCATCAAGAGTATCACAAACACCCCTCAACAACAGAAGAGGGGCAAAGAGCATTAACAACGGCAGGAAGACGACCAGAAGTCACCATCAGAAGTGCAAAATGGTACTAAGAGCAGAATGAACACTTAAGTTAGTGAAAGAAGGCAAAGCAGCTCCAAAATTGGTAGAACACCACCAATGTACTTTTAGAGGAATAAAAGGACACCAACATTGGCAGAAAGACTCCATGGCCTAGGCAGGAGGGTAAAGCAACAATAACTTTGGCTGGAAGGCCCAGGAAAACTGATAAGGACCAATACAGTACCAACAAGCCCTAAAACACCTGAAGGAAGCCAAGACAGCAGCAAGACAGGCCGGAAGACCCTAAATTCACCTCCTCTCTTCCTTATTTCTCTATTTCTGTGGATAACACTGTCATCCTCACGGGCGGCTCAAGGCAATCTGCTCCTTGAGGCAAGGGATGAGATGGTGCCCCTCCTCCTAGAGTGTGTGTGTGTGTGTGTGGGGGAGGGGGGTGTCTTTCTTAAAACTTCAGTCAGGGACTGAACCAAATCAAAAAAGCTGATTAGATAATGTGGAGGAAATGCAAGATGTTCGCACACCAAGGAACTAAAAGAAAGAGTGAGAACCACAGCATCGTTTATAACAACAAATTATAACTCATTTTTATTTTGCTGTTATTTTTTATTTTGCTTTATTTTTTTTGAACATATATTTTACATTCACAGAACCCCATCCCTCAACAATGAGTGCAGAGCAGAACCAGGGCATTCACCCCTAGAACTCAATATCTTAAAAAATAAATCTGATTCTGATCATCTCACTAACAATAACAAACATTCTCCAGTACCAGGCATATTATGAACTAATACAAAATCCTACAAAAAGTCACTGAGGATCTGTAGAACAAATCTACTATACCATACCATACCATTACCTACACCAAAGTCCAAAACTCACATGAGTCTACCAAAAAAAGCAGCACTGTAAGTATTGCAACGGGCCCTGGAACAGCCAAACACCTATTTGAAAAGCGGAACAATTCACATTACTGCAGTACAGCATGGATCCTGCCCCTTCTGATGATGCTATTCACATCAGAGAGGGGTAGAACTGGCAGGGGCTTACAAGCCGATGGGGGCTTGAAACCTCTGTATTTTTCAAATTTATTTTACTTTCGGCCAACTTAGCTCTCCACCGCTGCCCTAGTGTCCTCGGATCTGAGGCAGCGATGGCCAGATGGTTGATGCTGCCAAGAGGCGGATGGGGCAGTAGCTTGTCCACTTTTTTTTTAAAACCTTTCCGAAGGCAGAGTGAGGTGGTTTTGGGGCATTTTTTGCCTCCCCCAAAACTTTGCGACCTGAGGCAGCCGCTTCATTATAGAGTTGCCCCTGGTCATCCTCCCTGTTTTCTCAGTTCAAAAACTTGGGGTCATCTTTGACTTTTATCTCTCTGCACACAACCAACAGATAGCTAAAACCTATCATGTCTTTCTCTATAGCATCAGCAAATTTGTCCATTTCTTTCTAAACATATACCAAGACTCTTATCGGCTCTTTAGTCACCTCCCATTTAGACTATTTCAGTTTGCTTCTTGCTGGTCTTCCACAGAATCATCTCCATCACCGTCAATCCATTCAAAATTCAGCCACATAGTTAATCTTCAGCCAGTGTTGCTATGCTCACATGACCCCTCTTCTCAAGCCATTTCATCGATTCCCTATCTGTTGCAACATCCAATTTAAACTTCTCCTACTGACCTACAAGTGCATTCATTCTGCGGCTTCTCACTACCTTTCCTCTCTTATCTCACTCTACACTCCTCTTCTCAACTCCATTCCTCTAGCAGATCCCTTTTATCTGTGCCCTTTTCTGCCACTGCCAACTCAACTTCGTTCATTCCACCGTGCTGCACCATATGCCTGGAACAGACTAGCTGAGTTGGTACATCAGGCTCCATCTTTGGTCCTATTGAAATCCAGGCTAAAAACCCACCTCTTTGAGGCTATTTTTGGATTCTGACTCCCTTATTCTTCAGTTTAGCACTCTTGTATATTATAATCTTTTTCCTGTAGTTCTACCCTAGTGTCCTGTTTGTCATGTTTGCCTCTCTCTTAAAAAGATTGTGAGCTCTATTGAGCGGGGACTGTCTTACATGTAGGAGTGTAGTACCGTGTATGCCTTGTAGTGCTATACAATTGATAACTAGTAGCAGTGGTAGTAATGTAATCTCACTTAGAAATGTATGATAAGCAAGAGATAAATACATTTGAATTGAAATGAATATGTGTGGGTTTATTTTTGCAGATTCGTTTTACTGGTAGGACATTGAATATTGTATCTATGCGATACTACAAGTGTCATATAATCTGCATATATATTCATTGTTTTCCTTTTAGGTAAGCCAGGAGAATGAAGAGCAGTGCTAACATGTTTTACCCTTACAGGATTAAAGAAATGGAGCAAATGAGGACTCGTGAGAGAGTTCCGCTTCACTTGGCAATGAGAGCGCCATACCATAACCGAGTACTGAGCGTACTTGGATTTACAGGTCAAAGGTCCACGGTGGCTTTGTGCCTTCTAGCAACCCACTGTTGGACTTTGCTGCTGCTGGGCCTTAAATATGCTCATTAACCATATTGTTATTTGGCATGCCGATGGAAGAGATGAGTATCTGAAGTAGTTGAATCTGTACCCAATGCCAAGGCTGGGATCAGGTATGAAAGTTTCAGTAAGACCAGAGGAAAGTCACGACTGCAGGTACTGATCGCTGTGTAAATCGCTTTAATAGGAGGGTGGTAGTACTCTATAGCTATGCCTGGCAAATCGCCATTGAAGTACCCTATAGAGCTACCTATTAGAATGGATGTATGTACTTTTACATGTATTTTATGTTGTGTACGAATTGCCTGGTAACCCATATACTTTGTTATTGTGGAATAAGAGAGGAGGTAAGCGTAGAGTGCATTATCTACCTCATTGATTATTTGCTTCATAGAAGCTGTCACCTTTGCAAGTTAGTGCCAATATCTGGTGCCGAGGCCATTTTGTCTACTCAACCATAAAAGAAACAGGTTTGACTACAGTTCCTATATATGTTATTTATTACTGAATGTACTGTAAATTTGTGACTGTGTCCCAGATTTCCCAAAAACTGAGGCTGGGAGTAAGGGATCCCTTGAGGACCCTTACCAATCCCTTGTGATTTGTGTGCAGGACCAATTCATTTCCAGCCTTAGTGGTAGGTGTATACAATCTTGCTGTATCATCTCCCTCTTGGGATGGCTGTTCTGGTTCTGCCTGACCCATATATAACCCCAGTGCACAGGATGTATTGGATGGTTCTTGCTTAGTACGTTGTTGGTTTCAGTTTGTGTTATGTCCAGAGGCCTAGTCTTTCGCTTTATTTTTGTGTCTAGTTTGGAATCAGTCCTTGATTTTAAATGTTTTTATTTGTGAAGAGTGAGATCTAGTCAGAGATTTTCTTCCACCCTTCTGCCTGAGTATGGAAAGAGATTGGAGAGCTGGCCTAATTGAGGAGTTTGCTGTACAGGAGAGGCCTTTGCCTACTGGAGGAAGTACAGTGGGGTGTCTGCCTACAAGGTACATAGAAAGGATTAGAGGAGGGAGAATGGATGCTATAATGTCTTAAATGCATAGGACCCCTAATCCAGGAACTCTTTACCAGCAGCAGAATTGATAAATAGTTCAACTGAGATCACAGACACAAATACTGTACCTCAAACGGACACCATGTTACCAAAGACCATATTTTGTGATATTGAACATTAAAGACTGTTACTGGTTGAGTTTAACATTTTGCTGAAATAAAGCGAATTGAAGCACCCAATGCATAGTCGAGAGTCTCTTTAATTCATGCATTAAGGGCCTTGAAGGGATTTCACTTCCTCCCGTGGAGTATCTGCTCCCTGTCGAAAAGCATTTGTACTGGCTGAATGAAGGAGCGGGAGAGAGCCTGGAATAAAGCTATTCTGTGACTTGGCCTCTGCAGGACCTGCCTGCTGCCATAAGGTAAGGGGAGAGGGGAGGGGGGTTACGTACGAAAAAGTGCCCTAGACTTGCAGCTGAATTTCTGAATATTTTCTGCATAAATTTCCTACCTCTGCAGGAAACCGGAGGCTGAGCTTATAATCCTGCCAGTGCAGTGGCTTTTTGCATTCTGAAATATGGAAGGTAATTTTCAAAGTGCTTTACCAGCAGAAATGGGCGTTTACAAGCTTGCCTGCTTGATAGGCAGGTAAATGTAGACAAGTCTGGCCAATATGTGGGTGCTCTTACCTGCAGAGGCATTCCTGGGGGGTGAGAATGGGCCAGGATATGCATATACATGCCTGGTAATGTATTTTCAAATACTTGCATGTAATTTTCTCAGAACAAAATACCAAATAGGAGATATAAATGCATGCACATAGATATCCTGGGGTAATTCTCAAAGCATGAACATCTGGCAGAGCATACATAGTGAAAAATATATACATACGTTTCAATCATGCGGGCGTCTACGAGCACCTCAATTTCTATTTTTAGAGTGGAAATACTTCAAACCATGCAGCATGCTCAAGACTACGTGATGTCTGAGATCTGTTTAGATCTGTGCACTGAGCTCTGAATGCCATTTTTCCTACCATTCATTGCCATGGAAATGGTTTTTGGGTTGTACTGCGTTAAGTTATTCTGTGTCCTTGGTATATTCAATCACAAACAAAGCGAGTAAAGAGCAGATCTCATAAAACGAAAGCCTAAAAATACATAACGTTTCTTACACACGACATCATCTTCTGATTCTCTGGATAAAAATACTTTGGGCCATATATTCAGTGGTGATGGGGAGGCTATTTAAAGTGCCTAGCCGCTGTCTCTTAAATTAATCCCAGATATTCAGCCACGAAGTAGATAGTGAAAACCAGTTAGAGTTAGGACAGCTATTCAATGACCTAACTTTCACTGGTTTAGTCATCCGTTTAGCGGCTGAATATCCCTGCCCCCAATCGACCCTCAAACAGCCCCAGTTTTAACAGGGTGTTTTTATGCGGTCTGTGGGAATATTCAGCGGTAGTACGTAACTGGTTAGTGCTTCTGAATATTGGGTTGAGCACGTTTTAGCCAGTTAGTAGGTCTGCTAACCAGTGAAAATCCCTTGAATATTCCCTCCTTTATTTTTGGAGAGCAAGAAAAGTCTGGCCGTATTTGCGTCCTAGAGCCTCAGCCTTCCATGATGAAGTTAGCCGGCCCAGTTTTAAGGAAATGGGATGTCTGAGAGTGTTTCATCTTCATCCATCAGTTCCAACTCAGCTAAGCTCAGGAGTGGCTAAAAGCAATTAAAAACTGATCATGATTTAGAGGCTTCCTTGGTGTGCGTGGCTGATGTCAGTTCTACTTTCATGGGACGCTAACATATAGGCTAAATAGAAGTGGCATTAATTGGATTCCATTTGGCCATCTCAGCATAGAGGCTGCAAACTGAATGGACGTAGAAAACTAATATCCCTCTCTGTAGTACCTGCAAAGGAGTTCTCCATAAAGAACGAACTGAGGCACATTAATGAGGAACCGGGTAAATTTTGGGGAAGGCGATCCTGTGCTGCTGGCATCAATGTTTAAAATGGAGACAGAACTGCTTTTAAACTAGATCTTGGGGGAAAACCAGCAGTTGCTCAGGATCACACGGTTTGGAGTAAGGTGTCTTCAAAAGAATATCCTGGGAGAGAGGTTATGATAAAAGATGAAATAGCCCAGGATTATTTAAATAAAGAATAGACAGTGATAAATCGTTCCAAATTGCACCCATCAACCTCAATGTATGAGAATGCCAAAGATCTACAAAATAAAATTGGAGAGTTGGAAGGTACGGTTTGTAATGAAGATGAAGGGCTTAATGTCATCATAGCCGGGCCAGTGCCCTACGTGAAACCTCATTTCTTCCGTACTCCCTGCTCCTACTGTTGCCCCTGCTGCCAACTCTCTCCAGGACCTGTAGCAATGGCTATGACATTAAAAGAGCAACGCAGCACTTACCCAAAGCCTCCGATGCTGCGTGCTGTTGTTTTGACCAGATGCTTTCACTCCTCCCTGACGCAGAGTTCCTATTTGCATGGGGGCAAAACTGTGGACTGTGGACCTCTCACTTGGTTTGCAGCTTGTCGTGCTGTGAGGGCTTGCGTGCATCAGTGATGCTGAGAGCTAAACTATCGGTAGTTTAACTACTGGCAGGGTCTCCCAAGATGGTCAGGTCTCAGCTGAGGTGCCAGACCAAGACAAACCACCCATCTGGGCAGCAGCAGAATGGGACAGTGTTGACGGCGGAGGATCACATTTTTGTGACAACGGCAACAACACCAAACTTAAACTGCGCGGAAGAAAGGCCCGGCAATCTACTTCTGTATCTTGCCATGAAAACCCAATGGATAGTTACAACAAAACAAATTGTGCTATGGTGCTGGAAGATGAGACCCCCAGGTCAGAAGGCACTCAACTAGCTACTGGGGAAGAGCTGAAGACTTTTCAGAGTAAAGCCAGCATTTATGATGTGGTTGGATCAAAGCCCTCGGGAAGTCTGACTGCTGATGTAGCTGCGCATGAAATGAGAGTCAGAAGCTGTAAAGATGTCTTACACATTGGAACATGGAACGTACGAAGCATGAACCAAGGGAAGTTGGAGGTGGTCAAGAATGAAATGGAACGTGTACAACTTGATCTGTTGGGTGTCAGCGAACTGAAATGGACTGGCATGGGGCACTTTGCATCAGATGATCACATGGTCTACTATGCTGGAAATGAAAGACAAAGAAGAAATGGTGTTGCATTTATAATAAAGAAGAAACTTGCAAGAACTGTAATGAAATACAATGCAGTCAACGAACGCTTAATCTCTATTCGTCTATGAGGATTGCCTATCAACACAACTATAATTCAAGTATATGCCCCAACAACAGCTGCAGAAGAGAATGAAATTGAAGAGTTCTATGAACAAGTACAAGCTGAAATTGACAGAACATGCAAACAGGATATCCTGATAGTCATGGGTGACTGGAACGCAAAAGTTGGCAACAAAGAAGAAGGCAAAGTAGTTGGAAAATATGGACTTGGCAACAGAAATAAAGCTGGAGAAAGACTGATAGAATTCTGCAAGACCAATGATCTATTCATCTCAAACACCTTCTTCCAGCAACACAAGCGGCGACTGTACACATGGACTTCACCGAATGGATTATATAAAAATCAAATTGACTACATATGTGGAAGTCAACGATGGAAAAGCTCTGTAACATCAACAAAGACAAAACCTGGAGCCGACTGTGGTACAGATCATCAACTACTAGTATGCAAACTCAAGCTAAAGTTGAAAAAGAGCAAACCACTCATGAATGCAGCAAAATATGACCTTGAGAATATACCACTGGAATTTAAAGACTGCCTGCAAAATCGATTTGCTGCTTTAGATACAAATGACAGAGCTCCGGAAGAGTTATGGAATGACATCAAGAAGGTTGTGTTGAAAGAAAGCGAGAAGTCTCTACAAAAGGTGAAAAAGCAAAAACTGCCAAAATGGATGACGGAGGAAACTCTGAAAATTGCCCAGAAACGCAGAGAAGCTAAAGCCAGAGGAGAAAGAAAGACAATCACAGAACTCAACAGAGCTTTCCAACGTGCAGCAAGACAGGACAAGGAAAAGTACTACAATGACACTTGCAAGGAAATAGAAGCAGAAACTATTAGAGGAAGAACAAGATCGGCTTTCCTAAAGCTACGAGAGTTAAAGTTCCAGCCTCGAATTGGAATGTTACAAGATGCTCAAGGTTCTATGTTGAATGATGCTGAGAAGATCAAGAAAAGGTGGAAGGAATATACAGAGTTTTTATATGATAAAGATCAAGTGGACCAACAGCTGTTTCAACCTGTACCTTATGATCGGGAACCATTGGTGATGAAAGAAGAAGTTGAAGCAGCATTGAAAGCCTTATCAAAGAACAAAGCACCAGGCATTGATAGCATTCCCATAGAAGTATTGCAGCAATCTGATGCAGCTGTTACCGTACTCACAAGACTCTGCCAAGAAATATGGAAGACAACATCATGGCCAACTGACTGGAAAAGATCTGTGTTTATACCAATACTAAAGAAAGGTGATCCAACTGACTGTGGAAATTATCGCACAATCGCTCTGATCCCACATGCCAGCAAGATTCTACTGAAGATTATTCAAAAGAGATTACAACCATACCTGGAACAAGAACTACCTGAAGTGCAAGCAGGGTTCAGGAAAGGGCGAGGAACGAGAGACATCATTGCGGATGTGAGATGGATCCTTGAAAAGACTAAAGAATACCAAAAGGATATCTATTTGTGCTTTATCGACTATAGCAAGGCTTTTGACTATGTAAACCATGAGAAACTCTGGGCCACATTAAGAAGCATGGGTATACCAGAACACCTGATCGTTCTCTTGCGCAATCTGTACATTGATCAAGAAGCAACAGTTCGAACGAAACAAGGAGAAACAGAATGGTTTAAAATAAGCAAAGGTGTAAGACAAGGCTGCATACTTTCCCCCTACCTGTTTAATTTGTATGCAGAACAAATCATCAGAGAAGCAGGATTGTATGAAGATAACAGAGGTGTGAAGATTGGTGGAAGAGTCATCAACAACCTTCGCTATGCTGATGATATCACATTACTGGCTGAAAGTGAAGATGATCTGAAACATTTGCTTCTCACAATCAAAGAACATAGTCTCAAAATGGGCCTGCACCTTAATGTAAAGGAGACAAAGATCATGATCATAGTCTCAAAATGGGCCTGCACCTTAATGTAAAGGAGACAAAGATCATGACAACTGGCATAATCAACAGGTTCATCGTTGAAGGAGAAGAAATTGAAATTGTGAACAACTTTAACCTACTTGGATCAACTATCAATAAAGAAGCAACAAGCAGTCAAGAAATCAGACAACGCATTGCTCTTGGCAGAATGGCTATGAAAGACCTAGATAAGATTCTCAAGAGCAGAGATGTCTCTCTCCATACAAAGATTCGACTTGTTCAAGCCATGGTATTTTCAATAACATCATATGGATGTGAAAGTTGGACAGTGAAAAAGACAGACAGGAAGAAAATTGATGCCTTTGAATTATGGTGCTGGCGGCGAATACTGTGTATACCATGGACTGCCCGAAGAACAAACCAGTCGGTACTAGAGGAGATCAAACCTAAGCTTTCTTTAGAAGCTCAGATGACAAGACTTCGACTTTCATACTTTGGACACATCATGCGAAGAGAGAGATCATTAGAGAAAGACATTATGCTTGGCAAGATAGAAGGTCAACGCAAAAGAGGAAGGCCAGCAATGAGATGGATCGATACAATAACAGCAGCTACGGGTACCAGTCTGTCAACAATGAGCCGCCTGACTGGAGACCGAACACAATTTAGGATAGCTATCCAGAGGGTCGCCATGAGTCGACTCCGACTCGACGGCACTTAACAACAACAAAACTGTGGACACTTTGAAAGGAGCTCTGCATAGACAAATGGTGATGGAACCTATCAAGGAAGGGGTAACACTGGATCTGGTACTTACAAATAGAGCCATGGGGTAATTTTTGAAATTAAGTACTAATAAGACCCAACCCTGCTTAGCTTCTGAGATCAGAGCAGATCAGGCTTGTGTTGTGTGTCATGTAGGCTGTAACTATTGCATCCGGCACCTAGGTTAAGTGGGCAAGAAGTTACCTATGCCACGCCTATTTTATAAAGACATGTAGGAGCCTATGGGCCTGATGCAGAGTTGCAGGTTGAGGGGCTGCACACCCCGCAAGCTGTCCTGGCCCGATTCCCCCTCCGGCTCTTCCTGCACGTACTGAGCAGCAGGGTGGGGAAAGCTGGTGGGAGGGGGCAGGTCCAGGGCGGAGTGGGGGTGGGCCAGTCCAGCAGTACAAACAGGGCCGATTCAGGTCATGGCCCTGTATGTCCCAAAAAGTCAAAGGGGACGTGCTGCTTATTCCACCTTGAAGGTGGAATAAGCAGCAATAATCTCGTGATCAGGCCCGGGGATCCCCCTCTGGGGCCAGGTGCGGGGTGGGTCACTGCTGCCTGATCCAGGCCCCAGGCGGCAGGGAAGAGGGGGGCCGAGCAGCAGCAGCCAGGGGAGCCTGCGGGGTAGACATCCCCACAGGCAGGCAGGGGCACACCGGGCAGTTCTCAGGCCCAATTCGGAGTCCAGAATCGGGTCCTAATGGGTCCGTCTTCATCGGGGACGTCCAGACAGCCCGGACGTATCCCTTTGGGAATCAGGCTCCACATGACTTTACAAAATGCTAGTACAAATCCTGCTGAAATCACATCTACATTGCAGGCATGGACATTATTCCTGCTTGAGAGCAGGTGCAAACGTCAATATGTATATACGTCATTTCTGAAATAAGCATGTAACTCATGACTCCATCTATGTTCTGCCCAGACTCTGCTGCTGTGAATGACTACTGTGCACGTATGCACCAACATGTACCACGTCTACTTTCAGGCATGGTCTAATTTTATAAGAGTCTGAAAAGAAAAAGGCAGAACTACTCGCTGAAGCAGCATGAAAACAAGTCCAAAGCGAGTAGTACTAATTGAAACTTTATTGTAGACTCGGAAGTTAAACAGAGAAACAAAGCCTGACACGGCCGTTTTTCGGCATGGACTTTGTCACGGGCTACAACAGGGCATACAAAGTAGCAGAAAACAGAAAAACAATAAGGTTAGGATAGACCAAATAATAAGAAAGTTACAGTAAAGTTGATAAAACATTAAAAACATTGTGCTAAAAAATTAGCCATATATCTCAAAGTAAAAGCTGGTGAACATAAACAATTACGCAACATAGATAATTCTGCAACATGATGAAATATAAAAATATCAATAAATAATATCAGAAACCATAACAACAAGTACATTATATACATTAAATAATGAAGATAAGGGTAATAAATCTGCATGAAAGAGCCTAAGGATCAGATAATGAGTGACAGGGTTTGTAGGAGTTATACATGGAGTAGTATACCACAATACTCTCCTACAGCGCCTCAAAAAGAAGGGTATTCAAGGTCTAGCCCTGAATTGGTGCAAATCTTACTTATCTGATAGACAGCAGCAAGTCAGAACAGGAGAAGCAACATCTGATTCATTCCCACTTAAACAAGGTGTCCCTCAGGGATCCTCCTTGTCCGCACTAATGTTCAATATCTATATGCAGCCAATCTGTGATGTGATACAGTACCTTCAACATTCAATGTCTAGCATATGCGGATGACATCCTGATGTATGCTCCATTCAATGTAAAACAACCAGATTTTACATCAATAGTTCAGTGCTTCGAAGCTGTATCAAACTGGCTCCTCAAACAGAATCTACGTATAAATCACAACAAAACAGACGTCCTATTCGTAACACGGAATCCAACATTCATACCCCCTGCCTCATTACAAGTAAACAACATTGAGCTGAAGGCACAACCCACAATCCGATACTTAGGGATTACATTAGATCAGCGGCTTGATATGTCAGCACACATCAAGAAAGCAACAAACTCAATTTACCAAAAGATTCGATCCCTACGTAATCTCCGACCTCTTCTTGACTACTCTGATTTCCGCACTATCTTCCAAGCCCTGGTACTACCACACCTGGATTTTGCCAATATCATACTACACAGTCTCCCACAATCTACTCTAAATCCCCTCCATCTGGCCATGAATGCAGCCGCGAGAATTCTCGCAGGTGCTCCACGCTCAGAGCACATTAACTCCAATACTGAAGAGTTTACACTGGCTACCCCTCCAGGCCAGAACCCTATATAAAACCCTTGTCATGACTTTTAAAGCTGCAAAGAGCCCATCCCTATCACCTATCAGCAATATGATACATGTCACTCCAACAAACAGATCCAGGAGATCTGCTGCATTGAACTCCATTGACCTTCCGAAACTCCTTACGAAATGCTCTAAATCAACAGCCTCTAGAGCCTTCTCACTGTTTGCACCCAGAGCTTGGAATGCCCTTCCACCCGAAATTAGAGCCATCACTAGTCTCACGACATTCAGAAAGGTCTTAAAACATCACTTGTTCCTAATATACTACCCTGAAGCAACTCCGATTGAACATAGCCCGCATGTTGATCTTGCCCACTTGACCCCAGTGGAAAATGGCTAATCATGATGGTTCATACTTGCACATTTTACCCATACCGTATTTATACTGTACTATAATTATATCTATTTACCACTACCATGTAGTTAACCAAAAATGCCATGTACATAGTTAATCCTACTTTCCACCACGTTTTTGTATATAGTTAACCCTGTTTACCGCCAAGTTTTTTGTACCCTGTTCATTGTAAAAAACCAATGTTGACTGTATCATTGTGTTTGAATTGTTCATTTGTAAACCGCACTGATTAAAAGCGCGGTATATAAGAAATAAAAATAAATAAATAAATAATAAAATATCCAAACCATGAAGGATGAATGCCGTAAATTGTGAACATAAGAGTACTAAAAGTCCATAAAAGAAATGTGAGCGCAAACAAGTGGCTGGGTTTATAGGGTTTACCCATGGAGTGGTACACTATCGATAGAATGAATCAGAAAACTTACTAAGCAGTGTTGTCTAGGGATAAACTCTACCATCTGCTAATCCTGAATTAAAAGGAATCTAATAGAAAATTATCAACAAAGTACTAAGACAAAGGGGACAACGTAACACAAAAACCATTCATACATGTAGTCATAAAAACATGTAATGTTGGAGGGACCCGCTTGATAAAGATGGCGTAACGAATTAATTAAGAAAAAGCTCTATGGGCTGTAGAATATATATAGTAGTAGTTCTTGTGATATATTCGATTTCTAAAATTGATAAGTCGATAACTGGTGGGAGGGCTACAGGTCGAATGTGTGCATCAGACTGTGTCATTCCAATCATAATAAATAAATATGAGAGTGAATGAATAATTAAATGGATAAAAGATAAAGAATAATAAATAATTAAAAGGGAATGTGACTAAGCTAAAAGTCAAGATCCCACTCATTTTATAATATAGTGCTGAAATCTGAGACCATGGGGTATGTTTACTAAAACCCCGGTAAGGTGCGGGCCCCGGTAGTGTGCGGGTGCCATATAAGGAGTGGGCGTTCCGTCCTGAAAAAGAAAAGCCGGAATTTAAATATGCGCTAAGGTGCGTGGCGCCCTTGTACACTCCGCACCTTAGCGCATCAGATGGCTGCACGGGAGGCATATGTGGTACGCTGATGGGCAAGCAGAAGAGCAGAGCCACAGCACAATGGTTAAGGCACTGACCAACAGTGCAGGGATCAGGGGTTCAATTCCCCACATTGCCCAATGAAGACAGCTGGCTGAGGCAGTAATTTATGAGTTGCAGAAATACTGGGCTGATGTTTCTGGCGGCATTATAATACTGTGCGGCCTAAGGCAGCACACTGATTTTTTTGGCGGCATAGTCATACTGGGCGGCCTAAGGCAGCGCGCTGATGTTTCTGGCGGCATATTAATACTGGGCATCATAAGGCGGCGCGCTGATGTTTCTGGCGGCATATTAATACTGGGCATCATAAGGCGGCGCGCTGATGTCTATGGAGGCAGTATAATACTGGGAGGTATAAGTGGCGCGCTGATGTGTCAGAAGAAGAGCAGAGCCACAGCACAATGGTTAAGACACTGACCAACAATGCAGGGATCAGGGGTCAAGAGTTCAATCCCCCACAGTGCCCAATGGAGGCAGCAGGCTGAGGCATTATTTTAGGAGGCATATAAATGATGGGCGGCATAAGGTGGCGCGCTGATGGGCACAAGGCGGCGCCCCAATGTTTTAGGAGGCTTGTTAATATTGGGCGGCATAAGGCGGCGCACTGATGTGCAATCACAGGAACAGAACCATAGCACAATGGTTAAGACACTGACCAATGGTGCAGGGATCAGGGGTTCAATCCCCCAAAGTGCCCAATGAACAAGGCTGGCTGAGGCATAACATATTATGGGGCAGATTGCTTTAGGAGGCATTTTAGTCATATTTTAATTGCCACTACTAGCAAACGCACTCCCAAAGCATGTTAACAGCAGGTGCCCTGTTGTTGTTGTTAAGTGCCGTCGAGTCGGAGTCGACTCATGGCGACCCTCTGGATAGCTATCCTAAATTGTGTTCGGTCTTCAGTCAGGCGGCTTATTGTTGACAGACTGGTACCCGTAGCTGCTGTTATTGTATCGATCCATCTCATTGCTGGCCTTCCTCTTTTGCGTTGACCTTCTATCTTGCCAAGCATGATGCCCTATAAGGCACATTTTGCCCTATAAGGCCCTATAAGGCACATTTATAAATGTCAGGCGGCTTATTGTTGACAGACTGGTACCCGTAGCTGCTGTTATTGTATCGATCCATCTCATTGCTGGCCTTCCTCTTTTGCGTTGACCTTCTATCTTGCCAAGCATGATGCCCTATAAGGCATATTTTGCCCTATAAGGCACATTTTGCCCTATAAGGCCCTATAAGGCACATTTTAAAGTGCACTGTCAGCCAAGGCACCCTAGAATGTTGCTTATAGGGTGCTCTAGAGGGTGCCGTATGAGGTACCGCAAGGTCAGTGTACTGTTTTTTATGGCAGCACTGTGCAGTTTAAGGAATGAAAAGCATACGTAGGTGCGCTGACAGGCAAGGAGGAGCAGCAGTGGAGCACAATGGTTAAGGCACTGACTGCTGATACAGGGGTCATGGGTTTGCTCCCCAATGTGCCTAATACAAAAGGCTGGCTGTGGCATCAGCTTTGCATTGTACATATTTTGGCCTGCAGCACTTTATATTTATGTTATTAATTGCTGCCAGCAAACACGCCCTCACGTGCCGTGATTGAAGGTGCCGTATAAGGCACCCTATATGACACTCTATAGGGCACATTATAAATTGCACTGTCCGCCACAGCACCCAAAAATGTCCCCTATAGGGCACCCTATAGGTTACATCACAGGAGAATGTATAGTGCACCTTATATGGACGGGAACCATAAGGTGCCCTATAGGGCGCCCTATAAAGCACCCTCAGAGACACCTTATGGGTACAGTACGCTGAGGGTGTTTTTGCTGGCATCAAAATATGTACATTACAAAAAGATAATGTGTTGGACAACCCTATCAAATACCCCACTGTGGGTTTGAACCCATGAGCGCTGGCTTCAGAGGCAGTGCAGTAACCATTGGGCTACAGCTCTATAGCTGCTAGCAAGCCCCTGGCTGGCTGCAGAGAGCATGCATGTCACCACACAGAGGTCACCAGGATAGGGTTAGCCTACCCATACCCATGATGCACTGCACATGCAAATCAGCTGTCCACAGACTAACACAAGATGTGCAATGCACCCCCACAGCACCTCTGCCCGGTAGAGGGAAGTGACCATGTGCACCGACACACCACCTCGGCCTGGTAGGGGGTACTGACCGTGTGTTTTACTGGCACAGAGTAGCTACACACCGTCACATTGTGCAGGTACTGTGCTCACCCTGAGGGTGCAGTGAGGCGCCCAGGACCAGGTCCACAACACCTTCTATGGCTGAAAGAGGCCATGTCGGAGGTCCAAAGCAGTGTTAATGTGTGAGATAGTTAGTTTCTGCACAAGCACCTTGGATATCTCTGTCTGTCTCAGTCAGGTGTAGCCCCCCCATGGACCATGCACCACCCCCCCCCCTCCAGGGCCAAGGGTGGCAAACAGGGCTTCCCATCAATAGATCCACATTCTACCTCCCTGCAAAGGTGGCAGTAGAGGGGACCATCAACCCCAGTCCTGCTGGGGAACAGACACCCTACAGGGCAGTCAATGCAGCTCTATACACATCCAGAACACAATAGCAGACAGACATTAGGCCTGGATATGCTAAGCTGTACCCCACCACTGTCTGATATTCTCCTGCAGCAAGTCATCAGCCACTGCACCCCACAAGCTGCTCCATCAAGACACATACCAGCTGCAAACAGTGTGCTAGTTAGTCCACAGTACATGTTCCCAGTGGAGATGTGTGCACCCAGAACTGGGAGGCCAGCATACACAGCAAGCAGTTAAATCAGTGACTGGGCCCCAAAAGGAAACCCATATCTATCACACAAGAGAAATATTATATAGTACTATGGGGGTGCCTAGCCATGCTGTGGTCACTGCACAGTCAGGGTGAGAGTGATCTCTCAGCAGGACATACTGAGGTCACCCTGTCTGTATAGGTGGTGGCCGGGCACTAATATGTCCCAGTCAGTGCCCTATGCCCTGTGCAGATGCACCCTGGCCAGGCCACCCTGTCCAGCCCATACCCATGGTACCTTGCTCCTCATTATGCACATTGGCAGCCCAATACTGGCAATATTGCTGGCAGTGTGGGCTGTGGAAGGTGTTTGCAGCCACCACACACTGGATAGGCAGACAGCCACCCCCACACCTATGCCAGCATTGTGCTACTATAGAGGAGTCCAGCAGCCATACCCACCACACCAGTCCTGGGCACAGTACAGGCATGGATATGGTACGCACTACTGTTGGGGGTCACTCCCCAGGGTGGTAAACACTGTCAGAGACCAGACCTGCAGCGCACACCGCAGACATCACAATGATTGTTATGGTGGAGATAAATGAGCAACATGTGCTTAACGTAGGAATTGATATCTGCCAGTTATCATGGGCAACGTTTGATAGCTGTGTACCATATACCCAGGTGTAGGGTGGCAGTGCTAAGGTATGCAACTGCTAGTATTGGGAGATACAGGCAGGGCCCAATGTCCTGCTTCTCTAGGAGGCATTGGCCAATGGGGCCTGGGGGGGGGGGGGGGTGGCCCTGTTGGCTGCTGCTTTACGGCAGAGTGTCCCAACTCCAGTCCTGGTATTCCAACCACTGTTCGGGTTTTCATGCTGTCCCTCATAAATATGCATGAGCTACATCAGCATACCATGGGGGTGGTGCATAGATATGCAGCACAGGCATCTTTAGTAGAGGCAGCAAGGATCCTGAATGGTGTGGGGCCCTCCAGGACTGCATTTGGGAGACTCTGCTCTGGGTAATGCGGCTGTTTATGGTGTCTGTTTGGTGTGGTAAAATATAGGTGTGTGCACCATGCGTATGTTCTCAGCAATACAGGTTTCTCCTTACTATCACGGTTTAGTTGTAGGAAAAATATGTGGGCTGGATTGGCAGTAGCCCCAGCTGGGCTTTGAACCTGTGATCTTCTGTTCCTGCACATGCTGTCTGTGTGCACTGCACCACCGTGTTGCCACAGGTATGCTGTGTTCCCTGGGGAGTCCATGACTGTACATCCGACAGAGCCTGTCTGTTACGGTGGACGGTGCCAGCCTGCACAGGCCTAGGCCACTGTCTGCTGTGGTTTGCAGCCACTGCCCCCTCCACCACCTGTACCCTTCCGCCAACATGCAGACATGTCCCTATCTGGAAAAAGCATATGACCTGATTGAGTTGTGGCACTCCAGGACTGCATTTGGGGGACTCGGCTGTCGGTAATGCCCATTGTTATGGTTTGTGTGCGGTGTAGGGTAAAATATAGGTGTTGGAACCATGCTTATGTTCTCTGCCATACAGGAGTGTCTGTACTATCACTGTTTAGTGGTGGGTAAAACTATGGGGACTGGGTTGGCAGGAGCCCCAGCTGGGGTTTGAACCTGGGACCTTCTGGTCTTACAGGCACTGGCTATGTCTGCTGCACCACACTGTGGCCACAGAGATGGTGCAGTCTCTGAAGATAGGAAACCTGGCTGCACGAGTCAGACACCCTGCTCTGCACAATTTTACTGTGGGCTCGTTTACCTTGTATGGGGACAGGGGTGCAATTTAACCTCATAAATGGCCTCCAAAAGAAGAGGAAAAAACCAAAGCCAAGCTGGGCAACAGTGATATTAATGGGCAACATGAACCACACTCCCAGGAATGCTCCATTGACATGCAGTGATGTTTGAAAGGGTCTACGGAGCGTAGACCCTTCCAAAACTCATTTCTTTTTTATGGGGCTTTCCTGGGAGTGTTTTTTATGGTTGCCCATTAATATCACTGTTGCCCAGCTGGATTATAATTTATATGGAATTTTTTGTGGTCCTTTTAAATTTATATTTGCTATTTTGTTCTGTGCACATGTATCACACTGCTCACGTTTTTCAGGTTTCCCCGGTTTTGCTGTACGTTGCTGACGGAAATGGTTTCTCTTCCCTTTAAATGGGCTCTAATGCGAGGGTTTCACTCGCGGTGTTTTTCATGCCGAAATTCAGCCACGCTCCTGTGCGGGGAGCCTCTCCCCTCCCACTCTCCACCCATTGACCCCATCCCCCCGCCCCTCGGGAGCCTTCCTCCGCCCTCCGTAAGCGTTTCCCCGCCTCTATCGCACATGAGCGCCCCGCACATGTGCGGGGGCCCATTAATGTGACGCGCACGCGTGCGCGGCGCTTAAGAGCTCTTAAATGCATCATTACCATCTGCTCTTGTGCGCCGCGCACATGTGCGCGGTTTAGTAAACATACCCCCATATGTTTATTAAGAGCCGGCTGATGATGAACTCATGTAGAGGCGCAAAAATGACATGTCAAACACACTTAAAACATGTTAGTGTAATTGCATATGTTGAAGCAATCCACATTTGAAATGAAAATTATATATGTTGCTAATAGCGAACATCCGGCATATGCGCAGCAAAAGTATATGTCTGGGGGCTCTTCTATAATACAATGAAATAAAAAGTGTATTGAATAGACAGTCAAAACACATATATTATAAAAGTTGATATCGAAGAACAAAGCACAGCGAACCAACTCCTGATATTTACAGTACCCGGTACGTAGCGATAATCTCAGAGAAGCGCGCTTGCACATCAAAGTCAGTGAGCAGGAAGGGCAATGTGCCGGTTCAGTGTTTATAAAGGAGATTTCATGCCAAAAATGTAACCATGGAAATCCATAAACAAACAGAGCAACATTATGGGGTATATTTACTAAACTGCGGTAATGTCACTCGCGTTAGGTTCCGCGGTAAAGTTACAGATGCCCATATAAAGGCATGGCAGTGCATTGTTACAGCAAGTCGTATCAGCTAACGCACATTACAAGGCGCCTTAGACTAACGCGTGTTACAAGGTGCCTTATAAGGTGCCTTGTAAGGTGCCTCATAAGGCGCCCTAAAGGGCTCCTTAGGCTAAGCTCCGTATTAGGCACCCCTGGACAAGGCACTGTAGAAGGCACCCTGGGCTATGGAACCATAGGTTAAGGTGGCCTAACAAGGGTACAGTGCCCTAAGTTAGTGTGCCCTAAGGGCTGCAAGGTGCCGCAGGATGACATGCATGACCTGTGAGGAACAGAGACAGATGTAGCCCTAACACTAGATAGAGCACCCAGGAAAGGCAATGAACAGGTGAGTGAAGGATGGAGAGCTGGAAGGCACTGGACCTGCCATATCTGTGGGCATCCCATGTGGCTGCCAGTACTGATGACAAACATGGTGGGGGCAAATGTACCACAGCACAGGGTGTTGGCAATGTAAAGTAATGGAAAGACAGTTGGTGGCAGACGATGGGAATACGTGTCCCCCAGTGGAGGCGGAGGTGGCAGGATAGTTACAATGATGGGTGGACAGAGGAGTGGTGGTGCCATGCAGATCAGGCACAGGTGAGGCAAGCATGAAGAGGCGCAATGCAGGAAAGGGTAGCAGTGCAGGACATGGGGTGACAGCCCGCACAGGCAGACAGGACTCTACACAGCTGACAGACGCAGATAGACGGACCGAGGGAATGTTGACAATTGTGGCGAGGGTATTATGGGCTGGCAGCACAAATCTGCAAAAATATGACTGTTACAGGCATGCACACTATTTGAGTAGGACAGGCATGAGAGGAGGGAACAATGAGGAATTGAACCCATGAACACTGCGAGAATGACACCAGTAGGCTATACCTCCATGGCGTATGCCACAGCAATGGCTGGGTACAGAAGGAATGCAGGTCACCACACAAACTGTCTGCTCTGAGTGCCAGGATAGGGTAACCCCACCAGTACCCATGATGCAATGCACATGCTGAATAGCTGTCTACAGCTGATCAGCAAATGGGGTCTGCACCTCTCTGGTATCTCAGCTTGGAAAGACGAACTGACAGTGCATGATACTGGCAAAGAGTAGCTACAGACCATGCCATTGTGCAGGTTCTGTGTTCTCCCTGAGGGATAGGATGGGTTCCCAGCACTAGGTCCGCTGTACATGTGGTGCTAGAGATAGGCCCTTCTGTACATCCCCATCACAACAGGGGCGCTACAGGACAACCAACAGTAAGGATTTGAAGGTTTATTTTTATTAAATTGCTAGCTCTCTGACTGGGAGCTCTTAAAAGGGTTTTTGTATATTTTTAAAGCAAGGCTACTTTCTTTTTGGTGCTTTAGTGGAAATTTCCTTGAGCAAAGTAGGTTGTTGAACTCTAGTAACTTCCTCAGCTTTGGGAACTGCTAACACCTAATCAGGAGTTAGTGGGCCTGATTACCTGAGAGCAGCTGAGGCCTGCATAAAAGGCTCCAGTGCCCTGCCCTATTGAGGCTTTCCTAACAGGGGCTCTACAGGACAACCAACAATACCTAAGCTCCACGAACAGAACAATGGCTGGGAAAAATCGTATCGCTAAAGCTGTTGCCCCCGTTACAGCTTCTGCCTCGGTCCAGACAGATGTCCTAATGCCAGTTGAAGGATCGGTTCCATGTGCAGGGTGCCTGCATGCTGAAGCTCTGAGGAAACAAGTGAAGGAACTCAGAGAGGAGGTGGCGAGGCTGAGGAGCATTCAAGACAGTGAGAATTAAAATTGATGAGATGCTTCTTACAGCAACCAAGCTCTCCAGCAGAGGAGAAGATGGGTGCCAACAGAATGTCGATGGTTGGACACAAGTCACCAGGGCCTGCAAAATCACCCATCCAACTTCTCCAGCCCTTGAATTGAAGAACCATTATGCAGCCACCCTGGAAGTGGAGGAGGTGAAAGCATCCCTGAAAAGGGATGAACCAGAGCTCAAGTACCCCAAAGTTGCAGAATCAGTGACCACAAGGGAACGAAGGGTAGTGGTGGTTGGAGACTCTCTTCTGAGGGGTACTGAGGCGTCCATCTGCTGACTAGACTTGTTGTCCAGAGAGGTATGCTGTCTGCCTGGTGTCAAAATCCAAGATGTTACGGAGAGTTTGCCGAGACTCATCAAGCCCACTGACTATTACCCAATGTTGCTAATCCATGTTGGAACAAATGATACTGCCTGGTATACCTCGGAATGTATCAAAAGTGACTTCATGACTCTGGGACAGAGGGTGAAGCAGTTAGGTGCACAGGTGGTGTTCTCTTCAATTCTCCCTGTTGAGGGTAAAGGCCAAGGCAGAGAGGCTTGCATCCTGGAGATGAATGCATGGCTGCGTGGATGGTGCCATCAAGAGTGTTTTGGTTTCCTAGACCATGGGATGCTGTTCCAAGGGTTGCAGAGCAGAGATGGCATCCATCTGTCCAAGAAAGGTTGACGCGTCTTCGGTAGTAGATTGGCTAATCTACTGAAGAGGGCTTTAAACTAGATTCGTTGGGGATGGGTGAAGAAAGCCCCCAGGTAAGTAAAAGCTCCCAGGTAAGTAATACATTAAATACCTTTATGGAAATGGGTAACAGGGGTAACATATGGAAAGCAGTGTGTATAAATGCCCGTAGCATGGGAAATAAGATCCCTGATGTTGAAGCTTTGGTGGGAGTGTCTGACTTGGATTTAGTGGCAGTTACAGAAACATGATTCACAGAAAACCATGATTGGGATGTAACTATACCTGGCTATACTTTATTCAGAAAGGACAGGGTAGGAAGAATGGGAGGAGGAGTGGCACTATATGTAAAAACTACTATTAAAGCTTTGGAATTACAGAGCTTAAAAGAGAGAGAGAAGGCATTGTGGGTTAAACTAGAAAGAGGGAAAGAAAAATCTATTTGCATTGGTGTGATATACAGACCTCCCTCACAAGAGGAAAAGGTGGACAGAGAGTTAATTGAAGACAAACGCAGCATTACTAGGAAAGGGGACGTGCTACTGATAGAGGATTTCAATATGCCTGATGTTGATTGGCACATTCCTGATACAGTATCATCTAGAAGTAAGGAGATCCTGGATTCTCTACAAGGAGAACTATTCAGGCAATTGGTAACAGACCCCACACGTTAAGGGGCCATACTGGACTTGGTGCTTACCAATGGTGAAAGTGTTTCTGATGTTGTAGTGGGAGATCATTTTGCATCCAGTGATCACCAGATGGTGTGGGTCAGTATTAGGACTAGGGCTGTTAGAATCCATTCAAAGGTGAGGATCTTAGACTTTAGGAAGACTAACTTTGCCAAGATGGGCCAATACCTCAGGGAGTCATTAGTGGGATGGGAACAGCTGGGGGATGTAGAAAAACAGTGGGCAAAACTGAAAGGGGATATTTTAAGGGCAACCGATCTATTTGTTAAAATGGTAAATAAAGGTAAAAGGAAAAGGAGACCGCTATGGTTTTCGAAAGAAGTAACTGAAAAAGTGAAGAAAAAGAGGGAGGCCTTCATGAGATCACAGAGAGAGGAAGACAGGCATCTATATTTGGAAAAACTTAGAGAAGCTAGCAAAGTAGTCAGGAAGGCAAAGATTCAAAAGAGGAGGAAATAGCCAATGCAATAAAATGGGGGGATAAGACATTTTTCTGATATGTTAGTGAGAAGAGGAGGGGCAAAAGTGGTATTGTCAGACTCAAGGGTGCAGGGGAGGAATATGTAGAAGCTGATAAGGATAAAGCGGGATTGCTTAACAAATATTTCTGTTCTGTGTTCACAGATGAAGAACCAGGAGCAGGACCTCAGAAAACACCCAGAAACAGGAACAGAAGTGAGGGACATCTTGAACAATTTTCAGAAGACTGTGTTCGTGAGAAACTAGCTCAACTTAAAGTAGACAAAGCGATGGGACCGGATGGGATACACCCTAGAATACTGAGGGAACTTGGGGACGTTCTAGCAGCTCCACTGACTGACCTTTTCAATGCCTCGGAGTCGGGAGTGGTGCCAAAGGACTGGAGAGAGGCTCATGTGGTGCCTTTACACAAAAGCGGAAGTAAGGATGTGGTTGAAAACTACAGGCCGGTTAGTTTAACTTCGGTGGTGAGTAAATTATTGGAAATGCTGCTGAAAGAGAAAATAGTGAGGTTTCTGGAGTCCAGCGGATTACAGGATCCGAGGCAGCATGGATTCACCAGAGGCAGGCCTTATCAGACAAATCTGATTGATTTCTTCAAATCTGATTGATTTCTTTGACGGGGTGACCAGGGAGTTGGACCGAGAGAGATCCCTAGATGTGGTGTATTTGGATTTCAGTAAAGCCTTTGACACTGTTCCTCACAGGCGACTTATAAACAAACTGAGCACCCTAGGGATTGACCCTAAAGTTACTGCTTGGGTTAAAAATTGGTTGGGTTGGAGGCAACAAAGAGTACAGGTAAATGGAGCTCAATCTGAGCAGAAGGATGTTACCAGTGGTGTGTCCCAGGGATCTGTCCTTGGTCCGATTGTTTTTAACATCTTTGTTGGTGATATAGCGGAAGGGCTGTCGGGTAAGGTTTTCCTCTTTGTGGATGATACCAAAATCTACAATAGAGTAGACACCCAGGAAGGTGTAGATAACATGAGGAGCGATCTAGCTAAGTTTGAAGAATGGTCTAGAATTTGGCAGCTGGGCTTTAAAGTTAAAAAATGTAAGGTCATGCATTTGGGCTGCAGCAATCCAAGGGAGCAATATAGTATAGGGGGTGAAGTACTTTTGTCCACTAAAGAAGAGCGGGACCTAGGCGTGGTTGTGTCTGATGATCTTAAAGTAGCTAAACAGGTAGAAAAGGCGACGGCAAAAGCTAGAAGGATGCTTGGGTGCATACAGAGAGGAATGGCTAGCAGAAAAAAGGAGGTGATAATGCCTCTGTATAAGTCTTTGGTCCGACCTCATTTGGAGTATAGTGTGCAATTCTGGAGACCGCACCTTCAAAAGGATGTGAATAGGATGGAGTTGGTGCAGAGGGTGGCTACTAAAATGGTTAGTGCTCTTCATTATAAAGCATATGAGGACAGACTTAAGGATCTTAATATGTACACCTTAGAGGAAAGGCGGGATAGAGGTGATATGATTGAGATGTTTAAATATCTCCGTGGCATAAATGTTCAGGGAGAGAGCCTCTTTCAATTGAAAGCAAGTTCTGCTACAAGGGGACATGGGATGAGGGTGAAGGGGGATAGATTTAGGAGTGATATGCGGAAATATTTCTTTACAGAAAGAGTAGTGGATCCATGGAATTGTCTCTTAGTGGAGGTGGTAGAGATGAGGACAGTAACTGAATTCAAAAAAGCATGGGACAAACACAGAGGATCTCTAAAGGTAAAAAGGGGACTGTTGTAGTTGTTGATATGGAAGGACAGACTAGATAGGCCATGTGGTATTTTTCTGTCATCATATTTCTATATGCCATCAGCTGCCTGTCAACAAATCCCACCTGATCACCATGCACCAACCAAGGCAGAATTATAATCAGACGGGCCACCAGCACTTTAGCTAGAATTTTGACATCCACATTCAAGAGCGAGATCAGCCTATATGACAAGGCCTCTACTTTGGACTTTCCTGGTTTGAGGATTAAGGAGATGACAGCATCCATCTGCGAGGGGGGTAAATCACCCCCTTTAAGCACTTCATTAAAGACCTCCATCATAACAGGGGCCAAGTGACTGGTGAAACCATCAACCCCATGGGGCCTTCCTGGCCAGTAGAGCAGGAATAGCCAACTGTACCTCCTTAGCTGTTATATTAGCTTCAAAACGGTCTCTTTTGGCTTTAGTTAGAACCACTAAGTCCACCTCCTGAAGATACACCTCAATATGGTCCAGACCCACTGGCTTCTCCTGATAGAGCCGCTACAAAAACTCCACAAAGATCTCCTAAATTTCTCCAGACTTGATACAGATTCGCCCCCTTCGATCATGCAGTTCATGAACCGCCCGCTCAGACTGCCGCTTATGCAGCCACAGAGCCAACAGTATCCCCATCTTATTTCCTTTTTCATAAAATGTCTGCCTAAGCCTACACCACTGGGCTTCCAGATCCCAGTGCACAAACTCATCAAGTTTGGCCCTCACTGCCATCCAGCGCTTCCACACTTGCTTGGACTCCATCCTTGCATGTTGTTCCTGTAGTTGCGCTGCCTCCTCCTTCCACAGGGTGCAAAGATCATGCTCACACCACCGCCGATATCACGCTGTATCTGTAATCTGTCACCCCTGAGTTGTGGCCTTAAAGGCATCCCATACCATGGGCACAGCTACCTCACTCGCACTATGCAGCTTAAAGAATTCTTGCATAAAGGAATTATGCTTCTGGACCACCTCTGGCCAATTTAAGAAACTATTGTGCAAGGCCCATTGTCGTGTGTGGGACCCCACTGTATTCTCCTTAAACTCCACCCAGCAGGGGCGTGATCCGACCAGATAATTGTTCCTAGCTCTGTGCCCCATAGCTGGTTCACCATACGCTGATGGAGGAGGAGGTAATCAATTCTAGTGTCGATCTGGTGCACTGGGGAAAAATAAGTGTACCCCTGTTGGTCTCGGTGGGTATCACACCACATATCTCACAGCCCTAGGTCAGTCAGAACTTCAAGCAATGCCTTGCTAGACCCACCCATCTTCTGAGCCCCTCATCCCATAGAGTCCAGCCGTGACTGCAGGCACGTGTTACAGTCCTCAACCAAGATCTGCTTACCTATCGCATATTCAGCCAGGGTAGCCTTAAGGTCCCCAAAGAAACAAGCTTGGCTCTCACTGGGAGCATACACATTAGCTATGGTATAGAGTTATCCACACAGCTGCACATTCAGGAGAAGACACCATCCAGCCTTATCGCGCTGGACCCCCTCTACTGCATACTGCAAGGACTTGCAAAACATAATCGCCACCCTGCCCTTTTTATGCCCTTTGCTGTCTGCTGCTACCCAAACTTCTTTGTAGAGTCTCATCCGCGACCATGCGATACAACCATGCCGAAGGTGTGTCTCTTATAATAAAATCACATCCCCTCCCAGGAGTTTCAACTCTTTAAACAAAAGAGAATGCTTGAGGGTGAGTCCAAGCCCTTAACATTAAAGGAAATTACCTTCAGCATAGATCATCATTACTCTCCCTACCCCCCATTGCTATGATTTCTGCTAGATCCCCGGCTCAGCTCGCCAGACCCGCCCCCCCCCCACACACTTTGGGACATATAGCACCACTCGCACTGGGATATCCATGCATTCGCTCATGCATCTCCTCCATTGCTCCCACCCCCCCTTCCCACCCACCAACACTGTCTGCCATCTGGTCAGACTCAAAGAAGCAATACATCACACCTCCCATCAGGCCGCTCCGAACCCAGCCCACCCTCCCACATCCATACCAGTTCCCCCCATTTGTCACACGGTAAGCCAACCCCCAACAGCCAGCATTATCAAACTCACCAGCCGTTACCACCCTCATCATCACATTTACATCCATTTCAGCTCGAACTACTTATAGGACCATCCACCATGCCACATCTGCTCTGCCAACTGCTGTGTCCCCACAACCCATACAAGTATTATCAATGCACCCCTTAGCCTTCCTAAGAAAACACTACTACAGTTCTCCTGCCCATCATGAGTGTTTGTCTCCCTTAGTCCACTTTTGCTGGGCGGGCTGCTGCACAGAAGGCATGGCCAAAAAGTCATCTTTCACCAGGCCCATCACTCACAGTGCACGCCAGGCCTCCGAGATATCTTTAGCAGAAGTCTGCTTCCCAGCTAGCGTAAAGTTCATCCTAAAAGGAAACGACCAGGGGTACCAAACATTCTCCTTGAATAGCACTTCTACGGCTGGTTTCATTTCTCATTGACGCACCAGGGTGAAGGCTGAGAGATCCTGATAAAAGGAAGCTTGCGTCTCTTGATACTGCAGCTGCTTGTTTTCGTGCCCTCAGTGAAGCACTAGATCCACATCTTGAAACCAGAGGAAACACGCAATGAGGTCCCTAGGCTTTCCAAGGGCCTTACCCAGGGCTTGGTGAGCTTGTTCAATGTCCTTTGCCGCTGCCTGGACCCCACCATCCTCTCCGTCCAGCAGGATCTTACAGATGTCCCACACTAGGGCCTCCACATTTTCTGTGCTTGTGCTCTCTGGCACACCACAGATGTGCACATTATTGTGCCTGCTTCAATTTTTTCAAATCGTCTGTCTTATAAGTGAGCTCCAGTGCTTGTGCTTGGTGCCAGTCCTTCATGCACTGCAATTCAGTGATCAACTCTGCATGTTCTTCCATTTTTGTTTCCAGTTCTTCTACGCGGCCTCCCAGCTCCTGGATATCAGCATGGATGTTGACAATCTTACTCAGTACATCATCTCACATTGCTCGGAATTCCGGCACCGTTTCTTCAAACCCACAGCGGAACTCACGTTTCAATAAAGTCTGCTCTGAGCCTGATGCCCTGACCTGCAAGCCGCTGCCTCCCTTCTCCGCTTCCAATTTGGCAGACGCCAGGCTTGCAGGCAAGTCTGCACGTGCACCGGCCTGATTCTGCAGTCACTGGGATGCCCGCAGCTTTTCCCAGCTCTCAGCGACTTTCACTTTTGCAGCCATGGAAACCCCGATGCCTTATGCTAGCTGTGGCTGCACTTTTTTCACCATTGCTTGCTATTGGGGGGGGGGGGGGCTTATAGTTGCTGAGTGTGTGGGAGCTGAGTCCCTAAGCCGCCATTTGTTGGGCTAACGTCATAACGTCACTTCCTCCAATGCAGTGTAATCTTGATAACCTTGAGGAACTTCTGTACCCCACTCTCTTTATCCCACTGTCCCTCTCTTGAACATCCACTCTCTCTTCTCCCTACCTCCTCTCTCTTGGACATCCCCTCTCTTGTTTTCCCTCCTTCTGTCTCTCCCCCTTACATGTACTGTCCTTGAAATCCGCTCTCCTCCTTGCTAACCACTTTTTCTTCTCTTTCTCTTCTCTTTCACGCCTCCAGCATTTTCTCTTGTCACGGAAGCACCCTCTCTTTCTCCACCTACTCCTTCTTCCTCCTTCCCACCTCAATTCCCTTGATCACTCTCTCTCCCCTGTCCTTTCCCCACCTGCCTTTTCTCTCCTTGCCCCTCCCTCCTCTTGTTCTTCTCTCTATCTCCTGCCCCCTTCTCTCTTGCTCTCTCCTTGCTTTCCTCTCTCTTTCTCTCTACCCATATTTTTTTTGTCTCTTTTCTCTCCATCTTTCCCTCTGTCCTCTTGCTCTTCCCATCTTGCCTCCTATCTGAATGGATCACACAGAAAGAGGGGGTTACATATGCAAGAACAATGCAGAAATGGCTAAAATTATGAAAGTGTGATTTTCTTCCTTCATTTCTGAAATGAACCAAATCAAAAGATTGTACGGGCACAACAATAGCCCTGTGAACTTGCTTCGATGAACTTGGCACAGCATTACTATTTGTGAGCTATAGTATAAAAAGTCACATGACAGACCTTGTAGGCGTAAGCGTGGGTGTTTGTGTATAGTATAAGAGAATCCAGAAGAGTTCTTTACAAATACAGCAGGAATAATCAGCACATTTGGTACCTTCAATAAGGATGAATTCTGCAGTCTGGAAAGGGAGGAAGGACAGCCTTACCTCAAATATTAAGAAATACGAGCAGCTAATTAAACAGAGTGTATGCTTGCTGATGTAAGGTGTAGAATTGACTGGATTCATTGAAGGCCTGGTGCTGGTAATGCTAATAGTCTCTGGACCTTTGCCCCAGAGCTTGCTAAGGGAATTTGTCACTTGGCTAGACTACCAGGACACAGAGGCGCAACATAAGGAAACAAGGGAAATTTTATTTGAAAAAGATGGGAACTGTGGAAATGCTTAGCACATGCATATTTTCTGCAGGTTTTATAGGAGTTTACAATGAAAAATATTTTTTGTGTGCTTTCTCTCTATACAATATATATAAAAATCAATAAAGAAAATTTTTTAAAAAGTATGTGTGTATATATACTTTTTAAATTTTTTCTTTATTGATATTTTTTTCAAAATTACGAGCATCCACTTATTAAGGAAAAACAAATGAGAGTGAATGAAGTACAAATGAAATAAAAGAAAAAAAATTAAAGGAAATCAGTCCAATTCACATTCTATTAGACCACAAATAAATGGGGGTGAGGGAGGGAAGAGAACAAATTAGTTGAGATTAGTAAGAAAGGGGAAAAAAGAAGAAGAAAAAATAAAGGTTTTAGGCACAGATAAAAGCCCAAGCACATTTTCAGTCCTGAATCACAGTATTTCCTCTATTCTGAGACTTAGGAGTCCAAGTAGATCTCTTCTTCCATCAAGAAAGGAACACCGATGTTCTAGGAAAAAGAATACATAGCTCGCTTTCATGGATCTATCCTCACATCTGCAAGGGTATCACAAGGTAAAAGAAGTTCCTATGACTTGAGTCTCCAAGCGGAGAGAAATTAATAATTTCCTTTCCTGTGTAGAATGAGGCACATCTGGATATATCCACACTCTTTGAATCACGAATAACTCTTTAGATCTCCAATACCATATTTAGGTCTTGCTCAAAAACAGAGGAGACAAGTAATATAGCCCTGTCTTTACATTCAGTCTGTGAGGTTCCAGTAAAGCAGTAACATCCATGCTAAGATGACCATCAGAAGATAGAAGGCTGCCGGGTAAAAAAATAGAATTTATTCGCCGGTGGAAAATGGTCAGAAGAAATCTTCAAAACCTCAGACAAGTATTTCTTGAACATATCAAGAGATGGTAAAAGCAGTGATTTTGGAAAGTTGAAAATTCTTAAATTCAAACACCAAAATTGATTTTCAAAAGTTTCTAATTCATATTGAATTACTAGTTTGTTTTTAACCAAAGCATCCAACACTGATCTGGAAACCTTCAAAATGGTTTTCAAGTCGACATGCTTTGCATTGCAACTTTGCATATTCTTCTGAAACTTTTGAGCTTGAACTTTGTAAAGTCCAATTGTAAAGAATTATTAATGTCTAAAAAGCATTGTTTAACTGAAGCGTCTAACTTCAAAAGCATGTTTCAGATGGTGGCAAGAGTTACCAGTTGCCCACCTGCACTTTCAGATATTTTGGCTCCACTCAAACTTACCTCAGGAGCTGTGGATGGGGGAGTTGACTTCCATGCAAACCTGTTGACTCAATAACTGAAGTTGGTTGAGGAGCTGGGGAATCAGAATTCCCAAAGTTGCCACTTGGGCCTTCCGCACTGGCTCCTTCCATGACCAACTACTGAGAGCGTGGCTGCCTACAAGCGCCATCGATAATCACACTGCTGTTCCCATGCCTAGGTACCCCTCTACTGGTGTTCTTTGCAGTGGGAGAATCGCGTAAACTGGCTTTTTTGTTTTCCAGGGACCTGGATATGACCATTGAGCCACTGCTGCATTAAAGAAGCTCCCTTACTATTGATAGCCTTAGCCGGGGGCTTCTTTTGTTTTTTCTGAGCCATTATACAGGTCAAAAAGATTCAAGGAAAAAGAAAAACAGCAGAGTTCATCATTGTGCCATCATCTTGCTCCAACCCCTATGCTATATATTTTTATATAGACACTCACACATTTGTGACAGGTAGTTTTATAAAGGTACCTCTGCATATAAATGTTAATTTCACAACTTAAATATCTATTGCTAGATTTCATAATCTGTTGTTGTTGTTGTTAAGTGCCATAGAGTCAGTGTCGACTCATGGCGACCCTTTGGATAGTTGTCCTAAACTGTGTTCGGTCTTCAGTCAGGCAGCTCTTTGTTGACAGAATAGCATCCATAGCTGCTATTATTGTATCGATCCATCTCATTGCTGGCCTTCCTCTTTTGCGTTGACCTTCTACATTGCCAAGCATGATGTCTTTCTCTAATGATCTTTCTCTTCGTATGATGTGTTCAAAGTATGAAAGTCAAAATCTTGTCATCTGAGCTTCTAGTACTGACTGGTTTGTTCTTCAGGCAGTCCATGGTATACACAGTATTCATCGCCGGCACCATAATTCAAAGGCATCAATTTTCTTCCTATCTTTTTCTCTGTCCAACTTTCGCATCCATATGAAGTTATTGAAAATACCATGGCTTGGACAAGTCGAATCTTTGTTGGAGAGAGACATTTCTGCTCTTGAGAATTTTGTCTAGGTCCTTCATAGCCATTCTGCCAAGAGCAATGTGTCCTCAGATTTCCTGACTGCTTGTTGTTTCTTTATTGATAGTTGATCCAAGTAGGTTAAAGTTGTCCACTATTTCAATTTCTTCTTCTTCAATGATGAACTTATTGATTTTGCCAGTTGCCAAGATCTTTGTCTTCTTTACATTAAGGTGCAGGCCCATTTTAAGACTATGTGTCTTGATCTTGAGAACCTACAAAACTACAAACATCCCCACCGACTCTCACTCACTCATTAACTACCAAAAACCAAGAGCCACAGAGAAGACCAGGGAATAATGAGGGACACATATATTAGTTTCAGTATGCAACCCTTCAAATGGAGATCAAATAGGAGTGTGTGGAGAGAGGCTACAGAGCACACATTATGTATATATACACACATGTATCAAGAAATGTATATAGAGAAGCCTCAGACCAGGAGGGTGGAATACACAATATGGTGAACAAACGCCACTAAGCAGGTTATCACCACTTAACCTCCTGAGGTGTCATTCATAAGCCTCCACTGACTTTTTGAATAGACTAGCTAGTTTTGATAGTTTCTAAACCAGGCTTGTTGGTGACTTTTGATATTACAGCCCTGTATACAAATATTCCTCAGGTACAGGCTTTACATTTAGTGGACAGTGCATTGAGATAGCATCCTCCCATTGATAGGATCCCTATACATTTTTTATTATCTTTGGCCCAATTAGTTCTTCAGAAGAATTATTTTCATTTCCGGGACGTTTGTTACGTCCAAGTGTACGGTGTTTCTATGGGGGCTACTGTCATTCCAAGTATTGCCAATTTATATGTCACCCACTTTGAGGAAACATATTTATATCCTGCTATCTGGTTCTCTTCAATTGGTCTATGAATTCGCTTCGTAGATGATATTTTTTGTGTGTGGTTGGGGTCGCAGCAAACTCTAATTGAATTTATTCAATGGTTTAATCTACAAGATCCGAATCTTCATTTTATTATGTCCTGCTCATCTACACAGATTTCATTTCTTGATGTACTTATTAGCACGTACAATGGGACCCTTCATACCTCCTTATAGAAGAAACCAGTAGATTGTAATCAGTTGCTGCATTTTGGGAGTCATCATCCCTACAAGTTAAAACGGGCATTACCTATTGGCCAATTTTTGAGAATTTTTTGTTATGAAATAGGCTTAAAATTAACATTATTGGCACCCTTGCAGTTCAACCCCTTAATCTCTAATATCTTCTAAAAAAAGGATAATCATTCTTTCGGAGACTCTTGGATACTCAATGCTTGAAGAAGAGCTTTGAGTTATCAAGGGCCCGAAACATGGTGCTGTGTTGCATGGATTTACAAAACTTTTGTGATCGCCTATAGACTATGATTTTTGGGCTAATTTTGGCCGATAACTACAGTTATAGGAGAAGTAACGTTGGCTGTTTCTATGCCTTTGACAAGGTCCCTCATCAGAGACTTTTGGCAAAACTAAAAAGTCATGGGAGAGGAGGCAATGTACTATTGTGGATCGGGAACTGGTTAAAAGATAGAAAGCAGAGGGTAGGGCTAAATGGCCAATTTTCCCAATGGAAAAAGATGAATAGTGGAGTACCCCAGGGATCTGTACTGGGTCCGCTACTTTTTGACATATTCATAAATGACCTGGAAAAGGGAATAACTAGTGAGGTTATCAAATTTGCAGATGACACAAAACTGTTTAAAGTTGTTAAAACCCAAGAGGACTGTAGAAAACTGCAGGAGGATCTGGATAAATTGGAAGACTGGGCATCCAAATGGCAGATGAATTTTAATGTGGACAAGTGCAAAGTTATGCACCTAGGAAAGAACAATCCACACTATGGTTACACGGTGCAAGGTTCCACATTGGGAACCACCACCCTGGAAAAAGATTTAGGAGTTATCGTGGATAACATGTTAAAACCTTCCGCCCAGTGTGCAGCAGGGGCCAAGAAAGCAAATAGAATGCTAGGTATCATAAGGAAAGGAATGGAAAATAAAACAAAGGATATTATAATGCCTCTGTATCGTTCCATGGTACGACCGCACCTTGAATATTGTGTGCAATTCTGGTCGCCGTATCTTAAAAAGGATATAGCGTTATTAGAAAAGGTACAGAGAAGAGCCACCAAAATGGTAAAGGGGATGGAAGGCTACTCCTATGAAGAGAGGCTACAAAGGTTAGGCCTCTTCAACCTGAAAAAGAGACGGCTGAGGGGAGATATGATAGAGGTCTATAAATGAATGAATGGAGTGGAACGGGTAAACGTAGATCGATTGTTTACACTATCAGAATATAGAAAGACTAGGGGACATGTAATGAAGCTACAGGGTAAACTATTTAAGACAAATAAGAGAAAATATTTTTTCACTCAACGTGTAATCAAACTCTGAAATTTTTTTGCCGGAGGATGTAGTAAGAGCTGTTAGTGTAGCTGGGTTTAAAAAAGGTTTGGACAAGTTCCTGGAGGAAAGGTCCATAAACCATTATTAAAAAGGGACCCAAGATATCAATGCTTGACCCAATACAAGCATTGTGGAACCTGTGTCTTTTGGGGATACTACTAGGTACGTATGACCTAGATTGGCCACTGTTGGAAACAGGATACTGGACTTGATGGACCTTGGTCTGACCCAGTATGGCATATCTTATGTTCTTATGTTCTTATGCTGCTAGTGCTTCTTACACTGGTATTGTGGGTGTTGTTCCTGATGTGGATGGTCCTTTCTCCATTCAAAATCTCTTTTGCAATAAGATAAGTTAAAGCGAGGGTTTCGTTGTATGTGTTATCTACATGCTGTTTTTTGTGATATGGGCATAGAGTGCCTTTTAAATAGAGAAAATAGGAAGGTTTGTCATGAGATAGGTTTTCCGTTCAAGACAATCCAACAAAAAATATAAGAATTAATAGTAGTCATGTAGTGGAACGCAAACGTTGGCAACAAAGAAGAAGGCAGAGGAGTTGGAAAATATGGACTTGGCAACAGAAATGAAGCTGGAGAAAGACTGATAGAATTCTGCAAGACCAATGATCTATTCATCTCAAACACCTTCTTCCAGCAACACAAGTGGCGACTGTACACATGGACTTCACCCAATGGATTGTATAAAAATCAAATTGACTACATCTGTGGAAGTCAACGATGGAAAAGCTCTATAACATCAACAAAGACAAAACCTGGAGCTGACTGTGGTATAGATCATCAACTACTAGTATGCAAACTCAAGCTAAAGTTGAAAAAGAGCAAACCACTCATGAATGCAGCAAAATATGACCTTGAGAATATACTACTGGAATTTAAAGACTTCCTGCAAAATCGATTTGCTGCTTTAGATACAAATGACAGAGCTCCGGAAGAGTTATGGAATGACATCAAGAAGGTTGTGTTGTAAGAAAGCGAGAAGTCTCTACAAAAGGTGAAAAAGCAAAAACAGCCAAAATGGATGACGGAAGAAACTCTGAAAAAAGCCAGAGGAGAAAGAGAGACAATCACAGAACTCAACAGAGATTTCCAACGTGCAACAAGACAGGACAAGGAAAAGTACTATAATGGCACTTGCAAGGAAATAGAAGCAGAAACTATTAGAGGAAGAACAAGATCGGCTTTCCTAAAGCTACAAGAGATAAAGAAAAAGTTCCAGCCTCGAATTGGAATGTTACAAGATGATCAAGGTTCTATGTTGAATGATGCTGAGAAGATCAAGAAAAGGTGGAAGGAATATACAGAGTTTTTATATGATAAAGATCAAGTGGACCAACAGCCGTTTCAACCTGTACCTTATGATCGGGAACCATTGGTGATGAAAGAAGAAGTTGAAGCAGCATTGAAAGCCTTATCAAAGAACAAAGTACCAGGCATTGATAGCATTCCTATAGAAGTATTGCAGCAATCTGATGCAGCTATTACCATACTTACAAGACTCTGCCAAGAAATATGGAAGACAACATCATGGCCAAGTGACTGGAAAAGATCTGTGTTTATACCAATACTAAAGAAAGGTGATCCAACTGACTGTAGAAATTATCGAACAATCACTCTGATCCCACATGCCAGCAAGATTCTACTGAAGATTATTCAAAAGAGACTACAACCATACCTGGAACAAGAACTACCTGAAGTGCAAGCAGGGTTCAGGAAAGGGCAAGGAACGAGAGACATCATTGCGGATGTGAGATGGATCCTTGAAAAGACTAAAAATACCAAAAGGATATCTATTTGTGCTTTATCGACTATAGCAAGGCTTTTGACTGTGTAAACCATGAGAAACTCTGGGGCACATTAAGAAGCATGGGTATACCAGAACACCTGATCGTTCTCTTGCGCAATCTGTACATTGATCAAGAAGCAACAGTTCGAACGGAACAAGGAGAAACAGAATGGTTTAAAATAAGCAAAGGTGTAAGACAAGGCTGCATACCTTCCCCCTACCTGTTTAATTATATGCAGAACAAATCATCAGAGAAGCAGGATTATATGAAGACAACAGAGGTGTGAAGATTGGTGGAAGACTCATCAACAACCTTTGCTATGCTGATGATACTATATTACTGGCTGAAAGTGAAGATGATCTGAAACATTTGCTTCTCACAATCAAAGAACATAGTCTCAAAATGGGCCTGTACCTTAATGTAAAGAAGACAAAGATCATGACAAATGGCATAATCAACAGGTTCATCGTTGAAGGAGAAGAAATTGAAATTGTGAACAACTTTAACCTACTTGGATCAACTATCAATAAAGAAACAACAAGCAGTCAAGAAATCAAACGACGCATTGCTCTTGGCAGAATGGCTATGAAAGACCTATATAAGATTCTCAAGAGCAGAGATGTCTCTCTCCATACAAAGATTCGACTTGTTCAAGCCATGGTATTTTCAATAACATCATATGGATGTGAAAGCTGGACAGTGAAAAAGACAGACAGGAAGAAAATTGATGCCTTTGAATTATGGTGCTGGCGGCGAATACTGTGTATACCATGGACTGATCGAAGAACAAACCAGTCGGTACTAGGGGAGATCAAACCTAAGCTTTCTTTAGAAGCTCAGATGACAAGACTTCGACTTTCATACTTTGGACACATCATGTGAAGAGAGAGATCATTAGAGAAAGACATCATGCTTGGCAAGATAGAAGGTCAACGCAAAAGAGGAAGGCCAGCAATGAGATGGATCGATACAATAACAGCAGCTATGGGTACCAGTCTGTCAACAATGAGCCGCCTGACTGAAGACTGAACACAATTTAGGATAGCTATCCAGAGGGTCACCATGAGTCAACTCCGACTCGATGACACTTAACAACAACAACAACAACAACATATATAGTTTAAGTATTTCTTTGGAGTTATAAGGCATGAAGAGTGTAGATGGTTTTTGGTCTTACTTTTGTAATTTTGATTTATTTTGAGTTCTGGACCTTTCAGTCTTTGTTGTTAAGGACATGATTATTGGCACCCCTATAAACAATTCAAATTAGTTCGAACAGAAAAACCACATTCCCATTGCAGTAAAGTTAGACACACCTGTGATCAATTGTCAGTACTTTTGATGACTTGAATCAACCAGCGAATGATGGCTCTAATGTTGAAAATGGCCACATTCACTCCCTGTTCCATTTTTACAATGGTGAAAACAAGGGAGCTGCCTGAGACCATAAGAAACACACTATCATCACCAAAACTCAAACTTCAAAGGGGTAAAAAGCCATCTTCAAAGACCTTGGAATCCCTGTGTCTACAATTCACAATGTTATTAAGACGTTTTCTGCTCATGGACCTGTCAAGAACCTCCTAGGACCAGGGGCGGCTCAAGGCAATCTGCTGCCTGCGGCGAAGGATGAGATGGCGCCCCCCCCCCCCATAGAGGGGGCGGTGCTTTTTCAGAACTCCAATCAGGGACTGAACCAAACCAAAAAGCTGATTAGATTTTATGGAAGAAATCCAAGATGTTTGCACACTAAGGAACTAAAAGAGAGCAAGAACCAACAGCACAGTTTATAAAACTAAACTATAACTAATTTTTATTTTGTTGTTATAAACTGCGTTATGGTTCTTGCTTTTTCTTTTTCAACATATATTTTGCATCCACAGTGGGTGCAGAGGAGAACCAGGACATTCACCAACAGAACTCAATATCTTAAAAAAACAATCTGATTCTGATCATCTCACTAACAACAACAGCGACAACAAACATTCTCCAGTACTAGGCATATTGTGAACTAATACAAAACCCTACAACAAAGTAAGGGCAAATCTACCATATCATACCATATCAGCACCAACTTCCAAAACTCACATAAGGAGCCCATCCAAAAAAGCGTCACTGTAAATACTGCAGTGGGCCCTGGAACATCCATACACCTATTTGAAAAACTGAACAAGTCAAATTACTACAGTATAGTATAGATCTTTATGTACAAACTCCATGTTAACAGAACCCCTGGCCTCAGTCACACACTCAGAACACAGACCCTCACCAAGTACAGAATAAGTATCCACAATCTAAAGCAAAAATAAAAATATGTAGACAAAATTTAAACTGAAACCACAAGAAGCCAGACTCCGCATGCAATGCAACATCAGATAAATAAGAGATGCAGTTCCCCATACTGTGTAAAATATAAAGATAGCACAAAGTCCAATCACTAAAATTAAATAAAATTATTTTTTTCTACATTTGTTGTCTGACCATTTTATTCTCTGATCATGCTGGTCCAGATCTGAGGCTTCTGCTTTCCTGTCTTCTCTTAGCTCTCTTTCTGTGGTCTATGGTCCATCTGCTATTTCTTCTCTTCTTTTGTTTTCTTCACTTCCTTCCATCAGCCCTCCCCAGTATCAGCCCCCTTTCCAGTTCTCCCCTCCCAGTACCTGCCAATGTCAACTGCCTTGCATTCCCACGACTGCCACTGCTGTCCATTCCCTTCCAATCCCCCCCTTCCCCACTGTCCAGCCCCTTCTAGTCCAAATACCATTCCAGATATCAGCTCACATCCACACTCAGTGCCACCCCTCCAGTCAGCTCCCTTCCAGTCACCCTACCCTCTGTCCATCCCCCTTCCAGTGCCATTCGCACATAAGCTCCCTTCCAGCCTCCTCCCCATTACCCAGCCACCTACCACTCCCACCGCAATTGTCAGCTCCCTTCCAGTCCCCCTTCAATACATCCCAAGTGTCTGTTTCATTCCAGCCCCCTCCTTCTCCCCCATATCAGCTTCTTTCTAGCCCCCTCCTTCCCCCATGTCAGCTCCCTTCCTGCCCCCTCCTTCCCCTGGCAGACCCTCTCAGTATCCACTCCCTTCCAGTCCTAGTCTCCCATCACCCCATATCAGCCCATTCGTAGCCCTAGCCCCTAGTTTTCTTCCAGAGCTAGAAGCATTCTCCTGCCCTCCCCCATCAGTCCATTTCCAGTCCCAGCCCATTTCCAGTCCTATCTCCCTTACCAGCCCACTCCAGTCCTAGCCCCCCAATCAGCCCATTACTAGTCCTAGCTCATTTCCAGTGCTAGCCCCCCATCAGCCCATTATCAATCCTAACCCCCCAATAAGTCCATTTCTAGTCCTAGCCCCCCAATCAGCCCATTTCCAGTTCTAACCCCCTGATCAGCTCATTACCAGTGCTAGCCCCTCTCCCGATCAGACTATTTCCATTCTTAATCCCCCATCAGCCCATTTCCAGTCCTAGCTTCCCCCATCAGCTCATTCTATTTCCAGTGCTACCCCTCCCCCCCAGCCCAGCCCAGCCCAGCCCCAGACCTTCTCAGCTTATATGCAGGGAAATTTAAACAAAAAAAAATGGTTGGAGAAGCTGCTGCCACTGCTGCAGCAGCATGATGAAGTGCCCTGCAGCCCTCCGCTGCCCCGGAAGAGCCCTGCTATTCTTTTCCTGGCACCGGTTCAGCTTTGCAGAGCTGCAAAGGGAGAGTGTTTCCCTTTTCCACTGCTCTGTTATATTTGAGCCTGCTGGTGCAGATGGGAAACAGGTATTTCCTGTCTTGCACAGGAAATGCCTGTTTTCGATCAGTGCTGGCAGGCTCATTTTTAACAGAGCCGCAGGATGCCGGGAGAAGAATGCAGGGCTCTTCTAGGGCAGCAGGGGGCCGCGGGGCACTTCATTCTGCTGCTGCAGCAGCTTCTCCGACCATTTTTTTTGTTTTGCTTAGATTTTGAAGTCTGAGTGAGGCAGCATTTTGTGGGGAATTTTTTGCTGCCCCCAAAAGATTGCCACCTGAGGCCACCGCTTCACTTGGCCTCGTTATAGAGCTGCCTCTGCTTAGGACATAGTGGGAAGAGGAGAATTAATCCATGAATTCTTCGAAGATTAGTTCAAACTGTTGGAAAAACTTAAAACAAATCACTTGCAAATATTAAGACACTTAAAACAAATCACCATGTCCTTATTGGAGTGAGTGTGAGGTGCGACGAGTTTCCCTGAAGAAGCTGGGTGTTCGGCGAAACTGTGGCTTATGGTTTGATATGAAGAGAGTTCATGGGAAGTTATCTATTTGATGATTCACCGTGTTGTGTTGGTCTTCGAAGTGAACTAAACCCTATGGTTCAGACTTTTCATTGGGGTTCCTTCATGTGTGTTCAATGTTGGAGAAGGTAATCTGGGAATTTGAAGGAGTGGAAAGTTTAATATTGGAGGCTTTCTTGGATAAAGATTGTACAACAGATTTGAAGAATTGGAGTGTTCGGCGTTGCGGTAGTGGAATACATAATTACCCATGATCTGAGATCTTTCCATGAAGAAATGATTGGTTAAATATACTGTAGTCTATAGGGAATTTCAGGAATCTCATAAGCATTTATTAATTGTCACTGGTATTTCATTACATTATAAATACATGTTAATTAAATGAATATATAGGGGCTTGATTTCAATGGGGCCGGAGGCTCCGATAACGATCGGAAACCACTATCACGGCTTTGTAAACAAGCCCCATAGTGTTACATATTAGAAGTTGTAGTGGGGAGTTTGAGATTGTATTGTCATTGTCTTTGTCATTATGTATGAATTTTAATTGTATTGAAAAATGTACATATTTATGTTAATAAATATGACAATTTATACATATTGATTGTTGAGGAAATTTAATACATCCATGTGAATTTATGAATATAAATTTATGCTAATTTGGACAGGATTGTGAGTGGTTTATTGCATTGTATTTACATTCAACTGTTGGAAAAACACCATGTACAACATCCAAAGAGCTTAAAGCTGACCTGGAGCAATCTGGAGTGGTGGTTTCAACCTGCACCATACGCCGCACACTAAACAAAGAAGGGCTTCATGGGCAAAGGCTAAGGAGAATCCCACTCCTCAAAGGCAGACATAAAAAGGCACGCCTGATCTTTGCCCATACCCACCTTGAGAAATAACAATCCATCTGGGAAAATGTCTTGTGGACAGATGAAACTAAACTTGAGCTTTTTGGCTATGCAGACCAGCGATACATTTGCAAGTGAAGAAATGAATCTCATAAGGAAAAAACATTCTTCTTACAGTTAAATATTATGGAGGTTCCATAATGTTGCGGGGCTGTTTTGCTGCCTCAGGAATTGGAGGCCTGGAACTTATTAAAGGAATCATGAAGTCAGGGGACTACCAAGGTATTTTGGAGCAGAATGTGCTACCTAGTGTCAGAAAGCTAGGTCTAGGTCGAAGGTCATGGGTCCTCCAGCAGGACAATGACCCAAAACATACATCAAAAAGTACAAAAGAACGGTTAAAAAGGAAAAAATGGACTATTTTAAAGTGGCAGCAATGAATCCTGATCTCAATCCAATCAAGAACCTTATTTATTTTTATTTATTTATTTATTTTATTTACAGTTCTTCTATACCGCGCTTTTTAGTATCAGTGCGGTTTACAAGTAACAAAATATTGCCACAGACAAACGGCCTTAGGCTTACATTGTAACAGGATGGATAACTTGGGGATGTAACTGGGGAAACTATGTACAATTGCAGTATACAAACTATATACAAGTACAAACAGTAGTGGTTGGGAGGCTATTTACAATTTATAATACATGGTGGAAGGATGTGATTTATGCTTTGTCCAGGTCAGGTTATGGGTGTGTTAGGGGCTTCATGAGTGAGTAGTGGTGTGGGGAATGGTTGCATTGGGGTAGGGTGGGCAAAGTGTAGGAGGAACAAGTGATGCTTAAGAGCTTTCCTGAACCGAGCAAGGTCCCTAATTGCTCTGATGTGTGGTGGGAGGTTGTTCCAGCATCTCGGGGCATAGAAGGCAAAGGATCTATTTCTGGTTGTTTGTGTGCATTTTGTCGCTTCCAAAGGTATAATTAGCGTGTCTGCAGCTACTGATCTTCTTAGCCTGTTGTTGGGGGTGGCAGTGAGGAGCACAGTTAAGGATGAGGGGGCTATGAGGTTGATTGCTTTGAAAGTTAATAGTAATGCCTTGTAGGTGAGTCTGCTGTTTAACGGTAGCCAATGTAACTCCATAAGTATGGGTGTGATGTGATCTCTTCTAGATAGGCCACAGAGAATGCGGGCTGCTGCATTCATCACCATTTATAATGGATTGAGGGTGCTCTTGGGGAGACCGTGCAGGATAATGTTTGCGTAATCGAAATGTGGTGTTACAAGCGACTGAAATATTGTTTTAAAATCGTCTTGTGCTAGCAGAGGTCTCAGGTGCCTTAACGTCATGATTTTATTGTAAATTGCCTTGGTGGTGTTCTTTATGTGTTCCTTAAAGTTAAGCTGTTGGTCGAGCGTGATTCCCAAGTAACGTATCACAGATTTGCATGGAAGCTCTGCGTCTCTTACCTTCGAAGTAGTGGGGGGAGAGAAGCTCTTGTTCTTTGTGATAAATAATACCTCAGTTTTCTTAAAATTTATGCGTAAGTTCTGAGTTAGGAGCCAGTCAGTGATTGCGTTAAAGCAATCTACTAGGGAGGAGAGGTCAGGCTGCATAATTTTGATTGGAGTGAACAGCAAGACATTATCTACGTAGATCAGGCTGGAAATGTTAAATGAGCGGATAATATCACATATGGGTTGCATATATACGTTGAAGAGTAAAGCAGACAGGGAGGAGCCCTGGGGTACTCCCTGCTGTTGCTGGAATGGGTCAGATGTTGAGGAACCTATCTGAACGTGTTGCCATTGGTCTGCAAGATAGGATTTGCACCATTCCCAAGCCAAGCCTTGGATTCCCTTTTCCTGGAGTCAGATAAGGAGTTGCTCATGATTAACAGAATCAAATACGGCGGCAATATCGAGGAAGATAAGTACAAATCCATTTTCTGTTTTGTCTATGCCTCTGGTTAAAGTGTTGGTAAGCGTGGCAAGTAGAGTCTCCACACCATGGGATTCACGAAACCCATGCTGGCAGGGATCAAGGGGGGCTGAAATGTCGATATGTTGCTGAATCTGTCTTTGGACCACTTTCTCAATTAGTTTAGCTAGAAGGGGTATGCTCGAGATCAGGCAATATGAATCTGTCCTTGTCGGGTCAAGTCTGTTGTTTTTCAGGAGGGAGCGTATGGACGTCTGTTTAAGAGCTGTCGGGAATGTTCCTGATGAGAAGGAAAGTTTCATGATGTAGGATGGAGATGGACTGAGTTCAGCGCACATTGTTCTGATCCAGTATGCTGGACAAGAGTCATTTGGAGCTGTAGTAGTGTTGATAGTAGCAATAAGATCTATGATGTATTTTTCTGCCGACGGGCTGAACTCTGTTAGTAGGGACTGTGGGTGGGAGGATGTAACTAGGTGAGGGACTTGGTGCCGCATTTGTTTTGAGGATTTTGGATTGGAGATATACGGCATAGAGCTGAGGATGAATTGATTCTGGCTGAGGAGAGGAAGGTTCCTTGGTTAAGGATTTTGCAATGCTGAAAGGGTCACGTGGTTTATTTAGAGAGCGGAGGAGGAGCTCAGTGTGGTATGTTCTCATTTTTTCAGATATTGTCTCACGGTGGACTTTTAAGAGGTCCTTGTAAGTTGTTTGGTCCATTGTGGAGCGAGATCGACGCCATTTTCGTTCGTACTTCCTTAGAAGATGAAGAGATGATCGTAGTTCAGCAGAAAACCATGGGGCTGCTTTCCTGTTTTTTGATGGTTTGTAGGAAGCTAATGATTTGTACGAGTACGGTAGCTGAGAACATGATTTAAGAACATAAGATATGCCATACTGGGTCAGACCAAGGTCCATCAAGCCCAGTATCCTGTTTCGAACAGTGGCCAATCTAGGTCATACGTAACTAGCAGTTTCCCCAAAAGACACAGGCTCCGCAATGCTTGTACTGGGTCAAGCATTGATATCCTGGGTCCCTTCTTAATAATGGTTTATGGACCTTTCCTCCAGGAACTTGTCCAAACCTTTTTTAAACCCAGTTATACTGACAGCCTTTACTACATCCTCCGGTAACAAATTCCAGAGTTTGATTACACGTTGAGTGAAAAAATATTTTCTTTTATTAGTCTTAAATAGTTTACCCTCTAGCTTCATTGCATGTCCCCTAGTCTTTCTATATTCTGATAACGTAAACAATTGATCTACGTTTACCCGTTCCACTCCATTCATTAATTTATAGACTTCTATCATATCTCCCCTCAGCCGTCTCTTTTCCAGGTTAAAGAGCCCTAACCTTTTTAGCCTTTCTTCATAGGAGTATCCTTCCATCCCCTTTACCATTTTGGTGGCTCTTCTCTGTACCTTTTCTAAAATCGCTATATCCTTTTTAAGATACGGCGACCAGAATTTCAAAGTGGTATTCCATCTAGAAATCATATCTTCAAGGTCTTGAGCCGGTTGATGGAGAGTTGGAAGAGTACTGTTGATGAATTCGTCCTTGTCCAGGGCTTTGAAGCGGTGTGTCATTCCTAAAGAGGCTGTGTTCGTGTGGCTGGATGGGGCTTGAACTTGCTGCGAAGGGATTTGGAAGGTGATTAAGTTGTGGTCTGACCATGGGATGGGGGTGAATGCAAGGTTGAGGTTGCGACTTGACTCTGATTGGGGGGCGAAAATGAGGTCAAGTGAGTTTCCCTTAAGGTGAGTAGGAGCGTTCACCATCTGTGCATAGTTGAGGTCAGTCATTGCTTCAAGGAAGGTGTTAGAATGGATGAGTTGTAGGGATGCAAGGTTGAAGTCTCCGATTAACCAGTTAGGTTTACGTGGGTTCGCTGGGTTGCAGGCCAAGTCTATTATGCTGGAGAGATCTTCTGGGGGGGAGGAAGGGGCTCTATAGATAAGATTTATGGTGGTGTGTTTGTTGGTTATGGTAACTATGTCCATGTGCATAAGACTTTTGGAAGAGAGCAGCTGGAACTGTAGCTCAGATCTTACTAGGATGAAAACTCCACCTCCTCTTCGGCTGGCTCTATGGCAAGTGTGTATTGAAAAGTCTGGTGGGATGAGCTGATTTATGAGGACTGTGTCTGTGTCTGATAGCCAGAATTCTGTAACCATTAGGATGTCTAGATTGAGGTTAGTAATAAAATCAGTGATGACTGGCCATTTCTTGCGAACTGATCATGAGTTAATGAGGGCACAATTCAGATTACTATGTACCGGAGTGGATTCGGGCTTGGGGTCACCAGGGTGGTTGAGAGTTACATAGAGCAGGTGTGAATGTCGGACATGGTGTGAGTGTGGTAGTGAGTGGTGGCGGCTGGTATAATTTCTTCTGCCCAGACTGTGTAGGATAGGGATGTTCTTATGGCTGAGTGAGCAGGCTGAAGTGTTTTGGATGGCATTCACTGGGAGGTAGAGACTGGTGATGGCGAGTAGGGAGATGGCCATGTTGGGTTGCTATGCGATTGGTCTATCCTTGGTGGCTGTCCGTCAAGGAGAACTGAATATGGACTAGTGTGTTGTGAGAAAACTATGTAAAGTAGAGGCAGAGTGGCAGGCTCTCAGGGAACAAGCAGACAAACAATGCTAGTTGCAGGGTAAAGGTGGGGTTCTGGTGGTACTGAAATAAAGCTACCTTTAACTAACAGCCTATACACAGTATAAACCTTTGGAAAGAGCTGAAATCTGCCATTGGTTAAAGGAATTCTGGAAACATTCATGAGCTGGAACAAATTGCAGTTGAGGAGTGGGAGAAACCACCAGCAGACAGATGTATGAAATTTATAGATTACTACAAGAAACATTTGTGGGCTGTCATTACTGCCAAAGGTTGTGCAACCAAATATTAGAGAAGGGTGCCATTAATTCTGCCCAGGTTTTTTTTTTCCCCCAGACATTACTACGTCTAAGTGCACAGACATCTCTTTTTTGCTGTATACCTTTGGATATACTATTAAAATCTTATGATGACATACAGTTGGAATATTTCCAATTATTTCTTAAGATATTGTACACAAGATACCTAAAATGTAAGGGTACCAATAATGTTGACCACAAGTGTAGGAGTGTTTCAAGTGCCTTAAAATAGGTTCCAAGTTATAATATTGCCCTCAACTTGTGTTAAGACACACAAAGCTGGAAAAGTGCCTTAATAACTATGGCCCTTTGGATCTAATTGGGAAACTGCAAAAATGGATGGACAAGTCTTTGGCCGACACTCTAAATCAGGGGTTTTCAACCCAGTCCTTGAGACACACATGGATATTCACTGTGGGGATCCTGAAACCTGACTGGCTAGATGTGTTCCGAGGACTGGGTTGAGAATCCCTGCTCTAAATAGTACCTGGCTTGCAAGGGATCCTGCCAGACTGGAGGTGGGACTTCAGGACTATATCCCTGTAGGCTTGTCTATGTACCTCTCTGTCTTTCTTATGTTTTCCAAGTCTGCTACTCTAGCCTCTAGAGAACGGACTCGTTCCCCGAGAGCAAGAGCTCCTTGCACCTAGTGCACACATAAGACCTCTCACCAACTGGGAGAAAATCATACATGTGACACTCAATGCAAAAGACTGGAAAGCCCCCATCTCGCTGCTGGACAGCTTAAAACTAAGATGCATTTCCAGTCCCAGCCCATTTCCAGTCCTATCCCCCCATCAGCCCACCTCCAGTCCTACCCCTCCAACAGCTCACCTCCAGTCCTAGCCCCCCCTTAGCCCATTACGTCCTAACTCCCCCCCATCAGCCCATTACAAGTCCTTGCCTCCCATCAGCCCATTTCCAGTCCTAACCCCCCATCAGCCCATTTCTAGTCCTAGCCCCCCATAGCCCATTACCAGTCCTAAACAGCCCCCATCAGCCCACCTCCAGTCCTAACCCCCCCTCATTAGCCCATTTCCAGTCCTAGAACCCCCCAGAGCCCATTACCAATCCTAACCCCCCATCAGCCCATTACAAGTCCTAACCCCCCTCCCCATCAGGAATAAAAAAAAAAGAACCTGGCTGCTGAAGCCGCTGCTGCGGCAGCAGCAGGAAGTGCCCCATGGCCGCCCCGGCAGAGTCCTCCTCTCTCCCTCAGTGCGGCTTTATACAGCCTTCATGGCTCTGTAAAGGAACTTCCTCCTTTGGGAGCTGGATAAAGCTGCACGGGGTCCTTCACAGAGGCGAGAAGGCTCCACACCGGTTTCGTTTGTATTTAAAACTATTTCAGGGAGGAGTGGCCTAGTGGTTGGGGCAAGGTACCTCAGGCCAGAAGGTCAGGGGTTCAAATCCCACTAGAGGACAGCAACCTTGGGCCAGAAGGACTGGGGTTTCTAGTCCCACAGGTGCTCCTTGTGGTCTTGGGCAAGCCACTTAACCCTCCATTGCCCATGTTCCCTGTAAAATAGTTATCTCCAAGTTATAATGCCCTGTTCAATGTAATTTCAGTTCGTTCAATGTAAACCACCTTGATATCATGAAAGGCGGTATATAAGAAATAATAAATAAATAAAATAAATAAAACTGCAGTCACAGCACAGCCGTGGTTCTCTAAGAGGCTGCCTGGAAACAGAGGTTGAGTTTGCCGCTGCTGAGAAGCAGACTCAGCAGCAACGTGCATCTTTTTTTGGGGATTTTTTTTTACTTTTGAAGGTGAAGTGAGGCAGCTGTTTTGGGGGGCATTTTTTGCCACCCTCAAGACTTTGCCGCCTGAGGCAGCCGCCTCACTTCGCCTCATTATAGAGCCGCCCCTGGTCATGCACTTGGGAATCTGAAATCCAAGGGAAATGTACGTGATAGGGGGCGAGAGGTTGGTGTGCACGGACCAGGAGAGGGACCTTGGTGTGATTATTTCTGAGGATCTCAAGGTGGCAAAACAGTGTGACAAGGCAGTGGCAAAAGCCAGGAGGATGTTGAGTTGCATACAAAGAGGAATTGCCAGCAGAAAGGAAGAGGTACTAATGCCACTTATAAGTCACTTGTGAGGCCTCACTTGGAATACTGTGTTCAGTTTGGAGACCATATCCTGCAAAGGATGTAAAAAGACTGGAAACTGTTCAGAGGAAGGCGACCAAAATGATTTGGAGCCTGCGTCAGAAGCCTTATGAGAAGAGACTTGAAGACCTGAATATGTATACTGTGGAGGAGAGGAGGGATAGTGGAGATATGATTCAGACCTTTAAATATTTAAAGAGAAATAATGAACAAACAAACCTCTTCCAAAGACGGGGAAGCTGTAAAACTAGAGGGCATAACATGAAGCTGCAAGGGGGTAAATTGAAAGCCAATATCAGGAAATACTTTTTCACTGAAAGGGTGGTGGATGCTTGGAATGCTCTCCCGATGGAAGTGGTGGGGGCAAATACAGTGACGGAATTCAAAATGGCATGGGACAGACACAGTGGATCCCTTAACAGCAACAGGATAAAATCAAAATAAACTTAACTAATTTCTCAACAAATTGGGGTGTCCTACATGGAGCGGTGGGTTTACCCCTAAACAAAGACATGGGGAGGGGTGGCCTGCACAGAGCAGCAGGTGCACCTACTCTTGCCATCTTACTGGGCAGAATAGATGGACCATACTGGTTTTTATCCGCCATCATTTACTATGTTACTATGCCCCTTTATATTTTACACAGTACAGGGAAATATATCTCTTTCCATTTCTCTGGTGTTGCACTACATGCAGAGTCTAGCTTCTTGGGGGTTCAGTTTAATTTTTGTCTACATAATTTTAATTTTAGGTTGTAGTCACTTATTTTGTTATTTATTTATTTAGCTGTATTTATATCCCGCTTTTCCCTGGGTCAAAGCAGTCAATTGGGAGATACATTTAACACGAGGGGATATGACACACATACGCTAATACTTACAGGGAACATGGGCAATGGAGGGTTAAGTGGCTTGCCCAAGACCACAAGGAGTACCTATAGGACTAGAAATCCCAGTCCCTCCGGCCTGAGATTGCTGTCCCCAGGTGGGACTTGAACCCCTGGCCCTCCGGCCTGAAGTACCTTGTCCTAACCACTAGGCCACTCCTCCCCTCACCTGTTTCTGGTGAGGGTCTGTGTTCTGAGGCCAGCTATTCTGTTAACATGGAGTTTGCACATAGGATCTGTACTGTAGTAATGTGACTTGTTCAGCTTTTCAATAGATGTATGGATGTTCTAGGGCCTACTACAATATTTACAGTGCTGCCTTATTCTGGGTAGGCTCCTTGTGTGAGTTTTGGAAGTTGCTGGTGATATGGTATGGTAGATTTACTTTGTAGATCCACAGTGACTCTTGTAGGGTTTTGTATTAGTTCACAATGAGCCTGATTCCAGCAGGGGCATGTCTGGACCGTCGGGCTGCCCAGAAAATGGATGGACCCAAATTGGACCCGATTCTGCAAAGGTGGGAGCCAGATGTTCTGATGTTCTGATGTTGCAGAATTGGGCACTTAGATGGCCCAGTGTTGTCCCGATTCTTAGGCGCGTGACATCCATCCATCACCCCGTCCAGCCTGCCCTATGCTCCTGCTGGTGTGCCAGTGCCATAGCATACAGTTGCCATGGCACCAGGATGCCCTGCAGGAGCGCTGAAAACCCGCAACAGTGCAATCACATCTTTTCCCTGTCACCCGACGCTTGGCGGGGTCTGCCAGGGTTGCGATCGGGCGGAGGGGCCTCACTTGCCACAGCTCCTTTGCTGGTGGGGGGCTGCCAGGCTCGATCGCTGCCACTGCTGTTGCTTATTCCATCTCCGAGGTGGAATAAGTAGCACATCCATCATCCAGCCACCGTGACCTGAATCGGCCCTGTACATCTGGGTGCTTCGGCCCGCCCCCACTCCACCCTCTTCCTGCCTCTGGCCCTCTCCCTCCTGCCCCCATCCAGTGCTCCCCGCACAGCGGCTCTGTGCATATGGGGAGCACCTGAGGCAGCATGCAGTCCTGGCGAATAGCGAGGCTCGACCTCCAACCAGGACGTCTAATCCCGCTATTCGCATCTCTGCATCGGGCCCAATATGCTTGGTACTGGAGAAAACCCAAATCAGATTTTTTAAAAAATATATATTGGGTGAACATCCTAGTCCTGCTCCACACCCTTGTTGAGGGAGGGCTTTCTGTGAATGTAGAATGTATGTTCATAAAAGAAGCCAGAACTACAGTATAACGCAATTAATAACAACAAAATTAAATGTTATAATTTTATAATTTGGTGTTATAAACTGCGCTTTGGTTTGTGCTTTTTCTTTTAGTTCCTTGGAGTGTGAACATCTTGAATTTCCTTTGTTTTTTGCAGAATATATATTTACATTAACACCAAGCTTATCCAGTGCGTAGTTTCAGGAATTATGTTGGGGTTGCCAAGTCCTTCTTGTTGTTTAGCAACATGCAAATAGAGTTCAGAAAGGAGTTTTGGGAAAAAGGGGGTTGAGGTGTAGCCAGCATTAATAGTAATGAAGGAGGAGGCATCGGTTGCAAGAGCAATGCATCATTGGATTTCTTGACTGCTTGTCGTTTCTTTATTGATAGTTCATCCAAGTAGGTTAAAGTTGTCAACTATTTCAAATTTTTCTCCATCAATGATGAGCTTATTGATTTTGCCAGTTGCCAAGATCTTTGTCTTCTTTAAATTAAGGTGCAGGCCCATTTTAAGGCTATGCTCCTTGATCTGAGAAGCAAATGTTTCAGATCGTCTTCACTTTCAGCTATTAATGTGGTATCATCAGCATAGCAAAGGTTGTTGATGAATCTTCCACCAATCTTCACACCTTGGTTGTCTTCATACAGTCCTGCTTCTTTGATGATTTATTCTGCTTGTAAATTAAATAGGTTGGGGAAAATATGCAGCATTTTTGTATACCTTTGCTAATTTTAAACCATTTTGTTTCTCCTTGTTCTGTTTGAACTGTTGCATCTTGATCAATGTAAAGGTTGTGCAAGAGAATGATCAGGTGTTGTAGTATACCCATGCTTTTTAATGTGGCCCAGAGTTTCTCATGGTTTACACAGTTAAAAGCCTTGCTGTAGTAAAAAAAAAAAATCCTTTTGGTATTCTTTTGTCTTTTCAAGGATCTATCTCACATCCATGATGATGTCTCTCATTCCTCCTGAATTCTGCTTGCACTTCAGACAGTTCTTATTCCAGGTATGGTTGTAGTCTCTGCTGAATGATCTTAAGTAGAATCTTGCTGGAATGTGGGATCAGAGTGATTGTGCGATAATTTCCACAGTCAGTTGGATCACCTTTCTTTAGTATTGGTATAAACACACATCTTTTCCAATCAGTTGGCCAGGATGTTGTCTTCCAAAATTCCTGGCAGAGCCTTGTAAGTATGCTGCATCTGATTGCTGTAATATTTCAATGGGAATGTCATCAATGTTGTGCTTTGTTCTTTGATAAGGCTTTCAATGCTGCTTTGACTTCTTTCATCACCAATGGTTCCTGATGATAAGGTACAGGTTGAAATGACTGTTGGTCCATTTGATCTTTATGGTATAATAACTCTGTATATTCTTTCCACTTTTTCTTGATCTTCTTAGCATCATTCATCATGGACCCTTGAGCATCTTGTAACATTCCAATTTGAGGATGGAATTTTTTCTTTAACTCTCGTAGCTTTAGGGAAGTCGATCTTGTTCTTCCTCTAATAGTTTCTGATTCTATTTCCTTGCAGACGTCTTTATAGTACTTCTCCTTGTCTTGTCCTGCTGCATGTAGGAAATCTCTGTTGAGTTCTGTGATTGCCTCTCTTTCTCCTCTGCCATTAGCTTCTCTCTGTTTCTGAGCAATTTTCAGAGTTTCTTCAGTTATCCATTTTGGACATTTTTGCTTTTTCATTTTTTGTAGAGACTACTCACTTTCTTCCAACACGGCCTTTTTGATATCATCCCATAACTCTTCTGGAGCTCTGTAATTTGTATCTAAAGCAGCAAATCAATTTTGCAGGCAATCTTTAAATTCCAGTGGTACATTCTCAAGGTCATATTTTGCTATATTCATGAGTGGCTTGCTCTTTTTCAACTTTAGCTTGAGTTTGCATACTAGTAGTTGGTGATCTGTACCACAGTCAGCTCCAGATTTTGTCTTTGTTGATGTTATAGAGCTTTTCCATCGTTGACTTCCACAGATGTAGTTGGCTTGATTTTTGTACAATCCATTGGGTGAAGTTCATATGTACAGTTGCCGCTTGTATTGCTGGAAGAAGGTGTTTGAGATGAATAGATTGTTGATCTTGCAGAATTCTATCAGTCTTTCTCAAGCTTCATTTCTGTTGCCAAGTCCATATTTTCCAACCACTCAAGCCTTCTTCTTTGTTGCCAACATTTGTATTCCAATCACCCATGATACCCTGTTTGCATGTTCTGTCAATTTCAGCTTGTACTTGTTCATAGAACTCATCAATCTCATCCTCTTCTGCAGCTGCTGTTGGGGCATATACCTGAATTATAGTTGTGCTGATGGGCATTCCTCGTAGATGAATAGAAATTAAGTATTCACTGAATGCATTGTATTTCATTACAGTTCTTGCAAGTATCTTCTTGTTTATAAATGCAATACCATTTCTTCTTTGTCTTTCATTTCCAGCATAGTAGACCATGTGATCACCAGATGCAAAGTGCCTGTTGCCAGCCCATTTCAGTTTGCTGATACCCAACAGATTGTGTTATACACGTTCCATTTCATTCTTGACCACTTCCAACTTCCCTTGGTTCATCCTTCGAACATTTCATGTCCCAATATGTAAGACATCTTTGCAGCTTCTGACTCTCATTTCATGCACAGCTATATCAGCAGTCAGACGTCCTGAGATCTTTGATTCAACTACATCATAAAAGCTGACTTTACTCTGAAAAGTCTTCAGCTCCTTCCCAGTAGCCAGTTGAGTGCCTTCCAACTTGGGTTTTTGTGGCAAGATACCAAAGTAGATTGTCAAGCCTTTTTTCCATGCAGGTAATTCTAGTGTTGTTGCCACTGTCACAGAAATGTGATCCTCCGCCACCAACACAGTCCCATTCTGCTGCTGCCCAGATGGTGGTTTGTCTTGGTCTGGCTGCTGAGCTGAGACCTGTCCATCTTGGGAGACCCTGTCAGTATCTATGCTAGCGATAGCTTAGCTCTCAGCATAACTGATGCATGCAAGCCATTACAGCACAACAAGCTGCAAACCAAGTGAGGGAGTGAAATATTACAGCTATTATTATTAAATTAAATTTATGGAAATAAAGCTTCACCATATTTTTGGAAGTGAGATTTTTTTTTGGACTCAATATATTTGTGGCTAGCTTTAGAGTGTAGTCCCTGTCCCACTGGTTGCAAGACAATTCATGCCAAGGCACCCTGCTCACAGAAAATTTCTTCTCAAGCTCTCTTCCATTCATTCACTCGGCACACATTCTTATCATACAAGGAGCAGATTCTCCAAAGAGGAAAGAGAAGGTCTTGAAAGTGAATTAGGGGCTCGGGTTGCCTTTACTGAGTAAAAAGTCCAACTCAAACAGTATCTGGTTGTAGTCTTCTATTCAATAGATACACAGTCCCTGGCAACACAAATTGCATCTCTTCAGGTATTTGTGTCTCTTTTTCCCTCCTCACTGGGATTCTAATTTTCTCTTCCTTCACTCAGTTCTTGTAGGCAAACTTCTCACCACACCTTCTCCAGTAGGCAAAATTCTCTCCAGTGCTGCAGGCTGCTCTGTAAGCTTGGAAAGGAAGCTAACATCTCCAATCTCTCTTCCACACTCAGGTAGAGAGGTGGCTCTCTGACTGGATCTCACTCTTCACATGTGGACATTCAAGATTCAAGGGATGATTCCACACTGGACACAAGGAAAATAAAAGGGGTCCTGAAGCTAGGTCTCTGCACACAATACACAAGTCCAACTCCATAACCAAAAGAAATTCACACCTCACATCATGTTCCTAAGGGGCCTCAATGGCTAGGCAGAACCAAAGCAGCCATCCCAAAAGGGTGATAATATAGCAAGATGGCATGCACCTACTGCTAAGCCTTGAAATGGTATGGCCCTGCACACAAAGCATGTTGGAGAGGTGAGGCTCCTGAAGAGGTCCTTATACCAGCAACGTATTTAGTGAGTCCTATAAAAAGGCATTTGTTGACTTTTATTCCTACATATCCAAGTTCATTAACACAGTAATCACACTACCAATAAACACTGGATACTTTTCCTACAGAAGGTTTTGTCCTGCTGGTTTGGCCAATGCTCAGGCACTTTTTATTTCCCTAGTGGGGATGAGCAATAGAGTGTTAAGCCCTGGATTCTCCAGGTCCTCTGTCTCTGCAAGAAGGGACCATTATCAACTCATGACTCAAACCCAAAGCTGGAGTTAGGAGCCACATTTTGAAGGCACCTAAAAATTGGGGCTTAGGGCTCCCCCACTTTCCAGCCTCTGGAGGACTCCTCTCCCTATTGGTCCTCAGACTGTGGGCACCATAATATTAAAGCTGGCTATGCTCACACCTTAGTTTTAATCCTAGCCCAAAAAAAAAGAGGCCAAGAAGCAGTGAGAAATATCATTTGGGCATAGAATGGAGCCATTCCAGGCTGCACTTTACCTGGCTATGACAAAGTCCAGGTGAGCTAGTAAGAAATTGATACAATCTCAGAGCTTAGAAACTGCACAGGGCAGTGCTTCTGATCTAGACTGTGATCTGTGCTTTAGAAGCACATTGGCAGCATACCACTGCCAGAACGCTATATTTAACAACCCCTCACTTCCTTTCCACGCCCAAGTGAATTCATTGGAATGTACAAACAGTCTGACTGACTCATTAGACTGACATATAATAATCAGCAATTAGAAACCATGACATGCACTGTATACATTTCTACTCCATGTAATATATGAGATTGGGCCTGCGTCCTGCCTTCTAGTTCTGCAGCACTAATCGGAGATGGCAGCTGGGAGAAAAATGAGGGGGCGCTGGATGAAAGAAAAATCAATCTTGCCTTTCACAGCAGCATTTCAAAATGCCAAACAGGCAACCAAAATTCTGATCCTTGTTCTGATTAAAGGGTAAAGAGTGGTAGGGAACCGTCCTCACAGGGAACCCGCCTCCCAAGACAAGTACTTCAGCAAACTGCTTCTTCGGCATATGTTTTGCTCTTTTAAGGCTCATCAAGGCCTCTAGCTGAAGATTTATTTTACACCCTCTCTCAGAGCTGCCCTGTGACCTGGTTCCAGCAGTGAGTCCTGGATCTCTAACAGCCCTATCTTGATGCATTCGTGACTTCCCATGCTGATTTCGGTAGGTGGGATCAGGGACTACAAATACCATGCTACTCAGAGAAGCAAGTTAAGAAGCAGAACTGACTGTAAAGATCAACCTAGTAGAACCAGCGAACTTTGCAGTTCTGTATCACTAGAGAGAGGACACGCAGGGCAAGGAATGTTTCTGGTGTATTATGGGGCAAGTTTCCATATGAGGGCTCCCCAACACAAGAACGGCATTTCAAAGCATGTCACAAAAGTAATACGGTTGGGCCACAAGGATAGACATGCACTACAGCAGAACTTGGTGAGGATGGAGAGGTTGGACTAGTCCTGGTTTCTTTGCTTGCATTTTAATTCATTGTGTTATTTGTAGTTCCTGCTTCTACTACTACTAATCATTTGTATAGCGCTACAAGGCATACGCAGCACTGTACCAAGCTAGAAATGTGCCCTGTATAACTAATAAATCTGGAGTCCCCCCCTCTCACCAGCGACGTTCAGTAACTCACTCTTCTTGAGCTTCCTGAAAGCCCAGTGATAATATCAGTGCCCCCTTCTGTGCTTGCCCCCTTGGTATGGCTTTGTATGAGCGCAATACAGCTTAAAATCTATGCAAGACAAAGCCAAAAAACAGGGGACAAGAGATAGTTTTAACACACACGGGTGAGAAACAGGAAGGTAAAGGATCGGGATCCAAAAGCAGCCTCAAAGAGGTGGGTTTTTAGCCTGGATTAGAATATGACCTGAGATGGGGCCTGATGCACTGACTCAGGCAGTCTGTTCCAATCATACAGTGCAGCAAGGTGGAATGAACAAAGTCAAATTGGCAGTGGAGGAGAAGGGCACAGATAGAAGGGATCTGCAAGAAGAGCAGAGTTCCCGAGGAGGGGTGTAGGGAGAGATAAGAGAAAAGAGGTAATGAGGAGCTGCACAATGAATGCACTTGTAGGTCGGTAGGAGAATTTTGAAATGAACGTGGAAACAGATAGAGAGCCAATGAAGTGCCTTGAGGAGAGTGGTTATGGGAGTAGTGACACTGGCGGAAGATTATCATCTCGTCTGAGATCTGAATGGATTGAAGAGGAGAGAGATAATACAGGGGGAGACCAGTGAGAGAGATGACTAGAAAGAAGATAAGAGTCTTAGGGGTATGTTTACTAAACCGCGGTAACGTAGCAGTGGCTACGTTAACATGCGATAACGTTACCAAATGTAATGTTAACGCGCACTAACATTACCAGATGCAATGTTAACGCACGTTAACGTCCCCGGCAGCGTTGTCCCGCAGAGGGTGGAGAGAGGGCGGAGAGAAGGGGGTCAATGGGCAGGGAGTGGGCGGGGAGAGGCTCCTGCTACACTAGCGTGGGGAACTGAAAGGCTGAACATCACCGCGAGTGCAAACCTGTCGTTAGAGGCACATTTGCAGGACAGAGAAACCATTTAAGTGTCAGCAAAGTACTGCACAGCAGGGAGCACAAGAAAAGTTTTAGTAGTACTACACGTGCAGCAACAGCATAGTGCCCAGGTATAAAAGGGCACTATGGCGATGCTGCAAATGGGGCATAGGGGGCTGTAGGCGGGACATGCAATGGAGCATCTGGGGCACAGGGTGGACTAAGCAGATGCCTAGGTGGCACATAGGAACGCAAAATCTGGAAATCAGCAAGACAGCAACTGACCAAGGTCAAATATGCCCATGAGTCTGTGTCCCACAGTGTCCCATCCAGAGGACATTACCCAGCAGATACCCCAAAGGGCACATAACATTGGAAGGCAGTGCCGGGGGTGAAGCATGGATGTCTATGTCTATGTCCCTACCCCAGACCCCACACCCTAGGCACTTTGGATGGCCTGGGACTGCACACCACCAGCACCACCAGCATATGGGCATTTCAGCATGGTGGGGGGGGGGGTGCTGGTGTTGGAGGGGGGAAGTGGCATCTGCCCACAGCAGACCAAGGCCAAGCCCTGTTCATGTGGGTGGTATGCAGTGCAACAGACAAGGTCTGTCTGATGAACAGTCATGGTATCCCCAAGGACTGACTTGCCTCTGTGGCAACAATATGGTGCAGTACACACAGCCAGTGTGTCCTGGGGCAGAAGGTCACAGGTTCAAGTCCCAGCTGTGGCTCCTGCAGACCATGTCCCTACATTTTACCCCACATTGCACATACAACATAAACATGTGCACTCCCTAGAACATCGGCCAACAGGGGCACAAACACCCATACCCACAGGCTATACCATCCAAAGCCTCAGGTAGAGTCAGGCTGTTGGGCCCAGCACAGAGCAGCACTTACCACCAAAGCACTACTACTAGCACCTGCATACCTTAGCAATGCCTGCACTGTGCTCAGCACTAGTGTGGCGGGCAGGGCTGCCAACCTCCCCTATCTTTGCACAATGCTGAAATAGGAGTGGGAGTGTGTGTATGTCTATCCATTGTTTTGTGGCTGCCTACTCCTCACTGGGCCTACAGTGATTACACTGTTTCCAGCGTAAGCCTGCCAATGTGTATAATGAGGAGCAAGGTATTGTGGGTATGGTCCAGACAGGGCGGACTGGGCAGGATGCATTTGCACAGGGTGTGGGGCAATGGCTGGGACATAGTAGTGCCTGACCACCACCTGCATGGACAGGGTGGCCACAGCATGTCATGCTGGGAGGTCACTCTCACCCTGACTGAGCAGTGACCATGGTATGTCTAGGTTCCCACAGAGTGCCATAGCATGTTTCTCTCAAGTGATATCTGTGTGTTTCCTGTTGTGGGGACCAATCACTGAGATGCCTGCTTGGTGTCTGTGCTTTTATCCCACCTATGGATGTACATAGTTATTCTGGGGACTGTCTGCAGTCAGCATACGTACGGATGGGACACTGTGCAGACTGACTGTGCCCTCTGCTGGTGAGTGGGGTGGGGTGGGGTGGGGTGGGGTGGGGTGGGGTTGGGTTTTCCAGGCCTACTGCTAGTGCCTGTGCAATAAGTACTGATCTGCATCAACTGCCCTGGATGGCACCCTTGTGCCAGCAGGACTGGGGTTGATGGTCCCACAGCCCTCCATTACCAAGATGTTGAGTGTGGGTTTGTTGGGGGCAGATCCTGTCTACCTCCTTGCCCCAGACAGGGCGGGTTGGTAGGTGGTGCTACATAATCCACATGTGGGTCCAGACACCCCCCTGCTCTTATAACAAATGACCATGGCAACCACACTGGATATGCTTAACTTGGGTGGCTCCTGGTCCCCAAGGGCTAGATGTGATTGGAGAATACAGATGGATACAGGATTATCTTAGGTGTGGCTGCAAGGAATACCTGTCACACACTGGCAATGATAGGGCCCTGCAGCAAAGTTTATCTCAAGCAACCCGGGTACTGCAGACCTGGTGCTGGCCGCCCCACCTCACCCTCAGGGTGAACACAGAACCGGCACAATGCCATGGTGTGTAGCTACTCTGTGCCAGTATCACACACGGTCAGTTCCTCCTACCAAGCTGAGGTGCTGGAGAGATGCATACCCCATACTGCTGTTCTGCATGTGCATTGCATCATGGGTACTAGTGGATTTTCCCTATCCTGGTAGACACAGCAGACAGTTTGTGCGGTGACCTGCAGTCTTTCTGTAGCCAGCCATTGCTGAGACAGAAGCCATAGAGATATATCCCACTGGTTAATACAATGACGTCCTAGGCAGCGGTCATGGGTTCAATCCCTCCATGGTCCATTTTATTAGGCTTGTCCGAGGCAAGTCCTTTTCATTCCTGTGACAGTCATATCTCTACAGATCTGTGTTGCCAGCACATAGTACCCTCATCACAGTTGCCAGCCATCCTTCTGTCCATCTATCTGCATCTGTCAGTTGTGTAGCGTCCCGTCTTCATGTGCAGGCTGCTATCCCATGTCCTGCACTGGTACCCTTTTCTGCATTGCAGCTCTTCATGCTTGCCTCTCCTGTGTCTGCTCTGCATGGCACTACTACTCCTCTGTCCTCCTATCATTGCAAATATCTTGCCACCTCTACCTCCACTGGTGGACATATATTCCCATCCTCTTCCAACCACTGTCATTGTAGCACTTTACATTGCTCCCCTCCAGGCCCCCCCTTGACTGCTCCTTTCCAGGCCCCCTCTTGACTGCTCCCTTCCAGGCATCCCCTGGTCTGCTCTCCTCCAGGCACCCCCTGGTCTTCTCCCTTCCAGGCCACCCCCTTGACTGCTCCCCTGAAGGCCCCCCCTTGTCTGCTCCCTTCCAGGTCCCCCCAGTCTGCTCCCTTCCAGGCCCCCCCTGGTCTGCTCTCCTCCAGGCCACCCCTTGACTGCTCCCTTCCAGGCCCCCCTTGTCTGCTCTCCTCCAGGCCCCCCCTTGTCTGCTCCCTTCCCGGCGCCCCCTGGTCTGCTCTCCTCCAGGCCTCCCCTGGTCTGCTCCCTTCCAGGCCCCCCTTGACTGCTCCCCTGAAGGCCCCCCTTGTCTGCTTCCCCCCCCTCACCTCACTGATCCTTTAAAATGAAATGAAAGCAGCCGTGGGAACATTTCTCCATTCCCGCGGCTCTGCTTTCAAACTGCTTGGCCCGTCAATCTTCGTGGGGCCAGCGGGGGACCGAGGTTGTCGCTTTCGCCACCCTTCCACTTCTGCTGGCTGCTTCCTCCAAAATGAAAGCAGCTCTGTTCCCATGGCTGCTTTCATTTTGGAGGAAGGAGGAAGCAGCCAGCGGAAGCATGAATTTGAAGTGTAGGAAGTAAGCATGGGCATGGGATTTAACAAAAGATGCTCAGCAGAGTGGGTACATGAACGTAAGTAGTGAATATTAGAGGTCAGACAAGGCTGAGGTACAGTATGCCTCAGCCTTGGGAATGGAATAGGAGGAGTGAGAGTATCCAAAGCAGAAGAAGGTGTAGTGTTTTAGGAAGAGACTTCCTCATGAACAGACTCATATGACATAGTGGAAGAGAGAGAAGATGAGACAGCAGTGGAGAGAGTAGAGGGGTCAATAGCTCTAAGATTCCTAAATGTGTAGGTGGAGACAGGATGAGACTGCGGCAGGGGGCTGTTAAAGGTGAAAGCAGGTGAAGATCAGAGGAACTGAGGTGAGTAAGTTAGAGACCAAGTAGTTGGAGAAAATGACAAGGTGGAGCCAGTGGTCCTGCTGGTGAGTAGGGGCTATAGAACACAGTTGGAGGCTGATTGAGGAGATTAAGACAAGGAACCTAGGATCATAAGAGTCAAAGAGGTGAACAACATTAATGTTAAAATCTCCAAGAATGAGGGAAGGGGAAGATGGGTCCAGAAAGAAGAAAAGCCAGGAAACGTCAGTGAGGAAAGAAGAGGTGGACTTGTCAGAGGGTCGATATATGACAGCTACCCAGAGAGGTAAGGGGTCATTCTGAACTCCGTTTAGTGGGTCTGGATGTCTGATCCAGACATCCAGACCCGATAAATGTCTGGGAAGCCTGCCAGGGACAGAGCTCCCCATACAAACAGCCAATTTGTACAGGGAGCTCTGTTCATAGGAGGGAGGGGTTGGGACAGAGGTGGAATGTGGATGGGCAGCGGGCAGAGAGTGACCCCAGATGTACAGGGCTGATCCTGAGGTTAGCCCTGTATGTTGTGATGAGGAAAGTATGGCTGAGCCCATGGAAATAGAGGAAAATCAAAAATCTACCTTTAAGAAAAGAGACAGGCAGCGAATCCATAGCCTGCAGAGTGCAGGAAAAGAGAAAAAACACGCAGTGGCTGAAGGCAGGCCACACCCAAGCTCTGCTAACCTAAGGGCAGGCTTGGAAACTAATGAAAAACACCTGAGCAGGGGGCAGTGCACAATAGGAAAAAAACAGCTTTATAAACCCAGAGGAACAGGAAGGAAAGGGAGTTCACCAGGGAGTTCAACGGGGAGTTCGACCAGGAATTCGATCGGGGAATTGACCGGGGAGTTGGAGTTGACCACAAAGACTGCTGGGGAGAGAAGCACCCAAGAAAGACCCAGAGAGTTCACCGGGGAGGAGACCGGTGGAGACTTCCGTGGGGACTTCAGAGGTGAAGGCAACACCCCAAGAGAAAGTCAGGCTTGCAGGAAAAGTACAAGTAGTTCTGAAGCCAGCAGAGGTGTGGCTGGGAGAATTACTGGCCAGCAGCAGAGTGCAGTTTCTACAGTTTGTGAACCAGCTCTATTTATTTTTTATTTATTTATTTAAAGTTTCTTATATACCGCGCTCTTTAGCATCAGCGCAGTTTACATGGAACAAAACAATCTCAGTACATTTGAAAACACGTATGAGTTACAGATAACAGGGCAATAAACTTGGGTAACAAGGGTAACTATCTACAATAACGATTGAACTATTTACATAAAATCAACTAGCAGCGAGATTTTAATGAACAGAGTAATTACATCAAAATTTTTAGTTCTAGAAGGTATGTCTTATGGAGTGGTTATGCATATGAATCTGTCTTATGACATATTATAATAACATTACGGTGGCTGGAAGTACTCAGTGAATAGGTAGTGCTTGATAGCCTTCCTGAACTGCTTCATGTCTCGTATTGCTCTGATATCTGGATGAAGTTTATTCCAGCATCTAGGCGCATAAGATTTAAATGCTCTGTTGATTGTTGATTGGGACCAATTTGTGGATTCACTGGGAATGACTAGGGTATTTTCAGCGAGTGGTCTCCTGGATCTTGTCTTGGGAGGTAGACTGATGAGGTCTGAAGTCGTTGCTGGTGATAGATTAAGGCCTTGAATGTGATGATGAGAGCTTTGTAGCTAATTCTACATTCTATAGGGAGCCAGTGAAGGTCCCTAAGGATTGGCGTGATATGGTCTCTCTTTGATGCTCCAACTAGGATACGGGCCGCAGCATTCATTGCTAGTTGCAGGGGGTTAATGGTGTTCTTTGGAAGACCATGTAATACAATATTCGCATAGTCAAAGTGTGGAGTGACTATTGCTTGGAATATTGAGCGGAAGTCGTTGTATTCTAGCATGGGTCTTAGGTGGCGTAATGTTTTTATCTTGAAGTAAATAGTTTTTACCGTGCTTTTTATGTGAGAGGTAAAATCCAGTCGTTGATCAAGGATCACACCTAGGTAACGGATTGTATTCTTGATTGGGAGCTCAGCATCCCGTACCTTGAGGAATGCAGGGGGGGGGGGGGAGAATAGCTTGTTTCTTGTGACCATTAAAACTTCATTCTTTTTGAAGTTGATTCGCATGTTTTGATCTAAAAGCCAATCTGCTATTGCATTGAAACAGTTGGTTAAGTTGGTGTAATTTGGACTCGTTATATCAATCGGGGTGAAAATAAGCACGTCGTCAGCGTAAATGAGGCAGGAAACATTAAATGATTTGGTGATTTGGCAAATTGGCTGCATATATATATTGAAGAGGAGCGCCGATAGAGAGGAGCCTTGTGGAACCCCTTGCGTTTGGAGGAATGGTTCTGATGTTTTGGAGTCGATGCAAACATGTTGCCAGCGATCTTCGAGGTATGACTTACACCAGTTCCATGCTAGACCTTGTATGCCCTTTTCGTAGAGTCGCGATAGTAGAATCTTATGGTCTACCGAATCAAATGCAGCGGATATATCGAGGAAGATCATTGCGACGCCAGATCTTATGTTATTGATCCCACAGATGAGCGAATTGATTAATGAGGTCATGAGAGTCTCGACTCCATGCATTTCCCTAAATCCATGTTGGCACGGATCTAGAGGGGAAGATGTGTCAATATATTGCTGAATTTGGCGTTGTGTCTCTTTCTCCAGAATTTTGGCAAGAAGCGGGATGCTGGAGATTGGACGGTATGATTCTTCCTTCTTAGGGTTCTTCCTCTAAGGGTTCAAGCTCCCAGAAGGTGGGTGAACAAAAGTACAGCTAACAGTGACCTGAAACAGTTAGAGGCACTGTGGCATTTAATTCAGAAAAAGGAAGCTTCACCTTCCAGTTGAAAACCTTGCTCGTAGTGGAAAGCCTCAGTGGAGAAATGTTCAGGAGCTTTTGGAATGTATTGAGCCAGAAGCCTTGTATGGAGCTTTAGAGTCAGACGTACCGGCAGGAGATCCAGAAGAAATGCAGGTAGATTGTTCTGAACCTGTTTCTATGTCTGAAGATTCATTAATGGACTGTTCATGGTGTCAGAGAGCTGAATAAAAGCTTCTGGAGAAAGAAAACCCTGTAACTTGAAAACCCCAAAGCATTAAGGAAACAGGGAGAGTTACTCTAGCCTGGAAAGCTAAGAACCCTGTTTAATGCAGAGAAGACATTTACTTTTGTTTGAAAAAAAAGGGGACGTATTTGTTTGTTATATATTGAGAGACAGCTGCACGTGTTAAGAGAGCCTTCTAAAGCAGTTTCAGTCTTTGGTTTCATGGAATTTCCTGAGGAATACTGTTTGGAGAAGAATCCTGTTGCCTTCTGTTAAGCCTTAGTGTTTTTGGAAAAAAAAAGAAGAAATAAATTCCTGTTTGCCTTTGAAAAAACCTTCGGTTTCCATACTTCTGTTTTTGAACAAGTAACACAACTACAAGTCCCAGAAGCCCAGGCTCTGGACGAGGATAACATAATCTTTATTTAAAGACTAACAAGGGCAGCCCTACACCTATAGGCCGCGGCCTTGGCTAGGGTCCCCCACAATGTCTGGGGTTGGCCACAGAGATGGGGGACTTATTCCACCTCAGAGGGGGGAATAAGTCCCATTGAATGACAGGCGACCACGGTGCCAGGTGTAGACAAGAGGTGAGGGGTGTAGGGGGATCCCCACAGTCCGACCCTGGCCATGGGAGGCCAGATCAGGGGTCAGGCTGTGGGGAAAGGATGTTTCTCTGGTAGCTGGGGATCTTGGCTCCTGAACGGACGCCATGGCACTGCGGCTCCATTCAAGTGCTTGTCTGCTAGACAGGGATTGGCAGGATATGTGGCCGATCAGAATCGGGACATGGCCTGCACCTCCAAGTCGGGAGACCCGATTCTGAACCTGCGGTGGGTCTAGACGTGTCCCTGGAATCAGAATCAGGTCTATCTCTGTAGGCCTCGATTCTGATTGGCTGTACAGGGGCTGGATAGCCAATACAGAATCTGCTTCGTAGTGAACAGACAAATGGAGTGGACTTCAAAAGAAAAAAAGGAATGAGACTGAAGGGAAAGGAGAGATTGAATCGGGCAGGCTACTGCCACAGTCAACTGGGCGAGGTGTATGGGAGAAAAGGTAGCCTCTACTAGAGTGTTCAGCAACTGAAGCCAAGTCTCTGTTAGGGCAAGAAGATGCAGACCATTAGAGGTCAGGAATGAAGGTAAGTTTGTTGGAGGCAGAGTGGACATTCCACAGGGCGCATGAGAAAGGGAGAGAGGCAGGAGGAAGGAGGAATGAAGAAGGAGAAGGATATGGATAAAATTAGAGGGGTTGCAGAGAGTGTGAGTGAAAGGTTTGGGAGTGAATGAAGCAGAAGGAGCAGGAGGATAGGGGGAAGAAGAGGAGGCACAATGATGACGGGGCTGAGGTGGTCTCGGAGATGGCAGAATGAGAGGAAGAAAATGCTGAAACACAATAGCAGATGACAGGGCAGAGAAGTGACAAGAATAGAGAATTGGTGATTTGGACTAGAAGTTTGAAGTTGCAGGAACAATGGGAAAATATTAGGGAGAGTTAGCCTTAGAAGAACACAGTGATGTGGAGCCATAGGAGTGGGTAGAGAGGAAGACTACAGATCAAAGGCTAGAAAGAAGTGGAGCCCTGGTGGCTTAGAGTGCACCTGAAGATAATAGTGTCAATGAGCCTTAGGACGTTATATAGGAACTGACAACCATGGGGTGGGTGAGCAGGCAAGGGGAGGGTGAGAGGGAATTAAAAATCTGCAGGTGGGACTTCCGGTGATGCGGTGAGCGTGAGCAGTCGCACGCTGCTTGAGCTCTGGGCCCCCTCGCTCCCCCGGAGAGGTCTAATGTGGTGACGGGGGCTGAATTCGGGGTTCTGGTCCTCCCCCCTGCTTACCCGACCGGACCGCAAAGAGCAATGATATCCCTGAGCCCCCGCTCCACTGTCCCCCGCTGATCTGCAGCGTCGGCCCTGGACCTGGGCGGCTGGAGAAGAGGACGCCTAGCCGGAACAGAGTGCCACGTGGTGGGGCGAGACGGTAAGCAGTGAACTGCAGCTGGGCATTGGAGCCGTGATCCGTGGCGGCGGGTGACTTCCCGATCCTTGCTCCTCGCTCTTCGCTCCCCCCCCCCTCTACAACTGCTCGCTCCTGGAGGACGGTAGACCCCGAACTACCGAGGGGAGGTTTGGAACCCTCGCCTGGCCTTTGTACTGGGCCGTGCCCGTTTCGTCAACCCCGGGTGCTCCTCACGGGCTGGTTAGCCCAGAATAAGCCCCGCCAGGCGCTTGGGAGACCAGGGAGAGATAGCGGAACCTGTGACGGGGAAGACCTTGCCCCCCCGCGGAAACAGAGCGGCGCGCACAAGAGGAGGGCGAGCCGGTGACGCCGCGGCCCGTTGTGGGGGTGGAGAGACGGGGGCGGGACCCCTGAAGGCCGACGCAGTTCTGGCAATGGCGGCAAAGGGAGGCCGCCGAATAGAGAAGGAGAAGTTACCTCTGCCACATAAAGGGGGGGAGCAATCCTCGCCGCCAAAAGAGAGGGCCAAAGCGGAGCTGGCGGATGAAATCTCCATAGCCGTGGCAGGGGCGCTGTCTGCGCAATTTGAAGACCTGCGGGGCCGAATGGACCTTCTTTAATCCTCGGTGGAGGCCCTGGGGAGCCGAATGCAGGAAGCAGAGCACCGGATAGATCGGGCGGAGGAACATGTGCTGGAGCTACAGCAGGAGATGACTCGTGTGAAAAAGCTACTTCAGGGGCAGGAGGCCAAGCCGGACGACCTTGAGAACAGGTCTCGCCGTAATAACTTGAGATTCTTGGGGATCCCGGATGCCATAGAGGACAGGGACTTAAAATCCTATGTGGAGGATCTGGTGAAACAAATTTTGGAGAATGATCCTGAAGGTACCCTAGTGCAAATAGAAAGGGTGCACCGGGTTGGGCCTAGGAGAGCCAGTGACGGCCGCCCCAGGGTGGTTCTGGCACGGTTCCTGCGATTCCCGCAAAAGGAGGCGGTGTTGCGGGAAGTGAGGAAGAAAGGAGCAGTTCACAAGGACAATGTTAAGCTGCGTATCGTTCAGGATTACTCGGCAGCCCTGGGACAACGTCGACGAGAGTATGGACCCTTGTGTCAGATATTGATAGATAACAATATCAAATTTCTTGTGCAATATCCCGCCCGATTGATCTTTACTCATGGTGGGGTTCGTCGGACCTTTGAATCAGCGGCAGCAGCAACGCCTTACGTGGAGGAGATACGGCGGGTGGCCACAGCGGCAGCTGAGACATGACACTAAGCGGCGAGGAGAGTAGATCGGAAGAACAAGTCTGGGGCACGCTGCTTCTGACTGTGGAGGAGGTGGCTGTGATAACCATGTGGAGGGGAGGGGGTGCATGGGGACTGTTAAGGCTGTCTTCAGCATTATCTGTTTGCTGTTTTCTTTGGGATATGGGAAAGTGTTGCGGGGAGTTTGTGTTGCTTGGGTTCATCTAGTGTGGGAGGAGAGGGAAGGGGAGCGGTCACTTTGGAGAGGGTGGATGCTGGGGGGTTGGGTGGGGAGGAGGGGTCCCCCGGATGGCTCTCAGAAGAGTCGGCATAAGGGAGGAGGGGGGGGGTACTACACGCATCTTGGAGTCACCAAGAGGGAGAGAGGCGGATGATAGTAGAGATGGGGGACTGGAGAGGAGAGGAGTGTGGAGGGAGGGGGAAGGGGAGGGAGGGCGGGAGAGGGGGGAAAGGGGGGGGTGGGTGGGGGAGGGGAAGGGGGCGAGGGAGGAAGAGAGCGGGGGAAGAGGAGGAGAGCTGTATCTTAGGAGACCTGTTGCGGGGAGGGGGGAACATACATCTAACGGAATGGGAGGGCCTCAGGCTGGGGGGGGGTTCTTCCACATAGTGGGCGTTTTGCCATGGGACTTGTGCCTTATCGTAAACCACTGACCTGAGGGTTCTATCATGGAATGTCTGTGGGATGGGTACTCCTATTAAGAGATATAAAGTGCTGCAGGCCCTGGCGCGGCAGAAATGCGATACAGCTATGATACAGGAAACCCACCAGACTGCTGAGGAACATCTTAAATTAAAGAGGGATTGGGTAGGACAGGTGTGGGGGGCTCCGGCGAGGGGGCGGAAAGGTGGAGTGGTCATTTTGATACACAAGAGAATACGATTTGTCCAGGAGAGCATTTTCGAGGGCGAGGGTGGGAGATACGTGCTTATATATGGCCTACTGGAGGGGAAGCCTGTGGTGCTGGGCAACATGTACAGCCCCAATGTGCTAGACGAAGCATTATATGCTAGTCTGGGCTCCCGAGTGGAGCAGTTGCCGGATGTCCCTTTGATCTTAGCGGGAGACTTTAATGGGGTCTTGGATGCGGATCTGGATACAACTAGAGGCGGGGGGGACCGAACACGGGCGAAAACTGCCAAATCGCTGCAGCACTTGAGGCGTAGATTGGGGCTGGTAGATCCGTGGCGGCTGCTGCACCCCTTTGAGAGAGATTATACCCACCAATCGCGAGCGCATGGCTTGAGTGCCCGTATAGATTACGTGCTGGTCTCGGAGAGATCCTTTGCTCAAGTTGAGGATGCGCAGGTGGGTCCTATGGAGATATCGGATCATGCGCAGGTGTGGGTGGACCTGGTGTGGCAGGATCTTAGCGTGCGGTCCCGCATCTGGAAATTTCCTATGGAATTGTACAGGGAGGCGGACTTCCAGGTATTTCTTGGGCAGAGGTGGCGGGAGTTCGCCGCCCACAATGCCCAGCAAAGGGACGACCCTGAGCTTTTCTGGGAAGTGGCAAAAGTGGTCATGCGGGGAGAGATCATAGGGTATGTGGGTAGGAAACGGAAGATGCAGACGCAACAAATAGTGCGGCTGGAGTAGCAGGTGCGTAAAGAGAGACATAGGCAAGCTCAGCATCCTGGGGTAGCGCAGAGGGGAAAGTTGTGGGAGCTCCAGACGGCTCTTAACGAGCTGCTACATCAGCGAGCCAAGAAATCCCTTTTATTTTATAAATACCAGTTATATAGATATGGGGATAAACCGGGCAAGCTATTGGCGAGATGTCTTAAGGGTAGCAGGGGATCAGGCTTGGTGGGGGCGCTGCGGGATGACAGGGGGACGCTGCATCAGGATAGTAAGGCGATTGCTGAGATATTCAAGGGGTTCTATCAAAAACTGTATGCGAGGAGGGTGGGGTCTCAGAATGTCATGGAGGAATACTTACGAGAGGTGCAGCTGCCACAGCTGACAGCAGCTCAGCGAGCACAACTTGATGCGCCAGTGTCGGAGGAACAGGTGCAACGGGTTATTCAGAAGGCGAGCTGTTGCAAGACGCCGGGCCCTGATGGATTTGGGGCAGAATTCTATAAGTTGTTGAGGACAGAGCTGTCTGCACCCCTGATGGCAGTGTATCATAGGAGAGTGGCGCAAGGGGGGTTTGAGCGGGGGGAGAACCATGCGCACATTATTCTGATCCCCAAAGCAGGGAAGGATTGCACGCAGGCAGCGTCTTACCTGCCTATCTCTTTACTAAATTTTGATGTAAAAATTTTGGCCAAGGTGCTGGCGGATCGTTTGGCCCTGGTGCTTGGAGAATTGGTGCATGCTTCTCAGGTGGGGTTTGTGCGGGGCCGCTATGCTGTGCGGAATTTGCGTAAGATCGTGGCGTCGATGGAGTGGGTGCGGGACAGGAAATTGCAGTCCCTTCTGGTGAGTTTTGATGCCGAGAAGGCGTTCGATCAAGTGAGCTGGTCCTACCTAAAATATTTGTTGCCTCAGTATGGACTTGGGGAGTCCTTTTGTAGCATGGTAGAGCTCCTATACTTGAGACCCTCGGCAGGGGTGCTATGCAATGGGGTGTTGTCAGAGAGTTTTCCGTTGGAGAGGGGGACGCGGCAAGGTTGTCCGCTGTCTCCCCTGCTCTTTGTACTGTCCTTGGATCCGCTGGTGCGGAGAATAGAGGCTTCTAGAGATATACAAGGGATAGCTATAGGGTCGCATATCTTTAAGATGGCTGCGTTTGCCGACGATATGTTGGTGCACTTGTTGTCTCCCCCGGCATCATTGCCTAGTTTATTGGAAGAATTTTCCCGGTTTGGCAGTTTTGCCGGGCTTTGCATTAATATGGATAAGTCGGAGGCTTTAGATGTGGCGGGGACACTGAAGGGGCAGTGGCGGGGGACGTTCCCGCTTAGGTGGACGGGGGATTCTTTTGTATACTTAGGGGTGCTTCTGACACGAGAACCGAGAGAGCTGTATAGGAAGAATTTGGAAGGGTCTTGGACCAAACCCGCGTGCAACTTTCGGCCTGGACTCCGTTGCCTTTGTCGTTGTTGGGCCGGGTAGCGGCATTAAAAATGGTGATCTTACAGAGTGTGCTTTACTGGTTACAGACTCTTCTGGTATGGGTCTTGAAGCAGGACTTAAATTCCATGGACAGAGAGATTCGGAGGTTTCTTTGGAGAGGAGCTAAAGCCCGTATACCCCTGCATAGGTTACGAGGGGGCTGGGACCGAGGGGGGATAGGCCTTCCCGACTTAAGGAACTATGCCCTAGCTTGCCAAGCGCGACATATAGGTGATTGGTTGGGGAATATGGAGGTGTATACCCCTCAGAGGAGGCGTTTGTAGCCCCGCTGTCCTTGTTGGCGGTGCTGCACTTGGACCATAGGTCTCTCCCTGGGGGAGTGGTGAGCAGTGCGCTGATCCGTCCGGTGCGACAGACATGGCAGCACTTAAATGGCATCTGGAGGGAGCCCCCTGAAGTGTTGAGCTGGTTGCCCATACAGGGGAACCTTCGGTTTACGCCGGGGTCGGAAACACCGGCGTTTTGGGAAGGGAGGAGATTGGGCATACGGAACATTGGACATGTGATTGACTCCACGGGGAGGTGCAGGTCTCTTGCGAATTTGGGCGAGGAATATGGGATGGCCCGGCGACACTTTTTTGCCTATGCCCAATTACACCATTATATAGCCTCCCTCCCACAGACAGCCCTGCAAGTGGAGAGAGCTGCGCAGATTCTGGAGTTTTTTGCATTGGGGGAGGAGGTCCCACCCACAACTGCTAATTTTAAAAAGCGTATAGACAGTTATGGGAGTCTGCCAGAGTATGGAAAAGAGGAGGATTTGTGGGCTCGGGAGCTACATTTGGGGGTCCCCCCGGGGGCACTCTATCGAGCCTTGGGTAGAATCAAGGGGTTGGTGGAGGGTTCCCGCTGGCGAGAAGTGCAGTTCAAGTGCCTGGTACGAGCGCATATCTCTCCGAGACGAGCACTACGATGTCGGCTCACAGAGGAAGGGGGTTGCCCAAAATGCTTTTGTCCCTTGGCCGACCTGGGGCATATGTGGTGGGGGTGTCAGAGGATTCATCGGTATTGGAGAAGGATTGCTGAGTATATGAGTAAGATCATCCAGCAGCAGATTGACTGGACGGCATTACTTGTGGTGTTCGACCTGCTTGGACCACTCCACCCCAAGGGAAGGTGGGAGCGCTTGCTAGTTAGGAAGGCATGTCTGGTGGGTAAGGGCCCGATACTTCACCGGTGGAGGGAGGAATTGAGCCCTACATTTTGGGAGTGGCGCAATAGCTTCCACCAATTAATGCTTATGGAAAGGACAGGTGCTAGGGGTAGCGCCCGCCGTTGGGCCTCGTTTTTGTTGGTGTTGGAACCATATATTCGGACATTGGGTCCCCTTGCCCGGAATGAGGTCCTTCAGCTGGGTTGAGGGGTGGATAGTATGTAGGAGACCATGGAGTGACTGGACTCATAGTAGAAAGCGATATGGTAGTTTAGATTTTGTTCCCTTGGGGTATGAGGAGGGGAGGGGGTGGGGGGTGGGATTAAATGTAAACTTTGCTGTATCTTTTTGATGCATGCTTTGTTGAGCTGTACTGGAGTAGGGGATCAGATACAACCCCCACTTGAGATGTTATCGTTGTACACTGTCTGTCGGTTCTGTTTGGTATTGATTTGTGTTTAATAAACAGAGTTTAAAAAAAAAAATCTGCAGGTGAGAAGGAGGACACTAAGTTGGGATATTAATAGGAAGAGGGAAAGGAAGAAAGGACAACACAACAGAGCCTGAAGAAATACTAAATAAGCAGAGGTGAAAGTAGCAACCAGATTAAAACTCACAAGTTGAGACGCAGCAATGATATTATACTAGAGGGCCGCAGAGACAGACGGCAGTGCAGAAAGAAAGAAAGAATTAGAAGTTACCAGCAAATTAAGAATACAAGCCGAAACTCAGCACTGCAGGTAGGATAGTAACATAGTGACATAGTGACACAGTAACACAGTAACATAGTGACATAGTAAATGACGGCAGATAAAGACCAGTATGGTCCATCTAGTCTGCCCAGTAAGATGGCAAGAGTAGTGCACCTGCTGCTCTGTGCAGGTCACCCCTCCCCATGCCTTTGTTTAGGGGTGAACCCACCGCTGCGTGTAGGGCACCCCTATTTGTTGAGAAATTGATAGTTAAGTTTATTTTGATTTTATCCTGTTGCTATAGAGGGATCCACTGTGTCTGTCCCATGCCATTTTGAATTCTGTCATTGTGTTTGCCCCCACCACTTCCATCGGGAGGGCATTCCAAGCATCCACCATCCTTTCAGTGAAAAAGTATTTCCTGAAATTGCCTTTCAATTTATCCCCTTGCAGCTTCATGTTATGCCCTCTAGTTTTACATAAAACCCCCCACAAACCTGGAGATACCAGGGCTTGAACACATAGCTGCTCACATGCAAAGCATATATTTTACCAGTAGACTACTCATTCAACTATCTCTACCTCTATCATATCTCCCCTCAGTATCAGATATCTGGAATTAACCGAAAATCTTACTGCTTGTACTGCTAGAGGAGATAACAGCAGAAGATGGCAGCAAAGGGTTTAACCTGAGAATAAGTTTGCCTAGCAAAGGAACATGTCTGCATAGCACTGATTATAGTGGAAATGCAGCAGAATTGGTTATAGAACAAAGGGTGGCTAAAAAATGATTCTTACCAAACATCTCTGTTAATTCCCTCTCTAATGCTTGCTATTGACGGCATTCACTTCTTTATTTTTCTTCTCTTGTCCTTTCACCAGTCTTTGTCAACTCTTTGCACGTGGAATGGTTCGGCTATCACACTTGGCCAGATTACGGTGCGGCAGATGGTACAGCCATTGATGAAACTCCATTCGCTCACTGCATCTCTTGGATAACCAGCTCTCACGTAAAATCGACAGAGGCAGAGCCAAACCTGTCCAGGGTGATTTGTGTCAGTTAGAAAGAGCATGGTCCGGAGGAAGTGAGAGGATATGGAACGCATAGGTTGGCAACTTAAAACACCTCTTCCATAATTTCTTCCGTTAAGAAGACAGTTTAAGTGGCGTTCTTGACTTCAGTTAATGCTGTACTTCCATTTTGTCATAAAACAGGTTCATTTGAAAAGTGGAAATGATTCCAGGAGACAATCCTATCTGTGGATCAGAGCTTGACCAAAATGCAGAAAAAACAATGAACCATTCTGCAGGAGAAATGTATGAATATACAGTTTGTTCAATGTAAACCGCACTGATGCAGAATAGCGCGGTATATAAGAGAATGTAAATAAATAAATAAATAAAATAAAATTAATATGAAGAGTAACATGGCCTTAATAGAGAGATGGGCAAAGCCACACCGAATGAAATTCTATACTTGTTTCTGCTTGAACTTGGTCCAAAATATGACACATTTTACAGCTGTCATATTTGCCAGGCTTGATTTTGATATGACGTTTTTTTTTAAAAGTGAGCTGTCTTTCCATTTAAAACAGTTAGTGCAACCTGGACAGGTCTATCATGATTGACATGGGTCAGATGGCAAGCCAGACATATTCCAGTTTACCTTTTTAATTCATTCTTCAAAAACGTTTTTATTGATCAATTTTCACAGAATTGAACTATGATCCAACACAAGTAAATCCATCCCACTGGTATCAGCTGCACATCTACACTCTTCATAGGTCTGTGATACCAAACTAAAAGAAAAGCAAACTTAAAAACCCCACAACAATATTAAATGGTTAGAAAGATAAACAAGGGAAAAACAATAAATAGAAAAAAATACAACTTGAAATACTAGGAAGGTGATTTTTGAAGCCTTGATATCCATGTATGAATATCGGCATTTACACATACAGACTGCATACGTGTGCTGTTGGCGATTTCAGAATGTCTGCAATGCGCATTTTTAAAGGGGCTCATTCAGGGCATGGTTTGGGCAGATCAAACATGTTATAGTGGGAAATACAAGTATAAGAACATAAGATTTGCCATGCTGGGTCAGATCAAAGTTCCATCAAGCCCAGTATTCTGTTTCTAATCAGTGGACAGTCGAGGTCACAAGTATTTTTATTTTATTTATTTAGACAGTTTGGTATACCACCTTATCCTTCAATCATAGTGGTCACAACACAATTGGGGGATACATTTAACACGAGGGGATATGAGACACATACGCTAATACTTACAGGGAACATGGGCTGTGGAGGGTTAAGTGGCTTTCCCAAGACCACAAGGAGCATCTGTGGGACTAGAAACCCCAGTCCTTTCAGCCCAAGGCTGCTGTCCTCTAGTGGGATTTGAACCCCCGACCTTCCGGCCTTGGCAGGATCCCAAAAGTAACAGATTCCATGCTGCTCATGCCAGGGGAAGCAGTGGATTTCTGTAGTCCACTTTAGCAATGGGTTGTGGACTTTTCCTCCATGAGCTTGTCCAAACCTTTTTTAATCCCAGCTGCACTAATCGCTTTTACTACATCCTCCGGCAGTGAATTCCAGAGCTTAATTACACATTGAATGAAAAAATATTTCCTCCAAATATTCTTAAATGTATTACTTAGTAGTTTCATTGTGTCCCCTAGTCTTTGTACTTTTTGAAGGAGCAAGCAATCAATTCATGCTTTTTCGTTTCACATCAGTTATTATTTTACAGACCTCTATCATATCTCCCCTCCGTCATCTCTTTTCCATGCCGAAGAGCCTTAATCTTTTAAGCCTTTTTTCATAGAGGTATTCTTCCATCCCCTTTATCATTTTGGTCGCCCTTCTCGATACCTTTTCTAATTCCACTATATTTTTTATTATACGCAGCGACCAGAACTGTACACAATACTCAAGGTCTGGTCTCACCGGGCAGCGATACAGAGGCATTATGATAGCCTTGGTTTATTCTCCATTTCTCTCCTTATGATTCCAAGCACTGTATTTGCTTTCTTGGTTGCTGTTGTACACAGCGCAGAGAATTTCAACGTTATTATCTATGATGATGCCTAGATCCTTTTCCTGGGTGGTGACTCTTAATGTGGCACCTTGCATCATGTAAGTCATTGTTCCCTAAGAGGGTCATTCTAAAAGCTTTAGTTGTAGTTTGCAGGTGAATGCTGAAATCACGGACCATTTCACAAAAGCCGTTTGCAGACTTCTCCAGTACAGGACGTTCACGTAAGCACAGGGGTAAGGCAAAGGCATGTTTGGGGAGGGGCAATGGACTTACACGTCCCTGTTTGATCCCGGAAGCTGCAGAGCAGTCTCGTGCATATTTATTCCTGTTCCAGGCACGAATAGGCATCAGGAAAGTGTTTGTTTTCACCTTAAAACATCCAGAGAAGATGGAGAATTAAGTGAATAATTTTAGATTACAAAATCTGAACCTTATCCACCCAGCTCTTAAACCACTTGTGCTATTAGACATCTTGGTGTTGAGCTGCTCTCCCAGGGACATCTATATAGACATTTGATACACGTGCATATGAGGCATGTCCTCTTTTCTGAAATTGTGCCTGAAACTTGCAAGTGCCCACCTTTCTTTTCAGATGTCCTGGCTTTGACATCCCGGATTGCACGTGGACGTCCCATTTGAAATGTGCCTCCATGTGCATAATTTTGCACTTGCAGGTACCAACAAAGGAGCACGAACCACGTGCTAGATACAAACCCAGTCAATTCGTGGATAGCAAAGGAAGGGTATTCTTTACTGATCAATAAAAGCCTATGGCCCGAAGGCAACGAAACACGGCCTGTGTTGGGCCATAGGCTTTTATTGATCAATAAAGAATACCCTTCCTTTGCTATCAACGAATTGACTGGGTTTTTAATTTTGCACTTGGCCACACTAAATTTCATCTGTCATTAGGATGCCTGGTCTCCCAGTTTCTCAAGGCCATCTTGCAATTTTTCACAATCCTTTTGTGATTTAATAGCTTTGAATAATTTTGTGCCATCTGCAAATTTGATCACCTCACTTGTTCCCATTTCTGGGTCATTTATAAATATGTTAAAAAGTGACAACTGACCATTTAGCCCTACTCTCTGTTCTCTATCTTTCAACCAGTTCCCAATCCACAAGCCTTCTATCCCATGACTTTTTAATTTCCTTGCTTATGACCTTGTCAAATGCTTTCTGAAAATCCAGATACATCATGGGGATCATTTTAGGAGCCTATTTATGTTATAAATGTGGAAGCAGTGGCAGAAAAATCCGGTAGCCATGTCCACATATATAACACAATTTTACAAAGGCTGCAAAATGCACATCTTTGCAATGGATACAGCAATATCCGAACATTTTTCTGGGAGGCATTCCAGGGGTGCTTCAGGGCGTGGCTTGGGTGTTGCTGGCATTTCCATGTCCTGGACACATTTCACATAGGCTGGGGATGTGCAGGGTGGAATTTATGAGTGCACTAATCTACAGCTGCAATAAATCACGAATCAGCACCAGACTTTGCTGTCTCTTGGAGCTGCTTCTGGCATTGGAGGAGTTTGGTTTGCAATTCATTGGCTTGAGTGTCATCTGTTTCCACGTAGATGTCATTTGGGCTACCTATTGTTTCCCTGCATTCATACCTATGCCTCACTCAAACCCATTTTCCATCCCTTTTCAAAAATGCCTCTATTTACCCTCTCCCTTCCCCCATCAGCCATGCTCCTTCCAAACATCCCATGTTCCACTTCCAAGCCTAGGGTGTGTCAGTTCTCTTGTTGGTCAGCTGTTTGATGTTGCTGTTCAGTGCTGCCTGTCTGTGTGTTTATGAGTATTCCTCTCTGTATCTGTGGCTCTGTGTGGTTCCCTGCTGTGTGCTTGTATGTGGTTGTGTGTGTGTGCATCTCAGTTTGGAAGTATACGTGTAGTAAACTGCTGTTGATTTTGGTTGTGGGAGTCTGGAGCCATAAATTCTATTAATAAATAGTTAGGGCTGGCCATGTTGCATGAGGCCCACTAGGTGCACAGGAGAGCCACCAGAAGGCAGCCACATCAGAGGTCTAGAGGCCCAGGACCCATTTCCTGGACTTCATGGATGAGCGGTGCCTCACCAGGTTCTGATTTGACAAGGACACCATCTACCATCTCTGTCAGGAGGTACAACTACTTCGCCATTTCCCCACAAGGAGGGGCTAGCCGTCCACCTCAAGGTCACCACAGTTCTCACCTTCCTAGCCACTGGCAGCTTCTATTCTGTGTTGGCTGTCACAGTGGGTCTCAGCTAGTCAGCTGTCTCACAGTGCATCTCACAGTTCCTGAGGGCCTTTCTAACCTACTCAGATGAATGAGGCAGCTAACATGATTCATTTCCACGAGGTGGCCAAATTTCCATCTCTAGTGGGGGTCAACAATTTGCACACATGTGGTGATCTGGGCCTTATGAGGGAGGGAGGCTAGCTACCACAGCAGGAAGGCATTCTACTCATTAACATGCAAGGATTCTGCAATGTACAAGGGGAGATAACAGATGTCTTCTCAAGTTCCCAGATTACTGCCTGACTGTTACATCCTGATCTGCTCTAGTATATATGAGAGGTTTGAGAGCAGACAATTCACCAGTGGATGACTGCTAGTTAAGCCCTGCACCAGCGCACTCCATCACCTAGACATATGCATGCTAAGAGGTCCCAGTGATCCATAGTAGCTGTAGCACTTGGCAAACAGAAACCATAGTTACAGTGCTTACCTAGCACATGAAATACCCTGCTGCATTATCTTAATGTGTCTTTTCCCTCTACCCATGCAGGTGATAGAGGTTACCCTCTGAAGAGGTGGCTTCTGACCCCCATCATGGCAGCATACACAGATGCAGAAGAATAGTTTAATAGGGCCCACAGACACACCCACATCATTATTGAGAGGACATTAGGCTACCTCAAGAGCCACCTCCATAGCCTTGATCTATCCAGGGGTGATTTCTTGTACATCCCATCCAAAGTATGTCAGATATTTATAGCCTGCTGCATGCTCTACAGTCTGGCATTGAGGTGGTGACAAACCTTGCCTGAAAAACAGGAAACAGCAGACCTAGATATAGAAGAAGATGCTGAAGGTCCAAGGCAGGAGGAAACTGGCTGTCCATACTAACTGGAAATGGTTGCAAGAGATGACCTCATATACAGGCACTTCATGTGAAGATAAGTATTTATTTGCTCATACAGAATGTATGTACATTGATGTGCCCATCTACCACCATCCCCCCTCCCATCGCCATGGCTGTCCCTGCCCTAATCACCACCCCCACCCCCAGCTCTTGCCCTATGCAACCACTCCCACCACTCCCATCACCAGCCCAAATCACACAACCAACAATTCCTTCCTCATATGCCCATCATTCCCACTCCCCCAACCCCCCGAGGCAACCTTCTACTCTTTCCCATCTCCAAATGTACCAGCCCTTTTTCCGCCTTCTAAAGGTGCACGTATGATAAAAAAGTCATTTCTTCCTTATGCCCTGGCCTCTCCATCCTCTTCCCTTCAGCCCCTACTCCCAACCCTGAATCTGTTGGTGCGATGGTGTGCTGGATGATGTCTCACTGCTCTCAGAGACATAATCCAGCCCACCAGAAGGATGGCAGGCCTCCTGGAAAAGGTAAATTGAAGGGGTCCCCCCTCCTACAGTGCACAGGCTCCAAAATGTGGGAAGAGGGTGGTGTTGTCTGGAAAGACAGCTGTGCTGATGCACCTGAGAGTATGGTGGTGAAGATGGAAAATGATGGTGCCTCCTCTTTGGTGCACATGTGGGCTGGGACATTGGGAGAACAGATGGCATTATGGCAGTTTACAGAGCAGAAGGGGAGGGGGCAGTGGCACATTGCTTCATGAAGTGGCACAAGTCTATGCTCAGCCACTTGATTTCCTCAATGAGGGTGTCTGTTGCCTCCAGCTGTCTCCCTTCCAGCTGTCTCCCCTCCTTGAGTGTCAGAGATCTTTCTCAGCAGCTCACGTTTCTCTGCTCACTGCACTTAGAGGTGTATATTCTGCTGCAGCAAACATTCACCAGAGTGCAGAAGCTGATGATTCAGCCAACTGGCACTAGGTATGTCTAGGTACACAGCTGCCCTTGCACTCTTCCCAGACACCTGACCATCATCAAAGGGAGATGGAGGTGGAAGCTGGATGTTATCTCCCTCAACAACATCCTTGCTCTCTATCAAGACATCATCATGGTCCTTACTTTCAGCATCCTGATGTTCCTGTTGACTGAAGACCTGGTCCCACGCCTCCACTTAGGTGCCAACCTTTTCCCTGGCTTCCACAGAATGTGTTGTGGGGTCTGTCCACTGATGTCAGCACTGAGGCCCTCCTTCAGATCTCCAGCCTCATTCTCTCCTGTAGATAGGGTATGAGATGCACTCATTCACTATGTGCAAACCATATATCCACCCATTGTGATAGTATCCATGCATGCTCATTGCCACAAGATACGAGTGTGAGACTGAGGATGGCATTTTCAGTGGTTCCCAGGTCGCATATCATCAGCAATGCCCATACCTACTTATGCCATGCAAATGATAAGGCCAAGGATGTATGCAGACCCACTATGGATCTGAAAGTTGTGCAATCCAATGCCACACACCGTGCATGTCCATAGCAAGTCACATGTTCCCCAGTGCGCACTGGGATTGGGTGCTGCTGGGCAGAAAGTTGGGAGATGTCCCATGCATGCATCTGATCATCAAACACCCCCCCAACCAATGCACTTGCAGCAAAAACTGATCAGACCATATATGTTTGCTGGTCCCAATCATATGCAGATGATGCACTCCGTAGAGAGACAAATACAGTAAGTACAAAATCTGCTGTTGAGCAAGAGGGTGGTGCAGGGCACAGGAACATGGCCAAATAGGTATGACAGAGGTGAATAGCGCTTCTCAACTCCAGTAGCTGAAGGCCAGGGGAGTGTCCTATCTCTCTCTGGGAGCCCCCCTCGAACTATGTCAGTACATCATCATTGGTTTTATGGTGCTGTCCTGGTGCTGTCAGGAAGTCGGCATCGGGCAGTCCGAGGGGCAGAAACAAACAACCCTGCAGTACCAAAGTTTAACGATAAGTTCCGTGGGACTGTTTGTGGCCATTACTGCTACTGTAGGTTCCGAGGAGGACAACAGCAGCAGCAATGGATGCCCCTGATGGGCTGGCACTCTAGGCAACCGCCTAGTTTACCTAATGGTAGTGCCGACCCAGTCTACCATGGGCTACATTTCATTCTACATGTGTAGCATTCCATCCTGGTTCAAATGCACGTGTATATTTTGGAATAGGTTCTCATGCTTCTTATGAGAGTTTCTACTTGCACGTGCCACTATCTTTCAGGCGCAGGGGCTAAGTGGGTAGCATTGAAAATCACTGCTACCCGGCTAGCTCCTGCAGCTTCCGGGTTGTGCGGCGAGAACCATATTTTCAATGCTGGGGCTGCAAATGACCCCGGCATTGAAAATCTGGGTTAGACGGACAGTGGGCGGGCTATGTGCTGTTGTGGCACATAGCACCGCCCAAATGAAAATCGGGCCCAAAGTGGCTTTTAATTACTATGACTGCATCAGTACATAAAGCAAGTCGATGTCCATTAACATGTGCTAGGTTTAGTCAACATGCTCCTAAGTTTAATGCAGCAGCAAAGAATGGGTGTAAAAGCTTTGGATCCAGGTCGGTGCAGCTGGAAAAAAAATGTAAGAACATTAGACTTCAAAAATGCTAATAGTCTTTACCTCTGTATTTTAAGCATATACGACTCATGACTGAATAAAGCTACTTAGTCCTGGGTCTTCAGGATTCTATAATTTTCCCTTTCATACTAGGTAAGCATGGTTACAGATGATTCAGTGTCATTCAGTAATCATCTTCTACTTACTGAGACCATCCTATGATTGTTACACAGGTTGGTCGCAATAAAGGTTCACAGCTTTCAAGGTCCTTAGGACTGACCCTTCCAGGAAAGCTGTTCTAAAGTGTTATCTTTATAAAAACCCCACAGGGATAGTATTTTTTTGCCAGCCCTCATTCCATTCTAGTTCAGATGTAAATTCTGGGTTCAAACAGCAGATCTCTAGCAGACCAAGCTACGACTTTCATCCCTTCTAAGCAACTCAAGCTCAGGTTTCTCTCCAGAACTACAAGAATCCTGCTGACTTCTAGTATGCAGCAATCTGTAGGCGCGATTCTAGGTTAAAATATTTCATAGCTTTTGGGAAAATAGCGTTAAAAAAATAGAGAACCTCTGTATTATTTTTCAAGATTATTTAATGCATTCTGCAGAGAATCAATATGCATTAATAATGTTTGTTCAAACCTATGCCTAGTGTCACATAGCATCTCCAAAGTCAGAAGTCAGACATCTTAAGCTAGTTTGTAAAAATAAAAGAGTTATTTATAAATAGTAGCTTTTTTATTTGTTAGAAAATTGAGTAAATATTACCTGGAAGAAATAATAAGAGGTAGCTAAGTTTCAACAGTAGAGATTAAAGGTGAAATGTTCCCTATTCCAATGAATTAATTTCCATTAGACCGCAAGCCAGACTCCAAAACTGTCATACCAGCTGAGCAGGCCTGGATTTAGACGTGGAACTTGATTCAGGCCCTCTGGATGGCCCCATGCAGGACAGGCCCGTTAGGACCCGATTCTGTAACGCAGGAGTAAAACATTCCTGCGACATACAGAATCGGGCCCTGAGAAGGCCCAGCATGCCCCTGCATGCCTGTGGGGACATCCTCACCACAGGCCTCCCCTTCACCCACACCGCCAACCCTCTTCTTCCCCGCCGCCCGACCCATGGCTGGATGGGTGGGCCGCTGGGACCTGGATCAGGCAGCGGGAGCCTACCTGTCCACAGCCCCAGCCCCGATTGCCCAGTAGATGCTGCTTATCCACCTCTGAGATGGAATAAGCAGCACGTGACGCACCCCCTGATCCTGCAGATCATACAGGCTGAGGCCTGAATTGGCCCTATACGTCCTGATGCCTCGGCCTGCCCCTGCTCCTCCTAGACTCTGCCCCCTCCCGCCCCCTGCTGGCTGTCCCTGTACTGCTGCTCTAGTCGTGCAGGGAGGTCTTGAGGGGGAATAGGGGCAGGACGGCTTGTGGGGCTGCATGCCCCGCTGGGACGTGCAGCCCTGAGAATCATCTCTCTGAATCAGGGCCATAGACAACTTGGACAACTGCCAAGGACACCACATTTTGAAGCCAAGCTTTTTCCCAATGACTGCATTTGTGTGTTATTTGCAGGCTTGGGCGAGATCAGGGTGGAGAGTGGGAGGAGACTGAGCATGCCTGCAGTGGGTGATTACCATGGATGCTACCAGCGCGCAGTAATCACCACAGTTTAGAGGCTTCATGGATACAGCCAATGCCACCTCAATGGGTGGTGACAGCTGCATCCACAAAGCTTGTCACCCACGACCCCTATATCTTCTCCATGGTATCAGCAGGGAAAACGCTAGGAATGCCGCCTGCAGATACCGCGGGACTTTTGCACCTAATGCAGGCATGATAGCTGCAAAGACCTAACGCAGTTTAGTAAACCTACCCCGAAGTGTGCTGGATTGAACTTCTGTATCTTAAACTGAAGATATAACAACTATTACTACGTCATCATTTCTAAAGTGCCACTAGACATATGCAGCACATCATAAGAGAGCCTCGGCTCAGTGGAGCTTCCAATCTAGTCAAAGCAAATATCTATGAGAAGCAAGCGTCTACGAGAAATGTATTTACCATAAAGATGCAGTAAAGGGTTAAAATGTAAATTCTGTTTTACAGAAAGGCTTCATTTACAAAGCTGCAGTATGGCAATAACGCATGTTTAGTTCATTTAACGTGTATTATTCACTATAAATGGGTGGAGGAGTAGCCTAGTGGTTGAAACAACCGTCTGGTATCCAAGAGACCAGTGTTTCATTCCTTGTGGCCTTGGGCTAGTCACATTACCCTCCACTGCTTGGCAATCTACTGTTGGGCTTTACAAAATGGGACAATGTTTTTAGCTTTTCTGAAGAACATCTTAACAAGCTTCTACAGTAAACACTCCCCCACTTTTTGAAGAAGAAGAAACCAAAACTCGTATGTTGATAGATGGATTGACCTGGTGAAGACCAAGAAGATTATAATCAGATAATAGTTACATTATGCAGGTTTGATGAGCTATTGTCACTCACAGCGTATTCCTAGAGGTGTACGCCTGTAGAAAGAACCTAATATGCTTTGAGATAACAAGAACTTTGTAGATAAATGGTGTGCTGTATTGAATAAATGCACCCTGGACCTTATGGTTCTTATTGCACAGACTGCTAAGGAGTGAAGACTGATGAATTGAAAGTAGAAGCCAATAAAAAAATAGACGATCTCAAAGCCAAAGACAAAAGGTTTGACAGATATTCCAATAATTTTAATAAAAAATGTGATGATTATAGAAAGGAAGTCAAAGCACAAAAATTGGAGAAATTTAAAAGAGACAAACTAGATTATAAGAAAGGCGATGTTTATTTATGGGCCAAACCGAGGTCATCCATTGCTCCTTGCAAACAGGTGACCTTTAAGAAAAAAGAGCGAGCCCCTCAGCCAACGAGGATACAGGATTGGAATGAAGTAGAAAGCGCACATGTGGTGAATCTGGGGAGATGTTCTTATCCCCAGCCTCATTCCCTACTCTCACTCAACCTATATGTCCGGGTTATGCGGTCCGCCCCCACTCCGCCCATCCTCCCGCCCCTGTCCAGCACTCTCCGCACAACACCGCTGTGTGAGGGAGCCAGCAGCATTGAATATGGTGCCAGCGAATAGCGGGGGGTTGTACAGTGCGTCCACACCAGACTTACATCCCCGCTATTCGCTGGTCAGAATGACCCCCTTAGGGGATATCCTCCTCTACTGCTATCCTGCTCTCAGCTGGTGTAACCCAGGACTCTGTCTTAGGACCTCACTCTTTCTCTGTACACCCAGTCCCTTGGTGCACTTATCTTTCCCCTTGTTTTCAGTACCATCTCTATGCTGATGACTCTCAGATCTACCTCTCTACACCTGAAATCTCTCCAAGAATCCAGGCCCAGATCTCAGCCTGCTTATCTGACATTCTGCCTGGATGTCCCGTCACCATCTGAACTTGAACATGGCCAAAACCAAGCTTCTTATCTTTCCCCCATCTCCCCTTTTCCTCCTGTTTCCTCAGCTCACAACCTTGGGGTCATCTTTAACTCCTTTCTCTCCTTCTCCACGCACATCCTATAGCTAAATCCTGTCATTTCTTTCTCTATAACATCACCAAAATATGCCCCTTCCTTACTGAAGACACTACTAAGACACTTATCCACTCTTTAGTCAACTCTCGTGTAGGCTATTGAAACCTCCCACTTGCAGGTCTTCCTTTGAATCATCTTTCCCCATTTTCGATCTGTTCAAAACTCCGTTGCACAGCTAATCTTTCGCCAATGTCGCTATGCTTATGTCACCCCTCTTCTCAAGTCATTTCATTGGCTCCATATGCAGCTCAAACTTCTACTACCTGACCTGTAAGTGCCTTCATTTGACTACTCCTCAGTACCTTGCCTCCCTTATCTCTCCTTACACCGCTCCTTGGGAGCTCCGCTCTTTTGGCAGATCCCTTCTATCTGTGTCCTTCTCTTCCACTGCCAACTCCAGACTTTGATCTTTCCACATTGCTGTACCTTATGCCTGGCACAAATGAACCGAATCAATACATCTGGCTCCATCTCTGGCCTTGTTCAAATCCAGGCTAAAAAGTTACCTCTTTGAGACTGCTTTCAGATCCTGATGCCCTCAGCCAGGTCCTGTTCACCTCCTATGTGTTTCCTTCCCAGTCCCCTGGACATATGCTAGTCCCCAGTTGTTGTGTTGTCTGTCTTGACTAGACTGTAAGCTCTGATGAGCAGGGTCTGTCACTTACACGTGCTGTACAGAGCTGTGTACGCCACACAAGTATTAGAAGATGTTCACATGTACTTTACCTTTATACCTGCTCCGGAGCATGGCCTCATTTTAGGTGTGATTTCTGCCGGCACCCTATAAAGACACATGGGCACCCTGTTAGAAAATTACCCTTCAAATCATTTTAGCATTGAAAAGACCCAGAGATACGAAAGAAAAGGAAAATAAACTGAAAAACGGAAACCAAAAATGGTTTTCCATGTGCTTCTCTATTGAACAGTTCATTTGGTAAATACTCCTATGACACCCCCTAAAGCCAGTCCGTAGATCTTTTTCTCTCCTTTACCCATCATCTTCCTGTATTCAAAATTTTAAAGAATTTTCATATATTGGGCCCCTGTTAGCTAGTTAACACGCATTTTATTGCCAGACAACTGTCAGTCAGAAACACTAATGCTCAAATATGTATGCCACGGCATGCTGAAACGCACGTTAATCGGCGAACACGGGATGGGGTGGGGAATGGGTGGAGCGTGGCTGTGGAAAGCGCATTAGCACCAGAGCCCGGGCTTTTGCCACACACTCAACAACAATGTGTCTGTTAACGTGAGCTCATAGAATGACTCCTCTATAGGAGTCACGTGGAGGCAGATTTCATAATATGTATTACCAGGCTGTGAGCACGGCCAAAGAAAAGACGGGGCTGAGATGGACCCAATTCCTCCACCGCGGTTTCTAGATGCACCCGCGATGGTGGAATTGGGGAGATAGATGGGCTGGCAGACACCGTATTCCGTACGGGAGTATGCAGCCGAATCTGCCCATCCTCACACGACCGTGCAACCAGTTGTGCAAGTGCGCCATGGTATCCCATAGCCTTGGCAGCAACCCATCTAATGTGCAGCGCAGAATTGGATGTCACCCTGCAGCCCCTGCACTCTGGGGCCGCTCAGAGCTGGATCGGGTCCACAGGAGCCACAGCTGGCCATCGCCATGGGGGGCAGGGGGGTTCCTCACGCATACACCACTCCGCCCAACCCTTATTCCACCGTCGGGTAGGAATAAGCTTTGCATCCATTGGGTGCCGGGGAATGTACACAGGTCATTCCGGGATACTCTGTGTACATCCCAGCATCTGGCTATGCCCTCACTCTGTCCCCTTTCTGCCCTTTTCTGCCCACGTACAGTGATCCCTGCCCAGAGCTGTGGTTGTGCAGGCCACATAGGGTGCAGCATTCACCCGGGAAGACTTCGTGAATTATGCGTCTGCCCCATATGTACACCTGGACTATTCACCATATGGAATGTCTCCCTAAGTGAACTCGCTGTAGCTGGGCACACATTAGGTGAAGCTGACACACATTAGCTGTCAGGAACAAGCTGGTCATGCCTCTGACAGCTAACATGGAGGCTTTGCAATTAACACGTATGATATCGGTACATTAATGGCAAATCTTTAGTGGGCTTTAGTAAAGGGGCCCATAATTTCCATTTAGGGCCTAAGTTTTTAGCAGGATGCCTATGTGAGAAGCCCCAGAAGGTGCCTCTGTGCTGTTATAGGCTCCCAGAACCAGCCTCTGTAGTGTATAGATGGTGATGCCCTGATTTACATCTGCTCAGAAGCATGTACTCTCTATATGTATTCATCTGTGTTGCGTACATAGCAGCCCTTCCTCTGCTCTGCCCAAGGTACACCCCCAGGAATACCTACTGTACATGTGGTGCACATGTACGTATTGACCTCTCATCGCCACAAATCCTTGCACATTCAGACTTCTCTTATTGACCCACAAGTGCTTTCATTCTGCAGCTCCTCAATACCTCTCCTCTCTTATCTCTCCTCATACCGCTCCTCAGGAACTCCGCTCACTGGGTAAGTCACTCCTCTCTGTGCCCTTCTCCTCCACCATCAACTCCAGACTCCGTTCCTTTCATCTTGCTGTGCAACATGCCTGGCATGGGCTTCCTGAGTTGTTACATTGTGCTCCATTTCTGGTTCTGTTTAAATCCAGGCTAGAAGCCCATCTTTTGAGGCTGCTTTTAAATCCTAAACCCCTTAATTTCCAGTTTAATACTCATGTTTTTAATCATTTCTCATAATAACTACAACTCCTTAATCTCTTATTTGTCCTGTTTCTCTGTCTTGAATAGATTGTCAGCTCTGCTGAGCAGGGACTGCCTCTTATGTGTATGTGTATAGCTCTTCATATGTCTAGTAATGCTATAGAAATGATAAGTACTTAGTAGTAATTACATAAAAGGCCTTTTGGATATGTAGAACACATGGAAAAACCTTCAGAACCTTTAGAAAATTACCCCCCCTGAGAGGATGATACAACAAAATTAGTTGCAATTACAGCACAAATTATATTTTTGGGATGTCAAAAAGCCCAGTATACATACAGGCAGATGCAGAAAGCCAATACTAAAGTCGTGCGCTATTAGCTGTGTATGCGTTTTCGTAGTGTGTTGATAGTATGAGACATGCAGCAAAGGGTATGTATGCAAATGAGCTGTGCGCAAAACTTTGGCGTAAAGTTGAAAGAAGGGGAGCTGACACATGTGCAAACAACAGACGTGCTACAAGTGGCCGTGTACACACGCGTTAAATGTCAAATGTTCACATTATACGTACAGGACGTGCAGGTTCTTTTCGCTCTCACCCCCTATAATATTCAACACTATTTCACCCAAAAACATTTTTTTATGAAATCACAACGAAGAGCCCTTAAATAAAAGATAAATAATATAAATAAGTCCTAAACACACAATGATAAAATGCAAAAAACATTTTTTCTTGAAGGCCGAACTTTCGCTTATATGCTGAAAGATACATGCAAAATATTTTCCTGTCGAAGGAAACTGTTCACCAGTACATACCCTGAAACAGTCTTTCCCTACACACGCAAAATGTTTAAGTCACCTCAGACCAGGCGCAAAGATACTTGTGCCCCTGCTGGTTACGTAATCCTCTACGTGTTTCTCTGCATTGAGCATTCTATTTTAATATGTGTAGCTCATTTGCATATTATTTAAATACGCTTGGCGTTGCTGTGTGTGCATACTTTTCATTTGCTGTTTACGCGTGCGTCAATCTCTTTTCTGCATGTGGCATGGTGGAACTTGTGCGTATAAGCTGCGTCATCTGTACGCAAAGGGCTCTCTAGTCTTTCTGCATCAGCCCAATAGTTTGTTTAAGGGACATCCATGTCCGGAGATTCAGAGTATTTTACAAAATGCTTGCTGAATGCATAAGTAGGTGTTGATGGGTTTTAAGCCTCTAGAACAGATTTTGGACAAATTAACAGTCAACAGCAGATAGTGCTGGACAGTCTATTGAACAATGTTCAGTGTGTGCATTGACAGGAAACAAAAGGAAACATTAACATTTTGTGCTCAGTGAGGGATCCTGGAAAGGGCAACAAGAGGCAGAAGTGACATGGGGGTTAGTGTACAGAAAGACAAAGCACAAGAAAGGAAACTATTCGCTTTCTGAAAGATGGAGACACAAAACAGAAAGGTAAAAGAAAATTAAAAAGAAGAAAACTGGTTAGCGTACCACATTGCGATGATGTTGAAGATTTTTTTCTGCAGGGTCATGAATGCATAGTTGGGCAAATGTCCGTTACAAGGTGCTGTGTTAACTGTTGAAGGAATATAAAGTGGTGCACGTGAGTCCTCCAGTCAGCTCTACTCTCTTGACATGACCTTGGAGTTTCTCAGTTCCATGAGGCACCTTTGACCTGCTCTGCTATTTGATATGGGACTGTACCAGGTACTGATATTACACGTCTGCTCAGTTGTGCATGACACAGATGAGGCTTTAATCACTGCTTCATGTCAGGCCTAAGATATATCTGTGGAGGGAAAGAGAAGAAGAAAGATAGGTAGAGGTGGATGTCAAGCCTTTCCCATCACCTTTACAACTCTTTGCTTCTCTAAGAGGAAATTTACCTTCCTCGAACAAGAGAAAATGGGAAGATTTATAAGGTTTGGGGCTATCAACTGCAAAATATAACGGGCATTCAGATTAGAGAAGGCATAGTGAGGGAGGGAAATTTAACTGCATTAATGAATTTGTTCCATATGCTCGACTTGTTTGCTGAAAAGAGAGAATTGATCCATGTTGCTAAAATGTGCCGCATTTACACATTTTGAGAGGAAACAAGGGGCATATTTACTAAAGTGCAATATGTGTTTGCACTTAGTGTGCGTTAGTAGTAAACACTAAGGCATGGTAAGTGCAAAGGCTGTGTGCCCTCATGTCCCCTATAATTACCAGACTGAAAAATTCTTTAACACGTTAACTGTATTCGGGCGCACCTAATGTCTGTTGAAGAGGCGTTAAGAGTACTCACGTTAACTACAATACTGATAGCATATGATAAGTACTAGTGCGTTAACCATAATGTGCAGTGTGCACGCAATCTCTGCCCACAACCCACCTAATCTCCACCCCATTGTGTGCTAAGCAGTTAGCATGAAGGTTTTACTGCGCTGTGGGAAATTAGCATGCACTGAAACGTGCTTTAACTGTTAGCACTTTAGTAAACATGCTCCAAAGACACTTAATAAGAGTGAGATAGCCTGTTATTATATGCCTAAAACAATGTACGGAGATTGTTCTTTATTACCTCAATCTTTGCATATGAAATTATTTTTGCTTTTCAGGGTTTTTTGATGACATTTTCATAGGAGCGGATGGTCTGATTTGGCGAGGTTGGATTTTTTGGCTCTATACTAGGAGGCCAGGATTCACTTTTCTCCTGTTCTTATGACTGGTTGGAACCAAATGTGTTATTAAAGAACAGGTACTATAACTCTTTACTGATCTGCATATCGCCAGGAATAGTAACAATAAATGTTGATGTTTTTCTGGCATTTTCAACATTTTTTAAATTTTATTTTTATCATATTTATATAGTTTACAACATCATAACATGTTGACAACAAATATGTCTGAAAAATATTCCTAAAACAAATCAAGGATTTTATAAGAAATATCAAACATTGCAGAAAACAAAAATTCCTTCAGAAATTAAAGTCCACTAAATGGGGGAAGGGGGAACTAAAGAAAATGAAAGGAAAAAGAACATAAAAGAAAATACGACAGACAATTGTCCCACAAACCTTTTACCAAGCTGAACTGAATATCAATCAGTCCCCCAACAAGAGTCATGCTGTATTAGAGACCAAACATTCCTTTGTCTCCAGGGCCGGCCCGTCCACTAGGCGAGCTAGGCATCTGCCTAGGACAGCCGACCCAGGTAGGTGGCTTTATGCTGCCATTTTGTTGCCTGCAGCAGGCCATGTGCTTCGGCACACACGACCTGCCAATTCTGATCCCCCTCTGATGCAACTTACTGTCAGAGGGGGGTCCGAAGCGGCAGGCCATGTTCCTGAAGCACATAGCCTACCGCGGCAACAAAGTGGCGGCAGAAAACCGCCACTTTTAAAAGACTACTGCTGCCACCACCTGCCTTCCCTCCCTCGACTGAATTGGCAACAGCTGGGGGGAGGAGGGGTAGCGGCATGGCGTGGCTCGTCTGGGGGCGTGGTGCAACTCAGCAGGGGGAGGCAGCAAGGCTGGGTTTTCTGCCTAGAGCGGCAGAAACTCTTGGGCCGACACTACTTCTCTCTATAAACTTCTTCAACTGTTCTAGTTCCAAAAAAGAAATGTACTCTTGTTCACAACAAAACAGGTTACAATATAGTGCTGGAAGATGAGCCCCCGGGTTGGAAGGCACTCAACGGGCCACTGGAGAAGAGCTGAAGACTATTCAGAAAAAAAGCAAACATTTATGATGTGGTTGGAGCAAGCCTTCAGGACATTTGACTGCTGGTTTAGCTGCATATGAAATGAGAGTCAGAAGCTGTAAAGATGTCTTATATTTTAGGACATGAAACATACGAAGCATGAACCAAGGGAAGTTGGAGGTGGTCAAGAATGAAATGGAACATGTACAACTCAATCTGCTGGGTGTCAGTAAGCTGAAATGGACTGACATCAGGCACTTTGAATTTGATGATCACATGGTAAACTATGTCAGAAATGAAAGTCAAAGAAGAAATGGTGTTACATTTAGAATTAAGAAAAACTTGCAAGAAATGTAATGAAATATAATGCAGTCAGTGAATATTTAATTTATATTCTTCTTCAACGAGTGCCCATCAGCACAACTATTATTCAGGTATATGTGCTAACTACAGATGCAGAAAAGAACACAGTTGATCAGTTCTATGGACAAGAACAAGCTGAAATCGATAGCACGCACAAAGATATACTGATAATCATGGGCGACCAGAACGCAAAAAATGGGAACAAAGAAGAAGGCAAAGTGGTTGGAAAATATAGACTTGGCAACCAGGGCCAGCTCAAGGGTTTCTGCCAACCCAGGCAGGAGCCCTGGCCATGCCACCCCACCATGCTGCGCCGCTGCTTCCTGCTGCCGCCGATTCCATCTTCTGGGAGAACCAGGTTGTGGCTGGGGTGGCAGCGGCAGTGATGGCACAAAGCCGCCGTGCTGCCCACTAAGGTCTGATGCCCTAGGCACGCGCCTAGGGGATAGGCCGGCCCTGTTAGTAACAGAAAAGAAGGTGGAGAATTACTGAAAGAATTCTGTAAGATCAACAAGCTATTCATCTCGACACCTTTTTCCAGCAGCAGAAGCTGTACACATGGACTTTCTACAAAATCAAATTGACTACATCTATGGAAGTTGACAATTGAAAAGCTCAGTGACACCAAAAAAGACAAAACTTAGAGATGATTGTGGTACGGATCACTAGCTTCTAGTATGGAAACTCAAGCTATAGCTGAAAAAGGTAAATCACCCATGAATGTAGCAAAGTATAGTATTGAAAATATACCGCCAACGAACCAATAGCAGAGGGCAAAAAAGCACGGCCAAACACTATGGGGTATGTTTACTAAACTGCAGTAATGTCATTCGCGTTAGGTTCCGCGGTAAAGGTACGATGCCCATATAAAGGCGTGGGCGGGGCATCATTATGGCAAGCCGTGTCAGGTAACGCGCGTTATAAGGCACGTTATAAGGCACATTACAAGGCACCTTTATTAGGCACAGTACAAGGCACCTTATTAGGCACAGTACAAGGCAAGTTATAAGGCACCTTATTAGGCACAGTACAAGGCACGTGCCTTAATGTGCCTTGTACTGTGCCTAATAAAGGTGCCTTGTAACGTGCCTTGTACTGTGCCCAATAAGGTGCCTTGTAACGTGCCTAATTAGGAGCATTATAACACCTTATGTGGATTGCTGGCAACTGTGGTGAGGGTACTATTGGCTGGCAGCACGGATCTGCAGAGATATGACTGTCACAGGCAAGCAAAATATCTGCCTTGGACAGGAGGAATTGAGGAATTGAACTCATGACCTCGACCTAGAACGTCAGTGTACTAACCAGTAGACTATACTCTATGGCCTGTTGAACAGCAATGGCTGGGTACAGAATGATTGCAGGTCACTGCACAAACCGTCTGCTCTGTGTGCCAGGATAGGGTAACCTCACCAGCACCCATGATGCATTGCACATGCATAACAGCAGCCTACAGCTGACCACCAAATGGGGTCTGCACCTCTCCGGTACTGCAGTGTGGTAAGACGGACTGACAGTGTGTGATACTGGCACAGAGTAGCTACAGACCATGCCATTGTGCAGGTTCCGTGTTCACCCTGAGGGATAGGATGGGCACCCAGCACTAGGTCCACAGTACATGCAGTGCTAGAGATAGGTCTTGCTGCACATCTCCAGCACTGCCAGTGTGTGACAGGTATTCCCAGCAGTGCAACTGACGGTACATCTGTTCCAGCTGTGGTCTGCAGTCACATGTGGGTCTGGACACCACCTAGATTAGTGTGTGCCTGGTGTTAAGGTCTGGCTGGGTACCTGTTATTAGGGCAGTGGGATGTCTAGACTTCCATGAGGGCGATGTAGCACTGCCACTATGGGTCTAAGTGGTATGTGCTATATACCCCCAAGGGGCCTCAATTACCCCTTTTGTAGATGAGGGTGTGGTGGGACAGGTGCCTGCACCCTACAGAATGGCTGCAGTACCAGCAACCACAGTCCTGCTGGCAGATGACAGCCCTCCCAGGCTGCTGGGCCAGTGCCATACCTGTGACCATTGCAGACCAGCAGTGATGCTTGGGATAGGCAGGGGAAAGCTCAACTGCCCCATGCCACAGTCTGCCATTCATCAACAGATAGCACAGTCAGACTGCACCTGCAGCACCCTGCAAGGTTCCCACCATACACAGGCAAACTGCAGACAGCCCACTAACCAGTCCATAGTGCATGCTCACAGGGGAACCCTGTGCACCCAGAAGTGGGATGCACAGTACAGATGCCAAGCAGGTATCGCTGTGATTGGGCCCGAGAACTAGGAACACATAGGTATCACTGGAAACAAATAATGTGTGGCACTATGTGGGAACATAGACATGCCATGGTCACTGCTCGGTCAGAGTGAGAGTGATCCCCCCTCCCGTGTGACATGCTGTGGCCACCCTGTCCATGCAGGTGGTGGTCGAGCACTACAGTGTCCCAGCCATTGCCCTCCACCCTGTGCAGATGTATCCTGGCCAATCTGCCCTGTCTGGGCCATACCCATAATACCTTGCTCCTCATTATGCACATTTGCAGGCTAATGCTGGAAGCAGTGTGATCAATGTGGGCTCAGTGAGGTGTTGGCAGACACAAAACAATGGAGAGACATACACACCCTCCCACACCTATCTCAGCATTGTGCAGAGATGGAGGTGGTTGACAACCCTACCTGCTGCACTGGTCCTGATCACAGTGCCGACATTGCTAATCCGTGCAGGGGGTAGTAGTGGTGCTCTGGTGATAACTGCAGCTCAGTGCTGGGGCCAACAGTCTGACACTCCATGAAGCTGTGGATAGTGGAGCCCTTGTGAGTGGGTGTCCGTACCCCTGTGCAACACTGCTTTGGGGTTTGCCCATGTTGTTGTTGTGGCTACATTGGGGGCTAAAACTATAGGGAGAAGCTCTGCAGGCTCCACAGATGGGACCTGAACCTCTGACCCTCTGCTCTTGGACATGCTGGCTGAGTGTACTGCACCACACTTTTGCCACAGCAACATAGTGGTCCCTGGGGCTATCTTTACGTTCCTCGGCCAGACCTCTTCGGTTGCACTGCACACCACATTCTGGTACAGGGCCTGGCCTAGGTCCACTGCAGGCGGGTGCCACTGCTCCCTCCAGCACAATCACCCACCCCCTCTGCCATGTCGCCATGACCATATGCTGTTGGTGCCAGTGGTGTGCCATCCCAAGCCATCCAGGGGGCAGGTAGGCGGCTGCCTAAGGTGTGGGTTCTGGGGTAGGGCCTACATAGATGGCCTACATAGATGGCCTACATAGATGTCCACGCTTCCCCAGGCACCGCCTGTCAATGTTATGCGCCCCTTGGGGTGCCTGCTGGGTAATGTCTCCTGGATGGGACACTGTGGGCCACAGACTCATGGGCATGTCTGACCCTGGTCAGTTGCTGTCTTGCTGGTTTCCATTTTCTGCGTTCCTATGTGCCACCTCGGCAACCGCCTAGTCCACCCTGTGCCCCAGTAGCCCCCACTGTATGTCCCGCCTGCAGCCCCCATGCCCCATTTGTGCCATCACCATAGTGGCCTTTCATACCAGGGCACTATGCTGTTGGTGCAAATGTATCACTACTATCACTTGTCTGGGGCTCCCTGGCTATGCTGTACATTGCTGACACAGAACTGGTTTCTCTCTCTTGCAAATGTATGCTAACGCCAGGTTTTCAGTTGCGTTAGGATTCAGCCCTTAATTTCTCCATGTTAGTGTGAAAGGGGCCTCTCCCTGCCCACTCCTCGCCCACTCCCCGCCAATTGACCCCTTCTCTCCACCATCTCTCCACCCTTTTCTGAACTTACCGCGGCCGGGAACGTTAAGACGCGTTATGTAACGTTAAGGCACCTTAACGTTACAGAATGTAACGTTAAGGTGCCTTAACATTACATAATGCACATTAACGTAGCCACTGCTACGTTACTGCAGTTTAGTAAATATACCCCTATATAATGAACGAAAACCTTTATTGAAGGTTTTCATTCATCATATAGTGTTTTGCTGTGGTTTTTTGCCCTCTGCTGTTGGTTCATTTGTTTGTTTGCGGAAGGCCTCCTTCTCCTGTTTTTAGTCTTTTTCCTTGAAAATATACCACCAGAATTTAAGGATTGCCTACCAAATCATTTCACTGCTTTGGATACAAATGATAGAGCACTGGAAGAGCTATGGGATGGCATCAAGAGCGATATGCTCGAAGAAAGTGAGAAGACTCTGTTAGAGGTGAAAAAGCAAAACAACCAATTTGAATGACCAAAGAAACTCTGAAAATTGCTCAGAAATGCAGAGAAGCTAAAGTTGGAAATGAAAGGTGATTACAGAACTTAACAGAAATGTCCAATGTGCAGAAGATGAGACAAAAAGTACTACAATGATGCATGCAAGAAAATAGAGTCAGAAACTATTAGAGGAAGAACAAAATCAGCTTTCCTAAAGCTATGAGAGTTAAAGAGAAAATTCCAGTCTGGAATTGGAATGCTAAAAGAACCTCAAGGATCTATGTTGAATGATGCTGAGAAGATGAAGAAAAGGTGGAAAGGAATACATTGAATCATTATACCCTAAAGATCAAGTGGATCAACAGTTGTTTCAGCATGTACTTAATGCCCCTGTACAAGTTATTGGTGAGGCCTCACTTGGAGTATTGCATTCAGTTTTGGAGACCATATTTATTTATTTATTTGGGTTTTTTTATGCCGCCTTATCCTTCGATCAAAGCGGTTTACAAGGAACCTAGGTTTATACAATAAACAGGTGAGGTATAGCAATAAATTAACTATTACATTCGTAACAGCAATCAACAAGAACACTGAACAATATAGAACAATATAAAACAACTTGGAACTTATATACAGTAGGAGGGACAGGCAATAGGGTGAATATTCAGTTCGTAAATGGTCTGGTACAAGGTGAGCTGCATTGGTGAGGGTTTGAAGGATGGTATTGGCTTAAGTGATCTGTCTAGTGAAGATGACTTAAGATTTGAAACGGTTCAGATGAAGGCAACCAAAATGAATTGGGGCCTGTGCCAGAAAACGTATGAGAAGAGACTTGAAGACTTAAATATGTATACCCTAGAGGAGAGGAGAGACGGGAGATATGATACAGATGTTTAGATACTTAAAGGGTATAAATGAGCAAACAAACCTTTTTCAAAGAAGGGGAAGCTGTAAAACTAGAGGGCATCAGAAAATCCTTTTTCACTGAAAGGGTGGTGGATGCTTGCATTGCCCTCCTGATGGAGGTGGTGGGGGCAAATACAGTGATGAAATCCAAAATGGCATGGGACAGATACTGTGGATCTCTTTATAGCATACTAACTCCAAATTTACCCTTGGCCTATAAGCCAGTTTCTAAATTGGCTTCTATAAGCAAGTTGATTGCAAAGATCTGCTCCATATTCCAATGACATAAAATAAATTATTACATCTATGCAGATGACATTATGTTGTACTCGCAGGTGGAGATATCCAACCCCAACTATGACCCCAACTAACAGGGGCTCTACAGATCAACCAACAGTAAGGATTGGAGGGTTTATTTTTATTAAATTGCTAGCTCTCTGACTGGGAGCTCTTAAAAGGGTTTTTTTGTATATTTTTAAAGCAAAGTTACTTTCGTTTTGGTGCTTTAGTAGAAATTTCCTTGAGCAGAGTAGGTTGTTGAACTCTAGTAACCTCCTCAGCTTTGGGAACTGCTGACACCTAATCAGGAGTTAGTGGGCCTGATCACCTGAGAGCAGCTGAGGCCTGCATAAAAGGCTCCAGTGCCCTGCCCTGTTGAGGCTTTCCTAACAGGGGCTCTACAGATCAACCAACAGTAAGGATTTACATAGTAACATAGTAAATGACGGCAGATAAAGACCAGCATGGTCCATCTAGTCTGCCCAGCAAGATGGCAAGAGTAGGTGCACCTGTCACTCTGTGCAGGCCACCCCTCCCCATGTCTTTGTTTAGGGATAAACCCACCACTCCAGGCTTTCCTAACAGGGGCTCTACAGATCAACCAACAGTAAGGATATGAGGGTTTATTTTTAATAAATTGCTAGCTCTCTGACTGTGAGCTCTTAAAAGGGGTTTTTGTATATTTTTAAAGCAAAGTTACTTTCTTTTTGGTGCTTTTGTAGAACTTTCCTTGAGCAGAGTAGGCTGTTGAACTCTAGTAACGTCCTCAGCTTTGGGAACTGCTGACACCTAATCAGGTGTTAGGTCCCTCCCTACCCACCCCGACTCCCACCCACCCCTAGTGAGCAGTCTTGCTTTATAGGGCACCTCCCCGTTTAACAAAGCACAGAGACTTGGACCAGCACATTTTAAATATAATTAAAGAGATTTAACTGCTTTTTCTCTGAAAGGACAGCTGGGAAACCGGCTGGTAGTTGGTAGATCTCTCCCTTTTGCTTTAACAGATACTTAAGCTCCACGAACAGAACAATGGCTGGAAAAAATTGTATCGCTAAAGCTGTTGCCCCCATTACAGCTTCTGCCTCTGTCCAGACAGAGGTCCTAATGCCAGTTGAAGGACCGGTTCCATGTGCAGGGTACCTGCATGCTGAAGCTCTGAGGAAACAATTGGAGGAACTCGGAGAGGAGGTGGCAAGGCTGAGGAGCATTCAATACAGTGAGAAGTACATTGATGAGATGCTTCTTGCAGCAACCAAGCTCTCCAGCAGAGGAGAAGATGGGTGCCAACAGAATGTCGATGGTTGGACACAAGTCTCCAGGGCCTGCAAAATCACCAATCCAACTTCTCCAGCCCTTGAATTGAAGAACCATTATGCAGCCCTGGAAGTGGAGGAGGTGAAAGCATCCCTGGAAAGGGAAGAACCAGAGCTCAAGTACCCCAAAGTTGCAGAATCAGTGAACACATGGAAACAAAGGGTAGTGGTGGTTGGAGACTGTCTTCTGAGGGGTACTGAGGTGTCCATCTGCTGACCAGACTTGATGTCCAGAGAGGTATGCTGTCTGCCTGGTGCCAAAATCCAAGATGTTACAGAGAGTTTGCCGAGACTCATCAAGCCCACTGACTATTACACATTGTTGCTAATCCATGTTGGAACAAATGATACTGCCAGGTATATCTCGGAACGTATCAAAAGTGATTTCATGGCTCTGGGACAGAGGGTGAAGCAGTTAGGTGCATAGGTGGTGTTCTCTTCAATCCTCCCTGTTGAGGGTAAAGGCCAAGGCAGAGAGGCTCGCATCCTGGAGATGAATGCATGGCTGCGTGATGGTGTCATCGAGAGCGTTTTGGTTTCCTAGACCATGGGATGCTGTTCCAAGGGTTGCAGAGCAGGGATGGCATCCATCTGTCCAAAAAAGGTCAACACGTCTTCGGTAGTAGACTGGCTAATCTACTGAAGAGGACTTTAAACTAGATTCGTTGGGGATGGGTGAAGAAAGCCCCCAGGTAGGTGAAAGCCCCCAGGTAGGTGATACATTAAATACCTTTATGGAAATGGGTAATAGGTGTAACATATGGAAATCAGTGTGTATAAATGCCCGTAGCATGGGAAATAAGATCCCTGATGTTGAAGCTTTGGTGGGAGTGGCTGACTTGGATTTAGTGGCAGTTACAGAAACATGGTTCACAGAAAACCATGATTGGGATGTAACTATACCTGGCTATACTTTAATCAGAAAGGACAGGGTAGGAAGAAGGGGAGGAGGAGTGGCAGTGGCACTATATGTAAAAACTACTATTAAAGCTTTGGAATTACAGAGCTTAAAAGGGAGAGAGGAGGCATTGTGGATAAAACTAGAAAGAGGGAAAGAGAAATCTATTGGCATTGGTGTGATATACAGACCTCCCTCACAAGAGGAAGAGGTGGACAGAGAGTTAATTGAAGACATACGCAGCATTGGTAAGAAAGGGAAAGTGCTACTGATAGGAGATTTCAATATGCCAGATGTTGATTGGCACATTCCTGCTGCAGTATCATCTAGAAGTAAGGAGATCCTGGATTCTCTACAGGGAGAACTATTCAGGCAATTGGTAACAGATCCCGCCCGTGAAGGGGCCATACTGGACTTGGTGCTTACCAATGGTGAATGTGTTTCTGATGTTGTAGTGGGAGATCATTTTGCATCCAGTGATCACCAGATGGTGTGGTTCAGTATTAGGACTAGGACTGTTAGAATCCATTCAAAGGTGAGGATCTTAGACTTTAGGAAGACTAACTTTGCCAAGTTGGGCCAGTACCTCAGGGAGTCATTAGTGGGATGGGAACAGCTGGGGGATGTAGAAAAACAGTGGGCAAAACTGAAAGGGGATATTTTAAGGGCAACCAACCTGTTTGTTAAAATGGTAAATAAAGGTAAAAGGAAAAGGAGACCGCTATGGTTTTCGAAAGAAGTAGCTGAAAAAGTGAAGAAAAAGAGGGAGGCCTTCATGAAATACAAGAGATCACAGAGAGAGGAAGACAGGCATCTGTATTTGGAAAAACTTAGAGAAGCTAGCAAAGTAGTCAGGAATGCAAAGGTTCAAAAGGAGGAAGAAATAGCCAATGCAATAAAATGGGGGATAAGACATTTTTCAGATATGTTAGTGAGAAGAGGAAGGGCAAAAGTGCTATTGTCAGACTCAAGGGTGCAGGGGAGGAATATGTAGAAGCTGATAAGGATAAAGCGGAATTGCTTAACAAATATTTCTGTTCTGTGCTCACAGATGAAGAACCAGGAGCAGGACCTCAGAAAACACCCACAAACAGGAACAGAAGCGAGGGACATCTTAAACAATTTTCAGAAGACTGTGTTCGTGAGAAACTAGCTCAACTTAAAGTAGACAAAGCGATGGGACCGGATGGGATACACCCTAGAATACTGAGGGAACTTGGGGACATTCTAGCAGCTCCACTGACTGACCTTTTCAATGCCTTGTTGGAGTCGGGAGTGGTGCCAAAGAACTGGAGAGAGGCTCATCTGGTGCCTTTACACAAAAGCGGAAGTAAGGATGTGGTTGAAAACTACAGGCCTGTTAGTTTAACTTTGGTGGTGAGTAAATTATTGGAAATGCTGCTGAAAGAGAAAATAGTGAGGTTTCTGGAGTCCAGCAGATTTCAGGATCCGAGGCAGCATGGATTCACCCGAGGCAGGTCTTGTCAGACAAATCTGATTGATTTCTTTGACTGGGTGACCAGGGAGTTGGACTGAGGGAGAGCCCTAGATGTGGAGTATTTGGATTTCAGTAAAGCCTTTGATACTGTTCCCCACAGGTGACTTAGAAACAAACTGAGTACCCTAGGGATGGACCCTAAAGTTACTGCTTGGGTTAGAAATTGGTTAGGTGGGAGGCAACAAAGAGTACAGGTAAATGGGGCTCACTCTGAGGAGACGCATGTTACCAGTGGTATGCTCCAGGGATCTGTCCTTGGTCCGATTCTTTTTAACATCTTTGTTAGTGATATAGTGGAAGGGCTGTCGGGTAAGGTTTGCCTCTTTGCGGATGATACCAAAATCTGCAATAGAATACACACCCAGGTAGGTGTAGATAACATGAGGAGGGATCTAGCTAAGTTTGAAGAATGGTTTAGAATATGGCAGCTGGGATTTAATGTTAAAAAATGTAAGGTCATGCGTTTGGGCTTCAGTGATCCAAGGGAGCAATATAGTATAGGGGGTGAAGTACTTTTGTCCACTAAAGAAGAGCGGGACTTAGGCGTGGTTGTGTCTGATGATCTTAAAGTAGCTAAACAGGTAGAAAAGGCGACGGTAAAAGCTTGAAGGATGCTTGCGTGCATACGGAGAGGAATGGCTAGCAGAAAAAAGGAGGTGATAATGCCTCTGTATAAGTCTTTGGTGCGACCTCATTTGGAGTATAGTGTGCAATTCTGGAGACCGCACCTTCAAAAGGATGTGAACAGGATGGAGTCGGTGCAGAGGGTGGCTACTAAAATGATTAATGGGCTTCATTATAAAGCATATAAGGACAGACTTAAGGACCTTAATAATGTACTCCTTAGAGGAAAGGCGGGATAGAGGTGATATGATTGAGATGTTCAAATACCTCTGTGGTATAAATGTTCAGGGAGAGAGCCTCTTTCAATTGAAAGCAAGTTCTGCTACGAGGGGACATGGGATGAGGGAAATAGATTCAGAAGTGATATGTGGAAATATTTCTTTACGGATAGAGTAGTGGATCCGTGGAATAGTCTCCCAGTGGAGGTGGTAGAGATGAGGACAGTGACTGAATTCAAAAAAGCATGGGAGAAACACAGAGGATCTCTAAAGGTAAAAAGGGGACTGTTGTAGTTGTTGATTTGGAAGAACAGACTCGATAGGCCATGTGGTCTTTTTCTGTCACCATATTTCTGTGTTTCTATGTTTCTATATTTCAGGCTGTCTCACGGAAGCAGAAATGTGGCTCCAATCAATGAATTTGAATATCAATTTCAAAAAGACGGAAGTGCTATTTATAACAAGAAATCCTAGTTTCGCTCCAGCAACAGTCATCAATATTGGAAATATCTCCCTACCAGTTAGGACAGAGGTCATATACCTAGGGGTGACCCTTGATAGGACGCTCAGCCTAACTCCTCATATAAAGCAAACAGTGAAATCTGTATTTTTCAAAATAAGTACAATCCAACAGCTATGGTCAATAATAGACAGTACAGATTTCAGGACTGTGGTACAAACGCTAATAACTCCTCACCTGGATTACTGCAACGGAATACAGCAGGGAACATCCAAGAAAAATCTGCACACTCTACAAATGGCCCGAAATGTTGCCGCAAGGCTGATCTATAAAGCAAAATTAACTGACCACATCTCCCCTATCCTTTATGCATTGCACTGGCTCCCGGTGTCCTGTAGAATTACCTATAAATCATTGGTTACAACATTCAAACTTATTAATAACATAGCACCATCCTTCCTGTCAACCCTAGTACATGCTCCTCAAGAGAGCAGGTCAAGAAGGAGAAAGAACCTACACATGTTGCGAGTACCAGAATTCACTCGGTAATCAAAGCAGAAGACGATCAACTCAGCTTTCTCGCTCTACACTCCTATGTTGTGGAACAACCTCCCAATAGAGTTAACAGAGACGAAGGACCTTCAATCATTTAGAAAAGATCTGAAAATATTCCTATTTACCCAGCATTTCTACAGCCTGCAGTCCGACGAGGTTCCAATTCTTCAAAGCAGTACGAGCCAGCATCCTGATCCTACCTAGACATAGCATACACACACACCTCTTCTATTAAATCAGTTACTATTCAATTCCTCAATCCTCTTGGATATTCAATACCATACTAATGTAAATAGTTCTCGCTGCAAGTTAAAATGCCAATAGCTTATAATATGTCATACTCCTTAGGTATCTCAATGCCTTACACATGTAAATAGTTCTTTGATGATAGTTAACTGTCATTTGCTGTTTTTATATCGGCACGTTTTTGCCACCTGCTTTCATTCTATATTGCCTTTAGTTAATCTACCTAAATTGTTCTTTGTAAAATAATAATATTGCTCCTTATTATTATTGTTCGGTTATATGTGAACCGCCTCTGATCTCTGGAAGAAGCGGTATAGAAAAATGTACAAATAAATAAATAAAGTTTCTATTGTCCATGTTTGACTATTGCGAGGCTAGGAAAGTCTTTCATCAGAGTTTCAGGATTTAAAGAAGGGCATGGAACAGAAACTGCCCTGATCTCAGTCTAAAATGATACAGTATTTTAATGGCAGCAGATTAGAGTTATGAGTTCCTATTGATTACATTAGATCTCACAGTGGATCTGATACAGTAGAGCATTACTTATCTTTGCCACAATTAAAAACCATAAGCATGGGAGATCTAGTTCATGAATGGCTTATTTTGTATCTATCAAACTGGTCTCAAATTGTAGCTTTGGAGTAGGAAATCTTCTGATTCTATCCTCACTAAGCTGTGACCTTCCACAAGGATCAATTTTGTCGTCTTTGCTTTTTAACATATTTTTGAGCCCAGTAATTATGTTAGTGGAACAGTTCAGTTTTAAATGTTACCTATTTGCTGACAACATTTAATTAGTTGTCCACTTAAATAGGGATGCAATACAGAATATTGAACTTGTCAGTGCTTGTTTGTAGGAGACTAAGAGATGGTTCAATACAAATAAATTAAAAGTTAAACCCAAATAAATCAGAAGGGTTGAAACTCAGATGGAAAGGAGATATGTTAGCAACTGCCCTTGTTATTGCTGGGATTCCTCTAAAGATAAAGTCAACAATAAGCAGCTTGGGGGTTTATTTGGATTCAACCTTAGGCCTTAAAGGACAAATTTCATTCTTATTGTGCTAGTTTAAGGCTGCTTCATCGAGTGAAACCTTTTCTTTCAATATTTTGATTTTGTTCCAATGGTCTTATATGTTATCCAAGAAAGAACTGCGCAGTTTACAACTAATCCAGAATACTACCATTTGTTTACTGACTGGAAAGACGATTAGTGAGCATATAGTAACTGTCCCCAACCATACTCTGCAGGCGTGAGTCACATCGCGTATGAAGGAACAGCTCTGATGTGCTTTGCATGCACAGGATGGAGTTCCAGAAACAGCTAGAGGATATGACATCATCTGCCAAGTGACAGCAGTGGCGTCATAACATTATATGATTCTTCCCCTGATGGTACAAATAAACCATTCCGTGATCCCACAAGGGGGCAGTGTCTATGAACAGGTGTGCGTAGGGGAGGAATGGGTAGGTGAGTTAGTAGCAGGGAGATTGCAGTCAGGAGGGCCATGGGAGGGCATGGAGGATGGCACAAGGAAACATTGGTGCATGATGGATACCATGCAGGGGCCAGAGGTGAGGGAGAGGGTAGGCGGTGATACATGGGAGCGGAAAGAGTAGTTGCTCACCTGTAACAGGTGTTCTCCAGGAGCAGCAGGAATCAGTCCTCACATATGGGTGACATCGACGTCGATGGAGCCCTTGCGGAGCATCTCCCCAGCTTTCTATGAAAGCTTTTGGGAATGCAGGCACGCATGCGCGGTTCCCTTCCTGCCTAAAGGTGCCATTTTGCTCAGTCAAATAACATAGCTTAAAAACAGAACACAAAAATGTAAAATAAACTATGTACAACTGCAACTCCCAGGGGAGGAGGGAGGGTTGTGAGGACTGATTCCTGCTGCTCCTGGAGAACACCTGTTACAGGTGAGTAACTACTCTTTCTCCAGGACCAAGCAGGAAGTCAGTCCTCACATATGAGTGACTCCCTAGCTCTGGGCTACCAAGGAACCCAGGCTGAACAAGAGAACTCCCTCTAGTCCCAGCATCAAAGAAAGGCTTTTTCACTGACAGAACCTCCACTGGTAGCCCAACAGAGGGCAGGAGTTGCCTAAACCTCAAAGAGATTCCGGAGTACTGCCTGGCCAAAAGCACTGTCCCTACGGGACTCCCTTTCCAGACAGTAATGGGCCGCAAAGGTCTGGCTGGAGGACCAAGTAGCAATAGTTCTGAGGGTGGCTTGTCTGGCCTCCTGGCACGTCTGACCCCTGATTAGCCAGTCGTCCAGATAGAGGAAGACAAAGATACCCTGATTTCTCAGGTAGGCCGCCACCACCGCCAGGCATTTGGTAAAGACCCTGGGAGCGGAGGTGAGGCCAAAAGGCAGTACTCTGTACTGATAATGGTTTCCTCCCACAATGAACCTGAGGTACTTTCTGTAGTCTGGATAAATGAGGATGTGAGTGTACGCATCCTTTAGATCTAAGGAGCATAGCCAATCTCCCTGCTGGAGGTAGGGTAGAAGGGTTCCAAGAGTAAGCATCTTGAACTTTTCCTTCTCCAAGAACTTGTTGAGGTTTTGGAGATCTAGAATAGGTCGAAGGCCACCGGTTCTTTTGGGTACTAGGAAATACCTGGAGTAGAACCCTCGGCCTTGTAAGTGGGGAGGCACAGGCTCCACTGCCCTGTCCACCAACAGACCTTGTAGCTCCTGAAGGAGAAGATCTGTGTGCAGGGGAGGCCTTGGAGGCTCCCCTGGAAAGTATGGAGGAGGCAGTTGCTGGAAGTGTAGTGCATAGCCCTTGTGGACTATTCTTAACACCCAACTGTCTCCAGTGATGAGTGGCCACTGGTGGGCAAACAGAGCGAGGCGACCTCCTGTGCAGGGTTGGGAGAGCAGGGACGGAGAGGCTATGCCTAAGGAGTCAAAAAACCCCACCCTGCTGAGTGGGAGCAGGGGCCGGAGGCTTGGGGGTCCTCTGCCTATGGGGCCCATTACCCTGCCCCTTGGCTTGCTGACCCTCTGGGGCAGCTTGGGCAGCCTGATATTGAGGGTACTGTTTGTAGGCAGTGCCCTTCCTTGGGTAAAAGGACTTTTTACCCGAGCCCTTCTTCTTGTGAGAAGGGGCAGAAGTCTTTCTAGACAGCCTTGTCCGTGTGAGGTGCTCGGTCTTGAGCTGTGCGGCCTTCTCGGTCATGGGCTTGCCAAAAAGGTTTTCACCTCAGCAAGGGACATCGACCAACTTGTCCTGAACCCATGGCTCGAGGTCCGATGACTGCAGCCATGCCTGGCGTCGAGCCGCGATGCCGGCTGCCGCAACACGGGCCGAAACCTTGAAGCCATCGTAGGCAGCGCGGGACATAAACTTAGAGCATTCCCGGATCCCCGAGGACAAGGACTTGAACTTCTGCAAGGGTTCCCCGGAGAGACCAGCAGAGAACCCGGCCAGCTCCTTGGCCAGGTCTCGCAAGTACATGCCCATGTACAGCTGGTAAGACTGGACACGGCAAGCAAGCATCGAGCCCTGGAAGCACTTTCTACCAAAACCATCCAGGTTTCGGGCCTCCCTGCCAGGGGGTACCGCGGAGTGCATCTTCTGACTTTTCAGGCGATGCATGGCCGATTCCACCACCATGGAATGGTGTGGTAGCTGCGCCTTCTGAAAGCCAGGACTCTTCCGGAGTCGATAGATCGAATCGACCCACCTACTTAAAACCGGCGCCGAGGCCGGTGCCTCCCACATCTGGAAGAGGAGCCATTCCAGCATCAGAGGAACTGGGACAGTAAATGCCTCCTTCGGAGGAGAGTTGTACTGCAGGGCCTCAAGCTCCTCGGTTCGAGGCTCCTCCTCGGGGTCCGCAGGGATAGCCAACACAGTGGCCATATCCCGAACGAACTCTGAGAACCGGGTATCCTCCGGAGGGGATCTACTCCGGGGCTCAGACTGCGGTGAGTCCGATGGGATGCACCGAGTCTTGAAGGTGTCAGGGGACTCCTCATCCTCCGTCTCCCATGCGGACTCATCCGATGAGGAATCAGGGTCCGACCTCGCGGGGCCTGTGAGCATCTGCCCCGACGCCGAAGGCACCGGTGTCGACACCCTCGGTCCCGAACGGGAGGTCGAGGTCGACCGCGTCCGAGGTCGACCTCGAGCCTTTATGGCCTCGAGTATCGGCTCGGTCTCCGGGGTTGACTTCGATGTCGATGTCCCGGTGGTCGGGGCAGATGCGCCAGACAGGCTGGCCATCAGTGCCCGCTGCTGTTCCATGAAGGCAGACAATCTGCTCTCCAAGGCTGTCAACCTGAGACCCAGCTCAGGAGACTCAGCAGCTTCCGACTCGGGCCCCGGCGGTGGCTCCCTGGGAGGAGAGTCCACGAGGACTACAGGGCTTACGTGTCCAGCAGACTCCGGCTCCAGTCGAGGAACTTTGGAAGGCTTCTCCTGTTCCACAGGCCCGGGGTGACGGTCGGGGGTCTGAGACCGAGCTCTCGAGGAACCCGGGACCTCTTCCGACGACGCCCTCACGAGCCGCTTCTTCCTCTTGCGTTCCCGGTCGGGGAACCCCCTGTCCGAATAGCCACGAAGGTGCTCGGGATCCGACTCCCGAGATGTCGAGGCCTCAGACGTGGTCCGGGCCCGGCCGGAGGCAGAGTCAGAAAAAAGCCTTTCCTTCTGGTGCTGACGACTTCGCAGTGCCTTGGAAGACATTTTCCCACATGGTCCACATGTCTTAGGGTCGTGATCAGGACCGAGGCACCGAAGGCAGCAGTCGTGTGTGTTGGTGAGAGACATCAATTTCTTGCACCGATCACACTTCTTAAAACCGCTGGAAGCCATCGGGGAAAAAAGAGTCCCTGCGAGGTCAAAGGACCGGCCTTCCAGGGAAAATGAAAAAAGGGCGCGAATGCCAGCCACTAAGGGCAAAAACTGAAAAAAGAAGATCGGGCTCGATACCGGTGTACCGAACCCGGCGGGAGGGGAACTGGCGTCGAACCAGAGAAGAAAAAATGGCGAAGAATCGCAAAAAAGTCAACAATTTTCCGGGATGACTAGGACTCACGTCCGGTGGGCTTCACGGAAAACGAGAGACTGAGCAAAATGGCACCTTTAGGCAGGAAGGGAACCACGCATGCGTGCCTGCATTCCCAAAGGCTTTCATAGAAAGCTGGGGAGATGCTCCGCAAGGGCTCCATCGACGTCGATGTCGCCCATATGTGAGGACTGACTTCCTGCTTGGTCCTGGAGAATGTCAGGCATGCAACAGCAGTATGGATGACAATGCAGCACCCATTTGGCAAAGCAATCTATCATGTGACACACCAGCCAGGGAGCAGGAGCTATTCACCCTCTTGTGTGGCAGGAGCGGAACTATCATGACCCGCAATGCCAGTGATGGCGATGTCATCCATGAACTGCAGCACCTGCTCTTCCAGGGAGCTCAGTAGTTTCTGCTGCTTAAGTAGCAGCTTGCTCTTAGCTACCTTCTTCTCCTTTGCACTCTTGGAATATCCTGTTCACTACCCAGGTAACCAACAAAACCAGGTAAATGGGACATCACATTTACTACATGGCTAACAAACAAAACTGGGTAAAAGGAATATCTGGTTCACTATGCAGTTAATGAATAAAACTGGGCAAGTGGACTCTCGGTTCCAGCGTGCTAAACATCCATACTTGGAGCTTCCACCCAACACTGCCATCACAGCATAGCTATTACTACAACTGCTGCTATTAATCATTTATATAGCGCTACAAGGCATACACAGCACTGTACAGTCACATATAAAATACAGACCCTGCTCATCAGAGCTTACAATCTAATAAAGACAGATAGTACAATAGATGAGAACAAGGGTACAGTAGGGAAGGGTAAGGAGACAGATTGAGAACAAAGAATTAAGATCCAAAAGTGGCCTGAAAGAGGTGAGCATTTAGCCAGGGGCGGCCCAAGGGGGGTGCGGGGCAATGTGCGGAGACTCGGTGCAGGGCCTCATTTGCATAAGGGACCTCATTTGCATACATATTTGCATAGTTTTACCATACACTAACTTTTAGTAAACATACCTCTTAATGAGTGTATGGATAAAGAAAGACTAAGGGGAATGTTTACTAAATGGCGCTAATGTCGCAGCTGCGACGTTATCGCGCAATACGTGATGTTATCGTGCGATAATGGCGCATTACCGTGCGAGAACATCATGTATCACGCGATAATGTCTCCTGCGGCGTTAAGGTGCGCAGAGAGTGGAATACGGCTCCCCAGAGGGCGGAGTAAGGCTCCCTAGGGGGGGAGATAAGGGGTCAATGGGCGGAGAGTGGGCGGGGAGAGGCCCCATGCACACTAACGCTGTGAAATGAAGGTCTGAAAATTAGCGCCAGTGAAAACCTCACGCTAGAGGCACATTTGCAGGGGAGACAGACCATTTCAGTCAGCAATGTGCAGCAAAGACAGGGAAACCAAGAAAAGTGATAGTAGTGATACATGTGCAGCAACACCATAGTGCCCAAGTACGAGAGGGCACCGCGGTGAGGCTGCAAATGGGGTACAGGGGGCAGCAGGCGGGACATGCATTGTGGCAGCTGGGGCATAGGGTGGGCTAGGCAGATGTCTAGGTGACACATAGGAATATGGAAGTGGAAAACCAGCAGGACAGCAACTGACCAAGGGCAAAGATGTCCACGAGTTTGTGTCCCACAGTGTCTCAGGGAATAGTACCCAGCAAGTACCCCAAAGGGCACATAACATTGGCAGGCGGTGCCGGGGGGAAGCGTTGATGTCTATGCAGGCACCCCTACCCCATATCACGCACCATGGGCAGCTGCCTACTCGCACACTGTATGGCCTGGGACTGCGCACCACCAGCACCACCCACAGAAGGGCATTTCAGCATGGTGGCGGAGGGGTGCTGGTGGCAGAGGGAGCAGTGGCATCTGCCCACAGCAGACCATGGCCAAGCCCCGTTTAGGTGGGTGCCGTGCACTGCAACAGACAAGATCTGTCTGACAAATAGTCATGGTATCCCCAGGGAATGATCTGCCCCTGTGGCAATGGTTTGGTGCAATACACACAGCCAGTGTATTCAGGGGCAGAAGGTCACAAGTTCAAATCCCAGCTGTGGCTCCTGCCAACCTTGTCCCCATATTTTACCCAGTACTAAACCATGGTAATAAAGATGGAACCTTTATTGCAGATAAAATAAACATGCCTGAAACACCTATATTTTACTCTACAGAGCACAGACACCATAAACATGTGCAATCCCTAGAGCAGAGTTTCCCAATTGCAGTCCTGGAGGGCCAAACACCATTCAGCTGTCATGCTGTCCCTAATAAATATGCCTGTACTGCATTTGTATGCACTGGCCCATTGTATGCAAATGTATCTCATGCATATTCATTAGGGACAGCATGAAAACCTGAACAGTGTTTGGCCCACCAGGACCAGAGTTGGGAACCTCTGCCCTAGAGCAGCGGCCAACAGGGGCACAAACACCCACACCCACAGGCTCCACTATCCAAAGCCTCATGGAGAGTCAGGGTGTTGGGCCCTGCGCGGAGCAGCATCTACCAATACTAGCACCTGCATACCTTAGCAATGCCGTCTTAAACTTGGGAACACGTTCCCCTTATATCAAACGGTTGCTATGATTAATATCAGCTAACAAATCCTAAGTTAAACACAATTTGTTGACAGAGATTCATCATAGCAACCTTTCTGATATCTGTGGAGAGTGTTGCAGTTTTTGCTTCTGACAGTGTTTACCACCCCATGGAGTGACCCCAACAGTACTGTGTACCATAGCCATGCCCGCACGGTGCCCAGGACTGGTGTGGTGGCCAGGGCGGCCACAAACCTCTATATTTGCACAATGCTGGTATAGGTGTAGGAGTGTGTATATGTCTATCCAGTGTATTGTGGCTGCCTACAATACCTTACTGAACCCACACTGCTTGCACTGTTTCCAGTGTTAGCCTGCCAATGTGCATAATGAGGAGCAAGGTACTGTGGGTATGGCCCGGACAGGGTGGCCTGGGCAGGATGCATCTGCACAGGGCATAGGGCAATGGCTGGGACATTGTAGTGCTCGACCACCACCTGCACGGATAGGGTGGCCACAGCATGTCAGGCTGGGAGGTCACTCTCACCTTGACTGAGCAGTGACCACGGCATGGCTAGGTTCCCCCATAGTGCTATACACTATTTCTCTCAAGTGATATTTATGGGTTCCCTTTTCTGGGGCCCAATCACTGATATAGCTGCTTGGTATGTGTGCTCACATCCCATTTTTGGGTGCACACAGTTTCTCCAGGAACATGCACTATGTACTAGCTAGCAGACTGTCTGCTGTTAGCATGTGCATGGCTGGAACACCTTACAGGGTGCAGTGGGTGGAGACTGACTGTGTCCTCTGCTAGTGAATGTCAGATAGTGGTGGGGGGCTGCTGAGTTTTTCTAGTGTTCTGCCTGTCTGCCATTGCCTTATGTGATGCGTACAGATCTGCATTGGGTGCCCATTCCCCAGCAGGACTGGGATTGATGGTCCCCTCTACTGCCACAATTGCAGAGATGTAGAATGTGGATCTGGTGGTTGGAGATCCTGTCCCCCACCCTGAGCCACCCCCCTTCACTTATAACATGTGACCATGGCACCCACACAGGATATGCGCTATTCTGGGGGCATCATAGTCCACAAGGGCTAGACATGACTGGGAAATACAGATGGACACAGGTGGATCCTAGGTGTGTCTGCAAGGACTACCTATCACACACTGGCACTGATGGAGACCTGCAGCATAGCCTATCTCAGCCAAGCCTGGTGCTGGGCGTCCCACCTCACCCTCAGGGTGAGCACAGAACCCGCACAATGTCATGGTCTGTAGCTACTCTGTGCCAGTAACACACACGGTCAATTCCCCCTACCAGGTCGAGGTGCTGTGGGGGTGAATACCCCATCTTGTGATCAGCTGTAGACCGCTGATCTGCATGTGCAGTGCATCATGGGTACGGGTGGGTTTACCCTATCCTGGTAACCACAGCAGACAGTTTGTGTGGTGACCTGCAGTCTTTCTGTAGCCAGCCAGTGGTGTGTTAGTAGCTATAGAGATGTAGCCCACTAGTTACCTCAATGACTGCAGGGGCAGAGGTCATGGTTTTGATCCCACAGTGATGTTATTTAATACGGCTGTCTGAGGCTTTTCCTTTTAATTTAAATCAGTGCTGCCAGCAAAATGCACCCTTACAGTGCTGTAGCCTTAAGGTGCCTCATAAGGTGCCCTATCGGGCACATTAGAAGGCGCCTTGGCGGACAGGGCACTTTATAATGTGCCCTATGGAGTGCCTTATAGGGCGCCTTATGCAGGGCCGGCCCGTCTATTGAGCGAGAATGTTTTTTGCACCGGGCCTCACATTTCAGGGGGCCCCGTGCAAAGAGCATTCTGCTTTAAAAATAAATTAAATTAAAAAAGAAAAAGCTGGCTGCTGCCGCTACCGCCACAGCAGCAGCAGAATTGAGTGTCCCGCGGGGCCCCCCCCCTGCCCGGCTGAGCCTCTCCGCGACGGCTTTCATATCCGCGAAGGGAGAGTGTCTCACTCGCGGATCTGTTAAGCTCGCAGGGGCTGATGGGAAATTCGGCTCCAGCTGATTGGGAAGAGTGGTTCGTTCCACCAATTTCACGCTCTTTGTTTGTTCCTTCATGACCCCTGAAGAAGGCCTCTGGCCGAAACCATTGAGTTGGGTCTGTTAATAAAGAGTTTTTACACTACCCCCTTGTGTTTGGCCGTGGTCCTTAGCTTCCGCTCTCCTCCAACTGGATTATAGTAATGCAGAAATCTTTTAGTCTTTCTTTATCCATACATTCATTAAGAGACATGTTTACTAAAAGTTAGTGTATGGTAACATTATGCAAATATTGCCACTTATGCAAATGAGGCCCCGCACCGAGTCTCTGCACATGGCCCCGCACCCCCCTTGGGCCGCCCCTGGCCTTATGCAGCACCTTATGTTACGGCACTGTGAGGGTGTTTTTGCTGGCAGCACTGATTTAACTTAACAAAGGAAATGTCTCAGACAGCACTGATTTAGATTAAAAGGAATTGCCTCAGACAGCCTTCTTACATAACACCACTGCGGGATCGAACCCATGACCTCCACAGTCATTGGAGTAACCAGTGGGCTACATCTTTATACAGTAGCTTTTAACACTGTGCTGACATGAACTTAGGGTTAACGTGCCATGGCGCCCACTATCGTGCGATACAGATTCTTGCTACCTTGCCGTCGGAAAGCCCACTCCTTATATGGCATTCTTCACATTATTGCTGCAACTAGCACTGGTAACATTAAGACGGTTTAGTAAACATACCCCGAAAACATTTCTACATTACTAAAATACAGTGCCAACCGCTGACATATTCGTTAATAAATTTAAAATAAAGAGATATCTTTCTACCTTTTGTGCATTTTTTTTTTCAGTTGCAATTGCTCCAGCCACTTTCTTCTGGTTTCTTAGTGTCTTTTGCTAACTCTCCATTGTCTGCTGTCCATTTGTCCTTTCTTCTCACTTCTAGTTTTTTTCCATTCTCTCTCTACATCTGCTTTAACATACTAATCTTTCTCCTTTTGCTCTTTCCTCATTCCTATTTCATCCACTCAAATTTTACCCCTCCATCCTCAATCCCCACTTACTCTCCCAATACCCGGCCAATTGTAGATTTTTCTTCCCTCCCACACAAAATATTTTTCCCCTGTCCATTTCACTCTCCCAGCCCCATCCCATTCTAATCGTCCCCCAACATCATCTCCCTTCTAGTTCCAGCCCCACACAGCATCTTCTCCCTTCTAGTCCCCGCATCAGCCCATTTCCAGTCCTAGCCTCCCCATCAGCCCATTTCCAGTCCTAGCCCCCCCCATCAGCCAATTTCCAGTCCTAGCTCCCCCATCAGTCCATTTCTAGTCCTTTCCTAGCCCCACCATGTCAAATCGTAGCTCCCCTCCACTCAGCCCATTTCCATTCCAAGCCCCCGTCCCCATCAGCTATTTGCAGTTCAAGCCTCCCCTTCCACTCAGCCCTTTTCCAGTCCTAGCAACCCCCCAACCCATTACCAGTCCTAAGTCCCCCATCAGCCCACTTCCAGTCCTAACCCCATCAGCCCATTTCCAGTCTTAGCCCCCCCATAGCCCATTACCCGTCCTAACCACTCATCAGCCTACAGCCCATTACCAGTCCTAACCCCATCAGCCCACCTCAAGTCCTAACCCCCCCATCAGCCCATTTCCTGTCCTAGCCACCCCGTAGCCCATTGCCAATCCTAACCCCCTATCAGCCCACTTCCAGTCCTAACCTCCCAATCACCCCAATTTCAGTGTTAGCCCCCCCATCAGCCCATTACCAGTCCTAACCCCCCATCACTCCATTTTCAGTTTTAGCCCCGCCCCCATAGCCCATTACCAGTCCTAACCCCCCATAAGCCCATAGCCAGTCCTAAACCCCTTCCTCCGCATCAACAAAATTAAACAACAAAAAAAAGCTGGCTGCTGCTGCTGCCGCCGTGGCAGCAGCAGGATCGAGTGTCCGCGGGGCCCCCCCTGCCCGGCAGAGCCCTCCCTCCATGCATCCGTTCCCTCTCGCGCTGGCTTCCAGATCCGCGAAGGGAGAGTTTCCCTTTTGCGGCTCTGTTAAGCCCGCTGGGACTGATGGTAAACAGGCATTTCCTGTTTCCCATCAGCCCCAGGCTCCGGCAGGCCTAACAGAGCCGCAAAAGGGAAACTCTCCCTTTGCGGATCTGAAAGCCAGCTTTTTAAAAAAAAAAATTTACCTATGCAGAATGTTCTTTGTGCGGGGCCCCCTGAAACGCGGGGCGCTGTGCAAAAAACATTCTCGCTCAATGGATGGGCCGGCCCTGCCTTTAGCATGGATCTGAAAAGGGGGAAAGATGAAACCTGACATAAAAATACAGGTAGTTTGTTCCAGGCATAAGGAGCAGCAAGGTGAAAAGATCAAAGTCTGGAGTTGGCAATGGAAGAAAAGGGCTTAGAGTGAAGCAAGCCAGAGGAAGAGCAGAGCTCACGAGAAGGGGTGTAGAGAGAGAGAAGAGAGGAAATGTAGTGAGGAACAATAGAACGAATGCACTTATAGGTCAGAAAAAGAAGTTTGTATTGGATATAGAAACAGAAGGGAAGCCAATGAAGTGATTTGAGGGGTTATATGAATATGTTGGGGCTGGCGGAAGATTAACTGCACAGCAGAATTTTTGAGAAAGATGACAGAGGGAGACCAGCAAGGAGGAGGTTGCAATAGTCAAGACAAGAAGTGACTAAAGAGTGGATAAGTGTCTTAGTAGTGTGTTTGGAAAGGAAGGGGCACATTTTGTTAATGTTGCAGAGAAAGAAACAACAGTTTTTTGCTATTTGTTGGATATGTGTGGAGCAGGAGAGCGAGGCATTGAAGATGACTCCAATGTTGTGGGCTGAGAAAATAGGAAGTAGAAGAGTGGTATCAACAGAGAGAGAAAAAGGAGGAAGGGGGGAAGGGAGAAGAAGGTTTAGAGGGAAAAATAGGAAGTTTGGTTTTGGCCATGTTCAATTTTAAATGATGCTGAGACATCCTGGCAGTGATATCAGATAGACAGGCAGAGATACTGGCTTGGAATGTAAGAGAAATTTGGGTGTAGATAGATAGATCTGAGAGCCACCAGCATACAAATGATATTGAAAGCCATGGGAAGAGATGACAGCACCAAGGGACTGGGTATAAAGACAGAAAAGGAAAGTGCCTAGAACGGATCCTTGGAGTGCACCAACTGAGAGAGGAATAGCAGTAGAGGAGGAACCGCTAGAACTAACACTGAAGGAGCAATAGGAGAGATAAGAAGAGAATCAGGACAGTACAGAGCCCCTAAAACCAAGTGAGGACAATGTATCAAGGAGAAGGTGGTGGTCAATAGTGTCAAAAGCATCAGAAAGGTTAAGAAGAATGAAGATTGAGTAAAGGCCTTTGGATTTAGCCAGGAACAAGTCAATGGAGATTTTAGCAAGGGCCGTTTCAGTAGAGTGTAAGGGTATGCCAAGGTATCAGCTGCTATGGAATGGTCCATGCACCAGACAATCAGACCACGCTCTCCCTGGACAGGTATGGGTGGGTGTACGCTGGTCACTGGGCCAATATAATGGTAGGAACATACCTGTACCTTATGAGGTATGTGGCTGATGGCTGAGGCACAGGGGTATATGGCAAGCAATGTGGTCTGGGCGGACAGCGCAAGGAGGTTGATTGGTGTATGCATTCACAGAGTAACATACAACCATTGGGTGCTGGAGTGCTGTGTGTGGAGGAATGGGAAGAGCAGGGGAGCTATGGTCCTAGAGGGGGGGTACAAGGCATATCACACAGGTGATTAACCTGGGATGCAAGGGAAGCAGCATGAGGGAGTGTAGCCCATGGCCCACTACAGTACCACTGAGCTGTGGCAGGGGGCTGCAGAACCAATAGCCATGTTGATGCCCCAGAACCTTGGAGGCACCTCTGAGGCTTGTCAGGGCTGCAGCCAGGTACTGGATGCCCTGGGCCCCTGCCTCATCATCCACATTACTGCACTTTGTTTCCTGACATATCTGTAGGAGCCTGTCACTGTACTGTGGCACCCATCCAGTTACCCATACCCAGGTTCTTCCACAACCCTGTCACCCAGAAAGAGACAGATCCTGTGGTCAGGCATCTCTGTCATGGCCCAGTCATGTGCAGGCAGCGGTACCTACCCTCAGTAGATGCCGTATGTGGGTATCTCCTCTAACTGTACAATGATTGTGCAGTGAGGACACAGCCATTGCCAATAGCAAGGCCCAGATAGGCGTGGCATGATCACTGGCTAGTCTGCACCACAGCATCAGGAGCCCAAGCAACCTACATGAGCGCTCATTTTGTTTATTTATTTGACAACTTTTATATACACTCCTTCCCAAGATCAGGGGCAGTTTACATAGAACAATGGAAACCATACATAGAACGTAATGCAACATTGCAACTATTTACAAAAAACAAGTATAATCATAAACTTTTTACAACTATTTACTCTCATGCTGTGTGCCTGCTTTCATCCCATTACCCATTCCATAGACACCCTACAATGGTGCGATACTGCATATATAGGCATGCACACATATGTTATCTAGGGCCGGTGTCCAGGCTCCAACATGCACTGTCCATGTTCTCACCTATGTTGTACTATACCCACACCCATGTAAGTGTGTGACAATGCACCTACCCAAATGTGCAGGTCTCATCAGCCGACTGACATCTCACCAGACTGCACCTGCACCCTGACTTACAGCATATTCTAGTCCCATACCTCTCCAGCCTGCACTATATGGTGTCCCTCAGCCTTGCTGCTGTGGGACTGCTGGCCTGGTCACCACCTTGACCTGTGCCCTTAGCATACCGTATGCTCTCACTCAGGCCCCAACACTGGCTCAGCAGTCATCACAGGCCCTAAAATGTACATTGCAAACAAATATCCACAAACTCAATGTACCAGACACCTACCTATGTTGCAGGAGGCAAGGATGACACAGTGAGCTACAATAAACAGCCTTTATTAGAACAACACACCAACAACACCCCCCTTCCCATTCCCATCCCTCCTTCCATTAGCCCTGCCAACATTAGCCCTTCCCAATTTCTCCACACATGCCATCCTCCTCTTCCCCAGATTAGTCTAGGGCCCCAAGGGACCATGGCTACAGCTCTGCAGGACCTGGGCTATGGCAAGTAGCCCTGTGCAGATGCCCCCTGCACATTCCACCACTGCCTCCCTCAGGAGCTGCAGCTCCTCTACCAGTGGCCATAACTGCTACCAGCTCCTCGGGGGGGGGGGGGCAATGAGGTGGGGCAAGGTCTGGAGGAGACATAGTTAGGGTCTGCTGGCTTAGGGGACCCCATGATGGTGTGTGATGATGCGGGGGGGGGGGGGGGTTTGGAGGTCTGCTCACATGCAGGAGGCTCTGTTTTCACTCCACATTCCTCCTGGCTTTCCTCCTTGATGGCCACAGCTGACCTACACATAGACCTGCTGGGCCCCTTATCCCTAGAAGGACATGTGTGTCTGCATCAGTGGACCCACTACCCTCTCCAGCATCCACCGCTGCCTTGGTTGCATGCGCCTCATGCAACCCCTCCCCTGGCATTCCCCTCAGCTCCTCCTCCTCAATCACGTCCTCCTATGCCTCCTTCTTTTCCTCCATCACAACCTCTGGAGCCTCCATAGTGTTGTCCTCCTCTTCCTCATGCTGGTCCCCCTCCACTTTTGAGGCCTCCTTGGTGGCCTCCTCCTCCCTCTTGGAGGAGCTGGCTATGGGGCAGGTTTCAGTTGTAGTGGTGGTGCTGGGACTGAGGCGGGAGCTGGAGCTTGCTGCCTCCTGGGATGCTCCTGAAGATGGTGGGTGATTGGCTGGACTGGGGAGGCTGCCTGACTGCTTCCCTCGGCCCCTCCTCCTCGGCTTCCCTGGCTGTGAAGAGAGGGGCAGTGGACCATAAGATGGGTGTAATGTTGGGCTTGCAGGAGATGGACAGAGCTGACAGACTAGCACATACAATGGCAACAGTGCATGCACAATTCATGGGGCAGCAACATATCCACACATGCCAGACTAGCAACATATGGGCTGTTATCCACAAGTTAAGGCCATGCAGGTCATCATTCACTGTATTTCCTGGGGGATGTGTACCATGCCATGTGGCTACTGCTACCTCCTCCCTGAGGCGCTGGATGAGTTCAGGCCTCTGCCGCTGCATGTCCTGAACTGGCACTTCATTGCCTCGAGAGTCTAGCGCACTCCAAAGTCATTGTAGGAGAGAGGTATGTGATCAGATCTGCACCCTTTGGTGCTCACATTGACCCTCCACTGCTACCACTTACACAACTGTTCCCAGGGCCCCTGTCCACCCTTACAGGAGTGGTGCATGTGCCCAATCAGAGTGGGGATTTCACCATATGTGTCATTACATTTATCTCTGTGTACCCTCTACCAGAGGCCAAAACCCCTGTGTACAACCGGTGTGATGATACTGCTCCCTGATCAGGCCATCGACAGGTTTTTCACACTGTATTTTGAATCTGTGATGAGTATGCAGATATTGGTCCCTTTCAGGACATATGTTGCTGCTCTACATGGATCTCTGTATTGTATGCCACTACATGTGGGACCTCATGGACACTACCTGGTTGCTCTCACTATCATCTCCACATCATCTGTATCCCTTCACAGTTCTCTGGACATCAGCACATTGTGGCTGCCAGCTTGACCCTGCATATGCTACCTCACATACCTGTCTTTCACCTCTGGACATTATAGGGTCATCTCCATTCTGCAGCTGCCTTCTTACTACCCCCTCCAAATGCCCTCAGTGCCCTGACTCCATGCCCTGTACCTCCACTTAAACTACACGTCTCTTCATCACTTTTTTCCCACCCTGTACCCCACTCTGTCCCATCCATTCTCGTCCATGCCAGTTTGCACCATTCCCCACACTCTGCTATCCAGCCCCTCCTCCCCTCTCTTCCACTCTCCCTAACCTCCTTGTCCTCCTTATCTTGCCCCATCCGTTCTGTTCCTCCCTCTTTTGACCCCATTCTCATCATCTGCCATTGACCCTGTGGCATCACTCTTGGAGCATGAGACCCTGGTTTGTGTGTTGTGACGTTTGTTGGGCTGCATTTGTGTTATAGTTGCACAGAGCCACCTTGTCATGCTGTACATCACATTCTAGCTCTGGAACATATGGTGATATGTTGGGAACATGGAAATTAGGTGACGTCACGCTGGATAATGTCCAGATGAAACTGGAGGTGGAGTGGCACTATATGTAAAAAATAATATAGAAGCATTGCCACGAAAGGAGAGATGCTACTGATAGGCGATTTCCATATGCCGGATGTGGATTAGCACATCCATAAGAACATAAGAACATAAGACATGCCATATTGGGTCAGACCGAGGTCCATCAAGCCCAGTATCCTGTTTCCAACAGTGGCCAATCTAGGTCATACGTACCTAGCAATATCCCCAAAAGACACAGGTTCCACAATGCTTGTACTGGGTCAAGCATTGATATCCTGGGTCCCTTTTTAATAGTGGTTTATGGACCTTTCCTCCAGGAACTTGTCCAAACCTTTTTTAAACCCAGCTATACTAACAGCCCTTACTACATCCTCCGGTAACAGATTCCAGAGTTTGATTATACGTTGAGTGAAAAAATATTTTCTCTTATTTGTCTTAAATAGTTTACCCTGTAGCTTCATTACATGTCCCCTAGTCTTTATACGCTGATAGCGTAAACAATTGATCCACGTTTATCCATTCCACTCCATTCATTAATTTATAGACCTCTATCATATCTCCCCTCAGCCGTCTCTTCTCCAGGCTAAAGAGCCCTAACAATATTCAAGGTGCGGTCGTACCATGGAGCGATACAGAGGCATTATAACATCCTTTGTTTTATTCTCCATCCCTTTCCTTATGATACCTGGCATTTTATTTGCTTTCTTGGCTGCCGCTGCACACTGGGCGGAGGGTTTTAACATGTTATCCACGATGACTCCTAAATCTTTTTCCTGGGTGGTGGTTTCTAATGTGGAGCCTTGCATCGTGTAACTATAGTGTGGGTTGTTCTTTCCTAGGTGCATAACTTTGCACTTGTCCACATTAAATTTCATCTGCCATTTGGATGCCCAGTCTTCCAATTTATCCAGATCCTCCTCCAGTTTTCCACAATCCTCTTGGGTTTTAACAACTTTAAACAGTTTTGTGTCATCTGCAAATTTGATAACCTCACTAGTTATTCCCTTTTCCAGGTCATTTATGAATATGTCAAAAAGCAGCGGACCCAGTACAGATCCCTGGGGTACTCCACTATTCAACTTTTTCCATTGGGAATATTGGCCATTTAGCCCTACCCTCTGCTTTCTATCTTTTAACCAGTTCCCGATCCACAATAGTACACTGCCTCCTATCCCATGACTTTTTAGCTTCGCCAAAAGTTTCTGATGGGGGACTTTGTCAAAAGCTTTCTGAAAGTCCAGATACACTATATCAACCGACTCACCTTTGTCTACCTGTTTATGCACACCTTCAAAAAAACATATCAGATTAGTAAGACAAGATCTTCCTTGTCTAAAGCCATGTTGGCTGTCTCCCATTAGGCCATGACTCTCTACATGCTGTGTAATTTTGTTCTTTATGATGGTTTTCTACCATTTTCCCTGGTACTGACGTCAGGCTCACCGGTCTGTAATTTCCTGGGTCACCCCTGGAACCCTTTTTAAAAATTGGTGTTATGTTGGCGACCCTCCAATCTTCAGGTATTACAGATGATTTTAATGAAAGTTCACAGATTACCAATAGCAGGTCTGCAATCTCATATTTCAGTTCTTTCAACACTCTGGGATGTATACCATCCGGTCCAGGTGATTTGCTACTATTCAGTTTATCAAATAGTTGTAATATATCTTCCCGGTGTAGCGATATTTCTCTCAATTCCTCTGCAGTATCACCTTTAAATACCACTTCAGTCTTGGGTAACATCCCTACATCTTCCTCAGTAAAGACTGAAGCAAAGAATTCATTCAGTCTCTCTGCTATAGCCTTGTTTCCTCTTACTGCCCCTTTTACCCCTCTATCATCTAATGGTCCAATTGACTCTCTCACAGGCCTTTTGCTACGAATGTACTTGAAAAAGTCTTTATTTCGTGTTTTTGCTTCCGTAGCAAGTTTCTTCTCAAATTCCCGCTTTGCCTGCCTTATCAATGCTTTGCATTTAACTTGCCAGTGCTTGTGCTGTTTCCAGTTTTCATCATTTGGCTCTTTTTTCCATTTCCTGAAGGTTGCTTTTTTGGCAGCAACAGCCTCTCTGACCTCATCTTTAAACCATGCTGGCAGTTTTTTGGACTTTCTTCCACTTTTCCTAATGCGTGGAATACAGCTGGTCTGGGCTTCGAGGATAGTATTTTTAAATAACACCCAAGCTTGCTGTAAGTCTTTAAACTTTGGAACCGCTCCTTTTAGTTTTTTCCTAACTATATTCCTCATTCTATCATAGTCTCCCTTTTGAAAGTTAAAAGGTAGTACTGTGGATGCCTTTACTATCTGTCCTCCACTAATTAAATCAAACATGATCATACTATGATCACTATTGCCAAGTGGTCCCAACACCCTTATTTCTTGCACCAGATCTGGCGTTCCACTAAGGACTAGGTCCAGTATGGCTTCCCCTCTGGTCGGTTCATGAACCAGCTGCTCCAAGAAGCAGTCATTTATTCCATCTAGAAACTGTATCTCTTTAGCTTGTCCTGCTGTGACACTGACCCAGTCGATACCGGGGTAATTGAAATCACCCATTATTACTACTCTGTTGTGACTTTTGTTAGCTTCCTTGATTTCTTTGAGCATTTCATCATCCATTTGTTCATTCTGGCCAGGCGGTCGATAGTATACTCCAACTGCCATCACCTTCCCCTTCATAAATGGAATTTCAATCCATAGAGATTCTACAGCAAATTTTGTTCCCTGCAAAACTTTAATCCTTTCTGACTCAATGCCCTCTCTAACATAGAGCGCAACCCCTCCACCAATTTGATCAGCTCTATCATTACGATATAGTGTGTATCCAGGTATCACAGTGTCCCACTGGTTATCCTCCTTCCACCATGTCTCTGAGAGTGCAATCATATCTAACCTCTCATTTAGTGCTATATATTCTAACTCTCCCATCTTATTGTTTAGACTTCTAGCATTGGCATACAAGCAGTGTCATCTAGAAGTAAGGAGATCATGGATTCTCTACAGGGAAAAAACTATTCAGGCAACTGGTAACAGAGCACACACGTGATGGGGCCATACTGGACTTAGTGCTTTCCAAAGGCGAAAGTGTTTCTGATGTTACAGTAGGAGATCCAGTGATCACCAGATGGCATGATTCAGTATTAGGACTAGGGCTGATAACTAACTTTGCCAAGATGGGACAATACCTCAAAGAGTCATTAGTGGGATGGGAACAGCTGGGGGATGTAGAAAAACAGTGGGTAAAACTGAAAGATCATCTGGACATCAACGACATACTAGACACGGATTCCGGCCACTACATGGAGTCGAGACACTCATAACCATTCTAATGAATACCCTCATCATAGGAACCCAAGAGAAACAGTCTGGATACATCTTGATCTTCCTAGATATATCAGCGGCCTTTGACACAATCTCACACGAAATCCTCATACGCAGACTCCAATCAATTGGAATCAAAGACACTGTACTCCAATGGTTCAGATCCTATTTAACCAACAGACAGCAACGGATCCGCACCTTCACCGCAACCTCGCCCCCCTACCAGCAACATCAAGGAGTACCCCAAGGATCCACCCTATCAGCCATGCTGTTCAATATATATCTCCGTCCACTCTGCTCAGTCATACGCACCCACAACATCAACTTCCACATATACGCTGACGACATAATGCTCTACGCACCGATTACAATCACCAACCCAACAAATGACCAGCTATCAGCCTGCTTCACTGATGTGGCCAACTGGCTACAGGAAAACAACCTATCCATCAACATAAAGAAAACTGAAGCCCTTATAGTGACAAAAGAACCAGACTTCAAACCACCTACCCATCTCAACATGGGAACCACGCAAATTCAAATCCAGCCTCAAATAAGGTATCTAGGCGTTATCATTGATCAAGCTCTCACCTTTAAACATCAAATCAACAAGACCGCCGGGACGATATTCCACAAAGCTAAAACTGTACAACGCCTCCGACCCCTCCTAGAACCTCACGACTTCAGGACAATAATGCAAGCTGTGACGCTCCCTCATCTGGACTTCTGCAACATAATCTATCATGGACTTCCTGCCTCACTAACCAACCTCCTCCGAACTGCCTTAAATACTACAGCAAGGATTATTCAGAATGCGAAAAAATGGGATCACATCACCCCAATCCTAAGAGACCTCCACATCCTTCCACTTGAAGCAAGAATCAAGTACAAAGCTATCCTACTCACCCACAAGACTATCCACCAAACACGGAACACCTCACTCCACCCCCTACTGCCTCGCCCATCCCACAGCAGACCAACCAGACAATCCTTCAATAACTCCATCGTCGTCCCCCACAAAAGAACCAAATCCACACAACGGACCTGCAACAGAGCTTTCGAACTTTATGCTCCATCCCTCTGGAACTCTATGCCAAACCACATCAGGAACAACGCTGACATCACATCATTCAAGAAACAGCTGAAAACAATCCTATTCCGCGAACATCTCTGAACAGAAAAACCACCCTATCCGCATGAACTAATACTTAGATACAGCAGAAGCGTACATGTCTATGTCCACCCCAAATCTATAAATGTTGCCCCCTGGTGAAGGCCCTACTCTTTAAATTATTGCCCCCCCCCCTTTTGTTATATGTTACACCGCTTTGACCCGGTGAAAAGCGGTATATAAATGCAGTTACATAAATAAATAAATAAAGGGGATATTTTAAAGGCAACAAACATTTTTGTTAGAAAGGTAAATAAATGTAAAAGGAAAAGGAGGCTGCTATGGTTCTCAAAAGAAGTTTCTGAAAAGGTGAAGAAAAAGAGGGAGTCCTTCGGGGAATACAAGAGATCACAGAGAGAGGAAGACAGGCATCTATATTTTGAAAAACTTAGAGAAGCTAGCAAAGTTGTCAGGAAAAACAAAGGTACAAAAAGAAGAAGAGATAGCCAATGCAATAAATTGCAAGGATAAGACATTTTTCAGATATGTTAGTGAGAGGAGGAAGGGAAAAAGTGGTATTATCAGACTCAAGAATGAAGGGGAGGAATATGTTGAAGCTGATGAAGATAAAGTAGAATTGCATAACAAATATTTCTGTTCTGTGTTCACAGATGAAGGGCCAGGAGCAGGACCTCAGAAAACACCCACAAATAGGAACAGAGGCGACAGGGACCTTGAACGATTTTCAGAAGTTTGTTTGTGAGGAACTAGCTAAATTAAAAGTAGACAAAGTGATGGGTCCGGATGGGATACATCCAAGAATACTGAGGGAACTTGGGGACATTCTAATGGCTCCACTGACTGACCTTTTCAATTCCTCTTTGCAGTTGGGAGTGGTGCCAGAGGACTGGAGAAAGGTACATGTGGTCCCTTTACACAAAAGCGGACGTAAGGATGACATTGAGAACTACAGGCCAGTTAGTTTAACCTCTATGGTTAGTTATTGGAAGGGCTACTAAAAGAGAGAATAGTGAGGTTTCTGGAGTCCAATGGATTGCAGGATCCAAGGCTGCATGGATTTACCAGAAGCAGGTCTTGTCAGACAATCTGATTGATTTCTTTGACTGGGTGACCAGGGAGTTGGACCGAGGAAGAGCCCTAGATGTGGTGTATTTAGATTTCAGTAAAGCTTTTGATGCCATTCCACAAAGGAGACTTATAAACAAACTGAACACCCTAGGGATGTACCCTAAAGTTACTGAATGGGTTAGAAATTGGTTGAGTGGGAGGCGACAAAGGGTACTGGTAAATGGAGCTCAGTCTGAGGAGAAGGAGCTCAATCTGCCGCAGAAATTTGTCTTTGGTCTATTTTTTAACATCTTTTTTATTTACTTATTTAGCAGTTTTTCTATACTGCCTTTGTCCAAAGCGGTTTACAAAGAACAACATTGCGAAAGGGCTGTCGGGTAAGGTTTACTTATTTGCAGATGATACCAAAATCTGCAATAGAGTAGACAACAAGGAAGGTGTAGATAACATGAGGAAGGATCTAGCTAAGCTTGAAGAATGGTCTAGAATTTGGCAGCTGAAATTTAATGCTAAAAAATTCAGGGTCATGCATTTGGGCTGCAAAAATCCAAAGGAGCAGTACAATGTAGGGGGTGAGGTACTTCTCTCCATGAAAGAAGAGCGGGACCTGGGCGTAATTGTGTCTGACGATCTTAAAGTAGCTGAACAGGTAGAAAAGGTGACTGCAAAAGTCAGAAGGATGCTTGGGTGTAAAGGGAGAGGAATGGCCAGCAGAAAAAAGGAGGTGATAATGCCTCTGTTTAAGTCTCTGGTGCGACCTCATTTGCAATTCTGGAGACCGCACCTTCGAAAGGATATAAGCAAGATGGAGTCAGTGCAGAGGGTTTCTACTAAAATGGTTAGTGGTCTTTGTTATGAAGCATATGAGGACAGAATTAAAGATCTTAATATGTATACTTTAGAGGAAAAGTGGGATAGGGGTGATATGATAGAGACCTTTCAATACCTCCGTATAGCTCTGCAGGCAACCAGCGTTTGCAGCATGATTTCCCTGCTGTTTACTTCTGTATCCTGTGCATGTTCATAGCCTGCGGCATTATACACTCATTGCGTCTGGCCAGTTGCACCAGGTCACAGCACCATGGGTACAAAAACAGTGGGGACACCCCCACAACATGCAAAAGCTGGAACTGTCCCCACAACAAGCATGTCCAACTCAGGGAATGGGGAAATGGTAATATTTTTTGTGCAAGTTTGATTCCCCCACTTGTGGTTTTGCTTTTGCACAACAATTCCCCTGAGTGGTAATAAACCTGTGACCCGTGCTTTTATAGGACATCCTCTGAAAGGGGGAGCTCTTGTGTACTCTTGTGCGATGTCTGTAGCTCTATATTGTTCTAGGATGAGGTCCCCCTCCCAGGCATCCTGGGGTGGCAGGGAAATGCATTTTGAACTGTGTAACCTGGTAAGGTCAGTGACCTAACACATGCTGCTGACCACAGCAACTGCCAAGGCATCCCCACTGTTTGCATGTGTACTCCCTCAGCCAGGCCTGTGCCAGCTCCTCATTTCTAACCTACTGTTCTGCCCATCTCCCCTCTCTCCTCCCTGGAGTTTGACCTCCCATTGGCTACCCATCTCCGCAGGCAGAGCTGGATCCCCCTCAAATATGGATCACCAGACATAGGTTGGCCCTGCAGTTCCCCCTCCTATCTAAGGATCATTCTGGCCATGGCCTCGGCCTCTGCAGGGCTAAAGTTGCCTGCTCTCCTTGCTGCCATGATGCTGCTGCTGTGTATCTGCCCAGCCAGAGGGGGCTGTACAGTGCACATTCACGAATGCGATATCATAACCGGTTATGGGCTCTATAGTGGGGGCCACTGGTACATCTGGCTAGCCGCTTGTGGCACATTTTCTGTAGTGCATGATTATCGTACATTCCCCGGGTATGATGGGATATTGACCTTTCCATCACTGTGCGGTTCTGGGCTTTCCGCTTCACTCTGCTCTTCTTATCTGTACATTTTGCACCTTGCGCAGGTGTGTCGAATATCAGCTTTCAATTCCTGTCCGCATATCTGGATTTGGCCAGTGACAGAGGATCTCCCCTATCTGTCCATTTTCCATCTGTGCCTGCGTGTCCGGCGGCTAACTCGCGATTCGTGCCCTTTTCTGTGCGGGTTTCTTTAGCTGGTAATTGGCTCCTTTTGCGCCTCTTGCAATATCGGGCCCTATGTATTTATTTTTCTCCCCCAACCTAGGCCACCCTGGGAACGCCTCCTAAATTCCACAGTTAAAAGTGCCCCTGTTATTGATATACATGTGGAAAATGTATGCAAGAGACAAAAATCCTTATTCTGCAGCTCAAACATGTCTTACGTGCAGAAATGGCTTTGTAAAATTGCACAGGGATATATACACGTCTGAAAATTAGATGCACCAAAAGAGTGCAACTACATTTTTGCGATCTGAACATAGGAGATCCCTGGGGTTCTCATTTGGGTGGTCCTAGTAAGGTGTTGGAATGTACATGGATAATATACAAACTATATGTGTGCATATATAGAACTCAGGCACACATTTAAGCCTTCTTTGGAGCAGGAGTCAATTTGTGTGAGGGAAATTGCTCACTACAAGGGGGTCACTGCAGCAGCCTATTTTATAGATGCATATAGGCACCTCTGTTACCTTTATAAAATAGGCAAAAAATATCACTTTTTAGGAAATCTTTCATAGGTGCCTTGTTATCTCCCATACTACTAGAGACCCTGTTCTTCCAGATAGACCTCCTTTATCTGGCAGATTTTTTTCCTTCCGTATCTCTCTTTCATTACTAAAAAAAAATGTATTTTGTGTACCAAAAAGCATGATTAAGTGACATTTCACATTACAGTGAGTGAATCAGCTAGATTTGTGTTTGGTAGTTTTCCAGCATTGGCGAGAGTGGGAAAGACTCGAACAGCCTCTTCTTCCTCTTGCTTGGCTATGTTACGTCAAGTATGGGGTGTAGGTTGGTAGCGAGATTGTTCCCCAGCAATCACACAAATCAAATTCAGATTTGGGAAACCTGCCTCTCTACCACTCTTTCTTCTGCTGTGATCCTTTCCTTAATTGTTACCACTATTTCATGGATAACAGAACATCCCAGCTTGAAAATTTGTTGAAAGGGAACTGGATTTAGCTCGCGCCTTTCTCAGAGTTCAATGCAAGTTACATTCAGGTGCAGGAGGTACTTTTCTGTCCCTGGAGAGCTTACAATCTAAGGGGTATGTTTACTGAACTGTGGCAGGGAGTGCAGGGGTCGATGCATGAAATTCACATGTTCCTACTGTGCTGGAGCCCGGCAGCCGCAGGACACAAAAGGGGCCTGGCAGTGCTTCACTACTACTGACATACTAGTTGCGTCACTAGCACGATAGTGAAGTGAACGCACCACAAGGGGAAAGGAAGCTACAGGTGCAATAATAGGATGGTGGGGGATGAAGGAAACCCTCTGTAGTCTGAACTGGCCAGTTTTTACCCTCCTGTATCTGTGCTTGGGGCAGGGCCAGTCCAAGGGTTTCTGCCGCCACTGCCACCTCCTCCCAGCTGCCGCCGATTCCATCTCGGGAGGGGAAGGCGGGCACTGGCAGTATTTCCAAAAGCGGCGGCTTTTGGAAATACTGCCGCTGACCGTCTTTCCCCAAACGGAATTGGTGGCAGCTGGGCGGCGACGCGGCCACCCATAGGCCCTGGATTGGGGCACAGTTTCCACTGTCCACAATGTTTCTCTTGCCCCCACCACTTTATTATCGCACCTGTTGCTTTCCTTTGCCTAATGTGTATTGCAATTGCATGCACTATGTGTATGCGCTAGGGCCATGCATTCAGTACTACCGCGCTAGTGACACAACTAGTTTGCCATTTGTAGCATATAGCCACCACACCCTTTGTGTCTACTGCGCCTGCTGGGCTGTGGCCTGGTATCGATGCGTGATTTTCATGCATTAACCCCTTGCTTCCTGCCACACGTTGGTAAACATGCTCCATTAATTGGTAAATAATGTGTTACTACCATGACACAGTCTAGAAAATAGATTGTAAGACCTCAGGGAGACAGGGAAATACCCACTACACCTGAATGTAGCTGGCCTTGATCTACTGCTGAAAAGGTTTAAGCTACATTCAAAACAAAGATCCATTAACCATTCTTTAGCTGGATGGCTTTAGATAGTTCTGACTTCTGTTTCTCAGAATGAGCGGCATGGAATGGACTTTCCTATTAGGAATCCAGTGGGGACTTCGAAATGATACAGATTGGCCAATGAAGGATGATGGGAGCTCTATGCACCATTGATCTGACCCAACTTGGTATTTATATGACTAATAATTCGAAGTTATATTCCTAACATAGAAATACAGGGGCCCGATTTTCAGCGGTGGTAGCTAGGTGCTTTTGAAGTACCTAACTGCTGCCACTTAAAAATACAAACAAACAGGTGTTCAGTGCAGGAACGTATCCAGCATCCGGTGCTGAATATCTGCTTTTGCTGGTCAGTCTCGCTATCCGGTCAACAGTGATATTCAGTCACTAAAGTGGATCGCGATAACTGGTTTTGTGGCAGGTGCAGGCCAGTGACCCACGGTGTCTGACATAGGCAGGCCAGCATGGCTAGCTTGACCTGTAAATGAGGCCTGTGGAGAGGCATATAGGATTGCACATCCCCCAATATGCTGCTATTGTAAGATAGAACTCAGTAGAAGTATTGAATTAGCTTAGGTAAGCAGAACTGCAAAACTGAGAAATGGAAAAATACAGAAAAGACATGTTTAAAAGTTACTGATAAGAAAAAGTACATCTGCAAAGAAATAATGAGGAGTGCTGACAGATGAGTTACAGAACCTTGCTCTTCTGTATGCACAAATTGGTTCTATAACCTTGAGAGTGTGAAAGTAACAAGTTGATGAACTGACCATTGTAATTGGGACTAGAAGGGGGGCAGGCAGGTGTCATGCCCACAGAAGGGACATAATTGGATAAACCTATCAGTACCGGGACCAATAGAAGAGGTACGGGAGGTACGGGAGGTTACCGGGACCAATGAAATGTTTTTCTATACCTAGAATGGAACAAAAGTCTATAAAAGTTGTTGTAATGCTTGAAAACTTTGCTCAGCCATTTTGAAATTGCTTATTGCTTGAGCCATGTGCACATTAAACTGGCTTGGATCCTTGAAAAGACTCCTGGATTTATTTATTGCATGCTTATCTGCTGCTACATTCTTGGTGCGTTGGCCGGGAAGTTGTGGAATCAAAGTGTATATAGGGCAATATACCACGACTTTCCGCCTCTATAGGCTTGGTCCTGCCGGGATCGCGCCCTTCCGACGAGGGCCGCTCCCTGGTGCCACCGGTCCCTTGTATCGGAGGGAGCTGGTCGGACCTCGGCGGGTGCCGGGCCCGGTTGGAGCCAACGCCTCGAACCCGAGTGAGGGGAGTCCGAGGTCCAACTCATGCGCCTGCTTGGGAAGTTTGAGGACCGGATCCGGTGAGTATAGTTTTGATTTTGGGTCTAGACAGAAATAGAAAGAGCAGTACTGCCATTGGAACTTGGAATTTGTAATCTCGAGATATTGGGAATTGGTAAGAGAGCATGATCAACTCTCAAGGAAGGGCTGAGTAACCTGGCATGGGAATTCGCTGGGTGAAACCCTCATCCTTTTTGTAATTGGGAAAAAGACTAGTCAGAACAGATAGAAACGAATGCATTCTGGGATACGTTGCTAGCATGATTGTGTGAACGAAGTGTGAATGAGAGGTCTGGCAGCACGGACCAAGTGAAGGCGGACCCCTGATTAGCGCATTTCCTGACCGGGCGACCGCGTTCAGGTCGCGAAAAGGGGGAAGCGATTGTCGTCTTGTCTTGTTATTTGTATTCCCTATACGTTTCCAGGGCCGTGAGGACCCCTTACCCACGGTCCGCCCTCCTTTTCCCTTCTGTCTGTTGTTGCGCGCACACATCGAAATGGGAGGGGCGGAGTCTACTAGGAACACTCCATTAGAATGTATGATCGCACATTTTAAAGAGGGATATTCAGGAGATTATGGTATTAAAATGACAGCAGCCCGTTTGCAGATTTTGTGTACTAGGGAGTGGCCCGATCTAGACCCCATCTGGCCCCGAGAGGGAACGTTCACTGTAGAGATTATTCAGTCAATACACCGTAGAGTGCGGGTAGCGCACCCCAATCAGTACCCCTATATAGATTCCTGGTTAAGTATTTGTGAAGATCCGCCCTCCTGGGCGCAGCGCTGTTATGAGGAACAGTGCAGAATAATGTTAGCTAAAACAGATTCTAGACAGAAAACGGAACAGCCTAGAATGAAAGAGCAGGATAAGAAAGCCAAGAAGAAGCCCATCTTGGTAGATCCTGATTCCCCAGAAATAGTCCTCAGGCAGCCCCGAACCCCAGGTCCAGTAAGAGTAGCCCGGCGTCCTGCCCCAGAACCCCAGAGACGGCCAGAGCCGAGGCGGGACCCAACCCTGATCCCCCTCCTGGAGGAGAGAAAGAGGAAGAATTAGTGGAAAAAGAAGAGGAGGATATAAAAGGCGAGTCAGAAGTGGAGAAAGACGAAGGAGAAAGAGAGGATTCCCCAGAAGAGGAGGACAGTGTACAAATAATCGAGAAAGCCAGCGCTAGCACTAGCACGCCAGTGAGAGAGAAACCCAAAGCAAAACCTGTTGAGAAAAAGAAAGTGACTCCTGCAAAGGCCACGACAATAACCCTTAGATCCCAAAAGACGCCTGTGACAGCCAAACTGTTTCCCTTACGGCAAGTCCCGGGAGTGCCCGTAAAGAATGATAATGATGAAGTGGTAGCGGGACCCCTAACTTATGTGTATATCCCTTTCTCTACAACTGATTTATTAAATTGGAGGTCGCATTATGCCTCCTATACTAGTAAGCCCCAGGAGCTGACAGAATTAGTAACTAGTATTATGGAAACTCACCAACCCACTTGGCCAGATTGCCGTCAGCTCCTGACCACCCTATTCACAACAGAAGAACGAGCAAGAATTAGAAAAGCAGCTATTGAATGGATGGCAGAAAACCCTGTAGCTCCGGCACAGGGGCAGAATATAATAGACCGTAGGGAAGCAGCTCAGAGAGAATTCCCGAATGAAGACCCCCAATGGGATCCAAATACAGATGAAGGATGCACAGCCCTAGCCCGTTTTCGCCAAGGCTTTTTACAAGGCCTGAAAAGGGGGGGCCAGAAAGCTATGAACCTTTCCAAAGTTGCAGGAGTTATCCAAGGGATAGATGAGAGCCCAGCAGATTTTTATGAAAGATTAACTGAAGCATACAGAATGTATACTCCCTATGATCCCGAGGCACCAGGAAGTTTATGCATGGTGAATTCTGCTTTTGTAAACCAGTCTCAACCAGACATTAGACGTAAATTACAGAAATTAGAAGGGTTTGCGGGCATGAATGCAACACAGTTATTGGAAGTCGCTCATAAAGTGTATGTGAATCGTGATACTGAAAGACAGAGAGAATGTGACAGAAAGATGAAGAAGAAAGCTGATTTTTTGGCTGCGGCCATAGTTGAAAAGAAAAGGGGAGGTATCCCTAGTCGAAGGAGCAGAGGAAGAGGGCGGGGTCAAGGCGGAGGCCGGACCCAGAGACTAGGCGTGAACCAATGCGCCTATTGCAGAGAGGAAGGACATTGGAGAGATACGTGCCCGCAACTCGAAGACGCCCAGCAAGATGACGACAACGATCATCAGTGGCGAGAAGAAAGACGAGGCCGTCCCCGAGGCCGAGGAGGAGCCAATCGAGAACAATACCAACGAGAGAGAGGAGGAGCCATTCAAGCATTGGCCACACCAGCCCATGATGAGGATGACGTGGATTAGGACAGACCGGGCTCCAAGTTTGCTTTAGGTCTCCAGGAGCCTATGGTCGGAATACAAATAGGAGACCAAATTATGAACTTTATGGTTGATACTGGAGCAGAGCATTCAGTAATAGACAAAAAGATAGCCCCATTCACTACAAAAGCAGTCACCATTATAGGAGCAACTGGTGCCAAAGCCACAAAGTCTTTTCTTCAAAACCGAATATGCAGTCTAGGAGGACAGCAAGTAACTCATCAATTCCTTTACATGCCCGAATGTCCAGTACCACTACTGGGACGAGATATGCTAGCCAAACTTCAAGCACAAATATCTTTCTCTGAGCAAGGAGAAATGCAAATGACAGTAAATTCCCAAGCCAAGCCAGCAGGAGTAATGCTGCTGACAGTTCCCCGAGAAGAAGAATGGAGGTATTACATTGATGATTCTGTCCAAGACACCTATTTTGAACAAACTTTGAAAAGTATTGATGCACCACCTGGAGTATGGGCAGAAGGCAGTCCCCCAGGCCTAGCCAAGCATATAGCTCCAGTGATTGTAACCCTCAAGCCTAGTGCTACACCAGTGCACGTCAAACAGTACCCTCTCCCAAGAGCCGCAATTGAAGGCATCCATCGCCACCTACAAAGATTGCTCGAATATGGCCTACTAAAAGTATGTCAATCCCCATGGAACACCCCACTTTTGCCAGTAAAGAAACCTGGGACAGATGATTATCGCCCAGTGCAAGATTTGAGAAGAGTGAATGATGCAGCTGAAACCATACATCCAGTTGTGCCCAATCCTTACACTCTTCTAGGATTGATACCTGCTGAAGCTACCCATTTCACTGTACTGGATTTGAAAGATGCATTCTTTTGCATAAGATTAGCCCCTGTAAGCCAAATATTGTTTGCATTTGAATGGCAGGACCCCATCTCTGGAAGAGGGGGCCAACTTACCTGGACAAGATTACCCCAAGGATTCAAGAATTCACCTACCATCTTTAGTGCTGCACTAAATCAAGACCTTTCAAGCTATCCAGTAGCCCCGGGAAAGAGAGTGCTTCTCCAATACGTGGATGATCTGTTGATAGCTGCAGTATCAGAAAGTGAATGTATACTAGCCACCAAAGATCTCTTGCAGTTACTAGATGAAGCTGGATACAAAGTTTCCAGAGCCAAAGCACAGCTATGCCAAAAAGAAGTGAAATACTTGGGTTTTCGTATTACCCAAGGAAGTAGAAGATTAGGCAGAGAAAGAAAAGAAGCAGTATGCAGAATTCCAACTCCAACAACCAGAAAGCAGGTCAGAGCCTTTCTGGGAGCGGCAGGATATTGCCGAATCTGGATACCCAACTTTGCCCAAATTGCCAAACCACTGTATTGAAGCCACAAAAGGAGAAGAAAAGTCACCACTGGAGTGGGGACTTGAGCAGGACACAGCCTTCCAGAAGTTAAAAGAAGAATTGATGTCATCACCAGCACTTGGACTACCAGATGTCCACAAACCTTTCCACTTGTTTGTACATGAAGCACAGGGAAATGCCTTGGGCATGTTGACTCAGAAATTAGGAAATTGGGAGCGACCTGTAGCCTACCTATCGAAACAATTGGACCCTGTGGCCAAAGGATGGCCACCTTGCTTGAGAGCAGTTGCAGCTACAGCGCTACTAGTGAGTGAAGCAGACAAACTCACACTAGGACAGAACATACGAGTCACTGTGCCACATGCAGTCCTTGCCCTTATGGAACAAAAAGCAAATTATTGGCTCACCAATTCCCGAATGTTGAAGTACCAGAGCATGTTATGTGAAAACCCCCAGATACAACTTGAAGTGAGCCATGCCTTGAACCCAGCTACCTTGATACCCATCAGTGAAGAACTCCCAGAACATGACTGTATCGAAGTCATGGAAACTGTGTTCTCTAGTCGACCTGACTTAACAGATGTGCCCATAGATAATCCCGACCAGATCTATTATGTTGATGGGAGCAGTCTCATTCTTGACGGACGACGCTGTGCCGGATATGCAGTCGTCACTCAGCACGAAGTAGTTGAATCATCAGCCCTAGCCTCAGGCACATCAGCCCAGAAAGCCGAATTGATAGCACTCACCAGAGCATTGTTGTTAGGAGAAAAACTTGTGCTGAATGTATATACAGATTCCAAATATGCCTTCACTACCTTACATGCCCATGGAGCTCTCTATAAAGAAAGAGGACTCATCACATCCGGAGGAAAATCAGTCAAATATGGTCCCGAAATATTGATGTTACTTGATGCAGTCTGGGCCCCAACACGTGTAGCTGTCATGCATTGCAGAGGACATCAAGCAGGAAAAGGAGAAGTTGCTCGAGGAAATAGATTTGCAGATGCCTCAGCACGGCAAGCAGCTATGACAGGACAAATTGCCCCACAAGCTATGCCAATGCAAGCAGCATTGTTTCCAGTACCTTTGAATCTATGGACCCCACGATATACCACCAAAGAATTGGATTACTATTGTGACAAAGAAAATGGAGTATTGAAAGACGGATGGATTGAGCTGCCACCAGAAGAGGGCAGTCAACCTCCAGGACGAATAGTAATTCCTGAACTATTAGGACCATCCTTTGTCAAAGCTTTCCACGAAGCCACCCACTATGGGAAGAGTGCTATGGAGAAAGCACTCAGACCACATTTCTACATTCCTTTGATGACAACCATATCAGCCTCAGTAGCACGTCAATGTGTAACTTGTGCCAAAAATAATGCCAAGCAAGGCCTTATTACAGCACCCCGAGTTCAGTCAGGAGGTGTCACCCCCATGCACAACCTCCAAGTTGATTTTACCGAAATGCCAAAAGCCAATGGATACCATTATCTGCTAGTATTAGTTTGTACTTTCTCTGGGTGGGTAGAAGCATTCCCAACCAGAACTGAGAAAGCCCGAGAAGTTACCAAAGTCTTAATGAGAGAGATTGTCCCCAGATTTGGAATCCCAGCAGTAATAGGGTCAGACAATGGACCCTCATTTGTCTCCCAAGTTACTCAGCAGTTAGCAAAAGCTTTGCAGATACAGTGGAAACTCCACACTGCATACAGACCCCAGAGTTCAGGGAAAGTTGAGCGAATGAATCGTACCTTGAAAGCCCAAATGTCCAAGCTTTGTCAGGAGACACACTTGAAATGGCCCCAAGTGCTCCCCATAGCTTTACTCAGAATACGCTCAGCCCCTGTAAAGTCAACAGGATTTTCCCCTTTTGAAGTTTTGTATGGTAAACCCCCACCAATAGTGCAGGGAGTCAAAGGAAGTTTAGCCCAGATTGGTTCAGAAGTAACCAGACAAGAACTCCTAGCTCTTAGTTTTGTTCTGCAGACTCTCCATACGTGGATCCAAGACCAGTTGCCTATCAACTTGACGAAACCCTTGCATCCCTACCAGCCTGGAACTTCGGTGTGGATCAAAGATTGGAAGAAGATACCGTTGGAACCCCATTGGAAGGGACCGTACACCGTCATCCTGTCTACCCCAACTGCAGTAAAGGTAGCCGAGATCGACGCCTGGATCCACCACAGCAGAGTCAGGCCCGCCGCCGATCCTGAACCAGAGCAGTGGACAGCAGAGCAGCACCCTGATGTACCCTTGCGAGTTACTTTGAGACGGCAACCAGCAGCATAGACACTTCATCACAAGTGCTTTGCAGTAGCCAAGTCTTTCGAAGAGGATTGCTGTTTTCTATGCAGCAACAGTTTTGTTTCAACGAACCCAATTTGTGTGTGATTTGACACACACTACTTTGAGACTACATTGACTAAGCCAGACTTCACAAGCCAACTGAATTGCTAAGTTGGTTAATGTGTACTGGACATCTTGAGGATCTTCAATCAACACTCAGCACCCGTTAAACTGCTTCATTAGCAAACGGGACGAAGAATAATAGACCGTCGTGATCAAGATCAGCAAGCTGAGGATTCAGAAGAACTCCAATCAACATCAACATGTATCTTTGTTTTTGCTTTGCCTTGGTTGCCTTCTTTGGAGGTTTTGAACTGACTTATGCTCTACCTCCATGCACTGCTTGCATTACTTCTACTAGAACTGGACTGAAAGTAACTCAGACTTTGCTTTACCATTCCTACTATACCTGCAAGGGAACAATAACTCGGTGTATCTATAACACCACTGAACTAAATGTTTGCACTCATGGCAAAATCAAAGCATGCTATAATCCGCATCAGAATCCATCCTATTACACGATGGAAATAAGATGGAAGGATGCAGATGGACCTATATTAGCTGCTACACCACCACTTAAGGACATTACTAAACCTGCTGTTTTGAATTTTGATGCATGCAATGCCATTAATAGAGATAGTCAGTCCACCTGTGGTACATGGGAGAAAGCGTATCGAAATGACCATAAGTATATGTGTCCAGAAGGTGCCACAAATTGGTGGAAGTGTACAGGTAAAACGGGATCAGGCTATAGTACTGCTACAGCGGCAGATTACTATTGCCCGTATTGGGGATGTGTTTTTTATGCTACCTGGAACACTGGTATAACTGATGAGAAAATAGATAAGCGGATGGCTACTCTAACCAAGCCAACCACAAATGATAAATGTCAGAAAGATGCTTGCAACCCCTTACACTTGCGTGTACATAATCCCCATGCATGGAAACAAGGATACAAGTTTGGTTTACGCATTGCTGAAGGAGCAATAGATCCAGGGACCATTGTGTATATCAGATTGAATACTCAAGCCCATAAGTCATCTAAATATCATATTCATAATACCTTTTATGAAGCTATGCATGTAAATAAGTTTGAGATCCCTCACCCTTCACAGAATTTGTTTCTAGAATTAGCCGGAGCAGTAGTATCTAGTCTTAAGATCACAGATTGTTATTTCTGTGGCGGAACCCAAATGGGAGATCAATGGCCCTGGGAAGCCCAAGAATTGAATTATTCCATGATTTACAATCAGACTGAGTTACACAAGACTACCAGTGAATGGGTGTTAGCGCACTCAATCGTTGGACGTCTTTGCTATGCCAGAACTGGACCCCAGTTCACCCAAAAGGTAGGACAGCTGGTCTGTCTTAGCCAGAAATACTATAATGCCACGACCAAAAAGACAGCTTGGTGGTCAGGAATTAGACATCCTGAACCTCCTAACCCATTAGCTAGATTTCCTGAACTTGCAGGTCTATGGACTAACCTTGCCAAAGTCCAAGCCTGGCAAGCCCCACCTGGCCTATATTGGATCTGTGGAAACCGAGCATATGCCCAACTTCCACCACACTGGGGAGGAGCATGTGTCTTAGGAACCATCAGACCTTCTTTCTTCCTGTTAAACACTGAACATGGAGAACAATTAGGATACCCTGTATACACTACCCACAGACACAAAAGAGCATCAAGACAGAAAAGAGAAGCCTTACAGATAGGCAAATGGGAAAAGTGGCAGGGTGATGATTGGCCACCAGAAAGAATTATTGAGTATTATGGACCTGCCACTTGGAATGATGATGGTATGTATGGTTATCGTACTCCAATCTATATGATCAATCGTATTATTCGCTTACAAGCAGTAGTTGAAATAATAACCAATGAAACTAGTCATGCTCTTACGCTTTTAGCTAGGCAAAGTACTCAGATGCGCACTGCTATATACCAGAATCGCTTAGCACTTGATTATTTACTAGCAGCTGAAGGAGGAGTATGTGGTAAGCTGAATTTAACTAATTGCTGTTTGAAAATAGATGATAAAGGTCAAGTAGTTGAAGAAATTGCTAAAGATATGCAGAGACATGCTTATGTGCCAGTACAGACTTGGCACGCATTGAAATTTCCTAACTGGTTTGCTAACCTTTTCTCTTGGCTGGGAGGATTTAAGACTTTCATTGTTTTAGTACTAATCCTTGTTGCTGTTATCCTCTTATTACCATGTTTAATCCCATGTTGTATGCGTTCCATTCATAGTGCTATTGATAGTACAGTAGAGCGGAAGACCGCAACTAAAATAATGGCTTTATACAAAGCTAGCCCTAGTAGAAATCCTTCAATCATGATGTGATTCTTCTAAAAAGGTGATTTAATTCTCACACCTTATTGAGTAATAGGGTGAGATTAATCAAAGGGGGGAATGTGGCAGGTGCAGGCCAGTGACCCACGGTGTCTGACATAGGCAGGCCAGCATGGCTAGCTTGACCTGTAAATGAGGCCTGTGGAGAGGCATATAGGATTGCACATCCCCCAATATGCTGCTATTGTAAGATAGAACTCAGTAGAAGTATTGAATTAGCTTAGGTAAGCAGAACTGCAAAACTGAGAAATGGAAAAATACAGAAAAGACATGTTTAAAAGTTACTGATAAGAAAAAGTACATCTGCAAAGAAATAATTAGGAGTGCTGACAGATGAGTTGCAGAGCCCTGCTCTTCTGTATGCACAAATTGGTTCTATAACCTTGAGAGTGTGAAAGTAACAAGTTGATGAACTGACCATTGTAATTGGGACTAGAAGGGGGGCAGGCAGGTGTCATGCCCACAGAAGGGACATAATTGGATAAACTTATCAGTACCGGGACCAATAGAAGAGGTACGGGAGGTACGGGAGGTTACCGGGACCAATGAAATGTTTTTCTATACCTAGAATGGAACAAAAGTCTATAAAAGTTGTTGTAATGCTTGAAAACTTTGCTCAGCCATTTTGAAATTGCTTATTGCTTGAGCCATGTGCACATTAAACTGGCTTGGATCCTTGAAAAGACTCCTGGATTTATTTATTGCATGCTTATCTGCTGCTACATTCTAGCTATCTAGTTAGTGGCTGAATATCGTTACCGACGAGATAGTGACCAGGACCGCCACTGATCTGCCCACAGACCGTGCCGGTTCTAACTGGGCATTTTTTATGCAGTCTGTGGTAATATTCAGGAGCAGGTCTGCCAATTGAATAAAATGCTCTGAATATCCCCCCCATAGACTTTATCAGATAAGGAACATGTGGTCTGCCCATTTCTGCTGAAACAGGTATTACCCAGTCTAGGGTCCTCTTGCTTTGTGCATGCTTGAAAATGAAAGAGCCACCATCTTGCAGGTTCAAAAAGCATATGCCTAAAAAATCGATTCTCAGAGAAACTGATCATACTTACATCCTTTGCCATGCATGCCTCCTCCATTTTGTATGCGAATGAACATAAATAGCCATGGCTGGTAGGGCAGAGCACTGAGAGCCAATGAACTCAATGGTTGCTTAAAAAAGTGCCCGAAGGAGGCTTTAGTCGCAATGGATGTTCAAGAGGTCAGACAGCATGTGATTGAGGTCATCGTTTGGCCATAGACTAGGTCACATGGGTCCTTCAGGTGATGATGTAATGATAATATTACTGCAGAGAGAGTAAGGCTGAATGACATTTTTGGATTCAGTTTCATAGACCCAAAAAGAAATGGGACTCCACTGTTTTCCTTTAAGCTTCTTTTTTTTACTGCATTTTATTTCTGAGCTCCATTGCCATTTAATTTGTGTGAGTTCATACTGTCAGTGGTCTCCCTGTCATTATTGCTCCTGGGTTTATGTGTTGTTCTTTAGCAATATTGCTTTATTTATGTGTTTCCTAGCAACCATGTCTGCACTGGAACTCTGTAGCATTGTGTGGAAGTTCTATTTTTTTATTTTCACAAATACTTATTCATTTCCTACAGCTAACATGGAAAACTATTCTACGGGAAAGCTCAGAAATCATTGACATGAGTGTTTTGTGTAGTGTTTGCATTGGCAGCGGGGTCTAAAATTCTCATGTTTCCTGGCTGTCGTATGCCAAATGTTGGTTTCTAGAAGGGTCTGTCCCTCTTTGGTCCATTCTGTCGGCCTGCAGAATGACAGAAGTCCTGTGCAGTGGCTTCCCACCTTCTTTCAGCAGTTTTCAGCACTCGGGACTGAAAGCGGGGGTCCAATCCATAAGTCCCTGGCCTTCCAACTTACTGAGCTGGGAGGAAAGTAGAGGTCCGGTTTACATATAAGCAAAACTGATCAGCTGATCACCCAGCCTATGCCAGGTCTGGCCCTCACCCACCATCCTACAGAGGGTTTGATCTTAATTCCATACGGCTTATCATGCCAGTTCTGCAACACAGTAAGAAAACAAGAAACATCTCTCGCTGGCACACCGAAGCCCTGCAGGCTTTGCCAATGTACTGTGGGCTGGAAGTGCTATTTTTAAGAATGCAAGCCCTATCTAAACCCCTAGAATTTGTGTATTTATTGTGGTTGGCTTTTTGGCTTAGACGAGAGAGCCAGAAAATGAACCGAAAAGCCAGATGCTACCATTACAAAAAAAATCCCCCCCCCACATTCCAGGGTTTGGCTGGAGGCTACCAAGGGCACCCACACATAGCCACAGTGATCCGAGCTGCTACTGAGGCAGACAGGGGCACAGCAAAGGGAAGAGGAGGCAGGGGTGAGAGTAAGAATTCGATAATATTCCTTTGTGCGGAGTCTTTTCCATGTGGCTGGTGCTCCCTGCATTCAGTCACTCATCTATTGTTCCATAGCTGGAGTCCAACTTCCTTTTGTCGCCTTTCATGGGACCCTCATTAGAATAATCCAAAGATGCCGTGCAATGTGGACTTTGGAGCTCTTATAGGTTCCTTTTTTCAGATGATTTTGCTCTGTGTTACGAACAGAGGGCTCATCTGGATCTCTACTAAAAGAGGAGTGATTTTACACTCGAGCAGTAACAGTGACAGAGGCTGGTGGCATTTTGCAGACTATTTATTGAGGCACAAGCTACTGAGGATAAGATATATCTGATGAACTGGACTGTAGCTCTCAAAAGCTTAGGCAACAGTGACCCTGTGGGTATTTGCTGCAGTCGTAATTCCCAACTTCCATATTCCCCATTGACCCCTAGCATCAGCATAAGCAGTTTTTATGGGCATTCAAGGACACAGAACTGCTTCCTTTATTTCTACATTTTATTTAAGACCTAGAGAGAGGGAAAACTCTGGGATAGAGACTGCTTCTGATCTTGATCTTTATGATTTTAAATTGGTAGAACCGGCAGTTGTCCTATGTGTTCAATGAAATTCTTGTGCTAGCTGTAGAGTATGTTACATCTTAGGATCTTGAGAAGGAGACTCTCTTTGGCACGATGCCGAGCTTTAGTAGTTAATTTGACAGAACGAGAATCCACTCCACACACCTTAAGAACATAACATAAGATATGCCATACTGGGTCAGACCAAGGTCCATCAAGCCCAGTATTCTGTTTCCAACAGTGGCCAATCTAGGTCATATGTACCTAGCAGTTTCCCCAAGGGACACAGGTTCCACAATGCTTGTATTGGTTCAAGCATTGATATCCTGGGTCCCTTCTTAATAATGGTTTATGGACCTTTCCTCCAGGAACTTGTCCAAACCTTTTTTAAACCCAGCTACACTAACAGCCTTTACTACATCCTCTGGTAACAAATTCCAGAGTTTGATTACACGTTGAGTGAAAAAATATTTTATTTTATTAGTCTTAAATAGTTTACCCTGTAGCTTCATTGCATGTCCCCTAGTCTTTCTATATTCTGATAAGGTAAACAATCGATCTACGTTTACCCGTTCCACTCCGTTCATTAATTTATAGACTTCTATCATATCTCCCCTCAGCCGTCTCTTTTCCAGGTTAAAGAGCCCTAACCTTTTTAGCCTTTCTTCATAGGAGTATCCTTCCATCCCCTTTACCATTTTGGTGGCTCTTCTCTGAACCTTTTCTAAAATCGCTATATCCTTTTTAAGATACGGTGACCAGAATTGCACACAATATTCAAGGTGCGGTCTCACCATGGAACGATATAGAGGCATTATAATATCTTTTGTTTTATTTTCCATTCCTTTCCTTATCATACCTAGCATTCTATTTGCTCTCTTGGCCGCTGCTGCACACTGGGCCGAGGGTTTTAACATGGTATCCACAATGACGCCTAAATCTTTTTCCTGGGTGGTGGTTCCTAATGTGGAACCTTGCATCGTGTAACCATAGTTTGGGTTGTTCTTCCCTAGGTGCATAACCTTGCACTTGTCCACATTAAATTTCATCTGCCATTTTGATGCCCAGTCTTCCAATTTATCAAGATCCTCTTGCAATTTTCCACAATCCTCTTGGGTTTTAACAACTTTAAATAGTTTTGTGTCATCTGCAAATTTGATAACCTCACTCGTTATTCCATTTTCCAGGTCATTTATGAATATGTCAAAAAGCAGCGGACCCAGCACAGATCCCTGGGGTACACCACTATTCACCTTTCTCCATTGGGAAAATTGGCCATTTAGCCCTACCCTCTGCTTTCTATCTTTTAACCAGTTCCTGATCCACAATAGTACACTGCCTCCTATCCCATGACTCTTTAGTTTTGCCAAAAGTCTCTCATGAGGGACCTTGTCAAAGGCTTTCTGAAAGTCCAGATACACCTTGGCTTAAGAGTGCAAAATTAACCCATTTGGAGAAATTGGGGGTCATTCTGAGCAACAAATAGCAGGGATGGACGTCCCGTTGAGATGCCCATCCCCGTTATTCGTGCCCTTTCCTGGGCCCAACTACCTTTGCTGTGCATTGTATGGGGAAGGTAGATGGGGCGGGAAAGGGGCGGATTGGGGGAGGCGTTAGGGCGGGCAGTGGGCGGTCACCGGCCCCGGGCGTATAGGGCAGATTCTAATGTCGACCCTGTACATCTGGGGCTGGCAACTTGAACGGGGAAGTTATTCCACCTCTGAGGTGGAATACTTCCCCAATACGGCAGGATCAGTGGGCCTGCGGCTGGAAAGGGGCTGCAGGGGGCAGAGGGCATTCCCCGCAGCCCGACGCCAGCCCTGGGAGGCCAGATCGGGAGTCGGGCTGTGGGGAAAGCAATTTGGAGGTTGGCGGCCAGGGATCGCGGCTTTTAAATGGAGCCGTGGCACCATGGCACCGTGGCTACATTTAAAAACCCTGACAGAGTTAGCCAGGCAAAGCCTATATGTGCAGGCCAGGCTGAATCATGGTCCTGGCCTGCATGTACAGGCCTATTCGTGATTCTGTTGGGCTAGACGTGCCCCGCAAGATAAGAATCACAAATACCTCTGTGCATCCAGTTCCGGCTGGGCGCACAGAAGGCTTCTACATCCGGGATGGAATCAGGCCTATTGCCTCTATGAAAGAGATAAAGGCTAGTAACTTCTCTGAGTGGCAGTTTGAAAATTTTAATTTTCCTTTGGTTATGTGAAGGATTTTAGCTTATCCTTTCATTCCTGAAGGCAAAGAGGAGTCTGAAAGAGCTTCAAGGACATCTTATTTAGAGAACTCTGTCTGCTTTAAAGATTAAAAATCGAAGAGAGATATTTGGTTGTCTAAGTAGTACTTGAAGGAGAGGAGATGAAGGTTCAAAGCTTCTCAATGAGAGACTCTCCCAGCAGAGAAATTGGAGGAGGTGACCACCAGATGAAAAAAGGAAGAAAGAAAGGAATAGCATAAGATTTCCCATACTGATTTGCCAGACCCAAGACCCATCGAGCCCATTATCCTCTTCCAAGAGTTGATAATCCAGGTCACAAGTACCTGGCAGGATCTCAGGGAGTAGACAGATTCCATGCTATTTATCCCAGGGATAAGCTGCGGAGTTCCCCAACTCTTCCTCCAGAAACTTGTCGAAACTGCAGTTAAACCCATCTATGTTCACTGCTTTTACCACATTCTCTGGCCATGAATTCCAAAGCTAAATTGTGTGTTGAGTGCAAAATATTTTTCTCCAATTCATTTTAAATGCGCCATTTAGTAACCCCAATGTGTGTTCTCTAGTCTTTGAACCTTTTGAAAAAGTAAACAACTAATTTGCGTTTACCCCTTACCCGCCTTTCATGATTTCATAGACCTCTATTATAACTCCCCTCAGCTGTCTTTTCCTCAAGCTGAAGAACCTTTAGCATTTCCTTAACGGGATGCTGTTCAATCCACTTTATCATTTTGGTTACCATTTTCTATCTTTTCCAGTTCTGTTCTATCTTTTTTTGAGAGGTGGTAACCAGAATTACACACAGTACTGAAGGTACAGCCACACCATGGAGCAATCCAGAGCTCTTATCGTATTCGTCACTTTATTCTAATTTCCTTTCCTTTTTTAAAACATTTTTTATTTATGCAATTTCAAAATATAATACAAGAAATTTCTATCTTGCACAGAAAAGGGTTAGGAACAGAAATATTACAAAGTCAGAGTAAAGATCAATTTAAAAAAGTCAAAACATTACAAATCCAACCCACAAGTCCTCAACACTGCGGGAAAGACAGGTCACTGATCAAAACAAATCTCTCACAGTACTATACAAGAAAAAAGATGACCATAAGGGGCTACAACTCCAAACATCGCATAATCCTACTCAACAGTAGGACCACCCTCCAGAGGCCCAGACGGAGAGTTCTGGGTGACCCTCAACTTAGAAGAAATAAAGGAGGCCAGTTGGGATGGATCATAAAAAAGGTAGCTAATACCAGCCAGCTTTACCAAACATTTGCAAGGAAAACACAAAAAGAAAAGCCCACCCAGTTGAACCATTCCAGGTCTAAGCAGCAAAAATTGCCTCCTCTGTTTCTGGGTGACCCTAGAGACATCAGGGAAAATCCTAATCTGGGAACCCATGAACATTTTATTTGGAGTTCGAAAAAACAATCTCAAAAGCTAGTCCTTATCAGCATCTAATGCCAGGGTGACCAACAAAGTAGTGGTCATCCTGGAATCAGAGGCCGATTTTTCTAAATATGCAGTTAAATCTAGACTATCACAGGACAAGGCTGAGGACCGCTCCAAGTTGTCCAAAGCCCTAGTCCTAGCAGTAGTCAGATAGAAAGCTTTAGAAATAGGTGGTAGGGATTCAGCCAAAACCTTTAATACAGAAGTCAAATACTTCTTAAGCAGTTCTAGGGCAGATATAGATGGCACCTTAGGAAAGTTCAAAACTTGTAGGTTTCAACTTCTAGCTGAATTCTCTAGAAACTCCAACTTCCTGTGAATAACCTCAGAATCTCCCACAAAAGTTTGGGTAGTTTCTTTCACCCAATCCAAGCGATCTTCAAGAGAGGCGACCTTGGAATTCACTGTAAACTGACAAGTTTCTTGAGTTATCAACTGCTGCCCAAATAATTACAACTGCTGAGAGATAGCCTGAAGTTGTGAAGAAATTGGCGATTCCAATACTGAAAATGCCTCGCATAAACTCTCTATAGTAAAAGTCTTAGATCTCACCAACTTGATTGAAGGACCCTTCATAGGTGTTTTCCCCTTGTCAATGGTCTCCAAGTCTGAAGGACACAGCGAAAACAACTCCAACTGCTGGGCACTCAAACATTTTTCCTCTGTGGCCTCCTCCACTCCAGAACACATAACCAGAGACCCATTCTCCCAGTTTCCAAATCCGGGACAGGCCATTGCACGTCCAGCTCAGGGGTAGGCCCTACAATTCCTCATTTGCTCACCTCCGAGCTATCCTGCAAGGTTTTAATCGCTGGCTGATCCGGCGGAATGTGACACTCCGGACTAAGGGAAACATCAAGCCCAATGGTGGTCAGAGGACTTCCTTCCACCCCTTCCACCTCTTCCACCCAAGCAGGCTTCCCAGAGTAACACCGCCCTTCAGAGCAGGCCACATGAACGCATCCATGGGCCCGTTTCCTGTTGGCTTCTCCCACTGCTGGGCCTCTGCCATCAGTAACTTCGCCTTCTGCTTACGGCCGTACAGCATGTAGCAGAAGCAGAATAACACAAAAGGAAAAAGGCACAGGTAGGAGTATGAGATAGGCTATGGCCTAGCATGGCCTGCTATTATGAAAGGCCTGTAAGTTAGGCCTGGATCCTAACTCCCATTATAGCTAGAAAAGAACCAAAAATCTGTGAAAAATAAGAAAGCTGTTTTAAAATGCTTAATAAGACGTTTTCATGAATTCATAAGTCTTCTATTATTCTCTTGTGTGTGAAAGAACAGAAATGTTTCAGTATATGCATTCCAGGAGCCGAAGTTAACCTTGCAGTAGAAAAGTAACGAGATTCAGAACTGTACCATTGTTCAAGCAATCCTAAAGGAGGGGGCCGGTTGCTAGGCTCCGGAGGGATTTCTAATTGGACAGGTGCAGGGAATGTATAACCAATGAGAAGTTTGCATGTATCGAGCTAGAACCAATAGAAAATTCTCATGTATCAAACTGAAAAAGAGGTATAAAAAGTTATGTCTCTGTATAAACTTTTGCTCAGTTCCTTTTGAAGCTTTGACTGACTGGGCCTTGTGCACAATAAACTGACTTGGACCCTGTCAATCGACTCCTGGACTTATTCATTGATTGCACTTTGCTACAGCAAGTATCCTCGGAGAGAAATCAACGAGCGTCTGTCTCAGGCACCAACTTGCCCCCCTTCCTTTCCTAATAATTTCTGACAGTCTGTTTGCTTTTTGACTACCAATATGCGCTGAGTTGATGATTTCAATGTATTGTCCACAATGATACCTACATCCTTTTCCTCGGTGGTGACTTCTAATTTGGAATCTAGCATCGTACAACTACAGTTTAGATTGTTTTTCTCTACATGCATCACTTTGCAATTGCCCACATTTACTAAATCCCGGTAAGGCTCTGCATATAATATATGTTTGTAAAGCACGTTTTGTTGGGGGGTGTGATCAGCAGGTTCCTGGTGGCTAATGCATGACTGAGTACATTGACATGTGATGCACCCAGTGGCAGGATTCGATCCGAACAGTAACTGGTTTGGATCGATCCTGCCACTGACAGAACCGAGTAGGTGGCAGCACGGCAAGCATTTGCATTGCTGGCGCCGCATGCTTGGGCCGCTGGCAGCCACTGCAGTGCAGCAACTCCCTAGTGCCCCAGCTACCCGATCCTTCCACCCGCCAGTGGTTTGACAGCATCGGGATTCCTGCCAGTGCAGCGCTGGCATCAGGACACCATTTTTAGCCCAGTTTGGCGAACACGGCCCATGGCAGGAACCGGTTCTCGTGAACCAGGCTGAACTGGCCAAATCCCACCACTGGGTGTACTTAATGATTTCTCACAATTCACCTGTAATTTAACAACATAGAATAATTTTTTTCTGTCACCTGCAAATTTGATCATCTCATTCGTTCCCATTTCTAGATCATTTATAATTATGTTAAAAAAGCACCAGTCCCAGTACAGATCCCTAGGGGACTCCACCTTCCTTCATTGAGAAAACTGATTTTTTAGTCCCCCTGTTTCCTCTTTTCTTTTTAACCAGTTCTCAGCCCACAATAGGGCATTGCCTCCTAGCCATGACTTTTAATTTTCTCGGGAGTCTCTCATGAGGGAATTTGTAAAATGTCTTCTGAAAATCCAGATGCATTGTATCAACGGGCTCACCATTTTTCCACGTGTTCCTTAACACCTTCAAAAAATCTAGCAGATTGGTGAATCAAAGTTTCCCTCGGCTAAATCCATATTGGCTTTGTCCCATTAAAATATGCCTATCTAAATGTTCAGTCATTTCGTTCATTAGAATAGTTTCTTCCAGTTTGCTTGGCAATAACATCAGGCTGACCAGTCTGGATCAACCCTGGAGCCCTTCTTAAAAATTGCTTCTGCCCTCCCTGTGGGTCTCATGTAGCATTGCCAACACAGAGTATTCATTTTCTCCATACCAGCAAACTCCCACCACCAGCAGCCTTTTAGTCTTCCACAAGGCTTTGCTTTCTTATTCAATGTTTACCGGAGCACTTTGGTGCCCGTTATTTTAGAGTCAAAAATCATAACCCAAAACTTTGAGTTCACAACAATTTTTTGTTAGACCTTATTTGCACTATACACCAGCCCAGATAGAGCTAGATCCTTTTAAAGGTCCATTTTACTTTTATAAATTATCAAAAGCGAGCATTCTCCAGCCAAATGATCCACATTAAAAGGTTCACTCCCACAAGCGACACCTCTTACCAACACAATGCTGCGTTTTGAACCGTTATAACGTAGTAGTCTCTGCTTCAGCGTATAGCCGCAATAAGCGTGATACTTAGCTTATGGAGTTTTCATTTCTTCTACATGCAGCAAATTAAAGCGTTACAACACCAAAGGAACAGCTTCAATTTCCACTTAGGACTTCATGGCTTAATGTCAAAAATGGCCGCGGTGTCTGTTAAGAATAGTGATTGCCAGTCTTTGATATCTTTAGTCCAGATTTCTTAAAAGGACCACAGAAACCCCAAATAAATCAAAATAAAGAGGACCACTTATGGTGTCATTCTGAGGCATGAATAGCGGGGATGGATGTCCCGTTGGGATGTCAATCCTCGCTACTCGGGCCCTTTCCAATCCTGGCTACCTTCCCGGCGCGTTGTACAGGAAACATAGACAGGGGTGGGAAAGAGGCAGATCAGGAGTGGCGTTAGGGCAGGCAGTGGGCAGTCATTGACCCCGGACGTACAGGGCCGATTCCAATGTCGGCCCCTTACATCCGGAGCTGGCAGCTTGAACGGGGAACTTATTCCACCTCGGAAGTGGAATAAGTTCCCCTAGTCGGTGGGGGATAGCGGACCTGGGGCGCAAAAAGGGCAGGGGGAGCCAGAGGGCATTCACCACAGCCCGATCCTGGCTTTAGGAGGTCAGATTGGGGGTCAGGCTGCGGGGAATTCCATTCTAGCGGCAGCGGCCGGGGATCGTGGCTTTTCAATGGAGCCACAGTGCCATGGCAACCGGACGCCATGGCACCGCAGCTCCATTGAAAAGCCCAGACTGAGCTAGCAGGCAAGGCTTGTATGTGCAGGCTAGACTGAATTAGGGTCCCGGCCTGCACCTACAGGCCTGATCACGATTCTGATCCCACGGGGCTAGACATGCCCTGCAGGATCAGAATCCTGGCTCACTCTGTGCATCTGGTTCCGACTGGATGCACAGAGAGCCAAAACATCCAGGATGGAATTGGGCCCTCTATGTCCACATTAGGTCCATAGGGAGAGATGGAATTCAACTGAAAGATCCACTGTTGTTCCTTAAAGTTCAAAGCTGCTTGCCAATCACCCCCTTTCCAAAACTGGTAGATGTGATTAATCAAGCTCCCTTGCAGAAGATGAAAGGAATAGGAGAATTCCAAATAATGCCCCACTATAGGATCCAACTCATTTTTGGTAGAGTCAAGAACGATGCTCTTGTAACTGGTCTTGATGGTACATCGTTTACACCTCCCATAAATCTTGTCACATGGGCACTTAAGGGCATAAACCACATATATGGACAAACAAGAAGTGTTAAACTTGCTATATATAGTCCTACACCCATTAGGACAGTGCCACTCATGGCCTTCAATAGTGGTGGCACCGAAATCACAATGTCCACAAGCAGTGACCAACGGAACCCAAATTCTGGGCTGTATCACTCTCCCAACCCAAGTCACTGATTTACAAAGCATATCCCCCAAATTATGCCCTCTTTTATAAGTGATAATAGGGTGTTCAGCAAAACATTCATGAGATTCCAAAATACACCAATGGTAATATAAAATGCCAGCCACAGTCGAAGATCTTGTGGAAAATGGCAAAACACACACTACCTTATCTATTTCCTGATGGGGGCAATATGTTAATAAAAGGTCCCTTCGGGCATTCAATGCCCTCAATGCCATACAATGCCCTAGTGGTTGGGGCAAGTTACCTCAGGCTGGAAGGTCAGGGGTTCAAATCCCACTAGAGGACAGCAACATTGGGCCGGAAGGACTGGGGTTTCTAGTCCCACAGGTGCTCCTTGTGGTCTTGGGCAAGCCACTTAACCCTCCATTGCCCATGTTCCCTGTAAAAAAGTTACAGTATCTCCAAGTTATAATGCCCTGTTCAATGTAATTTCAGTTTGTTCAATGTAAAATGCCTTGATATCATGAAAGGCGGTATATAAGAAATGTTAAATAAATAAACAGCATATGGCTATCCTCTTACTATATATCTTGGAACATAAATTTAGCTTGCATCTTATACTGATCCAAAGTAGTACAAATTCGACGTAAACGTAAAAATTGGCTAACAGGTAGCCGAGTCTTCAGGCGATGAGTATGGTGACTCTCAAATCTAAGTAAATTATTTTTTTTTACAGGTTTATTATACATATAATGATGTAACAAAAGAGCCATTACATAATGAAATTTGCACATCCAAAAAGGATATAGACTGTGAATCCTGGTTGCACTGAAACTTAAATTTGGTTTACATATATTAATCCAGTCAAAAAAAAAATCTTTTAGTTAGTCCTCCATACCCATCCATAGACAAAAGATGACATCCAAAACCCTCTGCCATAATTTAATATATGGCATCCATTGTGAATTATAAATATATTGTTATTCAAACATTGCCACATACAACATGGCCTCAGATGGGGACTCTGTTGCCCCCTCTGCTACTCCAAATGTTTGATGAAAAAATTACACAAAACCATTTCCAAAAGTGACATCACATAATTTTTTGGAATCCGTGAAGGTAATACAGAGTCCCACTGCAAATCTGACATCTCTCTTACAGCCTCCTGCTGGTCAATGTTGGTACAGAGGATGTTAATATCCATGGCCACAAGTCAAACATCTGTAGGTAGATCCCCAACTGAGGTTAACACATTTTTAAAAATGTGTAGTGTCACACAGAAGGGAAGGAACCCTCATAGCCATTGGATTGAGGAACTTGTCCACTAACATTGACAAGTTCCAACACTGAACCCCTATCAAAAACATCTGGCGGCTCGGAGGATGACTAGCAGATTTACTGCAGCTCAGTTGCTGCCACATAAGAAGACTCGTGACCCCGTTTCTTTTTAATATCTAATTGCAACCATTGTGGCAATTCTTTGGGAATGATGGTACTTTTTTGGCTATATGCTGGCCATCCATTCTATCTACTACTATTACTACTACTATTATTAATTATTTATATAGCACTACAAGGTGTACACACGCTGTACAAATACATGTAGAAAAAGATGGTCCCTGCTCGTCAGAGCTTACAATCTAATAAGACAGACAATACAAAAGTAGAGTACAAGGGTACAACTAGGGAAATGATTGTTGAATGACGGCATTCTCATATTACCTTGTAAATAGTTCCTGTCATATTTACTATGTTGCTATGTTTTATTCAATGTACAACAGTGTGCATCTAATTGCCCTGTTAGCCTTACTGGTTACCTGTAAGCCACTTTGAATGCTAGAAAAGCGTTATAAAAATATGTTTAAATAAATAAATAAAATAAACTAGGGAAAGGTAAAGAAACACAAAGGAGAACTAGGGATAAGGATCCAAAAGAAGCCTCAAAGAGGTGAGCTTTTAGCATGGATTTGAAAAGGAGCAGAGATGAAGCCTGACCTATAGACTCAGGTAGTTTGTTCCAGGCATAGGAAGCAGCAAGGTGAAAGGATCAAAGTCTGGAGTTGGCAGAGGAAGGAAGGGGCATAGAGAGAAGCAAGCCAGTGGAAGAGCGGAGTTCACGAGGGGGAGTGTAGGGAGAGAGGAAAGATACTGAGGATCAGTACAATGAATGCACTTACGTATAGGTCAGATGGAGAAGTTTGAATTAGATAAGGGAATGGAAGGGGGGCCAATGAAGTGGCTCGAGAAGAGGGGTTATATGAGTATATTGGAGCTAGTGGAAGATTAACCGTGCAGCGGAGTTCTAAACAGATTGAAGGGGAGAGAGATGACTTAGAAGGAGACCAGCAAGGAGGAGGTTGCAATAGTCTAGACGGGAGATGACTGAAGAGTGGATAAGTGTCTTACTAGTGTTTTAAGAGAGGAAGGGCCAAATTTTACTAATGTTATAGAGGAAGAAACAGTAGGATTTAGCAATCAATTGGATGTGTGTGGAGAAGGAGAGGAAGGAGTCAAAGATGACCCCAAGGATGTGGGCTGAGGAAACAGGAAGTAGAAGAGTTATCCACAGAGATAAGAGAAAGGAGGAAGGAGGAAGCTGGGTTTAGGGGGAAAAATAAGAAGTTCGTTTTTGGCCATGTTCAATTTCAAATGGTGTTGAGACATCCAGGCAGCAATTTCAGATAGGCAGGCAGAGGTACGTGTTTGGAGTGTTGGAGAAATATCAGGTGTAGATAGATAAATTTGAAAATCATCAGCATAAAAATGGTACTGAAAGTCATGGGCAGAGATGAGAGCACCAAGGGACTAGATATAGAGAGAAAAAAGGAGAGGGCCTGGACAGATTCTTGGGGTACACCAAATGAGAATAGGATAGCAGTAGAGGAGGAATCACTAGAGCAAGTCCTGAAAGAGTGATGGGAGAGATAAGAAGAGAACCAGGATAGCACAGAACCTCTAAAGCCAAGAAAAATGAGGATTAAGCAAAGGCCCCTGGAATTTCCTAGGAACAAGTCACTGGAGACTTTGACAAGAAGCAACTCAGTAGCATGTAAGGGACAAAAGGCAGATTGTAGTGGATCTAGAAGGGCATGAGAGGAGAGAAATTCAAGGCAACGGCGCAGAACTATCTATCATCTCAACTCCTATATTAATACAGTAGGAGACTGGCTAAAGAGGAACTGTCTTTCCCTTGATGTTAGAAAAACAGATATTTTGGATGTTACTCATTGGAAAAATATTGATTTTTCTGTGCCCGTTAAGCATGGGCAAGATACTTTGACCATTAGTCATAAAATGTGTAATCTACGAGTAATTCTAGTCTCTGCCCTTTCATTGAAGGCTCAAATTAGCAAAGTGGCCTGTACAAACATCATTTAAGTTACAAATGCTCTGAAGATTGTGGCATTGTCTTCTTAGATCTATCTTGCAGGCTTCTGTTTTATCTGGATTGGATTACTCTAATGCTATTTATGTGGGTTTACCCAAATCTTCAATTCAGGTACTGGAGATGATTCAGAACTCTGCTGTACGACTAGTAACAGGATGTTTTACATCACCAACATATGTCTCCCTAACTTAGAAAGTTGCATTGATTGCCAGTTGCTAGCCAGATAATGTTTAAGATTTTGATTTTGATGTTTAAAACTTTTCAAGATTGAGTTCCTGTGTATTTGAAAGACGTGATTAGACAGTATATACTGGTGCAGTCTTTATGTTCACCAGATATGCAAGGCCGCGGGGCAGGGTCCCGGCGGCCGAGGGTAACCGGGTGCTCAGCCGGTGCGGGTGGGCCCTGGCCCGCGGACGTCATCGGCTGGGGGCGGGAGCGCAAGGACGTGAAGGGAGCCGGGAAAAAATGATTGGCTCCAACCGCGCGCGGGAGCGTGGTGGAGTCTGGGAGGTGGGAGGCGTGTGGCCTGAGTGGGGAGGAGCCAGGAGTCGGCAACGGCTGCTGAAGCTCCTACTCCTCCCCGGGGACGAGGCTGGTTTCCCTCCCTCCCTCCCTATGTTAGCGATGTGGGGTGGGGGCTGAAGGGGTGTCGCAGCTGGGGGGGCGGGATCCCGGAGGTCCGGGGTCCGGAGCCTTAGGCTATACTTGGGCCGGGGGCGGGGTGCCCCCGACCCGGACATCCCCTGGCTGACTTTTGCTAATTACATGGCGAGGTCGGGGAAAGGGGGATTAGGAAGATTGCGGTTGGCATGACCGCGGCAGCAGCGGAGGCGGGGTCACCTTGCTAATAGCATGGCTGGTGAGGCATTGCCCCGCTGCGGGTCACCTTGCTAACAGCATGGCTGGTGAGGTATTACTCCGATGTTTGTATTGTTAAGAGGATTATTCTTGAACTGTAATGTTCGGTATATTATAAAGTTAATAAAGCTGCGACCGGTGCTTTTCCCAAGAATGGTGTATGTGTGTATTCTGTGGGAAAGGAGGGTGGGACTAAAATGGGGGGAGGGGGCGGGAGGTGGATGGATAGAGGGGCCCGGAGCACCGTGTCCGAGCTACCCCGGTTAAAATGCATGGCGTTGATCTCCACTTGTGTGGAGGCTAAGCTATTACTAAGGCCGGTGCTTTTTCTGTTATTGGACCACTGATCTTAAATGCAATGACTCGGGAACTTAGGAATGAGTAATCATTTCATAGACATTAAAAAGTCATGGGATAGGAGGCAGTGTACTATTGTGGGTTAAGAACTGGTTAAAAGATAGAAAACAGAGTGTAGAGCTAAATGGACAATTTTCTCAATGGAGAAAGATGAATAGTGGAGTACCCCAGGGATCTGTGCTGGGCCCGCTGCTTTTTAACATAGTTATAAAAGACCTGGAAATGGGAATAATGAGTGAGGTGATCAAATTAGCCGATAACACAAAATTATTCAAAGTTGTTAAGAAACAAGAAGATTGTGAAAAATTGCAAGAGGACCTTGATAAAACTGGACATCCAAATGGCAGATGAAATTTAATGTGGACAAGTGCAAAGTTGTGCACTTAGGGAAGAACAATCCAAACTATGGTTACATGATGCAAGGTTCCACATTAGAAATCACCACCCAGGAAAAGGTTCTAGGTGTCATCGTGGATAACACATTGAACCTTCTTCCCAGTGTGCAGCAGTGGTCAAGAAAGCAAACAGGATGCTAAAAATCATGAGGAAAGGAATGGAGAATAAAACAAAGGATATTATAATGCCTCTGCATCATTCAATGGTGTGACTGTGTGCAATTCTGGTCACCATATTTTAAAAAGGATATAGCAGAATTAGAAAGGTACTGTGAAGAGCCACCAAAATGGTAAAGAGGATGGAAGTCTGCCCCTGTGAGGAAAGACTTGAAAGGTTGGGGCTCTTTAACTTGGAAAAAAGATGCCTGAGGGGAGATATGATAGAGGTCTATAAAATAATGAATGGAGTGGAATGGGTAAACGTAGATCAGTTGTTTACTCGTTCAAAAAGTAGAAAGACTAGGGGACATGCAATGAAGCTACAATGTAGCCCATTTAAGACTGATAGGAGAAAATATTTTTTCAGTCAATGCATAATCAAACTCTGGAATTCGTTACCAGAAGCTGCAGTAAAAGCTGTTACTGTAGCTGGATTTAAAAGATGTTTGGACAAGTTCCTGGAGGAAAAGTCCATAAACCATTATTAAAGAGGACCAGGGAAATCCGCTGCCTACTCCAAGAGAAGCAATGTGGAATCTGTGTACCTTTTTGGAAACCTTGACAGGTACTTGTGACCTGGATTGACTACTGTTGGAAACAGGATACTGGTCTTGATGGACCTTTGGTCTTACCCAGTATGAAGTATCTTATATTCTTAACTCGATTGTGTTCTGAAGCTTATGATAAGTAGAAGGAGTAGATTCTTTGGGGTTGATATTCAGTGGCAGTGGCCAGGTACTTTTAAAGCATCTGGCTGCCACCATTGAAATTATAACTGAGTATTTTGTGGTATTTTTTAAAGTAGTTTGTTAAGAATAGGGTAATTTTTCTCCTAGATTTGCAGACTAGCATTCTTTTAAATGCTAGCCACTGCAGCTAAAGAAAACCAGCTATTCAGCCCCAGAATCCGAATAATGGCCAGTGCATTCAGAGTGGCACTATCCATATACCGGCGATTTTCAGTGCTACTATACAGCTAGCTAGTAGGATAACCATGTAGGATAGCTTTTTATTTTATTTATTTATTTAACATTTTTTATATACCGCTTTTCAGTATTATCAAAGCGGTTTACAATGTAACATAACAGTTTACATAGAACAGTAGAAACAATAACTATTGACATTTAACAATTGAAAATTCTTTACATTTTATAACTATTTACAGTAGATTGGTGTTTTGCTTAGCAAGGCAACGTTTTGCAGTCCCAATATATCTGGCTAGTTATCCGTATAGAGGCACTGAAAATCACTGCTATAGAAAAAAATTGCAGCTCTGTCCTGGACCACCCCATCACTATCTGGATAGTGCCAAGGGGGTTAGACAGAATATTTAGTAGCACTATCTGTATAGTGCCACTCACTCTCAACAGAACTTATCTGGTTAGACATAGGGCTATTTATTCTTCCCTGCAAAAGTCACGAAGGAGACAACCCCTGCCTATTGACCTATAGGCTGGCCCAGCCTCCATGACTTTGTGGTACAGGCAGGTCAGATTAGGAGCAGAGATTCCAGAATATTCCATTGGGTGGTCAGCAGAGCCAGTGCAAGAGTATTGAGTACCCTAGTCAAACCTTTAGTCTTACACCCCCTCCCCATTCCAAATTGTGAGAATTAAACTCAACAATCATCATTATCTCAACACTACCCCTCTCACAACAATCCTGTAAAATTGTATAATTGGACATCAACCTTTTAAACATTAAGCTTTGTTTATAATAGTGGAAACCATTAGGACAAAATTACTGAACACAAAGACCGATATAGTTTAATGGGACAAAGTCAACATGGATTTATTTAGAAGAACAATCTTGTCTCACCAACCTGCCTCGTTTCGTTAAATGTGTAGATAAAGGTCAGCCAGTTGATGTGAAGACATATTTTAGAATGGAGGTTTAGGTGCCAAGTCCAAGTCAAAATATCCGAAAGCCATGGGAAGGGCAGCAGAGAAGTTGTACATGTGTAAATACGTACAAAAATTGACATGTCACCACCCCAAAAGATAAACATTCAAAGAAACAAATATATAAACAAACATATGAATAAATTGGGGATGTACAGAATAAGAGCCCAGACACGATGGCAGATTTTAGAAATGTGTACGTGCAAAATGTGGATGATACCAGGATCGACAAGAGAGACGTGTTCACAATGGCATTTCAGAACACATACGTGTGTTACCACATGCATAGCCCGGTCTGCCATTCTAGAAATGTCGACTGCGGCAGTATTCAAAGAGGCATTGATCTTCACCCACTATCATTTTATGAGGGGAAAAAATTCCTTTGGTGAGAAGAAGGAATGCTCCTGTTATTATCCTTATTGTTGAAATCTGGCCGAAATAAGTATTTCTCAAGTTCCTATTTGTGCCAAGAGGCAGGTATAGATATGGACATGTCCACTGGTGACATTAAACATCTGGTGGTGTTCTAAAATTAGAAATGTCTGTGGATATTTTTATCGCTGCTCTGGGCATGCCTCCATCGCATCCCCATGAGACATGGACATGTGTAAATTCAGTGTTGTATTAAATGTTTTTTGGGACATGGATGTGATTGGCAAGTCTGGAAGTGCATTTTTAGATATACAAATCATGAATGGAGTTTCTAAAATGACCCACATAGTGTATTTAGATATTTCAAAAGCATTTGAGAAAGTCCCACATCAGAGGCTCCCGAGGAGATTAAAAAGTCATTGCATAGAAGGCAATGTCCTATTGCAGAATGGAAACTGGTTGAGAGATAGAAAACAGAGAATAGGGATAGATGGTCAATAGAGGAACATAAGAACATAAGATATGCCATACTGGGTCAGACCAAGGTCCATCAAGCCCAGTATTCTGTTTCCAACAGTGGCCAATCTAGGTCATATGTACCTAGCAGTTTCCCCAAAAGACACAGGTTCCACAATGCTTGTACTTGGTCAAGCATTGATATCCTGGGTCCCTTCTTAATAATGGTTTATGGACCTTTCCTCCAGGAACTTGTCCAAACCTTTTTTAAACCCAGCTACACTAACAGCCTTTACTACATCCTCAGGTAACAAATTCCAGAGTTTGATTACACGTTGAGTGAAAAAATATTTTTTTTATTAGTCTTAAATAGTTTACCCTGTAGCTTCATTGGGCATCCTCATTAGCCAAGTCAGTGAAGGCATTATGCAGGGATATCTCTTGATGTATAGGATGTCTCTGCGTTACAGGTCGCAATCTACCAGAACTCAATGTGATCCATTTGTTGCTGGGGTGTTTGATTCTTTGTGGGAGCGTTGGTGGACTTTGTTCAGTTTGTATCCTAGAAGAGGTGCGCTTCATTGCAGCCAGTTCCTCCCTCAGTAGAGTCACTTCTTTCGACCCAATTGCATTTGACAGAGCTTCTTGTAAAATATGTTTGGAATTTTCTACATTCCAACCTGGACATCTAAATTGCTCTGTCCATGTTCTATCTAAAATCTCTCTTCATGTCACCTATGTATCTTTATAAAATTGCCTCAGAACATAAGAACAATCATATTAAGTCAGACCAAAGGCTTATCAAACCCAGTGTCCTGATTCTAACGGTGGCCAAGCCAGGTCACAAGTATGTTTGTTTATTTCATTTGATATACTGCCCTTCATATACACAGCAGGATAGTGTACAATAAAAAAATTACAAGAAAGTAAGGACAGAAGCAAAGAATGGTAGAAAGGAGCATTCATACAGGGGGAAACCAGGGTCAGAGGAGGTAACAGAGGAGTCAAGGAGGTGGTATATCAAAGGCTTTCTCAAAAAGGTGGGTTTTGAGCAGTGACTTGAACTTGGAGTGTGTAGCTTGTATATCTCTAAAGTAGCCAGTTCCATGCTACTTATCCCAGTGATAAGCGATAGTTTTCTCTTGGTCTACTTTAATAACAGTTTATGGACTTTTCCTCCAGAAATTTGTCAAAACAATTTTTAAACCTGGCTTTTATCCCATCTTCTGGCAACAAGTTTCAAAGCTTAATTATAAGTTGAGAGAAAACATATTTTCTTCTGTTTGTTTTAAATATATGACTTTGTAACTTCATGATATGTCCCCCAGTCTTTGTATTTTTTGAAAGAGTACGCAGTTGATTCATGGTTATTTGTTCCACTCCGCTTAGGCTCTAGACCTCTGTCATATCTCACCTCAGCTGTCTCTTCTCCAAGCTGAACAGTACCAAAGGGATCTGTACAAGGAGAGGTGCTTTTTAACAAATGTATAAAGAATCTGAAATTGGGAACAACAAGCAAGGTGATTCAATTTGCAGATAACACCAAATTATTTAAAGTTGTTAAATCACAAGTGGGTTGCAAGAAACTGCAGAAGGACCTTGTGAGAATGGGTGACAGAGTATCAAAATGGCAGAAAAAGTTTAATGTGGACAAGTGCAAAGTCACACATCTAGGGATGAAAAGCCCAACAAAGACAAACAGTGGAGTGGAGGAGTGGCCTAGTGGTTGGGGCAAGGTACTTCAGGCTGGAAGGTCGGGGGTTCAAATCCCACTAGAGGACAGCAACCTTGGGACGGAAGGACTGGGGTTTCTAGTCCCACAGGTGCTCCTTGTGGTCTTGGGCAAGCCACTTAACCCTCCATAGCCCATGTTCCCTGTAAAATAGTTATCTCCAAGTTATAATGCCCTTTTCAATGTAATTTCAGTTTGTTCAATGTAAACCACACTGATGCAGAATAGTGCGGTATATAAGAGAATGTAAATAAAAGACACACAATGCTAGGTTTTATATTAGGAGTCACCACCCAGGAGGAAGATCTGGGCGTGATCGTAGGCAATACATTGTAATCTTCTTTTCAGTATGAAACAGTGCACCAAAATGCAAACATAATATTAAGAATCAGGAAAGGACTAGAGAATAACGTAAAGAATGTCATAATGTGTCTGAATTGCTCCATGGTGTGACCGCATCTTAAATATCGTGTGCAATTCTGCTCTCCACATCTCAAAAATGATGTAGTGGCATTAGAAAAGCACAGAGAAGGGTGATCATAATGCTAAAGGGGGTCAAGTGCTCTCCAATCGACTCTCCAATGAGGGAAGGCTAAAGAGATTACGACTTTCAGTTTGGAGAAGAAACAGCTGAGGGGAGATATGATAGAGGTCTATAAAATCTTGAGTGGAGTGGAATGGGTAAATGTCAAGAACCAAGGGATATTCCATGAAGCTACAAAGTGGTATATTTAAAACAGATAGGCGAAAATATTTTTCTCTCACCATATAATTAAGCGGTCACACTGCTAAGAAAACCCAGGAGCTGCTTGGTCGCTAGGAGTCAGCCTTGATTCGAAGGCTCACATTGCATTTGCATTGCATCATTAAGCTTTAGACCTCATTGCCGGAGGATGTGAGAAAAGCAGGTAGGGGAGCCGGGTTTAAAAAAGGTTTGGACAAATTTCCGGAGGAAAAGTCCATAGACCATTATTAAGCTACTGCTTATCCCTGGGCATCAATAGCATGGAACTGGCTATTTTGGGGCTATATCATGTACTTGTGACTTGGATTGGTCACTGTTGGAAACAGGACGCTGGGCTTCTGTGCCCGCTTTCCCTGCCTATGGCTCTTTCAGTTTGTGTGGATTCTTAGCAGGCCTGGATTTAAGCATAGGCAGCATAGGCAACTGCTTAGGGTGCCAAGGTCTGAAGCCAGCAAGTAGTCAGGCTTAAAAGGGGCCTTCTCCCACTTACATTAGGGCTGTCCAGTGGTACCACTTCAAAGGGGAACCACCATAATACTGGCCCAGCACCTCCACCCCTGCCCCTTGGCTGTCTGAGTTTTAAGAGAGCATTTCTGCCTTCACCCTCTGGTTCTGCCTATGGACACAGAAATGTTAAATCCAGCCCTGGCTGTTAGGATCTATTGGTTTGTTGCTGCTACTCTTTGCTGACCCTCAAAACTGCCACCCTAGGTGATTGCCTAGTCTTGCCTAATAGTTGAGTTGAACCTGGTGGACAGAGAGGACACATTGTTGTGATCCTGCCACATGTGCATATATCAGTCAATTTTATAAGACTGTACTTAAGCGTGTAAAATGCTGTTCTACACACTTAAGCCCCTTAAAAGACGACCCCTCCCCCAAAGCCTTTAGGATTTCAGCTTCCACCAACTTCACTGGCTGTAACTACACCCGAACCTTATTGCTGGAGCACCCTCACCACACCTCCAAAAAAATCCTCCATAACTTCAGATCAAAAAGCCACAAACCACATCGCATTTAGAAAAATCAACCTAGAATCCTCAGTGTATTAAAATCCCTAGAAATCCCTAGTATATTAAAAACCACGATTAACAATTGAATAATGTAAATATTTAACTAATGTAAATAGTTACAACATCTGCATAATTATATATTCCATGTTACTTGTTGTTGTTTACGAAAAGTTAATTGTACGTAGTTTGAAAAAACAAGATGTTCCATGTAAAACCATGTTCATTATGTTAATTGTAAACTGTTCATTGTGTTACTTGTAAACCGCCTTTGATCTTGGGAAAAAGCGGTATAGAAGAAAAGCATAAATAAATAAAATAAATAAATTGCTTGCCTTGCACCACTGTATTTACCTCACACTGTATCTGTAAATACATATTGGTACACCACTTCAACTGTGATTCATTGTTTTATCTTAACGTGCCTTAACTCTATGACTGGGTCTTGAATAGAAATACTGCCCCCACCGGAGAACTCACACATGGGGACTGAGTGTATATGTGTGGAAATAGAGGGGCGACTCATCTCAGCTTTGAGTGGTCCCCTTGTCCTGAAGAGCTGAGGTGTTCTGGGGTTGGTTACACTAAGCACTTTCTATTCCAAAAGTTCAAGGCAAATTATATTCAGGTACAGTAGCTATCTGGGCAAAGTTAGAACACCACAAAAGCTGTTCTTTTATCCAAATAGTTATTCTGATAGAGCACGATTCCATAACATGCACGTCCAGCTCACGGGCGTGTTTAAATTCAAAATGGGTGCCCTTTGAATCAAATTCTGCACCCGCAGGTCTGGACATACCCGCGGGTCTGGAAATGGGAAGATAGACGTGGTTGGCATGGCAATAGCAAAGAGCCATTCAGCCGGCCCGTGCATGTCTTTGGGGTGTGGAAGTCCCTGTGCCCACCGTATTCTGAAATGTTACACATTTTGTAGTCTGCATGTACCTACGACATACAGATACCATGCCCCTTGGGAAAAATATGCATCTCCTAAGCTGCTCATCACAGACAGTAGTTTGCAGATGCATACTAGATATAAGTATCAATGAGAAATGACAGCTGCTGCAATCTAGACCATATACTAGTCCCCCTCATGCCCTGAAAAGTGCTAGGTAAGACCAGTGCAACCCAATATGGTATGTAAATGTGAACATGTATGTCAGGACATACTTTGCATGACATGGTACTTGGCATTTGGAAATGGCTCTAGTGATTCCTGCCTTGGTCATCTTTACAAAAACACTTAAAAAAACTAAGGATGGACCCTTACCAAGTGCACCAAACCCCAAACTAACATTGCAGTTCCCCAAAGGATGCACAATATCGCTTAGCAACAAATGTGTACCCTTTTCGTGCCTTTGGCCTATAAGCAATCAAACTACCACACACCAACATTACAGTAAAAAACAAAGTCAACTACCTAAGTGTTACACTCAATCAGAACTTGAGCCTACACTCACATATAAACAAAATGATCAAAAACGCCTACTTCAAACTCCAGACCATCAGGAAACTTAAGCCACTACTAAGCCACCAAGACTTCTGGACTGTATGCCAAGCCATCGTAACCCCAATTCTTGACTACTGCAACTCCTTGTTGCATGGCCTCCCAAAACAAGCAATTCGTCCATCCAATTAATATAGAACATGGCAGCCTGCATCATCACTGGTTCACTGAAAAAAGACATCACCCCCATATTTAGCCAACTGCAAGGGTTCCCAATCCACTCACATGCCAAATTCAAAATCATGCTTACCACCTTCAACATCATGCAAAACTCCACAGCAGATGTTCTATAGCACTTAATAACCCAAGATTCAATCATCTTAGAAGGAATGCCACCAGGAACTCGATACCCATGCCCATCCAATAACCTAGGACCAGGAAAACTACACCCAAAAGAGCATTCTCCCTTGCCACACCCAGCCTATGGAACTCCCTCCCGGAAGGCAACAGAACCCCCCGAAAAGCAAAGACTTTAGAAAAAAACTAAAATATTCTTATTCACCTAGCATTTTGGTAGCATTACTTATCAAATCATGAAACATTGACAATCATCTCATCCATATTTAATTCCGCAGCAACATTGTATATAGTTCTCATGTTACTTCCATAAGCAGCTTCACAGCTACACTGTTCTCATGTTATAATTATAATTCTCATTGTTATTAGCCTGCATGCCACTCCCTTCCCCCTATTTAACTTGTTCCTTGTTTCACTGTAAGAAATGTAGGTTGTATTGTAAACCGCTTTGACATAAGGATATCGCGGTATAAAAACTTGTTAAATAAATAAAATAAAATAAAATAAATGAACTCATTTTGATTATTGACAGGGATATGTTGTGACATTTCGCTATAGAGGACCTTCTCTGAATTTGTCTGCCAGATCACACTGGCACATGGTGGCGCTGTAGTCATCCATACGGTCCAGGTACTGGCCAGGCTTTTATGTCCTCCCTGAATTGCTGATGAGCACACCAGATCCTCCTGTGCACCCCTCAAACCACACACAAACATGCACACACACACTCTCACTTTCAGTTACAAAAACATATTTGTGCTATGAAGATACCTTGAACCTATACATAAACGTTATGGCTTAACATAACAGCATGGGGTACCAGGACTACAAATATGATCTCCATTTCTGACCCACACAGGAATCCTTTCCCTACTCATGCCCAAACTATCAGCTGTCCCATTTTCCAGGATATGGGAATTGCTAGGGTCCACTGGATTGGCTCCTTTAGCACAAACAGCACATTTCAGCATTGCCATTATGCATACTATTGCTCTTCTTAGTATTTCTTTCAGGATGTTTATTAATGTTGTTATCCTTTACACCATTCCCTCACCTCTGCTTTCTGTACCTTAAAACTGCATCTTGTGTTTTTCCAGACTTTAGTCACACCAGTTCAGCACATACTTGTCACATCCATTCTTCTCTATAGGATGACTTGTAGAGTGTAGCATAATATTTTCTAAGTACTGCCCTTATTCCACGTTTCAGCAGGAATAACAAGGACGTTTCTGGGAAACACTTAATACATACTTGGGCCTTTCCTGAAAATGCTTTATATGTCTCCACGGCTATCACACCCCCGTTCCATCCTTACAGGCCATGTTCTGTGATTCCCATGCTAGCGCCGTGGACATGCATGTCAGCAGTGTTTTAGAATATGGTCGGGGACATTTTCGGCACATAAATGTCTCCCCCACGCGTGCAAACCCCTTATTTGTGTTCTGGAATGACCCCCATAGCGGATTGAATATCCATAATAATTTATCCAAAACATTACGGCTGACATTTAAAAAGACAACTGACAATAGTGTTTTAATATGGACCCGATAGAATATGACTGTGAATAAGTAGAACAAGATTCATCTGATCTGATGCAATACTGCAAACGTTACCTGAATTCATGCTTTAATCTTGCTTCCTTGCATTGAAGGATGGATAATAAGTAATAATATCAGGGGCATGTTTACTAAAGTTTGACACATGCTAAGTACTACTGTGACCCTTTTATTTCTATGGGCCATGGCATCACTTAGCATGCATTACCCTTTAGTAAACATTCCTCTTAGAGTAGGAATGCACTTCCGATGAACACATTGCCATTTCTCTCTGGCAGATGATGGGCTCATGCCAACCAGGTAGCGTGGCAGGTTGTGGTTGGTCGAATACCATCTGGAGAGGCCAATGGGACTTAGCTGATAGTTTTTGTCTTCTTCCTTCCAGTGCTCTGACCTTCTAAGGATGGATGGACTCAATATTCAAATGGCATTTACATGGTTAACAGCCAGTTAACCGTGTAAATGCCTGCTAACCGGATATTTGATGGCACTTACACGAGTAGTGCCGTCAAATATCCCCAACTAAGTCCCCTACGTGCCCCCCTGCTACCTCTCCTTAACCATTCCTGAATCAGGTTTTCATTGGCTTGTGATTGCTGATGTAACTGTATTTTGTGCTGTATTTGTGCTTTAGCTAACTACTTTCCCTTGATTGCTGACCTGATTCTTTAACCCTTTCGGACCTGAATTTTTTCACAGACACCATATATATATATACATGGAATTCAATGAATAACATGACGTCCATTGCAGTGGACATACGGTCTGAAAGGGTTAAAGAGTTGACCAAATTCTGTTGCTTCTTTCCCCAATGTGCTGATACATTCTTACTCATTCCTTCTGTTCGTCGAATGCTGAACGATGCTTAACGAGGTTTAATGATGGAGACTGACCATAGCCATTTGCTTTCATAATTCAGCATGCTGATGTCAAATATTTGTTTTACTTTAATATGTACATATTTATTTGGATTTAGCTCAAGGCAAGTTGCATCCAGGTACAGGAGTCGATTAATTAGAAGGACGAGTAGGGTCTAGTGAATGTTTTTTGAGGAATGGTGTAACCACAGCATGTTCGAAGGCTGCAGGCATAGTTGCAGTGGAAAGCGATAGGTTGAGAATATGACAGATGGAAGGGTTGACAGCAGAAGAGATGGAGCTTAGTTGGTGGGTGGGAACAGGGTCAGAGGAACAGGTAATAAGTTTGGGGGAGGAGAGAAGATGAGTGGGTTCCTTCTTGGTGATTTTAGAAAAGGAAGAAAGAGTGACATATCCCTTTCGCCCATGATGCACACTTGGACATCTTGCCCGATCACATACATGGTCCCCTGCATCTCCAGATGCAACATTAGCACCCCAACGCCTACGGTTTGAGATGCAGCAAATACTCTCAGCATGTGTTTGCTTTTCTGTATTGCATGCCCCGCCCTCTTGTACTTAGCCCCTGTGCTCTGAGTTGTGCTGGCTGTCAGCCCACTCCCGGTCATCATTCTATTCTGGACTGGCCAGTTGCTACCTTCCTATAGGGGTGCTAGGGGCACAGTTCTTACTGTCCACAGTAAATCTAAGACCCACAGACACCCCAATGTCGCGCTTATAGCATTCTAATTTCTGACGTGTGTGGAAACCATGTGCATTGTGCGGGCTGTAAATTCGCTACTACCGCACTAGTGCCACGGCTAGCACAGTGGTAGTAGCGTACTGAGGCCACACTCCTTGTATTCATCACTGCCGCTGGGCTCTGGCACAGTACTAATGCATGAATTTCATGCACTAACCCCACGCTCCCTGCCGCACTTTAGTAAACATGCTTCTATATGCATAACGTCCTTCCCGGACCAAGAAATGTCTTCTCTTAATGTGGCTAACAGTATTTTCTACAATACAATGCTTTTAGCTGCATTGAGGAAAGGCAATTTTCAAACACCATAAAACACTATTTACATATGTAAACAACATTGAAAATTGTTCTCCAAAATTTTATTTTACATTATCAAAATAAAGTATGTATCCAATCTTGCTTTTATTTATTAGTTTATTTTATTTAACAGTTTTTTATATACTGCCTTTGGTCCAAGTTTGTTTACATTTAACAATATACAATCTCAAGAGATTTGTTTATATCGGGTACGTAAACTTGGCAATGCAGAGTGGAGGAGTAGTGTAGGGGTTAGAGCAGCTGCCTAGTACCCAGACAATCAAGGGTTTGGTTCCCACTGGCACTCCTTGTGACCTTGGGCAAGTTAATTTACCCTCCATTGCCTTGGAAGAAAAGGCCTGGCAATCTACTTCCAGTGATATATTGCCAAGAAAACCCAGAGGCAGCTAGGTCACCAGGAGTCAGCCACTGACATGGTGGCACTAAATAATAATAATAAACTTGGCAATAAGAATGGGGGTTATACATGAGTGGGTGGCTATGTTATATACATTTAGGTAATGTCATTAGGCCAAAATGTACTAAGAAAAGATGTATTTTTAATAGCTTCTTCATATCTCGTGGAGATTGAGCTGATCTAATGGCTTCAGGTAGTGAGCTCTAAATTGTTGGGGCAAATAGTGAGAAGTCTCTATTGCTTGTCTGCTGAGTACATTTGGTCTTGAAGGAGGGGATAGCCAGCAGATTCTGATTTACAGATCTTCTGGATCTTGTTGTAGAAGCTCTTGAGATTTGTTCCTTAAGACAGGGAACTGATAGATTGTGAAGGATTTTGTAGATGGTGGTTATGGTCTTGTGCTTTATCCTTTGGACAATTGGGAGCTAGTGTAGACTCTTAAAGGTTGGGGTTATGTGTTGATGAACTGAAGCGCCTGTTAGGATTCTAGCAGCAATGTTCTGCACTAGTTGGAGTGGGTATAATGCCTGTTTTGATAGTCCCTGATGGAGAATGTTGCCATAGTTGAGATGAGGTGTAATGATTGCCTAGAAAACAGATCTGAAATTGTTGTCTTGTAGAAGAGGGAGTAGAGGTAAGTTTCAGGTATGCTGTGTTGGTTGCATTCTTGATGTGCGAAAGCATGTTGAGGTTGCTAACAAGTGTTATGCAGAGGTATTTGACTTCCTTTTTTATGTTAATTTCTGCATGTTGTAGTATGAGTTTTTCAGGAGGATTGAAAGCTGGGTCTCTGAAGATAAGTAGCGCTTCCATTTTCTTTTTATTCACTGTAAGATTTTGTTCGGCTAGGAGGTTTGCGACAGCTGTGAAGACATCTGATATGATTGAAAAGTCCGGAGAGAGTGTGCTGAATGGCATGTAGAGCATGATGTCGTCTGCATATATGTGAAAGTGCATGTTCCATTTTCTAAGCAGGTGACATATGGGCTGTATGTATATGTTATAGTAATCCTGACAAGGCCGATCCCTGTAATATGCCATGTTTTAGGTTAAATGGTTTGGAGTTGCTGGATCCGACTTTAACTTGTAGGGTTCTTTCTGAGAGGTAGGATGTGAACCAATTTATTGTGTTGTTGATCAGTCCTATGTTTCTGAGTCTGTCTAATATAGTGTGGTATGATACTGGTTTTAAAGCAGCACTGATGTCCAGGAAGATCAATACAAATCCATGGCAAGGCTTGTCGAGACCTCTGATGAGCTTGTTGAAGAGAGCAATGAATAGTGTGTCAATGCCATGCCGTGGGCGGAAGCCATGCTGTTGAGGGTCCAGTGGAGCATGGGAGTCAACATGGTCTTGGAGCTGGTGCTGTATAGTTTTTTCAATTATTTTGGCCAGGAATTGGATGCTGGCGATCGGTCAATATGAACAGGGATCAGTTAAGTCTAATGCGGAATTCTTCAGTATAGGGCATATTGAAGCCTGCTTCAGGGCTCGTGGTAGATATCCTTGAGAGAGGGAGGTGTGAACTATCTTCACAATAGTTGGGGTGAACTCAGAACGGAGGGATTTTATTCATATAGCTGGGCATGGATCCAGAGGGGCGGTTGTGGTATTGATGCTATTGATTATGTCTGTGAGTTCTCTCTTTGGTAATGTGCTGAAAGTATGCCATAAGTAGTTTTGAGATGAGTTATTATGTTGATGTGTTGATTCGTTGTTCCTGGGTATTGTCAGGCGCTGCCTGTTGCAGAGGAAGTCAGCCATGATTTGTGGTCAAGTTGCTGTTTTGAGATTGTGGAATCTGTTGAAGTGGGATTATTGGTCAGGGAGGACACAATTTAGAATAGTTCCCTGGGACAGTTAAGAGATTTTATGAGGATGTTTGTATAGTATTCTTTTTGAGAATTGTTGCATAGGTCATTGTATTCTAGTTGCTTGCTACAGAATTGTTGCTTAATGGTTGCATCTTGTGATCATTTCCATCTTATTTCTAATAGCCTAAGCTTTCATCTGAGGTGGTATAGATTACTGGAGAACCTGGGAGGGTGAGTAGGTTTAGGGTGAGTTGAAGAACGTTGTTCTGTGAATACTGCTGCATCATTAATTATAATGTTTCATGAGTTGATGAAACTGTCTAAGTCGGGTATGTCCGTTTCTATAAGTGAAGAGGCATTATCGAGGAAAGATTGTGGGTTAAATGCTATTGGTTAAATTTATGTTTCTATAATTCATTATGGAGTTTTTTGGGTGGAATAAAGAAATTAAGGGTATTGGTGCAGGAGAGGGAGAAGTAGGAGTGTTTAGACAGGGAATATCATGGCTGGTGAGAGAAGAGAAAGAGGGAGATCTCAGAGACAGGAGAGGTTGGAGGGAAGGAATGAAAGGGAATCTAGGGAATTTTAAGGATGATGGAAGGAGAGGCCAAGAGACTAGAAAGCAATGAGGATGGGGAGGGAGAATTGAGAATGGTAGAAAAGGAAGGAGAGCGATAGAAGTACTAGGATCAAGTGGGGGAGATAAGAGAGCAGCATGAGGGAGAGGGAAAAGGTTCCATGATTGAAGTAGGGGAAAATGGGAAGAAGGGAGGATCTGGAATTGGAGGAGAAAAAGGAAAAGGGAGAAGGAGAGGTTTTAGGATCAAGAAGGAAAAATGGGAATGAGAATCTGATTGGCGGTTGAAAGAGGTGAATAGAAGATGGCAGAGAAATCAAGATTAGAGGCATAGAGGAAACAGAAAATGGGAGAGAGGAGACAGTATCAGCAGGCAGCTTTTAATTTAAATCAAATCAGAGTATAGCTTAGCATAGAAGGAAGAATAGGGTAAACATTCTTTGAGTTGAAAGAAAGAAAGTGTTTCTAGAGACCTTTACAAAGAGGCCTTCCAGTTAGGAGGCAAGAGATATGGGAATTTTTTTAAAATAGGCTTTAAAGCCAAGTGATCTAAAAGCATACAATGTGCAACTTGAAAAACACCGCCAAGCAATATCCGAGAGCATAAAAAGATTCCACACAGACACACTAAAGCGGTCCCTAAACAAACCACATGACCTATTCACCCTGGTAAAGAACCTAACAAAAGAGCCAGCACCTGAGAAACCTAGCCTGATCCATCCTCAAGTCTTCGCTGACCTCTTACAAACGAAGCTGTGCCAGACCAATAAGTTCACTGCTCCCTCCAATCAAACCAGGATCACTAGCACCACTGTCCATTTTTTCCAAGCCATCTAAAAAACAAATTGAAGATATAATCGCCGGAATCAACACAACCACTGCACAAACCGACCCTTGCCCGGTGTTCTGGATAAAAGAGCTACGATCGACTGTCAGCCCTTTTCTATCCAAGCTAATGGACTGCTCCTTCACAAATGGGACCTTTCCCCAATCCCTCAAAAGTACCTCTATCAGGCCACTACTAAAGAACAGTAAGCTTGACTCTAAGAAGCCAGACTCATATAGGCTGATATCAAGCATCCCACTCTTGGCGAAAATCAACGAAAAAGAAGTTCAAACACAAATCCAAGAACATATTGATGTTTCTGCCCCACTTGATTCATGTCAGCACGGTTTTAGAGCTGCTCATGGCGTGGAGACTCTCCTCACCATCCTCTTCAGTACCATAATAACAGGAATTGATAACATACACCAGGGATATGTGCTCATCTTCTAAGACATCGTAGCCGCGTTCGACTCAGTCTGCCATGATCTCCTCCTACACCGCCTCCAGGAGAAGGGGATATGTGACTCTGCACTTAAATGGTGCAAGTCGTATCTCTCCGATAGATGGCAACACATAAGATCAGGAGAAACAACATCAGAACCTTTCCACCAGAGTCAAGGGGTCCCGCAAGGATCATCTCTCTCTGCACTCATGTTTAATATATATGCAACCTATCTGCGAGATCATCCGGTCCTTCAAGGTGAGCTGTCTGTTGTAAGCTGACGATGTTCTCCTATATATGCCATTCACTACTGAGAACCCTGACCTTTCCCCACTGACAGACTGTTTCGATGCAGTATCCAGCTGGCTCCAAATGCAAAATCTTCGGATACAACATAAGAAAACCAAAGTCCTTTTCATCACAAGGAACCCAAATTTCATCACTCCTCTTTACTTGAAGGTCCGAGATGCAGAACTTCTGACCAAACCCTCCATCAGATACCTGGGAGTCACACTTGACCAGCGACTAGACATGAAGACCCATATAAGCAATGTAGCAAGAGCCATATACCATAAAATCTGATCCCTCAGACACCTACGCTCCCTACTTGAACCAGATGACTTCCGGACAGTGTATCAAGCTCTGGTCTTACCACATATCGACTATGCCAACGCAATACTCCATGGTCTACCACAATTCACTTTGCTTCCATTACAGCTAGCAATGAACTCAGCAGCACGAGTTCTCCAGGGCACTGCCATGAGGGAACACATGACACCCATCCTGAAACAATTACACTGGCTCCCTATAAAAGGCAGGATCACATTCAAGACCATACTAATGACCTTCAAGATCATAAACGGACTCGCCCCATCTTCCTTATCCGATCTCATACTGATAACCCCCCCTAATAGATCTAGAAGATCTCATGCCGCCAATAAACTAGTAGTCCCAAAAGAAACGACCAAGTGTTGCCAAAGCACAATGAAAGGGCTTTTAAGCTCGCCGCACCTAAATGCTGGAACACCCTTCCACACAGTATCCGTGATATCACCAATCTAACCCAGTTCAGAAAAGCCGTGAAACATTACCTCTTTCTCTTACATTACCCGGATGACAGCACCACTGATCACTCACCATCCAGCTAGGCAAATCTACGCAAATGTCCAATCAATTAGCATTGTACAGATGTAAATAGTTACCCCTGTTTCTTTCCAAGTTCCTATTCCTGTTATTTGTAAACACAAATCAAGTCATTTGAAATGTGTTTGTAAAATGTTTCATGTAAACCACACTGATGGAAAATAGCATGGTATATAAGAAAATGTAAATAAATAAATAAAAATAAATAAGTGACATATAAAAGGGGCAATTTGAAAGGCTCCCTCTATCAAACCAATAGCTGTGTGAATCACCCAGGCAATTATGAACAGATTACTTTAGATGCACAGGTCCAGGACCTGTGTAGCAAGCTAGCTTTTACTAAATGTTAATTCCCTCTCACCCACCAGACTCCCACCCACCCCAGGCATAATCTTAGCTTGACATGCTCTTAAACCTATTAAAGGGGAAGAGGTGATCAAATTCACTTTCAGATTCAGTTGGTTATCCTCATCAGGAATAGATTAATTAAGGCCCTGAAATTAATTAATCTTGAGATGAACAAAGTCCCTTAAATTTAATTGGTATAGTTGTATAAGTACAAGTATCCCTAGCAACTTTAAGTAAACAACTTAAATAGCTAAACAAAACCTTAAAACTAAGATGCAGACAGCAGTCCTGCAGTGAGACCAGTCTTTTGCATTGAGTGTCACATGTACGATTTTCTCCCAGTTGGTGAGGGGTCTTACGTGTGCACTGGGTGCAAGGAGCTCTTTACCCTCAGGGAATGAGTCTGATCTCTGGAGGCTAGAGTCGCAGACTTGCAGGAAATAAGGAAGATAGATAGGTACATAGATGAGACCTACAGGGATGTGGAACTGATATCCCACCTCCAGTCTGGCAGCCTCTCAGTTGCCATAGAGGAGAGAGGTCACATGAAAGGAGAGCATCATCTTGGTGTGTCAGGAAATGATCCTGTAGCTAGGACCTGTCCGCCAGGGGATGTAATACCCTCTCGCACCAAGGAGGTTTCTCCAGGGCCATATGCCCATGAAGGAAGGGTTATTATAGTTGGCAATTTGATCATTAGGCATGTAGATAGCTAGGTGGCTGGTGGATGTGAGGATTGCCTGATAACATGCCTGCCTGGTGCAAAGATAACGGACCTCACACGCCACTTAGACAAGTCTTTAGATAGTGCTAGGAAGGAGTCTGCTGTCTTGGTAAATGTCGGCACCAATGACATAGGAAAGTGTGGGAGGGAGGTTCTGGAGGCCAAATATAGGTTTTTAAGTAGGATGTTGAAATCCAGAACTTCCAGAGTAACATTCTCTGAAATTCTTCACTTTCCATGGACAGGACCCAAAAGGCAGCCAGAGCTTCGGAGTCTCAATGTGTGGATGAGATGATGGTGCAAAGAAGAGGGTTTTGGATTTGTTAGAAACTGGGCAACATTCTGGGGAAGGGAGGGGCTTTTCCAAAAGGACGGGCTCCACCTTAACTGGGAACCAGGCTGCTGGCATTAACCTCAAGGGAGGAGTGGCTCAGTAGTTGGGACAGGTTACCTCAGGCCAGAGGACCAGGGGTTCAATTCCTGCATGGGGACAAGCAACCTCAGGCCGGAGGGACTGGGATCTCTAGTCCCATGGCCACTCCTTGTGGCCTTAGGCAAGCCACTTAACCCTCCATTGTCTCAGGTACACTTAGATTGTGAGCCCTTTGGGGACAAGCGAATAAAAAGTACCTGTTAGTATACATGTATACCGCACTGATTCTAAAGAGCATGGTATAAAAAAAGAAATTAAAAAAAACCCTTTTAAAAGGAGATAGAGCAGCTTTTAAACTAGATAATAGGGGAAAGCTGGCAGTTGCCCAAGAGCGCATGGTTTGGAAGGATGTATCTTTGAAGGATACTAGCAAAAGAAGGAAGTTAAGGCACCCCAACAGAGGGGTTCCAATAAAGATAAAAGTAACCCAGATGTCCTTAAGTACAGAGCTGAAAGATTCCAAATTACCCTATCAACTGATAACCAGATTAATTTGAATAAAATACAACCTCTAAAATGCCTGTATGCTAGAAGTCTAAAAAATAAGATGGGAGAGCTTGAATATATAGAATGAAAGTTAGATATGATTGGCATCTCAGAGACCTGGTGGAAGGAGGACAACCAATGAGAAACTGTGATACTTGGATACAAGCAATATCACAATGATAGGATAGATCAAATTGGTGGAAGGTTTGCGCTCTATGTTAGAGAGGGCATTGAGTCACATAGGATTAAAGTTTTGCAGGAAACAAAATACACTGTAGAATCTCTATGGATAGAAATTCTATATAAAAGGGGGAAAGGCAATGGCAGTGGGGGTGTACTACCAACCACCTAGCCAGAATGAACAGATGGATGATGAAATGCTGAAAGAAACCAGGGAAGCTAACAAAAGTTACAACACAGTAATAATGGGTGATTCCTATTACCCCTGTATCGACTGGGTCAATGTCACAGCAGGCATACTAGGGAGATACATTTCTAGATGAAATAAATACCTACTTCTTGGAGCAGCTGGTTCATGAACCAACAAGAGGGGAAGCTATTTTGGACCTAGTCCTTAGTGGAACACAAGATCTGGTGCAAGAGATAAGGATTTAGGGGCCACTTGGCAACAGAGGTCATAGCATGATTACATTTGATTTAAGAAATGGAAGAATCGTGACATGGAAATCCACAGTACTACCTTTTAACTTTTAAAAACGAGACTATGATAAAATGAGGAAAATAGTTCAGCGAAAAATAAAAGGAGAAGCTGCAAAAGGTTAAAAATTTATATTAAGCATGGACGTTGTTTAAAAGTACTATCTTTGAAGCCCAGATCAGATGTATTCCATGCTTTAAGAAAAGTGGAAGGATGGCTGAAAAACTGGAAGCATTGTTTAAAGGCGCAGTCAGAGAGGCTGTTGTAGCCAAAAAAGCATCTTTCAGGAAATGGAAAAAGGAGCCAAATGATGAACACGGGAAACAAGATAAGTACTGTACTGGCAAGTTAGATGCAAGGCATTAATAAGGCAGACAAAGAGAGAATTTGAAAAGAAGCTTGCCATGGAAGTAAAAATGCATAATAAAAACTTTTTAAAGTACATTTGTAGCAAAAAACCTGTGAGAGAGTTAGTTGGACCGTTGGATGACAGAGAGGTGAAGGGTATGCTAAGTGAAGACAAGGCCATAATGGAGAGACTGAATGAATTCTTTGTTTTGGTCTTTACTGAAGAATATGTAGGGAAGTTACCCCTGTCTGAAATCATATATAAAGGTGATGTATCGGAAGAATTGAAAGAAATATTGATAAACCGGGAAGATGTATTACAACTATTTGATAAACTAAAGAGTAGCAAATGACCTGGACCGGATGGTATATATTCAAGGGTGTTGAAAGAACTGAAATATGAGATTGCAGACCTACTATTAGTAGTCTATGAACTATCATTAAAATCATCTGTAGTACCTGAAGATTGGAGAATGGCCAATGTAACACCAGTTTTTAAACATCTCTATCATATCTCCACTATCTTGCCTCTACATATTAATATCATTTAGTCTGTCCTCATATGTTTTATAACAAAGACCACTAACCATTTTAGTAGACACCTTCTGCACCAACTCCAACCTGTTTATATCCTTTTGCTCCAAATAAGGTTGCACCAGAGGTACTATCACCTCCTTTCTTCTGCATTTTTTAGCATTAATTTCAGCTGCCAAATTCTAGGCCATTCTTCATGCTTAGCTAGATCCCTCCTCATATTATCTACTCCTTCCTGGATGTCTACTCTATTGCAGATTTTGGTATCATTCGCAAACAGTCAAACCATACCAGAGCTCTTCCACAATATCACTAATAAAGATGTTAAAAAGAATCAAACCAAGAACAGATCTCTGCGGCACATAAAGGTTAATCTCTTTCTCCTCAGAGTGAGCTCCATTTACCTGTACCCTTTGTCGCCTCCCACACAAACAATTTCTAACCCAATCAGTAAGTTTAGGGTACATGCCTAGGGTGCTCAGTTTGTTTATAAGTCACCTCTATAGAACAATGTCAAAGGCTTTACTGAAATCTAAGTACATCACATCTAGGGCTCTCCCTTGGTCCAACTCCCTGGTCACCCAGTCAGAGAAATCCATCAGATTTGTCTGACAAGACCTGCCTCTGGTGAATCCATGCTGCCTCTAATCCTACAATCCATTGGACTCCAGAAACCTCACTGTTCTCTCTTTTAGTAACCTTTCCAATAATTTACTAACCACAGAGGTTAGACTAACTGACCTGTAGTTCTCAATGTCATCCTTATGTCCGCTTTTGTGTAAAGTGACAACATGTGCCTTTCTCCAGTCCTCTGGCACCACTCCCAACTCCAAAGAAGCATTGAAAAGGTCAGATAGTGGAGCCACTAGAACGTCCCCAAGTTCCCTCAGTATTCTTGGATGTAGCCCATCTGGACCCATCGCTTTGTCTGCTTTTGGTTTAGCTAGTTCCTCACAAGCACAGCCTTCTGAAAATCGTTCAAGGTCCCTGTCGCTTCTGTTCCTATTTGTGGGTGTTTTCTGAGATCCTGCTCCTGGCGCTTCATCTGTGAACACAAAACAGAAATACTTGTTAAGCAATTCTGCTTTATCCTCATCAGCTTCAACATATTTCTCCCCTTCACTCTTGAGTCTGACAATACCACTTTTGCCCTTTCTCCTCTAACTAACATATCTGAAAAATGTCTTATCCATTTGATTGCATTGACTATTTCTTCTTCTTTTTGTATCTTTGCTTTCCTGACTACTTTGCTAGCTTCTCTAAGTTTTTCCAAATATAGAGGCCTGTCTTCCTCTCTCTGTGATCTCTTGTATTTCATAAAGGCCCCCCTCTTTTTCTTCACCTTTTCAGCTACTTCTTTTGAGAACCATAGTGGCCTCCTTTTCCTTTTATATTTATTTATCTTTCTAACAAAAAGGTTTGCTGCCCTTAAAATATCCTTTTTCAGTTTTGCCCACTGTTTTTCTACATCCCACAGCTGTTCCCATTCTGCTAACGACTTCTTAAGCTATTGTCCCATTTTGGCAAAGTTAGTTTTCCTAAAATCTAAGACCCTAACTTTTGAATGGATTTTATCAGCCCTAGTGCTAATACTGAACCACACCATCTGGTGATCATGGGATGTGAGATGATCTCCTATTGTAACATCAGAAACACTTTCCCCTTTGGTAAGCACTAAGTCCAGTATGACCCCATCATGTGTGGGTTCTGTTACTAGTTGCCTGAGTAGTTCTCTCTGTAGAGAATCCAGGATCTCCTTACTTCTAGATGACACCACAGCAGGGATGTGCCAATCCACATCCGGCATATTGAAATCACCTATCAGTAGCACTTCTCCTTTCATGGTAATACTGCGAATGTCTTCTATTAAATCTTCGTCCACTTCTACTCCCTGTGATCTTAACCCACAGTGCCTCCTCTCTTTCTTTTAAGCCCTGCAATTCTATAGCTGTAATATTATTTTTTTACAAATAGTGCCACTCCACTTCCTCTTCTTCCTACCCTATCCTTCCTGAATAAAGTATAGTCCGGTATAATTACATCTCAGTCATGGTTACCATGAACCATATCTCCGTAACTGCCACTAAATCCAAGCCAGCCTCTTCCATTAAAGCCTCAACATCTGAGATCTTATTTCCCATGCTACGGATATTTATATACACCACTTTCAAGATGTTGCCTCTTTTATTCATTTCTACAGAGGTATTTAATGTTTTGCTTACCTGGGGGCTTTCTTCACTTACCTGGGGACTTTCTTTATTCATTCCCAATGAATCTAGTATAAAGCCCTCTTCAGTAGGTTAGCCTGTCTGCTGCTGAAGACACTTTGACTCTTCTTGTGATGTAAGAGTAAGGTTACCAAATAGCCCTGATTTTAGATCTGTGTCTCACCTGTTTGGCAGCCTCCTGTCCCTGATTTCAGTAATGGGGACAGAGAAGTCATTCAGGGAGGCGGTAATAGAGGGCACACTGCAGACATGTCTGCAGAGGACATTGAAAAGTCATCAGTGTGGCAGGTGGCTCAGAATTTTCAAGCGCACGTATGCACTCAAAGCCTGTCACATTCCCCCCCCCCCCCGCTCCCATCAGAAGGAGTGGGACATGAAGGCCTTGAGCTCATGCATTTGCAAGGGCCTCACAGCTGTGCTACCCACCACATTGCTTTTCTGAATGCAGGACAACATTGGCAGAGATATGGTGCAGGCAGTGGACCGAGGAAGGGAACAGGCTCAGAAAGGGAGGAGATGCTGGACATAGCCGGAGAGGTTGTAAGGAATTTAAGGGAAAGAGGCATGCTAGACATGGGGACTTGGAGAGTTGGGAAGGGGAGATGCTAAACATCTGGGTGGGGAAGAGAAAGAAAGATACTGGACATCTAGGGGAGAAGAAAATGGAAGGAGAAATGCTGAATATCTGGGAGGGGACAAGAGAAGAGGAGATGCTGTATACCAGGGGGGAGTGGAGGGGGAGATGCTAGGCATAAGGAGTAGGGAAAAGAAGGAAAGGGGGAGATGTTGGATATCTGGATGCAGGAGGAAGAGACGAGAAGGGAATATGCTGGATACCTAGGGAGGAAAGAAGGGAATGGGAGATACTGGACTATTGGGGGCGGTTGAGAAACTAAGATGCGGGATTATGAGAGGGTGGTAAGGGGAAGAGAAGGGAGGAATGCTAGACATGGAGCAGGGAGAAGAGATGCTGGAAACAGGGAGTAGGGACCTGGATATAGGGTGAGGTGGGGAAGATAAGGGTAATGCTGAATGGAGAACAAGGGGATGGAAGGAAAGTGTGAGATATTGGACATAGACCAGAGAGAGGTGGGGGGGGGGGGGGAGAGATAGTGAGAGGCTGGGAAACGAGTGAGAGAGATGGTGAATGGATGGCGGGGGTGAGGTAGGTTGGAAAGCTGTAGGTGTAGTAAAAAAAAAAAAAGAGAGAGAGACTGAAGTCTGAATGGCGAGAAGAAGTGAAATCTAAGTGGATAGAGAAGCAGAAAAAGAAACTGAAGAAATCTGAAAAAAATCAATGTTAGAGACAGATGTAGGGGAGGAAGTGATGACAGGAAGAGGGAAAATAAATGGCAGATGGACAGGAGGAGACCATGAACAGAGTTAAAAGAAAATCGACAGAAGAAAGCAGAAACCAGAGGTTGGGAGACAAATGATTAGAAAAATAAAATGTCTGGACAGCAAATATAGAAAAATAGATTTATTTTTAATTTTATGATTGGAATATGTCAGTTTTCGGAATATAAATCCATTATCTTTATATTTTGCACAGGATGGAGGAAGTGCATCACTCTTCCTATTTCTCTGTTGATTTGTCTGCTTGGAAGCAATATTGTTGCTCTCCTGGGATGAATTGGGAAGGGGGAGCACAATAACCTCCCCTCCCTCCTCCGTGCCTGGAACTAAGGAGATGGAATCAGCAGAATAAGTATCTGTACTGGCAAGGGGAGGTGTCCTCCCCTATCTCTGATCCTGACGGAGAACTGAAGATAGATGGGGGAGGATGGCTGATGGGAAAACAGCAGAGGGGGATCTGGAGGAGGGGTGGGATTGAAAGAGGTCCTTATTCGCACTACAATTGTGCACAGACCAGGCAATTCTGTGGTGAGCGCTTAATTGTGTATCTATGCCACATTTATAGAATTGTAGGAGACCAGGAGCCCCGAGTATACATCAGTCATAAAGCAATCAATACGAGCTGCTGCCTGTGCATTAAGGTAGTGAGAGAACATAGGTGTTTAACAAGAGATTCTGAGTCCAGTCCTGAACCGCTATTCACTGATTGACCCTGGAAAGACACTTTTATTTCCCATCCTTAAACTTAGATGGTGAGGGCGCTGTGAACAGGTAAATTATCTTGGAAAGGAAAAGCAATAGTAACACAAATATGAATCTAAGCGTCTTTATTTTACTAACGCACAGAACAAATATTTACCCAGTGACAGGAGATCGCAGCTGCAGTGCCCAAGGAGGGGAAGTGTCAAGTCTATATGCTTCCGATTAGTACATGTCACAGATTCCTGCGCAAAGTCACCTGCAATGCGATCAATACAGCATTTTGGGAATTTTATTTTGTATTTAAACATGGGATTCTATTTTTGATTTTAAACTCTGCTTTTCCTAGATCTGGCTTTTCTGAACATTCAGGTTACTCTGGTCATACTTATTTCCAAGGCTCCTAGTTGCTTGACCTTCTCTCTCAGCAGAGAGTTAAAGCCGCAGGCAGGGATGGGGATGGAAAAAAAAGTCCTTACTAAAGCTCAAACCATGTGATGCTTCAAAGCTCTCCAAGAATGGACTTCTTCCTCGAGAGCACTGATTCAGACCCCTAAAAATGTCCCTGCAAGGTGAATCACGTTTCCTTCTGGAAATGACACGACTTCCTTGGCAAAGCCTTCCAGCCTGCCCTCCCTTCATTATCAGGAAAAAGAAGGGTTGGCTTCGCTGGGCACATTTTTTCCATGGTTGGCAGGGAGTTGCATCCTTCTCAGAGGGGAAAGAGCTCAAGTGAGTCAAAGGATGAGAATCTGAAAATTAGTATGTGCCGGAAAATGAATTAATAAGAGAAAGCAGGGTGGTGGGTGGGTGAGTCTGGGTGTGGGAGCTAAATTCTTGTGGTTTGATTTGGAGAGTTTACTAGAAGAATCGCTTTTTGTGGGGGTGGGGGGGGGGCTTAAAACGGGATGAATGGCTACAGCTGATATTAAATTTTCTTTATGTTTTTGAACGTCGGTGCTAAAGGAATGATGATGTGTCAATGAGACAGGAAGTCAGTCAGGTCTCCCTGTACTGAGTGATTCTAGTTGACTCATGTTTCAGAAACCCTTTTAAGTCCTGTGGAAGTTAAACCATTGAGATTCAGTTCTATCAATGTGTAACTTCCCTTTAGGACCAGCTACTGCATAAGTTGACTTTGAAACAAGACTAAAATGTGATACTTTTGACAAACAACGCTTTAAGACCAGATCTGAGGATGCAGTACCCGAAAAGGGATCCCTCTTCCCCTCGGCAAGGGATCCCTCTTCCCCTCGGCAAGGGATCCCTCTTCCCCTCGGCAAGGGATCCCTCTTCCCCTCGGCAAGGGAACCCTCTTCCCCTCGGCAAGGGATCCCTCTTCCCCTCGGCAAGGGATCCCTCTTCCCCTCGGCAAGGGATCCCTCTTCCCCTCGGCAAGGGATCCCTCTTCCCCTCGGCATGACCTGAGAGCAGCTCAGAAGTGAGGTTCTGGTTTTAATGCTTAACCCCTACTGTGACTGCAGAATGTTTCATTTCTCTTATAAGCTGCTTCCTCTCTGTCTTCCTTCGGAATAGTAACTTTCTTGGTTGCGTGATCATGACACTGCTTTACATTACAAATCTTGAGACACTCTTTGTGTGTCTCTCTTACAACGCACATTAAGCTACAGTGAGAACTTTCTTTTTGGTATTGATGTAAAATGAAAAAAAGAAACCAAAACAAAATGATAAGGAAAAATCTGTTTAAATATTCACTTGACAGCTGAACTGTGATACGCTTCTTGACCTCTCTGCTACTTTTGACACTGTTGACCACAACCTTCTCTTTGATACATAAGAACATAAGATATGCTAAAATGGGTCAGACCAAGGTCCATCAAGTCCAGTATCCTGTTTCCAACAGTGGCCAGTCTAGGTCATACGTACCTAGCAGTTTCCCCAAAAGACACAGGTTCCACCATGCTTGTATTGGGTCAAGCATTGATATCCTGGGTCCCTTCTTAATAATGGTTTATGGAGTTTTCCTCCAGGAACTTGTCCAAACCTTTTTTAAACCCAGCTACACTAACAACCGTTACTACATCCAGAGTTTGATTACACGTTGAGTGAAAAAATATTTTCTTTTATTAGTCTTAAACAGTTTACCATGTAGCTTCATTGCATGTCCCCTAGTCTTTCTATATTCTGATAAGGTAAACAATCGATCTACGTTTACCCGTTCCACTCCGTTCATTAATTTATAGACTTCTATCATATTTCCCTCAGCCGTCTCTTTTCCAGGTTAAAGAGCCCTAACCTTTTTAGACTTTCTTCATAGGGGTATCCTTCCATCCCCTTTACCATTTTGGTGGTTCTTCTCTGAACCTTTTCTAATATCGCTATATCCTTTTTAAGATACGGCGACCAGAATTGCACACAATATTCAAGGTGCGGTCTCACCATGGAACGATATAGAGGCATTATAATATCTTTTGTTTTATTTTCCATTCCTTTCCTTATGATACCTAGCATTCTATTTGCTCTCTTGGCCGCCGCTGCACACTGGGCCAAAGCTTTTAACATGTTATCTACCCTGTCCTCGCTTGGTTTTAAGGACTCTGTACTATCCTGGTTCTCTTCTTATCTTTCCCATCACTCTTTCAGTGTTTGTTCTGGTGGATCCTCCTCTGCTGCTATCTCACTCTCAGTTGGTGTACCCCAAATATCTGTCTTAGGTCCACTCCTTTTCTCTCTCTATACCCAGTCCCTTGGTGTGCTCATCTCTTCCCATGGCTTTCAGTACCATCTTTATGCTGATGACTCCCAGATCTAACTCTCTACACCTGAAAACCCTCTGGCAATCCAGACCCAGATCACTGCTTGCCTTTCTGACATTGCTACTTGGATGTCTCACCGCCACTTGAAATTGAACATGGTCAAAACTGAGCTTCTTATTTTTCCTCCTAAAACCTCCTCTCCTCTTCCTCCTTTCTCAGTCTCTGTGGATAACTCTCTACTCCTCCCTGTTTCCTCAGCTCACAACCTTGGGATTGTCTTTGACTCCTCTCTCTCCTTCTCCACGCACATCCATCTGATAGCTAAGACCTGCCGTTTCTTTCTCTATAACATCAACCAAATGCACCCATTCCACTGTGAACACACTACTAAGATGCTTATCCACTCCTTAGTCACCTTCTGTCTAGACTATTGTAACTTACTCCTTACTGGTCTCCCGCTGAATCATCTCTTTCCCCTTCAATCTGTTCAACACTCTGCTGTGTGATTAATCTTCCACCAGCCTCATCATGCTCATATTACCCCTCTTCTAAAGCCTCTTCATTGGCTCCCTATCCGTATCGGCATCCAATTCAAACTTCTCCTGCTCACTTATAAGTGCATTCATTCTGTAGCTCCTCACTACCTTTCCTCTCTTATCTCTCCCTACACCCCTCCTTGGGAACTCCGCTCTTCTGGCAAATTGCTTCTATCGGTGCCCTTCTCTTCTATTGCTAACTCCAGACTTCACTCCTTTCACCTTGCTGCTCCTTATATCTGGAACAAACTACCTGAGTCTTTACGTCAGGCTCCTTCTCTGGCCCTTTTCAAATCCAGGCTGAAAACTCACCTCTAAGCTGCTACTTTTGGATCTTGACTCGCTTGATCTCCTTTGTGTTTCCTAACCATTCCCCCTAGATGTATCCCATGTCTACAGCTACTGTGTTGTCTGTCTTGACTAGATTGTAAGCTCTGATGAGCAGGGACTGTCTCTTGCATGTCTGTGTAGCACTGCTTATGTCTTGTAGCGCTATACAAATGCTCAGTAGTAGTAATTTGAAGCATTCTCTTTCACTGTAACCACCACACTTTTTATCTATTATTTGCAAGCTGTTTATTCTTTTTCATCAGTAAAGATTGTTAAACTCTAAATGGCACAAGAGAACCTGAATGTTTTGTGGGTTCCAAAAACTCTAAAACCTTTGAAAATCTTCAAATTGTGCTCCAAACCTTTTGGGTCTTGCATACAACTTATATTTTCTGGTGCTTTTAGCCATGCTACGGCATCTGACTTGATAGTCTCTATTCAATCTGATACTATGTTGAACTAATACTGAAAAGGCATAAGTTAAACACAAATAAATAAATACATACATACATAGAGACCTCTTCTCTTGATTAGAAGCTATGCACAGTGCCAACCACTGTATATTTCTGGCAGTCTAGGGGATTGTAATATTCACCCAAGGTTTGCAGCTCACACACATCAATGAAGCCAACTTCAGCAATGCCAGAGATTGATGGACATTAAGGGCCCGATATTCTTCTGGGCAGGCTATGCACCACTAGGGCATAACCCTGACCGCCGACCCTTAACTCTGGATATTCAGTGCCAGGGTTATATGTGACCCCGGCGTTGAATATTCAGAGATCGCTGCACACACCGGAAGCTGCATTAGATAACCAAGCAGTAGCGATATTGCATGCTTCCCGGTTAGCTCCTGCGCTGAAGGATAGGTGCAGATCTTTTCAGTGCAGCTCGCTAACCGGGCAGCATGCAATACCACAGCTGCCTGGTTATTACTTGCAGTTGCCTCCCCTCTGCCCGGAACTCCCCCAACAGGCCCTGATGCTAACCGCAGGGGAGTTAGAAGGGGATATTCAACGGCATTAACCGTGTACATGCCACTGAATATTCCGATTTAAGGCATTTACACAGTTTACTGGGCTGTAAACCGTGTAAATGCTTCTCGAATGCTTAGGTAAAATTACCTAAGAGGGGAATTTTATAACTGAGCACCTGGTTTTAGGCACCCGGAACATACCTAGCTTAAAGCTATTTTAGAAAAAAAAGCAGGCACCTACTTTTCTTTATAAAATAGGGACGTAAGTAGCCAAAACACGTTAAATCTAGGTGCAAGCACTTACACTAGCCCTATGGCTGGCTTAAATGCCTATGCCTAGATTTTTAAATAATAGTATTTTTTAATTTATTTGTATAATTTTCACTCCATCCATGCTGCGCCTCGTACATTCCCACAGTGACTGTAATGCAACATCATCCCGATGCTTGCCCTTAGAAAACAGCTAAAGGACGCGCGCAAGTGCCCATCATGGAAAAGACATGATTTACACAGCTTCTTATAAAATTACCTCCAAAGCTGTGAGCATTCCCACCAACCACTGGGCTGCAGGAAGTACCCCACCTTAAATTTACATGCACATTTGACTTTATAAAATAGCATGAAACATGCCATAAAAAAGTGTGCAAATTTAGTCCCGAGGTTCTCAGTCCTATCTTTGGGACACACCTAGACAGTCAGGTTTTCAAGCTAACCGCACACACCTAGACAGTCAGGTTTTCAAGCTAACCGCAATGAATATGCATGAAATAGATTTGCATACACTGCCTCCATTGTCTACAAAGCTCTCTCATGCATATTCATTGTGGTTAGCCTGAAAACCTGACTGGCTAGGTGTGCCGCAAGGGCTGGGTCGAGAACCCCTGATTTAGCCACACCTTGTAAAATGACCCTCCACGGGGGCAATGTTATAACAGTTTTTCTGCGTGTAAAGCCTGTTATATGTGTAAAAATGGGCTTTTGCAAACTTGTGCATCTAGAGCCGCGCATAAGAGGACACACATGGAAGGCGTGCACCTATCTTTACATCCCCGGGCAATGTAGAGACGAGGCGGGAGTTGTGATGTACGAGGTACACGTGTATTTCATTAAATGCTTTGTGGGACCCGAGGACGTGGTGTGACGGCAGCTCATCGGTCATGAGGGCTGTCTTGGGTGGGAGTGGCATACGGGCACTGCTCTTCCTTGGCTCTGGGGTGGAAGCAGCTTTTCTGCCCAAGGGCAGTCACAGGAAATGAGAGAGACAACTCCTTTGCAGTGCACGAGGAACGAGTCTTAGCACCCCATATTGGCTGCAGGGTTGCCATGACTCTGCTTTTCTCAAAAAATATTTGCCTCAGATGTGGAAGAGCAAAGCCCCACTTCATAAACAGGACTCTTGTGTTTTTGTAAAAATCTTCTGCCTTTTTATGCCAATAGTCTCCAAAAGCCTATTTTTTTTATTTTGAACAAGAAAGCCCTACTGTCCCACAGCATTAAAAGTGAACTAGCTTTTGGAGTCTGTGCTGAACTGATGACGGTGCTGGTTAGAGTTTCTCTTTTCCTATAAACCAGAACTAAGAGCAAGGAAACAGAAACAGAAACCTAGAGCCAGGTGCTGTGATTCTGCACAGAAAGCACTCACCACATTTTATTTATACACGGTACAGATTTCTTTTCTTTGTTTCCTTTAAGATTCCTTCCTTTTTTTTTTATATAATCAGACCTGGGGACGAGCGAATAATTCCGTTTCTAAAAGAAACCCTTTGTCAAATTCTGTCAGATTCATTCTGCATAAAAATTTTTTGGAAGTCTTAACATTTCAATCCAAAAGGTTTGCTCCACTCCACTTAATTGTAGTTTCAAACATAGGCCTTCCGTTTTGGTCTCTCCTGTCATTTTAATCTTTTTTTTTGGAAGTTAGAGGCACTGTCACTTTAAAACTGTTGTATATAAGGAAAGTTGTGAAGGCGGCATGCCCCCAGTAAAACATAGGGGCATGTTTACTAAAACATGGTAGCCCCAAAACTTAATGGGGAGGGGAGAGGAAGTGATGCTGGACTCACACTAACTAATGGAGGCACACCAGGCTTGTCCCCGTGTAACCCATGGGCTAAGCGTACCTGCTCTAAATGCAACATTAAAGATGTCTATGCTAAACGTAAGGTGCAGACTCCACCCCTTACCGACCCGGTTTCCGCTGCATGGTTAGTCTGGGATTCTCAGCACGGCCACCTCATTAGCACTGTGACATGCTTGGGGCAGCTAAACCCTGCACTAACCTTTACCGCACTAATCTTTATTAAACATGCCGCATAATGTGGAGAATCATGGGCTACAGGGGACGGAAGATGGATTTTTGTGACGTCTGTAAATACAAAACAAATTTTCACACATTTATTTATTTGCCTGGACTTATATACCACTTTTCACAGTGGTCAAAGCGGTTTACATGGAACATTGAACATTTCAAATTACGTTTACATGAAAATGATCAACTTTATATAATAAAGATGAAAACTATCAATAAAAAGTATAATAATAAAAAAATGAACCTGCCACTAGGGCTCCCAAATAAAAAAAAATAAAAACCCCAGACCTGGTTGTTACAAGTTTGGGCATGTTAAGTTCCTTTAAGTATTTCTATAATCATCTCAGTTTGAGTTCGTCATTTGAAAGCTTGGAAGTCACCAACAAGTGTGTCTCCTTACAGGCCTCTACATCCCTTCCCTTGTGATCACATATGGAGATCTTATTCCATAGCTCTTACATATTTCCTCATTACCTTGAGGACCACAAGTGGACCCACCTAAGACGACTACAGTCAAGCCTTTCCTCATTCTCCTGCTAGGACCAGTACAGGGAACAGATGAAGTGCTCTGATAGATATGTACTTGCAGAGTTAGGGAGGAAGTCTATTTGAATATTTAATCATAAATTATTCTAAGCGCTGTAGCCATATGTATTGTTGATGTGTCTCGTGAATGCTTCTAGAATTACTGTAAGGTGAACTTGGGTTACACGTTTTTTTTTCTTAGCTGTCGTTTCTTTCAAACTTGCTTTTGTTTTTCACATCTGTGTTGGAAGAGCCCCAGCAATAGTAGATACATCCCCACCATCCATGGCGGCAGGATCAGCCGGCTAAGAAGAGGCTGTGTGTTTAAACATTTTGTTTAGTTATTGATGTTTAAATAAAAGTTTGGGGCCTCATTTACTAACCTGTATTAACATATTAATGTGCATTAATGTAATCTTAGAGGGTAATAACAGGTACCTAAAAAGGCCAAAAAGACACCTATTTCCAGCCTATTTTATAAAGGCACATAGGCACTGAGCTGTCTTTATAAAATGACCCCAGAAACATGGCAAAGGTCATGTCTACAATGAAGCTGCAAACATTTATGGCCGCTCTGCTGCAGCTATCAATGTCTGCGTGTAAAATATACAGGACTGCACCTGGACTCCCTGCCGACTCCTACGGCCGAGTCACATAAAGTATGTATGCTCTTGTTATCACGCATACTTTTACACATGGGGTAACGTTATATAGCAACATACTCATGGAAAATGCTGCTTATATGTGCAGAAACACTTTTAGAGACCTGCTTTCCATGTTAGCAAATGGGCCCGAGTGAGACTAATACAGATTGCATGACATAATGTGTGTTAAAACATTAACATATGGATGTGTGTTAATAAATAGACTCTTTTCTCTTATCAACTCAGTGATGTGGTATGTGGGGTGAAGGACAGGGCATAAAGGAGAGACAGTGAATGGTTAGCTAGAAAACAAACAGGAACCGAAAGACACCAAATAACCAAAAAACTAACCACTGCAAACTCCTCACAGCATTGGCCTGGTGACAGAGAGACCACGGTTGCAATCCCACTGACCTTGGGCGAGTCACTTAACCCTCCACTGGGTACAAACGTAGGGGCCTTTTTACTAAATTCCATTAGGGTTTTGCACTTACTGTGCGCTTAATGCAAAAACTAACATGCACAAGGTGCAAAGTCTCCGCGGTAACTGTCAGGGAGTATGACCAGCATGTCCCCTCCAGTTACGATGTGGATGAGGACCCTAATGCATGGCGATATTACAACAGGTGAAATCTAGCTCTATGTTTTCAGTGACGTACCTACTGAGGTGGTGTTAGCTGAACCCACATGAATGGCAACATTACAGTTAGCATGGGGGGGGGGGCCATATCATGTGCTGTCAATGTGCTTGCATACTCGCTCTTCACTCCTAACTCGCCCAATTGGCACCCTAGCACCCAGTTAGCAGGCAGTGTGAAAATCAGTGTGTGTTAACTATCACGCTCCCATGGTAACGGCTGCTGAGGCCAAGCACGCAATGAACACCCGCCAAATCGTGCATTTAGTCAAAGAGCCCAATTCGATTGTAAGCCCTCCGAGCACAGGGAAATACCTAATGTAGCTGATTCTAGCTCACCTTGAACTACTACTGGAAAAGCATGAGCTAAATACTACAATAAAAACCTACAATTGCATAAAGTAAAATGCATAAACATTCATCCATGGCAATTTGAAAAACGGAACACCCAAAATGGCCATGTTTCAGCTGGAAATTTCCAAGTTTGGCCACAGATGGCAACTGCCATTGCTAATCTTGTGATATTGATACTGGAATGCTTTCTCATACAATCTGTTTTTACTGACCCTGTTTTGAGCACATAAATATTAATCTGATGTGTGGTTGAGAATCTGTACCATTTTGAATTTAATGGACTATTTATCATTTAAGATTAGAATATGGATGTCTCTAGAAATAGAAACAGAACTGGATGGTGGAGACTCCTACCTACTAGATTTTATGTTGGCGGTAGCAATTACGTTAATCCTTAAGAACTGGAAGAATGTTTCCTGATTCGAGATGAATATATGGCGGAATACTCTGTGTCTGTTTCAGAAATAAAAGAAAAGCGTTTCAGGTTTTGCTGCCAGCAGAGGTAGAGGTGCTTAGAATTTATTACATCAATATGAAAAGTCAAAACATAGTAAGGCCCAGATCAAACTAAAAAAATTCAACTTAAACATCTGTTTATTTTATTTTATTTTATTGTCGGATTCCACCGGCAAGAGATGGGGAGGGGAAAAACTCCCCACTCAGTGACGGTAGAAACCTTTTTTATTATTAAATCACAACCTCTAAAAATAAACTATAACTAAATCACTTATCTGACTTTGGCGAAAGGGCCACAACAACTTCCAGCAGCGACATGCATGTTTCGAGCCCAACTGGCTCTGTATCAAGCTGTTTTAGAAAAAATGTGTGTGTGTGCGCGCCCTAAACAAACGCCAAAAGACCGGGCCTTTAAAAACTCCTAAGAAAAATCTGTATGGCTGAAAAAACGCGTCAGCAAAACGTCAATGATAGACGTAAGCAAAAAAGGAGGTCCCATCAAACCAATCAGCAAAAAGAAATGGCAATGAATGGGTGATGTAATGAAAAACTGAAAAAGTGAAAAAACCACAGGTTGACAACTACCAACTCCACATTCAAAGCAAGCTCCACCAATCACATTCCAGGTTAAGTCCTGCCGGGGCCACAGTATTGAGTCGGAAAATCCAGCGCTGTTCCCGATGCTGTAAACGTTGCTCACGATTCCCCCCACGGGGGTCCCCCGGAATCCAGTCTATGACCCTCCAACGGAGATCCATAAAAGTATGCTGGTGTTGAAGACAGTGATTCACGATGGGAGCCGAAAGGGTCTTAGTGATTATTCGTGAAGCATGTTCCCTCAATCGAATCCGGATCGGACGGATGGTTCTACCGATATAGGAAAGCTTGCAGGGACAGGTAATCAAATACACCACATAGGGTGTGAGGCAGGTCGAACTACCATGAAACGAAAAAGACTCCCCAGTCGCTGCATATGTCCAATGGGTTCCTGTCTCAGTATTGGCACAAAATCTACACTTTTGACAAGGCCAGTGACCTGCTGGTTGATCCAAAGGTGGTGACAGCAAAGATCGTGATGAAGTTTGTACCAGTCGATCCCGGATATTGCGACCCCATGTATAAGCCAGACGTAGAGGCTTACAAAAACACGGGTGTATGCTCAAAATATCCCAATGTCTTTTCAATAGGGCTGTCACCGAGGCAGTATGCTGAGTAAAAGGGAGTATGCCCGTTATCTCTGTCTGATCATCCAAATTGGAATGAGGATGAGATGCAGGATGTGATGAAGGGGGAGAGCAATCTACCCCCAAGAGCCATTCACGATGGGAATAACGAGCCCGAAGGTATGCTCGATGGATCACATTCGGGGGATAACCCCGATCTTGTAAGCGCTTCCGTAGCTCCTTGGCTTGAACTTTGAAATCTTGTAAAGAAGAGCAAAGACGCCGTAACCTCAGAAATTGACCCACAGGGAGACCCCGACGCAAAGAAAAAGGATGATGGCTGTGATAGCGAAGCAGGTTGTTCCTCTGGCTAGGTTTCCGAAATAATGATGTAATCAGGCGGTCCTCATGTTTAACCACCAAAACATCCAAAAATTCCATCCTCTGGGAATCTATCTTAGAGGTGAACTGAATGTTGGGTTTAAGAGAATTCAGCCAGCAAACAAACTGTGCTAATTCTTCCGCCGAAGACGACCAAAGGAAAAAAATGTCGTCTAAGAATCTAAGCCAAAGATGGACATGTTGAAACGCCGGGGATATATAGATAAAACGTTCCTCCATCTCTGCAAGATACAGAGTAGCAATAGACGGTGCTACAGTCGCTCCCATGGCCACTCCGTGACACTGTTGGTAAAATTGCCCCTGAAAGGTGAAATAATTCCTCGTCAAAACCAAACGAATCAAATCCAACAAGAAAGGTTTTGGAATACGAGAAGGTGCCTTAGTGAATGCTCCAGTTAATAAGGATAAAACTTCGTCCTGACAAATGTTGGTGTAGAGAGCCACAATATCCAAAGAGACCAAGAAATAATCTCCTACAGGCCCTGAGATGGAAGACAAGAGGGTCAAAAAATGTGAAGAATCCCTAAGAAAGGATTTTACCTGACATGCCTCCTGTTTCAAAAAATAGTCGCAGAACTGAGACAAGGGCTCCAAGATGGAACCTCTGCAAGAAACAATAGGGCGTCCCGGGGGAGACGTCAAGGATTTGTGCACCTTAGGAACCGTATAAAATACCGGAATACGAGGATGACTTGATTGAAGAAACATTGCTTCACGTTTAGTTATCCAGCCTTCACGGGATCGACTGATACAAACTTCATCACGATCTTTGCTGTCACCACCTTTGGATCAACCAGCAGGTCACTGGCCTTGTCAAAAGTGTAGATTTTGTGCCAATACTGAGACAGGAACCCATTGGACATATGCAGCGACTGGGGAGTCTTTTTCGTTTCATGGTAGTTCGACCTGCCTCACACTCTATGTGGTGTATTTGATTACCTGTCCCTGCAAGCTTTCCTATATCGGTAGAACCATCCGTCCGATCCGGATTCGATTGAGGGAACATGCTTCACGAATAATCACTAAGACCCTTTCGGCTCCCATCGTGGATCACTGTCTTCAACACCAGCATACTTTTATGGATCTCCGTTGGAGGGTCATAGACTGGATTCCGGGGGACCCCCGTGGGGGGAATCGTGAGCAACGTTTACAGCATCGGGAACAGCGCTGGATTTTCCGACTCAATACTGTGGCCCCGGCAGGACTTAACCTGGAATGTGATTGGTGGAGCTTGCTTTGAATGTGGAGTTGGTAGTTGTCAACCTGTGGTTTTTTCACTTTTTCAGTTTTTCATTACATCACCCATTCATTGCCATTTCTTTTTGCTGATTGGTTTGATGGGACCTCCTTTTTTGCTTACGTCTATCATTGACGTTTTGCTGACGCGTTTTTTCAGCCATACAGATTTTTCTTAGGAGTTTTTAAAGGCCCGGTCTTTTGGCGTTTGTTTAGGGCGCGCACACACACATTTTTTCTAAAACAGCTTGATACAGAGCCAGTTGGGCTCGAAACATGCATGTCGCTGCTGGAAGTTGTTGTGGCCCTTTCGCCAAAGTCAGATAAGTGATTTAGTTATAGTTTATTTTTAGAGGTTGTGATTTAATAATAAAAAAGGTTTCTACCGTCACTGAGTGGGGAGTTTTTCCCCTCCCCATCTCTTGCCGGTGGAATCCGACAATAAAATAAAATAAAATAAACAGATGTTTAAGTTGAATTTTTTTAGTTTGATCTGGGCCTTACTATGTTTTGACTTTTCATATTGATATTTGCTTGTGTCATCACATTTTTGAGGGTTTTTGATTTTAGAATTTATTACATGGCACAACCAGCAGTTATTTCACTGGTTTGTTAAACATTTCCAGTAAAGATATTTGAACAAAGGCATTATAGACCCAAAACTGTATCAATATCTAATCGCACCTAGAAATGAATTACAAATAGAACAATAACAATTCAAAATTGTGCAGAGGTCAGGAAAACTCCATAAACAAACAATCAGCTATCCATACCAAACATACATTAAAAGTAATGATAAACAAGACAACACAATACTTCATATAACGGCTTCATAATATTCCACTTAAATCAGAGAGAACAGGAAAAACAGATGACAAGAAAATAGGAAGAAAAAAGGGGAAAGAAGAAAGACAAGGAGATCAAGGGAAAAAATGAAAAAGGTTAAAAAGAAAGAAAGGAGAGGGCAACAATTTATGCATTCATGGATTTGATATAACTTGAATACCTAAAAACATTTCCAATCGAGGGCCCGTCTAGAAAAAGTTGCGTATTTTGAAAAACAAGCTTTTATTGCGGCATCCAATTTTGAATTTTTACTTTTTTCTGTTATTTTATTTGTTTATTTTATTTTTAGTTGTGGAGAGATGTTATTGTTTGTAATGATTTTATTGTAGCTAATCTTGTACATGTATTAAATATTGACATTTTTTATACAACAGTAATCTTACAGTAGGTTATTAATTTATTTATTTAATCTAGGCTTATATACCACTTTTCTACAAGTCAAAGTGTTGTCATTCAGGTACTGTATATATTTCCCTTGTCCCCGAAGGGCTCACAATCTATATTTTTGTACCTGAGGCAATGGAGGGTTAAGTGGCTTGCCCAAGGCCACAAGGAGCACCTGTGGGACTAGAAACCCCAGCTCTTCTGGCCCAAGGTTGCTGTCCTCTAGCAGTTACGGTCTAGGCTACCAACAGGGATCATCAGCTCTATTTTGACTCCAGTCACATGCTGAGCAGGAGTAAATGGTCATCATTGCTACTCCAACAGGCCACCAATAAACCCCAGTAAACCTGCTGTTGAGGGGACAGGAGGTTTTCATTGAGGGAGGGAGGGTTGGGTAGAGAGTTTGTGTGTGGGGGGGGGAGGGGGGGAGGGAGTTTGAGGGGTGATGAGGGTTGCTGGGGGGGGGGGGGAGCTGGGATATTATGCCTTCTGGGGGTCTTTTATTTACTTGGGGGACATCTGTATTTCAGGGCAGAGACTTGGACACTACACTGGGGGGGTTAGTTATGGGCTGGCACAAAGGGGAGAACCTGTGATTGAGGAGGTGAGGGGGGCTGATCTGTGTTGCTGATTGGGCATGCCACCTGATGGGAGCAACGATTTTAAGAGGCTGCGCCTATGACGGGGGGGGGGGGGGGGGAAGGAAAGGCCTATGGCTGTTTTTCCCCCTGTGCAGCTTCTTACAATCACTGCTCCTGCCATGTACAGTGAGGCATACCCATGCTGTTCTTCAGCTATTTTACAAGGGGCTCTATGTTTGGCAGAACCTCTTGTAAAATATTGGCATAACTTCCACACCTGACATGGTGTGTGAATTCCCCTCTGTATGTTCTTTTAAAAACGTGCCTTCATGTATTGCACTTTGTGGAATTTATATGTTTTTTAAAAATATTATATTTATGCATTTTACAATGAAAAGCAAGTGTAACCAAATCACTTGTAAGAAAACAAGGAGTATTGGGCGAAAAACAACAGAACACCAGAAGTAAGTTTAAAAGGAAAATCAATAAAGACAACATCCAACGTCCAACCACCAACCCTAGCCCACAATAAGAGAGGAATTCCAAGGGAAATAAGCAACAACCCAAACATGCAGGAGAGCAATTTATTTATTTATTTATTTATTTAACATTTCTTCTATACCGCGCTATTAAAATCAGTGCGGTGTACAATGAACAAAAACATACTGCAATGCATACAGGCAACATTGAGTTTACAAAGAACAGGGAAAATAACACATGGGATAACCGAGGGAACTATGTACAGTTAACTTTATACTATGTATATATATACTTTAACTATATACAATATTCTAAACTCGTTTGGATATTGTGCGTGTATTCGTGTGGGTGGAGCAGGTAAATGGTTATCATGTGGGCAATGTTATACAACTGACATATTCATTACGGCAGCGTGGATTCAACTCCTGAGGAACTAGCAACTGGGTGAGCATTTAGGAAGGACAGTAGCTGTGAAGAAGGGTAAAGAAAAACATAGGCATGAAAAAGATATTTGATCAAACACTTGCAGGGGAATTTTAGAAAAAATAATGCCCTCAGCTGGGATACCTGAGCCAGAGAAGAAAAAATTCCTTTCTGCAGTGCCGGGTTTCACGAGCTGGGTCTGGAAAGGCCATGACCAGAAGCACTCGAACAATCACATTTCGTTTCCTGAAAAACATTTTCCCACACAGGGACCCATTCTGGAGGAGGTGGCGTGACTGGCAAGCTGGTCTGGCGGGGTCTCTACACTCACTGCGCCACTTCCGGGAGTCTCCCCTCAAGAGTCTGACAATGCACCCATGGAGCTGCCTGCAAGACCTAGACTCCACAAAATCACAGCCGCGTCTGCTATCCTCAGAGGATGCCGCCCTTCTGGAGGGGTGAGATCTATGCTCGAAGAGGATTGTCCTATCAGCTGGGCTCAACAACACTCGTGCAGCCATCAGTTGTTGCGCTACACATGATACAAGAAAAGCATCGCATGGACCTTGAGGTAAATCCACGGCAGACACAGCGGTAGCCGGGGCCAGCTTACCCACTTTAGCCTTTCGCTTTCCCAGATGCAAATCGTATGAGAGCACTCAAAACTCTGCATGCGGCCATCTTGGAATCCCACTTCTATCAAATGTATGTTTTTATAGTTTTTAAGCTTTGTGATTATTATATTTTTGATTATCTGCTATCTTTAGAAAACTTGTTTGATTTATGACTACCCCTTTGGTCTCCTTTTTGCCTGTTTTCTTTGCAAAAGGACTCTCTTTCCCTCTCTCTCTCGCTTGCCGAGCGAATGAAAGTACTTGAACTGCTCTTGTGCTAAAGAATTGATTGTATGTAATAATATTAGATAGTACAATGAGTTGTAGGTAGGGGTGAGTCACACTTACTAACATATTATTGAGATATATCCATACTACATGTGTCTTCTCAGGGATCGGTAGCTGCATGGACATATTGCGTGTGGTAGATAAACATTGCACATGAACAAAAGGGCCTACATCCATGCAGAAAATGTGTATGATTATTATGAAAGTGTGAATGTGAGAGGTATGAAAATGAATATGATAAAGAGAAGACAGAATAAAAATGGGAACGCAAAGAAATATAGAAACAGCAGAAGACGACCATATAGCCTATCTAGTCACTCCTCCATATCAACACTATAGTCTCTTTTTTTCCCTTAGAGATCCTCTGCGTTTGTCCCATGTTTTTTGAATTCAGATACTGTCCTTGTCTCTACCACCTCTACTGGGAGACTATTCCACGAATCTACCACTCTTTCAATAAAGACATATTTCCTCATATTCCTCCCGAGTCTATCCCCTTTCACCCTCCTCCCATGCTCCCTTCTTGCAGAGCTTACTTTCAATCAAACGAGAGTCTCCTTTTATGCATTTATGCCATGGAAGTATTTAAACATCTCTATCATATCTTCTCTATTCCGCCTTTCCTCTAACATATACATATTAAGATCTTTAAATCTGTCCCCATATGACTTATAATGAGGATGACTGACTATTTTTGTAGCCACCCTCTGCACTGACTCCAGCCTGTTTATATCCTTCTGAAGGTGCGGTCTCCAGAATTGCACACAATACTCCAAATGAGGTCGCACCAGATACTTACACAAAGGCACTATCACCTCCTTTCTTCAGCTGGCCATTCCTCTCCCTGTGCACCCAAGCATCCTTCTGGCTTTTGCCATTGCCTTTTCTACCTGTCTAGTCATCTTAAAATCATCAAAAACAATCATGCCCGGGTCTCCCTCTTCTTTTATGAACAGAAGTACTTTGCCCCCTACGCTGTACCACTCCCTTCGATGTTTGCATCTGAAATGCATGACCCTGCACTTTTTAGCATTAAATCTGAGCTGCTAAATTCTTGATCATTCTTCAAGCTTAGCTAGATCCTTCCTTATGTTATCTATTCCTTCCTGGGTGTCTATTCTATTGCAGATTTTGGTATCACCCGCAAAGAGGCAAACTTTACCCAACAGCACTTCCACAATATCACTAACAAAGATGTTAAAAAGAATCAGACCACGGACATATCCCTGCAGCACACCACTGGTAACATCCTTCCTCTCAGAGTGAGCTCCATTTACCTGTACCCTTTGTCGCCTCCCACTCAACCGATTTTTAACCCAATTATTCACTATCTCCAGGAACAAGCAGGAATGTAGTCTTCATATATGGGTATCGTTGGCATCGACGGAGCCTGCGTGGGAATGCTCCCCAGCGTCCTATAGGAAAGCTTTTGGGAGCATCCCACAGCGCCTGCGTGCTGCCTTCCCACCTTTCCCACTCTCCTTCGTCAGTTTTTCGTGGCGCCGACAGGTCGCATACCCTGTCACCGCAGAAAATTCTTTCTTACTTCTTTGTTTTTTGTGGTCACGTCTGCCTTCATTCGACGCCTACCAGTACCACCGGTTCTCTTTTCTTCTTTACTAAAAAAAAAAATAAAAAAATTATATCTATATATATATATATCTATCTATATCTATATCTATATCTATATATATCTATATCTATATCTATATATCTTTTCTGAAGTACTTCTTCAGAAGCCTTTTGCCTCTCGGTGCTAGGCGCCATTTTGGGCACTAGGCCCATTTTTCTTTTACAATGGAAAAACCAGTCACTGGTTTTAAAAAATGTTTTAAGTGTGGCGGTACCATATCTGTCACCGACACCCATGACTGGTGTCTCAAATGTTTAGGACCTGACCACTCTCCATTGGATTGTCTGTCCTGTAGAAAGACGACCAAAAGGGGCCTGCAGAATAGAGCTGCAAAACTCGGTACCCTTTTTGCCGCAGATGCGATGTCCGTTGCATCGTCGTCTTCCAGGGCTTTATCTTTCTCCCATGGATCTTAGGTAACTAAACATAAGTCTGCAAAGACTAGCCAGTCCTCAAAGGGTACATCTCCTTCAAAGTATCGAGATGCCATCGGCATTGCCCTTGAGGAAAGTTCATCGGCAAAACAGCCCCGGCGCGAGGCTTCGACTTCCAAAGCACTAACGGGACTCCAGGATGTTCTCGAGGCTTCCACTTCTGCAGAACTACTGGTGCCATGCTCTGGCATCCTGACTGTTTCTACCGGTACTGACACCCAAGCATCGGCAGGAGCGATAGATCAAAGATTTCTCGCTATCGAACGCAGTCTAGCGGCTCTAACGGCTTCGTTATCGTTGAAACTGCTTCAGACTGTTCAACAGGCACCAGTACCGACATCGGTACCGGTGCCATCGGCACCAGCCTCGGCAGGTATACCTCCCATGCTGAGTCTAGAGTCCATCCCCGGTATCAAAGGATCGGTACCGAGACACCTCAATACCAACTTCGATCGATACCGGTACCGTGCCTTGCACTAACATCGGGATAAGAGATATTTTGAATCTTCCCATTCCAATGACTCCGATGACTCTGCCGATACCAGAGCACTTCTTCTGGAGGATCCATCTCCTTCTCCTCAGCATAGAATGTCTCCTCCAAGGATATGTCCTTCCAGGATTTTATTTGTGATGTGGCTTGAGGCCTTGCAATCACAGTGGCTCCTGAAAAGGAGCCTAGGGCAGAAGAGTTAGAGATTCTTCAATACCCTAAAACTCCTAAAGAGGCAGCTACTTTGCCCATTCATAAGATCCTGCATGATCTCATGCTGAGAATGTGGGAGACTCCTTTAACCACATCTCCACACTCTCGCAGACTCGATACCATGTACCAAGTTCCACCTTGTCCTGGCTTTCAGAAGACTCAGTTACCATACCATTCAATGGTAATGGAATCGGCCATGCACAGGATAAAGAGTGCAAAAAGACATTCTTCCAGTCCTCCAGGCCGCGAGTCCAGGACTCTCGATGCTTTTGGGTGTCGATGCTTTCAAGCTTCCATGCTCTCAGCTAGAATCAGCTCATACATCCTATACATGGGGATGTTCCTCAAAGAGGTTACAGGAGACTTGGAGCTTATGAGCCCCCTTCTTCCTGATGATAAAAGACAGGATTTTCTTCCTCTGGTCAGACATGCCCAAGATGTTTCCATGTTTGTCAACCGTGCATCCTTTGATTGCTTTGAATGCATCAGCGGAACCTCTGCTATCTCCATTGGTGCACGTCGTATTGCCTGGCTTCAGACATCATACTTGGAAATTTGGGTGCAAGATAATCTGGGAAACATTCCTTGCACAGGAGAAAATCTCTTTGGCAAGAACTGGCAAGAAAAAGCTAATGAGATCGACTCTGACAATATTACCTTGGACAGGTTGTCAAAATCTACAGCCAACCCAGCAAAGAAAAGATCTAATAAAAAACCCTTTTTCAATAGGAAAAAGAAGTTTTATTCTTCTTATACCCAGCAGGGTCACTGTCCAGTCCATGCTGCCCAAAAGGGACAACAGAAACAAACTAGACAACAGAAGAAACCAAAAGTCCCAAGAGCTCAGTAGGCTCAGCCTCCTCAGGGGCTTTGACTATTTTCTAGAGAATTTAGCCTTCCTGCCCCTGCAGGGTCCAGAACCCTCTACCATCCCCGGCAGATTATGTCAGTTTGCCACCAGATGGCACCAAATAATATCAGAACACTGGACTCTGTCCATTGTACGAGAGGGGTACAGACTTCATTTTCACAGAATGCCCCCTTCTACAATCATAAGACAGTTCAATTCTCAAACCCCTGTCGCCAATCTTCTGAGTCAGGAGGTCACAATACTTCTTGCCCAGGGAGCAATAGAAGAAGTACCCATACCTCAACAGGGTACAGGGTTCTACTCCCCCTATTTTCTCATCCCAAAGAAAACAGGGGGACACAGACCCATTTTGGACCTCAGAGAATTGAACAAACATCTGTTCCAAGAAAAATTCAAAATAATCTCTCTTGGAACACTTCTGCCATACCTTCAGAGTCAGGATTGGCTATGTTCTCTAAATCTAAAGGATGCTTATACTCATATACTCATCCATCCAGATCACAGGAAGTTCCTTCGATTCCTTTTCCAGGGAAGACACTTCCAATACAGGATTCTTCCCTTCGGTCTGGCTTCTGCCCCAAGAGTTTTCACAAAATGCATGGCAGTAGTAGCTGCATTCCTACGGACTCTGGGGATATTCGTCTTCCCTTACTTGGACGACTGGCTCATTCAAGCACCCACGGCTCCAGAAGCCAACTCTACTCTTACTCGCACAATGCGAGTTTTGCATTACTTGGGATTGGTCATAAACCTTCCAAAATCCCATCTCGCTCCTTCTCAGTCCCTAGAATTCATAGGAGATTGCCTAGATACCAGACAATCAAGGGCATTCCTTCAAGAGCCCCGCTGTCTTCGCATAGTGCAGCTAGCTTCCCAAGCAGCGGTAAAAACCTCCCTAACTGCTTGGGAAATGCTTCGGCTACTGGGACATATGGCATCCACTGTACAAGTGGTTCCCTATGCTCGTCTTCACATGCAAGCAGCCCAGTGGACCCTATCCTCCCAATGGACACAGGCCTCAAGTCGCCTATCGGACAAAATAAGAAACTCAGAACATCTTATTTCGTCCCTCCAATGGTGGCAATCGCTGGAAAACCTTCTTATAGGCTTTCCTTTCCATCAGCCCCTATTCCAGGCCACTCTAACAACAGATGCGTCCCAGTTGGGATGGGGGGCCCACCTGCACAATCTCTCCACCCAGGATCTCTGGACCCCAGAGGAGGCTTGTCTTCACATAAGCCTCCTATAACTCAGAGCAATTCTTCCTTGCTCTCCGAGTATTCCAAGTCAGCTACAAGACAGTCCTAGTCCAAACAGACAATCAAGTAGCCATGTTCTATGTGAACAAGCAGGGCAGAACAGGCTCTCTGTCGTTATGCAACGAAGCTTTAGGACTATGGGCCTTCACCAGAGAGCATCAAATTCACCTCCTCGTGGTATATCTTTCCAGGCATTCAAACCTTTGGGCAGACAAACTCAGCCGAGTACTGCTGCCTCACGAATGGTCCCTCCACTCGGACCAGATTGCCTGAGTATTCCAAATCTGGGGAACCCCAGACATAGACCTCTTTGCAAGTCCACAGAATGCCAAATTTCCCCGGTTCTGTTCCAGAATTCCAGCAAAAAACTGTCAGGCAAGGGATGCTTTCCTTCTTCATTGGGGTCAGGACTTCCTCTATGCCTTCCCACCCATTTCCCAAAACACTGTTCAAGCTTCAGAGAGACAGAGGTCGTATGATACTCATAGCTCCACGATGGCCACGGCAAACATGGTATCCTCTGCTTCTACATCTCTCTCGGGCTACACCTCTGGAGTTGGGATGTGCTCCAGATCTTCTCTCCCAGGAGAACGGGATGCTATGGCACCCGAATCCCCAGCCCCTGCATTTCAGGGCCTGGTTGCTGAAAGCCTAGAACTTCAGGATCTCAACCTCTCTCAACAGGTAAAGGATATCCTTCAGCCTTCCAGAAAACCCTCCACCAGGCGATCATACGCCTTCAAGTGGAAACGGTTTACCATATGGTGTTCTCAAAAGGGACTTAACCCTCTTGCAATACCTTCATTTATCAGATTCTGGTCTTAAGACCAATTCAGTAAGAGTCCATCTTAGTGCTATTGCAGCCTCTTAAAAGCCTCTAAATGGACAACCTATTCCCTCTCATCCACTCATAGCAAGATTTATGAGTGGTCTTCTACTAACAAAACCTCCCATTAGACCACCACCGGTGGCATGGGATTTGAACTTTGTTCTCGGGCAGCTCATGAAACTGTCCTTTGAACCTTTAGCCACTACATATCTAAAATTCCTTTCATGGAAGGTCATCTTCCTAATTGCAATCACGTCTGCACGACGCATTAGTGAGTTACCAGCTTTAGTAGCTGATCCTCCTTATACAAGATTTCACCATGATAAGGTTGCTCTTAGGACTCATCCTCACTTTATGCCAAAGGTGGTCTCGCCTTTCCACTTAAACCAAGCGATTTACCTTCCTGTATTCTTTCTGAGGCCTCATGCCTCCAATGCAGAAAGGAATCTTCATACCTTAGACTGCAAAAGAGCCTTAGCCTTTTACCTTAAAAGAACGCAGCAACATAGAAAATCTTCTCAACCTTTTGTTGCTTTTGATTCTAGTCATTTGGGACTTCTGGTTTCCAAAAGAACTCTCTCTATCTGGATTGCACAGTGCATATCCTTCGCTTATGAGAGTAAGGGGCTTTCTCTCGAAGGCCATGTCACAGCTCATAATGTGAGAGCCATGGCAGCTTCTATGGCTAACCTTTTTTCTGTGTCTATAGACGACATCTGCAGAGCAGCTACTTGGGCTTCAGTGCACACTTTTACAGCTCACTACTGTTTAAACAAGGACTCCCGTCGGGATGCCTTGTTTGGCCAAGCTGTTCTTCAGCATCTCTTTCAGACTTAAAGCAACTCCTACCCACCGTCCGGCTTTGGATGCCAGAGATCCATGGGAGGAAGCATGATCCATTCTCACCATTGGTTTGCAGCTTCCTGGGGCCATATCCCTGGCATCTCTTAGCTGGGGAGTCCCCATATGTGAAGACTACATTCCTGCTTGTTCCTGGAGATAGCGTAGTTACTCACCTGTAACAGGTGATCTCCAGGAACAGCAGGAATTTAGTCTTCACAACCCACCCACCTCCCTTAGGAGTTGTCTCTCTCTCTCTCTCTCCTTCTCTCCTTTTGTCTCAGCAATAAACTCAACTGACGAAGGAGAGTGGGAAAGGCAGGAAGGCAGCACGCAGGTGCTGTGGGATGCTCCCAAAAGCTTTCCTATTGGATGCTGGGGAGCGTTCCCACGTGGGCTCCGTCGGTGCCGATGATACCCGTATGTGAAGACTAAATTCCTGCTGTTCCCAGAGATCACCTGTTACAGGTGAGTAACTGCGCTTTATGGTCCATCCTAAGGGTGCTGAATTTATTTATAAGTTTATTGTTTATTGTTTATTAGGATTTGATAGACTGTCCTTGGCAAATTAAGAAGAACGGTTTATAATATTTTTAAAAACCCATAGTATAGAGAACAAAACAGAAAAAGAAAGGAACTCCTTTATAAGACAGGACGGGAGAGGCTGATAGCAAAGTAGAGAGTGAAAATTGCCTGTGAGGAACTGTGTCAAAGGCTTTACTGAAATCTAACTACATCATACCTAGGGCTCTCCCACGGTCCAACTCCCTGGTCACCAGTCAAAGAAATCAATCAGATTTGTCTGACAAGACCTACCTCTGGTAAACCCATGCTGCCTCAGATCCTGCAATCCATTGGACCCCAGAAACCTCACTATCCTCTGGTTTAGGATTAGATCAGTAAAACAGAAATATTGTGAATGGCAACTAAAGCAAAGAGTGGAGGAATAGCTTAGTGGTTAGAGCAACAGTCTAGTACCCAAGAGATCAGGGTTCAATTCCTGCTGGCACTCCTTGTGACCTTGGACAAGCCACTTTATTTACCTGAAGGAGAGGTTGGCAGGGTGGGAGGGGATAAGGGAAGTGGAATTGCAATGTGCTAAACTAAAGGAGGCAATAAAAGGTGCAACAGATACACATGTAAGAAAAGTAAATAAAAACAAGAGGAAAAGGAAGCCGATTTGGTTCTCCAAAGAAGTGGCTGCACAAATAAAGGCAAAAATCGCAGCTGTCACAAAATTCAAAAGCTCGCAAACAGAGGAGCACAGAAAAGAATACAAGATCAAACTAAAAGGGAGAAAATGAGAAATAAGGATAGCAAAAGAAAAGAAGGCTAAAGATGTGAAGTGTGGCGACAAGACGTTTTTCAGGTATATTCGGGAGAGGAGGAAAATCAGAGGTGGAATTGCAGGACTCAAAAGCGCTGGGAACGGATTCGTGGAAAGTGACATAGATAAGCGAAAATGCTAAACAAATACTTCTGCTCTGTTTTCATTAGAGAAAATCCTGGAGAAGGACCACCTGTGTTTGACAAATATACAAATGGGAATGGAGTAGATACCACACCATTCAAAAAAGATGATGTGTTAGAGCAGCTTGCAAAACTTAAAGTGGAGAAGTCTATGGGACCAGATGGGATACACCCCAGGATACTGAAAGAGCTCAGAGAGGTTCTTGCAGGGCCTTTAAAGGATGTTTTTAATAGATCCTTGGAGACAGGAGAGGTTGCACAGGACTGCAGAAGGGCTGATGTGGTACCTCTCCACAAAAGTGGTAGTTGGGAAGAAGTGACAAACTACAGGCCTGTGAGTTACCTCTGAGGCGGGAAAATTAATGGAGGCGCTTCTGAAAGAGCGAATAGTGGACTTCCTTGAAACCAACAGGTTGCGTGATCCGAGGCAACATGGTTTTATCAAAGGACAATCTTGCCAAACAAATCTGATTGAGTTCTTTGACTGGGTGACAATAGAACTAGATCAAGGGCATTCAATGGATTGATCTACCTAGATTTCAGAAAAGCCTTTGATACTGTTCCTCATAGGAGGCTTAACAATAAACTCAACAGCTTTGAGATGGGTCCCAAGGTGGTGCTGGATCAGAAATTGGCTGACTGACAGATGACAGAAGGTGACGGTAAACAGAAATCACTCGGATGAAAGGAAGGTGATTAGCGATGTGCCCCAGGATTCGGTCCTGGGACCAGTACTGTTCAATATATTTGTGAGTGATATTGCCGAAGGGCTGAATGGAAAAGTCTGTCTCTTTGCAGATGACACCAACATTTACAACAGAGTGGACTCCCCTGAGGGAATGGAGAACATGAGGAAAGATCTACAAAAGCTGGAAGAATGGTCTAATGCTTGGCAGTTAAGATTTAATGTGAGGAAGTGCAGTGGCAGGCACTTGGGAAGCAGAGATCCAAGGGAATTGTATGCGATAGGGGGCAAGAGATTGGTGTGCACAGACTAGAAGAAGGACTTCGGAGAGATTGTTTCTGACGATCTCAAGGTGGCAAAAGCCAGAATGATGCTGGATTGCATACAGAAAGGAATTACCAGCAGAAAGGAAGAGGTGCTAATGCCACTATACAAGTTGCTGGTGAGGCCTCACTTGGAATATTGTGTTCAGTTTTGGAGACCATATCTCACAAAGGATATAAAAAGGCTGGAAACAGTTCAGAGGAAGGTGACCAAAATGATTTGGAGCCTGCATCATTGTTTATTGTTTACTTACATTTGATATACCGCCCCCCCATTACATCGGGGCGGTTTACAGTACAAAAATAATTTTGAAATAGAAAAGGAAAAAGAAGTTACAATAATCTGAGAGGTACAGAGACAAGAGGTAAGGACAGCAATCGAGAAAGAAGAGGGGGGACAGAGGAAATTCATAGAGAAACATTAAAAGTAAGGAGAAAAGATGGGTTTTAAGAAGGGAACGAAATTTGGGGTAGGATTCTTCTAATCGGAGGGAAGTGGGAAGTGAGTTCCAGAGGGAGGGGCCCAAATAGAAAAAGACTGATTTCCGGGTAGATTGTAAGTGAGCTTTGGAGGGAGCTGGGAGGTGAAGATTTAAGAGAAGAGACTTGAAGACCTAAATATGTACACTCTGGAGGAGAGGAGGGACAGGGGAGACATGATTCAGATCTTTAAATACTTAAAGAGAAATTATGAACAAATAAACCTCTTCCAAAGATGGGGAAGCTGTAAAACTAGAGGGCATAGGGGGCAAATTGAAAGGCAATGTCAGGAAATACTTTTTCATTGAAAGGGTGGTGGATGCTTGGAATGCCCTCCCGATGATAGTGGTGGGGACAAACACAGTGATAGAATTCAAAATGGCATGGGACAGACACAGTGGATCCACTTTATAGCAACAGGATAAAATTAAAATAAATATAATTATCTCTTATATCTCATCAAATGGGGGTGATCTACATGGAGCATTGGGTACACCCCTAAACAAAGGCACGGGGAGGGGTGACCTGCACGGAGCGGCAGGTGCACCTACTCTTGCAGCTTTTGCTGGGCAGACTAGATGGACCATACTGGTCTTTATCTGCCGTCATATGCCATGTTACTATGTTAACAGATTTTTGATATACAGCTTTCTATCAGTCAAAGTGGTTTACACAGAACTTTGTTTTTACAAGGAATAGATTTCGAACAGCATTAGAACTTATACAATAAGTATGGGGAACTGATAACAAAGAACATTTTTAAGGCTGCTAACCAAACTATATACAAGACTTTATCCTCCATTGCCTTGGAAGAAATGGCCTAGCAATCTACTGTACTTCCAGTCTTACCTTGTAAGAAAACACAGAGGCTGTGCCCGGATTCAGCACGGACTTGATGACACTTAAAAAACTAAACTAAACTAAACTAAAGCAAATATTACAGTGTGTTTTCCATGCTGAGGAGAATGACACCTGGTGAGAAAAGTGAGACTGGCCCTTTAAAATTGACTTCTGTACGTGCGAATTAAGCCTGCGTTCAAAACTAGGACAAGCACATTAAAACATGGACGTGTAAAGGTGATAAGAGTAAGAGAAGAGGGACTGTTGCAGCTAGCCTTCCGATTTCTCCTAAACCGTAAAAAAAAGTTCTGAAAGCATCAGGATGGCTCTTTTAGGAATCAATGGCAGTTCCCACTCTGAACTGCAGGTAGGAGCAAATTAATTTGAATCTGAAAAGTGCCAGTTCTGGGAGAGTGGAAGGCATAAATGGAGCGTCGCACATCAAGTATATTTATCAGACTGCGACAAGCATTTGCGTTCCTGCCAAATACCTCTTGAAAACTGCAATCAAAGCAGATAATTTCAGGTGCTCCCATTATTTACCTTCGAGACGGCCAAAAGAATTTGGGCGACTCGATGTCTTCAGTGTTGGATTAGACGTTCTCTTATCTGTCTGAAAACTGATCTGCAGGAAACATCCCTTGGCAGGGTTGGAGGTCCTCACACATTTTTCAGAAATCAAACACAGAAGAACAAAGAGGGTCAGTTCAACCTTGTGGTAGTGAACAAAAAAAGGAAGTTTTTAAAGCACGCTGGAGTAGGGCGCCTTCAGCAGAGTAAGACCGCGCTGCATTCAGACCAATTCAAAATAAGCCAAAGCATTCTTTTCAGATTGGGTTAATAATCGGACTCCGTGTAGGAAACACTGCCCCTGCTTTTCTATTTTTTGTTTTGATTTTGGTTTTGCTTGTTCCTTAGCAGAGGACAGACTCTGCTGTCCACTAAAGAGGTTCTGGTGTGCGTCTCTGCGTGTTTTTAATATTGCTTTGCAAAACACACATAACTCACTGCATGCTCTTTCAGCCACCATTCGGCATACAATAATGAAAGCCTAGACTTTTATTCATGGCTTTTAAAGCTCTACAAATGTGGTGCCAAACCTAAGTCTCCAGGCCACGTCTGCTAAAGTGCACTAAATGCTTAATGCGCATTTCACCTACCTACTAGGGACCATGGTGACAATTACTGCACAGGCAAGACAGGTACCTCATGCTAACTCCCGCGGTAACTGCAAACCGTGTGATGGAGTGAGGAATGGGCAGGGCAGGCGCGGAGAACGGGCAAGGAGAGCACATTGCTGTTAGCACAGGAGGCCAATTGAGCGTCAATGGCAACAGTTGCAATTAGCATGAACTGCAAATGCCACAGCAACGTGTCAGGGTACAGTTCAGGGTGGTAACTGCCAGGAAAATGCGGGGTACGACCCTGACAGGACATGACTGTTGCACATAACATGTTAGTTTTAGTACCAGAGCCTAGGGCACGGTAGTAAACATGCCCCAAGGCGAGCTCTTTATTATGCAAAGTCGGCGTCTTGACCTTGGTCTTCAGACATTTAAAAACCGTGTGAACTACACTCTCATGACCAGGAGATATGCAACACTTCTTTCCGTGGGGAGGCTGAGGTTTAATGCTGCAGAATCATGGATTAAGATTTCTTATTGTCTCTCTCTTGGTGTCTAGCCTCTAGAGCTTTCTTTGTATTGCAGAAGCTAACTCAATTTTTTAACATTGATTTTAGTTTGATGCTTTATTACTGTTAACAGTGCTGTATGCATGATTTTCATTTATATCCCCTTCTTGACCATACACTGTAGTTCCCAATATTCAAAGTTTGCTTTAAATCAAAGGTTCATATTTGAGTTTTTAAAATAAAGAGACTCTTTTTTTCTCCTACAGAAGAGTCCAACAATAACTATGGGGTATGTTTACTAAACCGTCTTAACGTTACTGATGTTAGTTGCAGTCTTACTGTGACGAATGCCATATAAGGTAGTGGGTGTTCCGGTCTTAAGGTAGCATTTTGGGTTATCGCGCCATAAAGTCCATTATTGCGCGATAAAGGGAGCCATGGCACGTTAATGCGCGTTAGCCTTAATTAGGCACGCTGACCTACAAACACAGCAACAGAGGTGTAGCACAATGGTTAATACATTGACTGCTGATACAGTGGTCATGAGTTTGTTCCCTCAGTGCGCTCAGTTAAAAGACTGTCTGAGGCAATCCCTTTTCCTGCTTGTAACAGTCAAACACATTCCAACAATTTGCACTGCCAGCCAAAAAAGCCTCACCCCAGTGCCGCAACCTAATGCACCTTTTAGGGCGCACCATAAGGCACATCATAAAGCACCACGTCATCCAAGGCAGGTCATAATGTGCCCCAGAGGGCAGCAGAAAAGGTTGGCACCCTCCAAGGCAGCATATAAGGCACCCCATAAGCTGGCCAAACCTAAAGGTGCCACGAAAGATGCCCCAGGGATGCGAAGGTGACACAGGAGATGGTGCCCAGGGGCACAAAGGTGCCCCAAAGTCACAAGCATGAAATGTATGGCTCAAACACAGATGTAACCATAACACTGCACAGAGCACCAAAGAAAGGCAATGAACCAGTGATGGAAGGAAGTAGATGATGGAGCTCATGGACCAGCGAAATCTGCATGCAGCCCATGTGGCAGCAGGTAAAGTGGACAAACATATTGGGGGCAGCTGTACCGATGTGCAGGGTGATGGTAATGTACAGTGCAACACTGACAGTATGTGGCAGAGGATGGGGATATGTGTCCACCAGAGGAGGTAGAGGTGGCAGGATAAGTGCAATGACAGGAGGACAGAGGAGAGCAGTGCCATGCAGAGCAGACACAGCAGAGGCAAGCATGAAGAGCCGCAATGCAGAAAAGTGTGCCAGTGCAGGACATGGGTAGCAACCTGCATAGTAGGGCAGGACGCCACACAGCTGGCACACACACATAGACGGACAGAAGGATGGATGGCAACAGTGATGAGGGTATAATGTGGCGGCAGCACAGATCTGCACAGATATGACTGTTACATGAATGAAACGTAGTTGTGTAGGACAGCCATAAAAAAAAGAGGAACAGAGAGGAATTGAATGCATGACCTCTGCTATTGAAGTCATTGCATTAACCTTTGTGCTACATCACTATGGGAGTTATCATACCAATGGCTGGCTACAGAAAGAGTGCACATCACCATAAAACTGTCTGCTGTGGCTACCAGGATAGGATAGAACCAACAGTACCCATAATGCAATTCACATGCAGAACAGCAGTCTACATCTGCTCACCATATGGGGTATGCACCTCTACAGCACATCAGCTTGGTAGGGGGAAATGACAGTGCGTGTTACTGGCACAGAGTACCCACAGGCCATGCCAATGTGCATGCTCTGTGCTCACCCTGAGGGTAAGGTGGAGTGGCCAGCACCAGGTCCGCAGGACCCGGGTTGGTTGAGGTGGGCTGATGTCAGCACACACACCACACAGGTATGTCAGTAATTGAGCCCCAGAAAAGAGAACCCATAAATATCACTTGAGAGAAATACTGTATAGCACTATGCGGGAACTTAGCCATGCCGTGGTCACTGCTCAGTCAGGGTGAGAGTGACCTCCCAGCATGACATGCTGTGGCCACCCTATCCGTGCAGGTGGTGGTCAGGCACTACAATGTCCCAGTCATTGCCCTATACCCTGTGCAAATGCATCCTGCCCATGCCACCCTGTCCGGGCCATACCCACAGTACCTTGCTCCTCATTATGCACATTGGCAGGTTAACACTGGAAACAGTGCAAGCAATGTGGGTTCAGTAAGGTGTAGGTAGCCACAACACACTGGATAGACAGACACACACTCCCACACCTGTGCCAGCATTGTGCAAATATAGAGGTTTGTGGCAGCCCTGGCCGCCAAACCTGTCCTGGACACAGTGTGGGCATTGCTATGGTACTCAATACTGTTAGGGTCACTCCCCGGGGTGGTAAACACTGTCAGAATCAATAACTGAAACACACTCCACAGATATCAGAAAGGTCGCAATGATGAATCTCTATCAACAAATTGTGCTTAACTTAGGATTTGTTAGCTGACATTAATCATAGCAACCTTTTGATATATGTGGAACGTGTTCCCAAGTTTAGGATGGCATTGCTAAGGTATGCAGGTGCCAGTATTGGGAGATGCTGCTCCGCGCAGGGCCCAACACCCTGACTCTCCATGAGGCTTTGGATAGTGGAGCCTGTGGGTGTGGGTGTTTGTGCCCCTGTTGGCCGCTGCTGTAGGGCAGAGGTTCCCAACTCTGGTCCTGGTGGGCCAAACACTGTTCAGGTTTTCATGCTGTCCCTAATGAATATGCATGAGATACATTTGCATACAATGGGGGCGGCACATACAAATGCAGCACAGGCATATTTATTGGGGACAGCATGAAACCTGAATGGTGTTTGGCCCTCCAGGACTGCAGTTGGGAAACTCTGCTCTAGGGATTGCACATGTTTATGGTGTCTGTGCTCTGTAGGGTAAAATATAGGCGTTTCAGGCATGTTTACTTTATCTGCAATAAAGGTTCTGTCTTTATTACCATGGTTTAGTACTGGGTAAAATATGGGGACAGGGTTGGCAGGAGCCACAGCTGGGACTTGAACTTGTGACCTTCTGCTCCTGAACACACTGGCTGTGTGTACTGCACCACACTGTTGCCACAGGGACAGATCATTCCCTGGGGATACCATGACTGTTCGTCAGACAGACCCTGTCTGTTGCAGTGCACGGCACCCACCTAAACGGGGCTAGGCCATGGTCTGCTGTGGAGAGATGCCACTGCCCCCTCTGCCACCATGCTGCCATGCCCATTATGCCGGTGGTGCTGGTGGTGTGCAGTCCCAGGCCATCCAGTGTGCCGGTAGGCAGTTGCCTATGGTGTGGGTTCTCGGGTAGGGGTGCCTACATGGACATGCACGCTTTCCCCCGGCACCGCCTGCCAATGTTATGTGCCCTTGGGGGTACCTGCTGGGTAATATCTCCTGTGACTCTGTGGGACACACACTCGTGCCCATGTTGGACCCTCGTCAGTTGCTGTCTTGCTGCTTTAGAGTTTTGGCATTCCTATGTACCACCTAGGCATCTGCCTAGTCCACACTGTGCCCCAGCTGGACCACAGCATGTGCCACCTGCAGCCCCCTGTATCCCATTTGCAGCATCAGTACAGTTGCCCTTTCCTATGTGCCCACTCTGCTGTTGCTGCACATGTGCACGCCCTAACAAACATGCCTAATCTAAACGACAGAAACCCTAATCAGCGCTATTTCAATGTGGGATCATTCACTTTGTAGTGGGACAGAGCATAGACCCTTCCAAACATGATATCTTAATTTTTATGCTTTGTCAGTAGTGTTGCTTTATGTTTATCATTAATATTACTATTGGCCAGCTTGGTTATTGGGATTTTAAATGTGGTTCTGGTCATTTTATGTGTTTATTTGCCTTTTTGGTTCCTGCACATGTATCACAACTATCACTTTTCTGAGTTGCCCTGCCTTTGCTGCACATTGTTGACTTAAATGGTTTCTCTTTCCTGCAAATGTGCCTAACGCGAGGGTTTCACTGGCATTAGTGTTCACACCTGGATTTCACAGTGTTAGTGTGCCTGGAGCCTCTCCCTGCCCCCTCTCCACCCATTGATCCCTTCTCTCCACCCTCTGGGAAGCCTTACTCCAACTTCAGACCCAGATTTCACAGCGTTAGTGTGCCTTAACGCCACCACTGTGTTATCATGCGATAACATCACTTATCACACGATCGTACCACTGCTGTGACGTTAAGACAGTTTAGTAAACATACCCCTATGTCTTCATCTCAAGCAGTTTGGCTGAAAGCTCTCTAAACGCCTGCGTTCTTTTACAATAAACAAAAATAGTGGTTTGCCTGATTGGCAGGGTGGCACTGTGAAGCCCTTGGCATGCATGAACCAGCTTCATAGTTCTGCATCTTTGCTTTTATGGCCCCGGTATGGGACAGCATCACTGGTATAAAGTTCAGAGTGACACCGCTTGGGCAGCTTAGGAACAGCTCTGGACCATTCCCAAAAGGAACAGTCACTGTTCTAAGCAATTGCCACTTTAACCGGGTCATAAAATTTGTATTTCCAGCACATCTGAACTAGTGGCTGGATTCTAATTATTAATTAGAGTTGAATAAGAAGCAGTTACCCCCCTCCCTTTATCGTGACTATAGGAATGGGACAGTTAAGGTGTCTCAAGGAAGCAAGTTGGGGATCTCGTACCCAAAATGGTAGAGTACATAGCAACATAGTAAATGACGGCAGACAAAGACCAGCATTGTCCATCCAGTCTGCCCAGCAATACGGCAAGAGTAGGTGCACCTGTGCAGGCCACCCCTCCCCGTGTCTGTCTAGGGGTGGACCCACCACTCCATGTAGGACATCCCTATTTGTTGAGAAGGTATATGGTTCAGTTTATTTTGTTTTTATCCTGTTTCAGTAAAGGGATCTGCTGTGCTTGTCCCATGCTGTTTTGAATTCCGTCACCGTGTTTGCCCCCACCACTTCCATCGGGAGAACATTCCAAGCATCCACCACCCTTTCAGTGAAAAAATAATATTTCCTGACATTGCCTTTCAATTTTCCACCTTGCAGCTTCATGTTATGCCCTCTAGTTTTGCAGCTTCCCCGTATTTGGAAGAGGTTGGTTTGTTCATCGTTCCTCTTTAAGTATTTAAAGGTCTGAATCATATCTCCCCTATCCCTCCTCTCCTCCAAAGTGTACATATTGAGGTCTTAAAGTCTCTTCTCACGCAGGCTCCAAAACATTTTGATCGCCTTCCTCTGAACAGTTTCCAGTCTTTTTACATCTTTTGCAAGATATGGTCTCCAAAACTGAGCACAGTATTCCAAGTGAGGCCTCACCAGTGACCTGTACAGTGGCATAAGTACCTCCTCCTTTCTGCTGGTAATCCCTCTTTGTATGCAGCCCAACATAGATATGGTCTCCAAAACTGGACACAGTATTCCAAGTGAGGCCTACATAACAGGAAGGCAAAGACAAAAGGTGTTCTGGAAAGCAGAACTCTTGCAAACAGTCTAAATGATCTTATTTTACTGTCATCTACTCCAAGGCTTTGCAAAGCTGTTCCGGAGTCCCTACAACCAATCGGATGTTCAGGATATCCTCAATGAATATGCATGAAATAAATTTGCATGCATTGAGAAGATGCAAATTAAAGAGGGGCAAGATTTTACACAAAACCACACTGAAACAAGAGTAAAACAAAAGAAGAAATAATATTAAGATGATAAAAAGATGTATATCTTATAAAATAATAATGTCTACATTTGACAATTAGATTAAAATTCTACAACAATAATAAAACCCAACATGGCCATGTTTCAGGACAACATGGAGCAATGTCCTGCAAGCATGTTGTACTGCATTCACTCAGAAGATGGTATATTTTTTAATCTGTTGTCTTATTGATGTGGATAACAGAGTACAGCAGCAACTACCAATTGATGAACAAGATGTTTTTTTTGCCATTTGGTCTGGATGCTTATATAAGGAATTTTTGATAGCAAAGACTGATATATCTTGTTTTAGTTTTTATACCCCTGCTGGAAGCAGAAGCAGAAGCCAAAGCAAGGCCATGTTTGGTTTTATTGTTAGTGCGTAATTTTAATATACTTGTCAAACATAATAAATAAGGTATTTTTTTCTAAAATATTTATTATTTCATGATCTCTCATCTGTTGATAGTCATTGAGGATTTCTTAATACCCAACCACTTAGGGGTTCTCCAGGACAGGTTTTGGAACCATTGTATATATTACTACACATAGATCGCAATTCTCAGCCCTCCCCTAATGGCACAATTAGTCAGTTGGGGCTGCAGGATTACAACAATGAATATGTATGAAATAAATGTACAGATGTTGAAGAGCCATTGTAAGAAAATCTCTCATGGATAATCATTGTGGTAATCCTGAAGATTTGACTAGCTAGGTGAACCACCAAGAGAAGGGAAAAATACTGACATTTTATTTATCAATTAATATCCTTTCCTTGAGTTCTGCTAAACCAGACCTGACAAGTGGGTTGTGTTCCTCTACCAGCAGATCGGTAAAGACAAAGAACCAATGAAAAGCTCAGGTTTCAATATCATCATTCCTGGGCCTCTATGCACCTTAGCCAGCAGAGGGCCCTACACTATTTGCCCCAAAGCATATGAAAGATACAGAGCAAGCCTTACACAATCTCAAATGTGGACAACAATGAATAATCAACAGTAGCAAACTATATATAGGAAAGTAGAAACCGAAGGCTGTCAGTAAAAGATGAGCCTGTAGAACCAAAGTATAAAAATCATGGGGGAACCAAGAGTACCGCAGCAGAAGAACAGAGCAATCCAGTTTTAGGGGCGGGCCCTGGACTGGTCTAGCAGGACTCAAGGAGAGGATATTAACTGGTAAATAAAATGTCACATTCCATATCGTCCTGCTAGACCAGTCCAGACAAGTGGGATGTACTAAAAGCTACAACACTGCTGGGCAGGAAGACACCAAAAACTACAAAACCAAAAACAAAACAACCACTCAAACCCAATGAAAATTCCAAAAGATTGTCTGTGAAGCAAGAAAAGTGTATGAATGTAACTTTTTTTGTCGGGTCTTGCACAACTGGGGAGAATGTAGTTTAACTCCCAATGTGAGCGTGACCCATTTTAATGATACAAAAGTCTAGAACGAAGTTAGAAAGTAGCTACACTTAACTAAACAGTCCAGAATCCACTACTACCACATTCCACAGACACACGTGTTTCAGGCTGATTAGCTCTGCCTCAAGTGCAACCCGCTTCAGGAAAAGAATCTGGTGGCAGGAAGACACAGCAGCTTGCAAAATTCTTGAGCTGAAGGCCGTGTCCACATGTGCATGGACATCCAAGCAGTAATGCATGACAAAAGTGGAAACTGATGTCCATGTTGCTGCCTGACAAATATCTGCAGGGGTTACAGAGCTCTGCTCTGCCCATGAGGATGCTTGTGCTTGGGTAGAAGAGGCACACAAACCCTCCAGGACCGGCCGATTCCGTAACAGCTACGCCGAGGCAATGGCCTCCTTAATCCAGCACCCCAAAGTTGACTCGGCCGCCATTTCACCCTGACACAGGCCTGAAAACAGCACAAAAAGATGGTGTGACTTACAAAAGGAATTCGTAACCTTCATGTATTGGAGAAGCATCTTCCAGAGACATCCACAAGGCGAAGATGTTTATCCTTCTCCCAACACTGCTGCTTAGAAAAAGGAGGGCAGGCAAACCAACAGGTTCACATGAAAGGAGACAGCACTTTAGGTAAGAAGGAAGGCACAGGCCAAATGGAAATGACCTCCTCTGAAAAAGAAAGAAGGATCTTGGCAAGACGGAGCATCCAGCTTGGAGATCCACCTTGTGGACAAATCGTAACCAAGAAGACAGTCTTGAACATCAAATCTTTAAGGTAGCATGCTTCAATGGCTCAAAGGGGGCTGCCATCAGGGCCTGGAGCACTTGACACAGATCCCAGGAAGGGATCATGGACTGAAGGGGAGGATGCAGACACCAAATACCCTAGAGAAAATATAAGACGTCCAGGTGCAAGGCCAAAGACTTGCCTGCCACTGAACCACAGAAACAGCCACCTGAACTTTCAGAGAGATAAGTGAAAGGCCCTTCTCTAGGCCATCCTGCAGAAAGACCAAGAGGGAGGACACCTTAGCTGCCTTAGGAGCCAACTGTTATGTGTCACAGCAGTGCTCAAAGAGGCACTATATTCGTATGTATAATAGCTTGAAGGACCTCCTTCGGGCACCAAGCAAAGTAGAGATTATTGCTGGAGAGTAGCCCTTACGTGCTAGCAGTCTCCTTTCAAGAGCTATGCCGTAAGTGAGAAGGGATCCTCCAGAACGATCGGTCCGTGCCGCAATAGCCCCCAAGACAGAGGCAGCCAAAGAAGAGGTGCCTGCAGGAGCCGCATCAGGTCTCTGAACCACGCTTTCTGTGGCCAATCCAGCACTTACTAGAACAATCTTGTCCAGATGGCACTCTATACGCTGAATCACATGCCTCACCAGGGGCCATGGAGGAAACATGTACAGCAGCTTCTGAGTTGGCCAAGGCTGGGTCAGGGCATCAATGCCCTCAGATCCTTTCTCCATGTGGTGATTGAAGAAGCATCAAACTTTCACATTGGAGCAGGTCACCATCAGATCCATTTCAGGGTGACCCCAGCAGCGCAGAATCAACTGAAACACTGAGGAAGTCTGCTTCCACATTGTCCACCCCGGCAATGTGCTGGGCAACAAAGCTAGGAGGTTCTTCTCTATCCAGGCAAACAGAAGATCCATCTCCAGGGCCACTTCAGTGCTCCTTGTGCTGCCTTGCCAATTGACATAAGGGGTTGAGCTTGGGGTACAAAGAAGTGGGTGTTGGATTTTACTTGGTAGTGTATTTGTGGTAGTTATTTTACTCATTTTGAGGGGTAGATACAAAGGCAGTAGTTTTGTTGGGTGTAGTTGGGTAGTGAATTTTGTGGGATAAGGGCAGTTAGTAGAGTAGTGGTGCAAGTGTGGGGGTAGTTTTGTGATAGTGGGGTAGTTGTAGAGGGTTGCTTTGGGGCAGAGGTCAATGTGCTTGTTATTGGGACAGTTTTGGGGTAGAGGTTTTGGAGGGACAGTTGTGGGGTTTTTGGGGCACAGTAAACAGGGTGGTGGGTCACTTGTGGAGGGGAGCTGGGGGTGTGGGCAGATGTGGAGGTGTAGTTTTTGATGGTGGGTAAAATAAATGTCAGGGTGGGGTAGTTCCAGGAGAGATAGTCTTAGATGTTGAGGAGTTAGTGGGGTGGTAATATAGTTGCTGGAGGTTCTTTTGGGGGCTGGGATAGTTTGCAGAGAGGTGATTTAGTTATGTGGCATAGATTTTGTGATAGGGTAATTTGTGGAGTTTTTGAGCAATTGTGAGCCTAATTTTTCTGGGAGCATGGTATTTGTGTAGGAGTAATTTTTAGTGGATGGTAGTAGTTTGCTGGATGTTTAGGGGATGTAGTTTTTGGAGGTGGGCATATTTTGCAGGATAGAAGATCATTTTTGTGTTTGTGGGGAGAGGGGGGTAGTTTTCAGTGTGGGAACAGTTTTCATGGTGGTGCTTCAGTAACAGTAGGGCTGACCCATCCACTAGGCAGACCAGGCAACTGCCTAGGGCAGCAGACCCTCATGGACAGCACAGCATGCTTTGTTAAAGTTGTGCCTTTGTGCCTCCACTGTGTTGCCCGCAGCAGGCCATGTCCTTTGACACCCATGGTGTGAAAACCATGGCCTGCTGTTCATGCCCCCTTCCAACACAACTTGCTGTCAGAGGGGGCAGCAGAGGCAGGCCACGAGGTACTGAAGAGCATGGCCTGCTGAAACGTTTGAATCAGGGGAGGGTCATGCTGCCAGACACCGCTCCCCCCAAAGTGAGAAATGGATTCAGGTTGTGCAATGGTGGCTCCTGCCTGAGGCGGTAGAAACCCTTCCGGCAGCCCTGAGAAACAGGGGGAGGGGGTGGGGGAAAGTTTGTGGGGAGATGGTTTTTGTGGTGAGGAAATTAGTGGGGGTGTAGGGCAATTGTAGGGGTATAATTATAGCATGCATTTTGCAGAGCCATGGGGCAGTTGCGGGAGGTATTTTTGGGTAGTGGGGTTGTTTGCAGGGGTATTTTTTGGGCATGGGGCAGGTGCAAGGTGCTGGAGAGGGATTTTTTGGGAGGATGGGACAGTCTGTGGGATTGTGACAGAGAACATTAGCAGTAAATATGAGAGACTGAGATCATACTCCACATACCCTGGCTTAGAAGAGACACAACTAACCCATTTGGAGAAATTGTGCCAAGAGAAATTCCCTCATTGGTATGATTAAAGGTATGTAACCTTTTAGCTAACAGAAGCTGGAAATCCTTCTGCCCTACAAATGCATTGTGACACTTTCAGGGGAGGGGGGGGGGAGGGGAGAGGGGATATTTCTCTGGAACCTCTGGTCCAATTTGACCCCTTTTCAAACTTGCTTTGTCTTTTTGTCAGTTTCTCCCACATGTCAAGTTTCACCCCACACCAATCAATTTTTGGAGAGCTGTTTTGACCCCCAACAGCCATTCAACCACTTTTGTACAATTCTAACTTCGGTTGGGTTGGAAAGAATAAAAAATGATTCTTCTGAATAAGGTAATGAAGTTATGGAATCATGTGACTCATGAAGTTGGTGCATTGGGTGTCAATGCATGCTGTAGGAGAGCATTGGATAATTCTATGAGTGTATAGGTATTACTGGGATATGCTGGTACAGTACCCAGCCCCAGAAAGGATACAAGACACAGATCTAAGTCTTCAATGTAGAAATTATGCATTATGCACAACTAAGCTCCACTATATTGGATATTAATCGGAACAAATTTAGCTCACTTTACACGAAAATAGGCAAATTACCTAAAACTAGTGGTGTCTGCATTCTGGCAAGAAGCAACCTATATTTTAAGCTTATCAAATCAATTATCACAGATGGTCTGGACTACTCTTAGTTTCAAACAGATAGCACTGTGTGTCGCCTACCGTGCCCCCCACAGCTAAAACGGACGAGTTAACAACCATCCTAGAACTCACAAGTACCCACATCAATCCACCTAACTACCTCACAATAATGGGTGATCTGAACTCATCATCCATCCCTTTCAGCCAATCACCATCCTTTCTGGAAGCCATGGAAAACCTCTAATTCTCTCAACTGATCATAGCTCTGACCCACACCAAAGGAAACATACTAGATCTCATATTCGTCCAAAACCAACTCCTTGATAAATCCCCAACCCTCTGCTCATCAAGATCCCTTGGTTGGATCACAGCACCATCACCTGCCACCTTCCACAGCAATCATTTCCAAAACCAAATGCTAATCACAGCATTCCCCACCACTGTTTCAGGGCCTTCAACAGACAAACCTTCACTGTCAAAATTCTCCCCTCTTGAAGATGAACCACTGAACCTTGACTTCATAACAGAAAAATGGATAAACACAATTGAAACTTTTGCCTCAGCTCCTTCCACTAAGAATGTGAAACCACAACACCACATCCACAGCCCCTGGTATACACCAAGTCTCAAAGAATTAAAGAGGAAACTATGGAAACTGGAACGTAGATGGAGAATCACACTCAATGATCAAGAAAAGAGTCTATACCTACTCACCCTACAAACATATCATTCCGAAACCAACAAAGCCAAAAAAGACCACCACACCAAATTAATAATGAAAGTAAAACAAACTTACAGGCTGATGCAGAAAGCTAGCATGGGCTAGCACATTTTAATGATCCTCCCCAAGCTAGAAATAGACGTAAACACCGGCAGAAAAACTAGCGCCCAATTAACGCCCTGTGTATTTAAATGAATCTTTAATTATTTAAATGTATTTTAATCTCTTCGGCTGGTATACAAATCATGGCTACTCCCGATGCAGAGACAGGCATAGATGATTTTGCAACCAGTCATAGCACCAAAATTTTTACTGCAGGGTCTGAGTGAAAGTAAACTTCTAACGCGTGCCCCCAACAGTATTTTGATGGCACCAGGAATGGCCCCCAATGCCATCAAAATAGTCGGGGTCATGCCTCATGCCCCACAATAACATGATCCCTGGTGGTCTAGCGACTCCAATCCCACCCCCGACAGTATTTTGATGGCATTGGGGGGGGGGGAGGATGATTGTGGCAATAAAATGATCTCTGGTGGTCTAATGGCCCCTTTCCCCTCAAATAAAAGAAGAACCTAATGGTCTAATGGCCCCTTCCCCCCCAAATAAAAGAAAAACCTGGTGGTCTAGTGGCCCCCCCACTAAATAAAAGAAGAACCTGGTGGTCTAGTGGCCCCTTTCCCCCCACCAACCCATATTAAATTAAAGACAAAACCTGGTGGTCTAGAGGCCCCTAACTGGTAGTCTGGCAGCTCCCAAATGCACCTAAGTGGGAGTATTGCCGACGCGCTCCTGCTCTGTGTTGGTCATTGTGCAAAAAGGTGGTGTCTGTGCATCCTGTACAATTGGCCAAAAAATCTCCAACCCATTCCTCCAAGAAGTCCCTCAGGGCTCAGCTCTCTCTGCACTACTATTTAACATCTATATACAGCCAGTTTGCAACATCATAAGCACCTTTAATGTCTACTATTACCTGTATGCAGATGATATTATGATTTATGCTCCATATACCACCATAAGCGAAAACTACTCAACTGTCATAAGTTGCTTCAATGCCATAGACCAGTGGCTATCGGAACATAAACTAAACATCAACTTTAAGAAAACCAAGGTCCCAGTCCTCACCAGGAATCAATCATTTCTCCCTTCAAAGGTGCTAAAAGGTAAAAAAAAACTGACCTAGTAGTTAGATCTGAGGTAAGATACCTGGGAGTTACCATTGACCAGCATCTTATTTTCCAGCCATATATAAACAAAGTAACAGTGCATCTACAGCAAGCTGCAGTCACTTCAATAGTTACAACCCCTACTTGAGCCTCACGACTTCCATACCAGGCAATGATACTACCGCATTTTGACTTCTGCAACGCTATCCTGCAAGGCTGCCCAAAAAGCTCCCTACAGCTGTGCGAATTCTGACACGCTCACCTCGAGCCAACCACATCACGCCTATTCTAAAGAAGTTGCATTGGTTACCTCTCCGGAGTCATATTAATTATAAAACACTTATGACAACCTTCAAAGTAATCTCTTAGATGTTTACAGTCAATTATTACAAGAACCCTGGAAAACCGCCTAAGACGACGTAGCATCGAACCTACTAAACCTACCTCCAGCACTAACCAAGTGCAACATGTCAACTTGTTCCGAGGTGTTCTCCCTGCATGCCCCACACCTATAGAACGCCTTACGACCACAAATCAGAGACGCCCACGACCTTGCAACCTTCCGCAAACTGCTTAAAACCCACCTATTCAAGGAACGTTTTGATGGGATAACATAATCCCCTCTTACCTATCTATCCTCAATATACCCTTAGATGTAAGCAACCTTCTACCTCTACATAATCACTCAGAGATGTAAGCGACTCTCTAATTGTATATAGTTACAGTTCTGCATTATAAATAATGTTATCTGACTCTTCCATTTATACAAATTAACCAACTGTTCCTTGTACACCTGTTTCATGTCATGTTGAACTTAAACCACACTGATCCTTGGAAATGCAGTATACAAGAAGAATAAATAAATAGTTTATAGACATAGCTCTTAAAGTTCATAAGAAGCTTGTGTGCCTGGAATGGTAATGATACTGTGAATAAAAGGAATGAAGGTTTATAAAGTCTTCTTACAAAGTGCTGAGTGTGCAAACTCACGTCCTCCGGACTCGGACATCCAACCTTTCAAGGGGGTCACTACACCTGCTATATAGCAAATATTCCAGTAGATGGCAGTATGATATATACACATATATTTTTTTTCCTTAAACACACCCAAACCATTTCTCTGCATGCTTAAGAGTCTGCTTCACTAAAGCGTTTTCTCTCAGTCTGTCTCACTAGAGGGAAAAATACTTAGCAATTCCACCCTTAGTGCCTGGCCACACAACATGAAGGACAGCTTCACTACACTGCCTATAAAACATAAGGGAGTTGGAGTTACCAAGCAAATATAACTATCTATGTCTAATCTCGATAATCAGCAACATGTTGGCACAGGGAGGGACCGCTGAAATGAACCAAAACAAGAATGAACTGAACCATATAACATATAGTTATGAATTAACCTCACAAACATGAAGATGAAAATAAGAATCTATATGTAATTACACAAACACATTATGCCCCGACTGGTATCCTATTTGTTACATAAAAGCTATTCCATCACAACAGATAGGAAGTGGGTGGGTGTACTGTGTTGCATTTCCATTGGCAAAGTATCTCAGTATAAGAAGCTTTGCTAATGGAATTAAAGTAGTAGATGAGAGGTGGTAGTTGACTAAGTAGTTCAATCCAGAGAGATCATTTATTCTGCTTAGTAACTGGACATCAAAGGTGGTTTTTTGCCCAATAATATGAACAGATACAAGCTATGCTCAATATAAAAAATTCAGTTTTTCCAAAGTGATTTTTATCTTCAGAAGTCTTACTCAGCCAGGGATACTGAATCTAGTCTTTACGACACCCACCCAGTTGGGTTTTCTGGAAAACCGTACTGAGGATGCACGAGAGCAATTTCCGTGCACTACCACTGCAAACCTTTTCATTGCCATCCTGAAAACCTGACTGCGTTGAAAGTCTCTCCTCTAAGTGCAGCCTTCTACTAAGGTATGAAATCAAACTAAATAATGCATTCTCGCCCAAGACTATGTTCAGTTCAAAGGAAAGGGCATTGACCTCTACATATCACAGACGAAAAGATTGTTCCAAGTCTAACTAGCCTGGGAAAAGTTGGATAAAGAGTTACTCATCTAAGACACTTTGGAAAGGAGCAGTCTCCTACCAGTTCAGAGTTAAACCCCCCAATCCCAGGTTTTGATGCCAGCTCAATGGGGGAAAGAGATAAAAGTCAGGTCCAAGTATACTACTACCTTATAATGGATCCAGTTTTTACTAATTTAATGAAAAGGATTTAAATAGGAATCAGCGTTAGATACCGAGGATCCAGTGTCTGATTTCCCAGCTCAGACTTAAGCAGATGAACGAACACTCGGTTGTTCCTCCCTCTATTATGTATCGAGATGCTTGGGATCCGGATCCAGATCCCCCAAGACCTCAGTAATGGAGGAAGAAACACAGGGTCAATGCATCTGCAGCAGGAAAAGCCTCTGGCATTGTTAGGGTGCAGGGCCAGGCAGTTTTCTTTTCCAGTCATGAAAGGCTCAAGCTAGAGCCGGCAGCTCCAGCATCAGATCAGGAGCCACATCTAACTTGAGTCTTTCACAGCTGGAAAAGAAAACTGGCTCAGATCCCCTGCATCTAACTTCAGTCCAGCACTGCCGGGGAGAAGGTGGGGAGTAGCCATCATGCCTGTTCCCCATTTAAATCACTGCTACTCAACAGGTAAAAGCTAGTCCCTCCACAGCTCTGATTTAAGGTAGCATAACCTGTTCTGGTTCTACCCAGACCCCCTTACAACTACCTAGACTGCACCGAGTTTGGTTTGCAGTAATGAAATGTCCATAAAAAAACATCAGCCGAAAAAGACCATATGGCCTATCTAGTCTGTCCTTCCATATCACCTACTACAATAATCCCCTTTTTGCCTATAGATATTCTCAGGATACTGACTCATGGTCAAGCCCAAGGCCAATTATGATGGTCTGTAACAAAAATGGTCTTGTCACATTTGGTGCATTTCTTAAAGCCACTAACTGGCTTAGACATGCCGAAAAACACCACCTTGGCAAGTCAAACTGAAAAACTGCTGTGGGCAGGAAACCATCCCAAACGGATGGGGGGGGGGGGGGGGGGGGAAGGACGACCCACAAAAGCACTGAAAAAGAAAAAAAACCCTCTCTAAAATGGGGAAAAAATAGTTAACTGACAATAGACAGGAAAAATAAGAGCAAAAAATCCCAGCCACGAGGGCCAGAGAGAAAAACATTTTTCCAGACTGCAGGAACACATCTTAGGGGCTCTGCAGAAAAAAGAAGACTGGAGAGTATGGTGCCCCAGTGGGTGGGAAGAAAGGTGCGCATGCACGGTGTACCACCCAAAAGCTTCCTTTGGAAAATGGGGAGCATTCCTTGCGGGGCTCCGTTGGTGATGTCACCCATACATGAGAACTTATGTCCTGCTTGTTCACCAAGCACACCTTTATATATAAACAGAGAAAAAATGATGGCACATAAAATCCATACGGCTTTCCCAGTCTGCCCGTCTAAACCAACCACTAAGCTCTGCAATCCCTTTTTAACTCTTAGAGATCCTCTGCATTTGTCCCATACTTTCTTGAATTTAGATACTGTCCTCGTCTTTAATGGGAGGCTATTCCATGCATCTACCACTCTTCTGTGAAGTAGTAATGCTGAAGTCTATCCCCTTTCACCTTCATCTTAATGACCCCTCATTGCAGAGCTCTCTTTCAATTGAAAGAGGATCTCCTTATGTGCATTTATGTTATGGAAGTATTTTAAATGATCATCTCTCAATATATGTATACTTTGGAAGAAAGGCAGAGAGGAGATATTTGTCTCTATATGGTTCTAGGAGAAGACCACTGACCACTGCCCTCTGGAGCAACTCCATCACGTTCATATCCTTTGAAGATATAGCCTCCAGAATTGCACACACTACTCTAAATGAGATCTCAGACTTATATAGAGGCATTAGTACCTTCTTTCTGCTGGCCATTCCTCTCCCTATGCAGCTTAGCATCCTTCTGGCTTTTACCATTGCCTTTTCTATTTGTATCGCCACCTTAAAGTAACATCAGAAACGAACAAAATAACCCCCAGGTCCTGCTCTTCTTTCATAGACAGAAATGCTTCACCGCCTAGAGCGTACCGTTGCTTGGAATTTTGTAGACTGCATACATGACTCTGCATTTTTTTTTTAGCATTAAAGGCTCGGTTGTCAACTTTTTGACCATTCTTTAGGTTTCACCAGATCCCTCCTTAATTACCTATACTTGCCTGAGCATTTACCCTATGGCAGCTCTTGATATCATCCGCAAGGAGGCAAATCTTACGAACAGCCCTTCCATACCTTTCACTGAAAATAATTTTTAAAAAGAATTAAAAACAGATTCCTCTGGCACAGCACTGATAAATGAAGTTCCCTCTAAGGAGACAGATGTTAACAGTACCCTTTGTTGTCTCCCACTCAGCCAGTTTTTAACCCAGTTGATCACTTTAAGATCCATCCCTAGAGTACTCTAAGTCACCTGTGCGGAACAGTGTAAAAGGCTTTACTAAAATTTAAGTATACCACATCTAGTGTTCTCTGTTCAACTTTCTTGTCACCCATTCAAAGAACTTAATCAGGTGTTAGACAAATCTGCCTCTAGTAAACCATGCTGCCTCAGATCCTGCAATCCATTGGATTCAAATATCTCACTATGCTCTATTGTAGCAGCAATTCCATTAACTTACTTGTGACAGGAGGTTAGACGAACTGCCTTGTAGCTCCCAGCTTCATCCTTACTTTTGCTTTTGGTAGAAGGACCACATGCACCCTTTCCCAGATTTCTGGGACCACGCCCAACTTTCAAGATGCATTGCCAAGGTTAGAGAGTGGAGCTACCACAACTTCTCTAAGTTCCTTCAATACTCTAATGTATCCCATCTGGCCCTATCACTTTCTATACTCTTAGTTCAGTTAGTTCTTCACAAACATGGACTTCTTAACTTTGTTAAAGAGCTGCCTCACTTCTGTTTATCTGTCAACACAGAACAGAAATATTTGTTAAGCAATTCTGCTTAAATACCTACATACCCAATTGGAACTCAACTTGAACCACTCCTGGAAAGGTGTGAGCTAAATACCAAGGGCCCAATATCCAGTTTCTCTAGAGCATAGCAGTCACGGCTGAACCTAACCCCGAATATTCAGTGCTAGGACCATATCCTGCCACACAGCACTGAAGCTAACTGGGCAGTGGTGATATTGAACTGCTGCCCAGTCAATGACCCACAGGTAAAGATAGGCTAGCTTTTGCTATGCTTTTCTTTAACTGTGGGCCGCTAATCAGGCAGCAGCTCAATATCATCGCTGTGCAGTTAATGACAAGCTCTGCCCTGAACACCCCAATACTACAGGGTTAGCATTGGGGCATGTAGCAGAATTACTCAGGGATATTCAGCAGCACTAACTATGTTAGTGCCACTGAATATTCTTCTAAGCAGCATTTATATGGTTTACAGGTCTGTAAACTATGTAAAATGCCTTTGAATATCCAACCCCAAATAAACAATCCTCATCACTTTCTACATAGTCCTCCCTTCACTCTTTAACCAGACAATACCACTTTTACACATTCTCCTGTCACTAAAGTACCTGAAAAATGTTTTGTCCCCCCATTTTACTGCATTGGATATTTTTTCTCTCATTTTTCTCTTTGTTTTCCTGACTACTTTCCTATTTTCTCGTAGCCTTTCCAAATAATGATGCTGCTCTTCCTCTTTCTGTAATATTTTATATTGTATGATGGATATCCTCTTTTTCTTACCTTTTCAGCTACTTCTTTCAAGAAACCATAAGAGTAAATAAAATGTAAAAGGAAAAGGAGGACACTAACAAAAAAGTTCATTACTCTCAAAATATTCCCTTTTCAGTTTCCCCACTGTTTTTTTTTTAATTCTCCTAGCTGCTCCCACCTCAAGAAGGCATTAGATGGATATTGTCCCATCTTAAAAGGTAGCTCTCCAGAACTTTAAGACCCTCACTTTTGAATGATGTCTCTCAGCCCTTGCCCCAATACTGAACCATACCAGCCAGTGATGACTGAGATGAGTGGTGATCACCCACTTTAATATCAGAAATACTCTCCTAATTTGTAAGCACCAAGTCCAGTAATGTTCCCCCTCCTCATAGGCTCCATTACCAATTGCCAGAATAGTTTTCCCTGTAGAGAATCCTGGATTTTCTTATTTCTAGATGACAGTGGAACCAATGCCCCAATCAACATCCAGCATATGCTTAAATCCGTTTATTGAAAAGACAGTGTGATACAGGCAACATCCAGTATATAGAATCACCTATCATAGCACTTTTTCCTTCCTAGCAATACTGTGAATGTCTTCAATTAAATCTCCATCCAGGTCTTCTGCCTGTAAATGCAAATGGATGCTCCATTCTCTTTCCAGTGCCTCCCCCTTTTCTCATCATATTGAAGCAACAGAATTGCTGGGCTTAATATTTACATATACTGCCATTCCTCTTTCTTCCTTCCCTGCTCTTCCTGAATAAGTTATAGGCCAGTATAATTATATCCCAGTCATGGTTCTCAACATTGCAGTGGCAAACGAACACTTTTCTTCTTCTTTGGACTTGAAAGCTAGAGGTGAGGAAAGAAAAAAATAGCAGCAGAAAAGTTTTGCTTCAAAGCAGAAAAATCCCTTTCTGCAAACAAACCAACCACCTTACCAGCACAAAAGTTATCTAATAAAAAGAAAAAATAGCCCCGTTATAAATCCTCTAAGTATTAGTATGAACACATTTTTCCAGTCCAAAACGCCATGGTACAGCCTTAGAAGTATTTTAATAGCTGCTTCTGGTAGTTGTAATACTTCATTGAGAATGCCATCAGTACCCAGTACTTTTTTTTTCTTTGTTATTGCATTCAGTGCTGCTTTGACATCTTTCTTCAATGGATCCTAAACCTATGATACAGATTGAAAGGGCAATTGATGTACTTGATGGTTATGGTGTAATAACTATTCTTTCCATCATTTTCTCATGACTCCTTGAACATCTTTTAACATTCCAATTACAGACTGTAATTTTCACCAATTCTCATAGCTTCTAGAATGAATCAGAAACTATTAGAGGAAAAAGAAGATGGGCTACTTCCTTGCATGCCTCCTGCTACTTTTGTCTCATTCTGCTGCACCATTTTTGTGACAAATTGTCTTTTATTAAATTAAGCCATTTTGTATGACAATCAAAGGGAGAGGAAACAGCAATAGTTGGAGGTATGAAGAAAAATACCAAATACCGTATTAAACAAAATTATGATTATTCTGGTTCCTGAAGAGGAGAAATCTTTATCCCTTTCCTAAAAACGTAAAATTAGTTTCCATTCTTAAAATGATAGGTAAAGCATACCATAATAGAGGCCCAATTCCTCTAAAAGCTTTTGCGCACCAGGCTACTTTATGAATAAAGGCCACCCCAAGGACAATAGAAAGCATCCTGGGAGATTGTTACAAAATGTTTTTCATTCTTTATAGCCTTAAAGACAATTTAAGAAATTACATCTCTAATAGGTATCCAATATAATTGTCTCAAAGGTCAAATACCTTTTTGTTCTTTTTCCCCAGTAAAAGCTAGCTATAGTATTCTGTATGGTCTGTAACCTTTTAAAGTAGCTTCATTTAGAGGTTGATATGCATTATCATAATATAATATACTCATCAACAATTATCAGACTAAGACATGTAACTCCCGCTCACCCATGTATGGCTTCAGTTGTCACACTAACTTTGATTTATTATAAACAAATAGATTTAAATCACATTTGTCATCTGCTTTGATCAAATCCCCTCCTGAATTATTGCTCATGATCAAAGTGGCATCACCCAAGAGATAAGAGAATCCCCGATCACTGGTTTAAAAAAAACAAAAAAAACACAAATCGGTATTCAGCCTTCCCCATACCTATGCATCGAGCCATCTCTACGTTTAATACCAAACTCTGCTTCAACCAACGTTTAATCTCTTTCCAGTGGTGCTATCAGCCACATCACCTCCTGCATAAACATAGCAGGCTAAACCAAAATGTTGTCAATTTTCCTGAAGGTTGGACATATATATCTTCAATAGCATCAGTGAAAGGGGGAGCCTTGTAGGACAACCCTCTCCATTCCCAATGCTACTTTCTTGAGCAATAATTTCTATAGTCATACTCTAAACTTTCTTCAAGGAAGAACTGGATCCAATTTAGGACCACACCTCTAATGCAGACTGACGAAATTATATTAGTTTAGAGTTATTCAACATCTGTATCACCTTCTGAACAAAGCCATTTACTGCTGGAACATGTCACAAACACCAGCTTAAAAGCATAAGAGCTAAGTGGAATAGCACTTAGCTATAAATGAGGCTGATGAGAGAAAAAAAGACCAGACTGACATTGCACAGAATAAAAAACAAACAGGAACAGAAATCCCTTCTATAGAAATATCATCAGCAAACAAACGATGGTTGCCAGGCCATTAAACATACACAATAGTGCATTCTTTAAAATTGGCAGAGAAAATTCTTAAAAAGCCTGTGGAACAGATATTTCAACAATACCACCAAATTGCATCTTCTTTCCTCTAGCATTATTTCCACGTAGTAAAATAAACTTAATATCTTTATGCTATCACTTTGATTGCACTGCGTTTTATAGTGTAATTGTGCTCTTTTTAATCATTCCTCACCAGACAGAGGATGGGCCTGTGCACTGACCTACGAGAACACGAGCAGTGTAGCATCTAGTGCTTAGACCCGCAAGCTGCAACGCAGAATGTTTCTTTGAATACTACTGATGCTCCTCGTGCCCTTGGATAAGTCATTTGACTCTCCATTGCCTCGGTAAAAAACTAGGGCCTGATATTCAAAAGGGATTAAGAGTTAGTGCCGCTGAATATCCCCAGTGCCAGCACTTAACACCCCAGTTCTAAGCGGTTAGCATTGGTGTGGTCTGGGAGCAGCCTCCGGCCCTAACCAGACAGCAGCGATATTGAGCCACTGCCCAGTTACAGCAAAGCAGCGACAGTAAGGTGCAAAGGCCGGCCTAACTTTCACCATGGAAACTAACCAGGCAGCAGAGGAATAGCGCCACTGCCTGGATAGCTTCCTGCCAATCCAGGCAACCTAGATAATCAAGGGATGGATATGACCACAGCATTGAATATCAGCCCCAGCAGATTATAAGCGGGGAAATACTGAAACAGCAGAAAGAAATTAACCAAAGGAGGCCACGCTTATTGTAGCAGGACATCCATTACTAGGAAACCGAGACATACAAAACCTGTTATTGGATAAGAGCCACTTAGTCAACCCACTGGGGCCCATCCCATGCCAGCCACTTCTTTTGCCCCTCAGTCCTCACAAGCAAGCATGACCTGCACGAGCTTGACTTTGTCATCTTCAAAGTTAAGCAGGTTGAGGACTCAGCTGGAAGGCCACCATGCAACATCACGTTTTTTGGGCCGCAAGGGACAATAAAGCACTACGTCTTACCAAGAAAATTATGGCTAGGTTGTGGACCATTATTAACAGTCCATGAAAAATAGGTACATACCACCACCCTGTGGTATCACAGGTCTTACTCAATAGTCTCTCTCCCTCCTTAACCCACTATCAAGTGCCCCTGTGTTTGTCTTAGCACTGCACAACTCACCAGAACTACTAACATAAGAACATAACATAAGATATGCCATACTGGGTCAGACCAAGGTCCATCAAGCCCAGTATTCTGTTTCCAACAGTGGCCAATCTAGGTCACATGTACCTAGCAGTTTCCCCAAGAGACACAAGTTCCACAATGCTTGTACTGGGTCAAGTATTGATATCTTTGGTCACTTAATAATGGTTTATGGACCTTTCCTCCAGGAACTTGTCCAAACCTTTTTTAAACCCAGCTACACTAACAGCCTTTACTACATCCTCCGGTAACAAATTACAGAGTTTGATTACATGTTGAGTGAAAAAATATTTTCTTTTATTAGTCTTAAATAGTTTACCCTGTAGCTTCATTGCATGTCCCCTAGTCTTTCTATATTCTGATAAGGTAAACAATCGATCTACGTTTACCCGTTCCACTCCGTTCATTAATTTATAGACTTCTATCATATCTCCCCTCAGCCGTCTCTTTTCCAGGTTAAAGAGCCCTAACCTTTTTAGCCTTTCATAGGAGTTTCCTTCCATCCCCTTTACCATTTTGGTGGCTCTTCTCTGTACCTTTTCTAAAATCGCTATATCCTTTTTAAGATACGGCGACCAGAATTGCACACAATATTCAAGGTGCGGTCTCACCATGGAACGATATAGAGGCATTATAATATCTTTTGTTTTATTTTCCATTCCTTTCCCTATCATACCTAGCATTCTATTTGCTCTCTTGGCCGCCGCTGCACACTGGGCCGAGGGTTTTAACATGGTATCCACAATGACGCCTAAATCTTTTTCCTGGGTGGTGGTTCCTAATGTGGAACCTTGCATCGTGTAACCATAGTTTGGGTTGTTCTTCCCTAGGTGCATAACCTTGCACTTGTCCACATTAAATTTCATCTGCCATTTTGATGCCCAGTCTTCCAGTTTATCAAGATCCTCTTGCAATTTTTCACAATCCTCTTGGGTTTTAACAACTTTAAATAGTTTTGTGTCATCTGCAAATTTGATAACCTCACTCGTTATTCCACTTTCCAGGTCATTTATGAATATGTCAAAAAGCAGCAGACCCAGCACAGATCCCTGGGGTACACCACTATTCACCTTTCTCCATTGGGAAAATTGGCCATTTAGCCCTACCCTCTGCTTTCTATCTTTTAACCAGTTCCTGATCCACAATAGTACACTGCCTGCTATCCCATGACTCTTTAGTTTTGCCAAAAGTCTCTGATGAGGGACCTTGTCAAAGGCTTTCTGAAAGTCCAGATACACAATATCAACCGACTCACCTTTGTCCACCTGTTTATTCACTCCTTCAAAAAAAAACATAACAGATTAGTAAGACAAGATCTTCCTTGTCTAAAGCCATGTTGGCTGTCTCCCATTAGGTTGTGACTATCTACATGCTGAGTAATTTTATTCTTTATGATGGTTTCTACCATTTTTCCCGGTACTGACGTCAGGCTCACTGGTCTGTAGTTTCCCAGATCACCCCTGGAACCCTTTTTAAAAATTGGTGTTACATTGGCGATCCTCCAATCTTCAGGTATTAGAGATGATTTTAATGATAGTTCACAGATTACTGATAGCAGTTCTGCAATCTCATATTTCAGTTCTTTCAACACCCTTGGATGTATACCATCCGGCCCAGGTGATTTGCTACTCTTCAGTTTATCTAATAGTTGTAAGACATCTTCCCGATGTATCGATATTTCCTTCAATTCTTCCGCACCTTTAAATACCACTTCAGTCATGGGTAACATCCCTACATCTTCCTCAGTAAAGACCGAAGCAAAGAATTCATTCAGTCTCTCCGCTATCACCTTGTCGCCTCTTAGTGCTCCTTTAATCCCTCTATCATCTAATGGACCAACTAACTCTCTCACAGGTTTTTTGCTACGAATGTACTTGAAAAGGTCTTTATTTCACGTTTTTGCTTCCGCAGCAAGCTTCTTCTCAAATTCTCTCTTTCCTTGCCTTATCAATGCCTTGCATTTGACTTGCCAGTGCATGTGCTGTTTCCAGGTTTCGTCGTTTGGCTCTTTTTTCCATTTCCTACTACTACCTCTAGATACCAGCTACACCAGGCTTGTAGAACTTTCACGGTATATAAGAAATAGAGACTTTTCCATCAGGTGCTGCCGAACACATCCAAATAACTCGGACTGGCTACTTCCAGAGATAGGAGGCCAGAATCACTGATCATCTTCTCTACCCAGCATGGTACCTCCTGCTGCTTTTATGTAGGTTCAGCATTTGCTTATACTCTGTTGAAAATCACTATAGGAGTGGAACACTGGTAAAGATATAGCTCCCCCCCTTATTATTATTAGGTCTTCTTCCACTTTAGTGTTTCTGAAGCAGCAGCTTATGAGATTTACCTTAATGCGTGTGCCCCCTCCCCATAACTTGTTTTATGTTAGAGTGTACACCACCTGGACAGCTGATGTAAATGGCGGTAGATAAATGGTTTTAAATAACTGGAAAATGAGATATATTGGGGGGGGGCCTAGAACATGGAGATGTGAATTTTGTACTTTCCATGGGGGGAGAATCTTTATCTTTACTAAATTCTTGATATACCGCCCAAAAAGCCTTTACATCAAAAGTTAGCATGTAGGCTTACAAAAAGCTAGTGCCTTTCCCTCATGATGGGGGGGGGGGCACATTTACTATTTTAACAATATATTATTCCTAATGCACTACATTGTTCCTCCACCTGGCAGAAACTCCACTACCTTCTCTTGGCTCGGTGGGGGTGGGTTCATGTGACTGGGGGGAGGGGGTAGAATTCATCACCTCTCTATTAAGCCAGCACTATATTCACACTATAGGCAAGAACAAGCCTTTAAACAGAAGTATACACTTGCATGAGCACTGCTGTGTTTTTTGTTTTAAATAAGTAGGGGTATAAATCCTAAGCCCCTGCCTAAATTCCCACCTTATTGTGCAGCCCAACATTCTGCTTTCTACTTTCATTGCCCTAGCCTCTGGGACAACCTCCCCTCACATCTTATCAAAAATCCAATACTGGTCTCAACTCACCACCTCCTCCTCCTCCATGCTAGAGCTTGTCCAGCTTGCTCCCTCGCTCCCTCTCCTGTTGCAGTACATACACGTACTATAATTCCTTTGCTCTCCTTTGATTGTGCAACTGCTCTCAATTAACCGGAGTTGAAGTTCCTTTTAATTAATTTGGTTTTATATAAACCATTCTGTTGTCTCAAAGGGTGGTACATCACATTTTTAATAAACCATGCCCAAATAATTAGACAGAAATGCCAACCGAACAGCGCTTCAGTTACAACACTAGGAATTATTTCTTCTATTGTATTTGATAGCCAAGCCCCATTTTTTAAATTCCCTTCTTCTGACGTCAGGTTGAAGTTTTGCACTTACTACATTCGTTTCTTAACACTTGCCAGGGAGCATGCGTCCTTTGAACGCATTCCAGTAGAAGAACTTTCCACATTTTAGCCCCATATAAAATCAAATATGAAACACTTCTTTGATAGTAAAAAAACCATTCAATTCACATTTTAAAACTACCAATTGTAGAGAAATTATGATTGGATCAACTGCCCCACACGGTTGCCCAAACTCATCCTATTACTATGGAGGAAGAGGGCTGTAGATAGGAAGTCCAAACAGACTGCTTCACAGTAAACTGCACAGACATGCCTAGATACCAGGCACATTAAAGCAAAACATGAAATAGGATACAATCAAAATATGACTTCATGTTTTGTGTAACCGCTTTTTTTTTTATTTTAAAAAGAACAGAAGAGAAAAAAAAGTAGTTAGACCTCCCAAATTTTATCTGCTTTCCCAATCTGCTTATCCCTCCCTCACCTCTGCCCTGTTTCAGTGCACAATTTCAGGCACAAGATATTTACGAGCTGCATGGCATTGGGTAGCCCACCTTAGCCGGTTTCGCCACAAAACACACATGGTCCCAGTTTGTGCTTCTCTCCCCAAAATAAGGAGCGAGCAGGCTTACAGGGCCCCTGGACTTATAATAGGGTCTCATTTGCCAAAAATCACATAAGTCACCAGGTTGGAAACTCACTTCTTTCATATAAAGCTTGCACATTCCAGAAATAAAACATAAAAGTTAAACACCTTACTCTCTTCTCTTCCTAGGTTTCTGTAAACAGCTGTTATGTAGTATTTACTCCCACTTTTTCAGTAATAGTTAAAGGCAAGTTACGCCTTCTGACCCGAATGTATTTCTCTGTTCCCAGAGGGCTCACAATCTATGTTTTTGCCTCAGGCAATGGAGGGTGAAGTGACTTACCCGCCACAAGGAATAATGGTTGGATTTGAACTCTGTAACCAGAGAGGCCAAAGTGGTTGCTCTAACCAGCAGGCCGCCCCTCTATTCCATCCTGAGCATCCCACCACACAGAAATAAAACCCATAATATAGGATGTACAATGTTCTCAGGGCTTTTACCCTAAAAATAGCCACGCATGCAGACCTGACTGGTGCTTTCATATTTGCCTACCCCTTCCGTTTCAAATCTGCCACTTGGTAAAGGCACCTTGAGTGTTTCCCTCGTGACATTTCTAGAAACAAACATTGCGTATTACCTGCACCTGAAGCCCTCTGCTTTCCGGTAATGAACTTGTGTGCGTTATCTATTCATAGCAAGCTGGACTGGATCTTAACAGATCCACAGCCCCAGTGTTGGGTACAGCAGCATCATCATGTTTGCAAAGTGCGGCAGGTGCTCCCTCCTCCATCTAAACATTTCAGTCATAAATTTGCAAGATGCTGCTTGATTTTTATTGCAACCATGGGCCTAGTGTTGGTTATCATCCTGCCTCTGAAACCACCACATACGAGGCAGATAGATGCCCTTTCGTAAGGCAGGTAAAGATACAGATGTTATTGGGGGCCATTCTTGTATACACGTTTTGCTTATATGGTGGACAGAGCTGCCCTGTGAGGCATGAGCTTCAAATTCTGCTTTCTACAACCAGACTGGCAGAAGCTCACAGGTGCCAAGGGGTAGCTATATCCACCACACAGTAGAGATGGATGGGAGGACGTGACTAGTACACATCTTCCCTATCTAGCTAATGACCCACTGCGAGATGTCTTGGCCACAAGCATCCCACTTCAACCTGAGCTGAAAAGAGTAGGGCGGCGTTTCTATGCAACTGATAGATATGCATCGCTAGAGCAGTATCTAGATATGAACTGTGACATTTAGAAATAAAACACAGCCAGCAACTAAAACCATGTACAATTCTTTTTATCTAGACTAAGTGAATTGCTTAGTTTGATATTTACTTAAAGTCGCTTCCAATTACAGCAATGACAGAAGCCTTTCATATATATTTCAAAGGCTTTAGCATGCATAAATTCAAGGGATAAGTACATGATGTGTTTGCAAAAGTAAAGAATTACCGCCATGCGTCAAGAAAAGAAATCCGAGTAAATCATATCCAAAGATGAAAAGGTAGCACAATAATGTTAAGGTACAGGGCAATGCGGACAGATGGGTACAAGGTATAGCTAACAGCTGAGGCCTCTCCTTGCATACTGTCTTTCAGTTTTATCCAATAGCACAGCCTGCACACAAGTCATGGATCCGTCCTTAATCATCTCACAATGTACTCTACAGTAAAGCAGAGATTTGGAGGGGGGATAGGGGAGTGGTAGGGAAGGGGGGGGGGGAAGGTATAACGCTTTTCAATGTGTCTCTAAACTCTCAAGAAAAAATCTTATGGGGAAGAAATTCTAATTAGGAGCACCAAATTATGACCCCTTAGAAGGTATATGGGCAACTAACTTACCCTTTCTCCCTAGCAGCCCCTTTCAGAGCTGAATGACGGAGCCAGATGTACCATCCAAGCTTGTGGTGCTCGTATTCTATCACGAAATTGCTGGAGCACATTTAGAAGGAAGAAAGATGGCTGTAGGTACCTACTCTTCTTAGGGGGACGGTTGGTTAAGCGTGAGGCTACCAGGGTAGAACTCCATAGCAGAAAGCCCCCTACACATTTCAAAGGGTAATGCAACCAAAAGCAATGGAGTTCAGGAAAGCACGGGATAAGCACAGAGGACCTCTGGTTGTAGATTAGAAAAGAGAGAGTGATGGGGCTGTGCCAAAAGTTGGGCCTTATGGTTCACAGAGATTTGCGGGGGGGGGGGGGGGGGGGGTGCCGACTGGTAGGGGCTGGTTGCTGGGGGGGAGGAGAATGGAGACAGAAGTGGGGAGGTAAGAGGGTTAGAAGGGAGGGGATCTGGGAAGAGTGGTAGGGATGAACTGGGGCACACTGAACTTTAGGTCATCATCAGATCCACAAAACAAAAAACAATTCCGTCTCTTCTAATTTGATCTTGCAGGTGTCTTCCCTACTGCAAGATGGTACATCTGTTCTTTAGTTAGTTCCAAAAGAGGTACATTTGCAGTTAACTGACAAGTGAGGAATGAAGCGCTCACCAAGAACATTAAATTTATGGCTTTGGGGGCTCAAAACAGTTCAGGGTGTGAGCTAGAGCAACACGTTTCTTGGACCAGAGGCCAATGACTTACTCCTACAGCTGTAACTTTTTTTTGGTCCAAGTGATACCGACGTGGGGCTTTTCCCTGTACAACCACTAGACCTGTTACCCAGTGCTATACTGGCAAAAGGAGGAAAAAAAAAAGCAGCCAACTGAAATCATCTACTTAGAACACAAGTTTTATACAATAAAATTTTATTGAACATTTTGACAGGAACATACACCAGTAAATCATTTTACAGTTTTGCTCCATTATTCTTTAAATAGATCTTCTCTCTTCAGAAGAATTAAGATTAATACAGCCCAGACACACTGCCTAGTCAAAATTCATTCAGACTTCATTAGCAAATACCTAACACCTCCCCCTTCCTGAAGGGCTATCAGACTTAAATTCTGACATATGTTCACACTGCGTCCAAAAGATTACTGCGCACAGTGTGGTCTATGTGCACCAGAACTGGCCCGCTGCAATACTGATCCACTAAGAGGGTGAGAATTCAACAGTCAAATTATACCAATCACTTGATGTCATCTGTATGTGTTATCCTATTACTCATGGGGGAGCACTGCTCTTACTGGAGCCATTGCAAGTAAACTACATTCTACCTGAAGTTCTTGTGATAACACACTGAAAGGCACGTTGCAGATTTTGGAATTGCTTTCTTTAAGCTTACTGTGAAGACCAAGTCTAGAAGGCAAAGCAGGACCTTTACAATGTACTGTAAGAGTCCCCATGCATTCAGGTCCAGTCTGCATGACCCATTATTTCAGGGTGAGAATGATATACTTAAGGGTTACTAGGATAATTCTCTTCAATCTCACCATCTGAATTAGAGGGAAAGGAAAACTAGTAGTAACTAGTATTCAGAAGGTGCTACATTCCAAAAGGCCAGCGCAGACCGAGGCCGAGTTTAATACGGATCTTAAACCAGTGGCATGTAAATGGCTGAAGTTTCTAGAGATCTAGAATCTACGTCAACTGAGACTAGTTTGCGGAAGGTCATTACGGATGCTTCAAATTATACTTTTGGGCTTGCTTACAGGTGCTAATAGCACAAACTTCCCTTTGCTAGAAGCCAGTTCGTTGCTTTAGCTACCAGCAAAACGCTTGCACTGCTAGCATCAAAGCCATGAATAGGCTCAGAGTCCTACAAAATAAAACTCCCAAAGCCGGACTATAAGAAAAATAATCATCTCAGCACTATGTAAAACTCTATCCTGAAAACTATGTCTTTACGAGCTATAATGTACTTACCTCTGCTTGCACGCGCTGAAACAGAAGCTGGACGCTTGCAAGGTCGGGCGGCATGAAACCCAGCAGACAATGTAGCTGTCGCTCAGCTCACACAGAATTCTACATTGTATGCTAGGTTCACGCCCCAAGCCCGAATATCCAGCTGAAACCAGTTACTCGAAGATGTCTGGCAATTGCCGCACCGTCCTTTTGCTTTGGAAATGCTCCCTTGGCCATTTGAAAGCAGTCAAATACATGCCGATAATTGAACAGCACAAGCAACTTGTGTGGAAATGGATTTAACCCTATTTTCTTTCCAATTAGGAAGACATACAAATGCATATTGGCATAATGAAGAATGAAGTGAAGTGGGATGTGGGGGGGGGGGGGGGGGAATTCAGAGGTCAAGAACCACCAATGTCAGGCCCTACTGTTCACGTTGAACCCCTATGAATCCTCTTTCCTAAGACAGCAGCATTGGCTATTTCAAGGACTCTGGAGGAGCCCATTGACTAGAAGGGCCAAGTTCTTACTCTGTTTTAGAGCAGGAATCTCTGCAAACTTCATGTCGGGGGGGGGGGAGAGAAGAAAAAGAGAAGAGAACATATGGGAAAGTTACACATTTTTGACTTGTGTAGCCATAAGCGAAGTCTCCTCCTCTTGTCACCCCTCCATCTGCTTGAAGTTCGCTTCAGTGTTTTACGCACTGCTGAGGGGATTCTGTGCAATAGTATAGCAAAGTGTTTTACCCAAACAGGATGTTTTTATGCTGTTAAGGCTGCTGGGAGGTGGAGTTTAACAGGATTCATGCTTATAAAATTAACAATTCATCCAATATAAAAAGCACTTTATCAGGGGTGGGCAAACATTTTTGGGCCAGGGGCCACATCAGCAATGAACAGGCTCAGGGCCGATCCATGGTTTGAAAACAAGGGCGGGGGGGGGGGGGGGAAATCCTGCCCTCCTCTCCCAAACCATGACAAAGTACGTTCTGGTATTGCAAGTAGATAAGAATAGTTATCTGTCAACTTACTTGCTCATCAAGTAGTGACTAGCACGTTAGATTGGTAACTTGAAAACCCAAAAGACACTTGGTTACTGTAAATTTTTTTTATATCAAGTCCAGAGCAAGAAATCAGCTAACAGCTTTACTGAACAAGGGGCAATACCCACTTGATTAAAGGAGAAGTATCAGTCACCCGACATGGCATAGCCTTCATCAGGGGTTGATATATATGTTTTCTAGAACTAACATGTGAAATTAAAACAAAAATTATAAAAACCTTTACAACATTGTTAAAACCATTAAAGAGAAATTCAGGTTGTATTAAAACACCAAAATAGTAAAATGCTAATAAGAATTAATAAAAAAAAAGAACATTCATATAAAGTCATTGATTAAAAAGTATGAAGACAAACAAAAATAGTAGCAATTACAAAAAAGGACACAGTTAAAACAAATGGCTTACATAGGTTACCAAAAAACAAAACAAAACCCAAAACCCACAACTTTAAAAACCAAACACATTTCATATGAGACTACTAAAATGATAAAAACTCATTGTACCAATGACAATTAAAATGCACGAGAGTGAAAAGATACAGAAGGGCACATTCACAGTATGTTGCATTGTCTACAACGCAGCTGTATCGCACAATGTGGGGAAAACACCATATAGTCTGCAATAAATACACAGTCAAATGCAAGTCAAAATGTGAGTCAGTGTATAAAGGCAACAAATTCAGAGGAGAGCTTGTGGTGAAGGCTGAGTTTTATGTAACATTGTAACCTGAATTGATACTATTTCAAGTCATTTAATACATATGAACTTCTTTTGTCAAAATGTTTTACATGTTTCATTCAATGTTTCATTAAGATCGATCGCCTTGCTCTGTGTTTCTTGGCTGTAAATACCTACAATATGGTTCTAAGTACATATAATAATTTTCTTCATATATCCATCTACGTCTCCAACGTGTGTCCGACCTGCCCTTTATGCAATTTTTTTTACAATTAGACATTGTCCCGATTAATAATTATGATTGCTGCAATACTATAACGGTCAAGGTCTCAGACTAGCTTTTTCGTCCTGGTGTTTACTGGTTTCCATGGTTCCCCTCAATGGCGCCAAAATTTACTTTAAAGCGCAGGCTCGTTATGCCTGCAGCTTCTCAAAGCTGCGCTTCAATGGCAGAAGGCTGAACGTGTCGGGTATTCAAATGTGTAATCCCACAGCACCACAACAATCCTTCCATGAAGATATTTCCATTCACTCTATTTTAGACTATATTAAATTTATTGAAAAAAAAAGTAATTCTTTTGCAGTAGAAGCCTCTGCGGTTCTTTTGTTCATGTCACTTGACCTTTTAATCGTCTAGTTTATTCATTTTTACCAAGCCTCCCCTCTGTTTTAAACCCCTTTGAGACATTTATCTGAGAGAGAACCACCACGGTTCCATCTCTCCTCCGAATCTGTTGCCTTTATATTGACTTTTAAAATCTTTGTTTCTTTCTAACATAGGTAATCCATTTGTTTTAACTATGTCCTTTTATTATAATTGCTACTATTAGTTTTAATCTTCCTCATACATTTAATCAATGATTTTAATTAATGACTGACTATGTGAACATTCTCTTATTAATTCTTATTAGTTTTAACAATTTATTTATTTTGGTGTTTTTAACACAACCTGAATTTCTCTTTAACGGTTTTAACAATGTTGTAAAGGTTTTTGATAATTTGATTTAGTTCTAGAAAACATATATAGCATGGGAAATTATCAACCCCTGATGAAGGCTATGCCGAAACACGGCCATGTCGGGTGATTGATACGTCTCCTTTAATGAAGTGGGTATTGCCCCTTGTTCTTCATTAAAGCTGTTGTCTGATACCTCGCTCTGGACTTGGTTACTGGACTCCTCTGCAAGTGTAGTTGTGCTTTGGTTGTTTGGACTGAAAAATATTTACAGACATTGTCCAGCAGCTCTCACTAATGATACCTGTGGCTACCACTACGGTCCTATTCCACCTCTGTCACCACAATGAAAAGGGGAGGCAGGCACGACTGGTGTCCGACAGTTGCTCTGCAGTCAGAGCCTTTTATGTCCACCTCCGATGGGCCGATATTGGCATGTCATTAAAGGAAGACATCCAAGGCTCTGAGGGGAGATGTTAGAGCAACCGGCAGGATACCAATGCACTCCTACTTTCATCGTGAGAGTGGAAGATGGTGGTCATGACAACAGCTAGGTATCCATGAGAGCTGTGAGCCACAAGTTTTAAAGTTCACAGGCTGCAGGGGCTGCGTGTCATTTGCCATGTCACCAAATCGTCAGAGTATCGGCAGGCTTGCATGCTTTTGTACTATACAGTTTGTTGCTTGAAAAATCTGGGATAAATGGCCGAACAAAAAAGGTAAAGCTTTTGAAGACGACCAGTGATGTGGCACCAATTTAAGGAGCTCTCACCACTCTTGGCTACTGAGACTTTAACAATCCTAAACGAAGGCATTGGGGTGATGTTGGTATGTGAACCATCACCGATGGCTATTACAACCTCAACTATTGTTCTGGCAGATTGAATGGCCCAAGTCAGTTTTATCTAGTAACAGACTATTACTATGATTCCTGGAAGTTCCTGATAGTAACCAAACTCTTGAGACAAAGGCACAAGGAGACAACGCTTGATTTTTTTTTTGATCAGCTGAAAGATCTGAAAAATCTTTTACTAAAGTTGCATTCAAACTATATATCCAAATCAGGGTTCCAGAAAAAGTTGCACATATTCACCTCCTACAAAAATCAACTGAAAATGTACTAGCGGTCAGTTTGCTGTTGAGCTGCGCAGGGTGATGCAATGAAGATGGACCGTGGTTAGCGTACACACTGAAGAGCAGGAGCTGTCTTCAGAGACCCAGTAGCCAGATGTAGCTGCTGGTTGCAATCACAGGATCTACACTGACTACTGAGCGACTGATTAGCAACTAGGAAGATCCATCAGTCTCTACACTGTCAGGCTGCAGTCTGTGGAAATAAAAAACACAACATTTAAGCAGATATATTGTGAGTGGCCCCTAGCACAGCACTTATTCTTTCCCTGAACACAATGGACAGCAACAGCAGCAGCCCCCCTTTGGGAAGGGCTTAAAGGCAAGAGGTAAAAGTAGTATCCATGTGAATGCGTTTCATGCAGCCTGCAATTTTTATATTAAGCAGAGTAGCGTCTAAAAGCAGGAGGCTGAGAAGATGAGTTCAAATCCCACCCCCAATACTCCCTTATGACTTTGGGCAAACCACGTAACCATCCTCTGCTGTCTCAGGTACAAACTTAGAATATACAACTTCCAGGGACAGGCAAATACCTACTGCCCCGGACTAAATCCCAATCCCCCTACATCTGGAATGAACAGGTAAGGAGATTTTTTTTCCTGGGAGGAGGGGGTGGGGGAGGAGGAACAGGCACAATCTTTAAGCAACACTGGAATAACTTTAGGGATCATAATGAGTTTCATAACCAGCTGACAGACTCTCTGCTTCACTAGATGACGTGATTTCCAATTACTCTGTTTCCTATTAACAAGCATCTTGTTGCTGTTGCCCCCGAGGCTCCGACATTGCAGGTCACCTGTTTCATCAACCCCTTTCCCTGAGAATTCAGATGTTCTCAGCCCCTTTTAGTAGGCATATCAAGGGCAGGCTAAGGAAAGGCCAGCGCTAATGTGTGGCCCACCTGAAACAAAGACATAGCCTACATAGAGTTTAGCAAATGAAAGCTACCTAATTTGCTAGGCTGCTTTTTGAGAGCATGACACAAAACACACACAACTTGGAACACCCCTGAGCCAGCACCATCAACCCTCTTTAGGGCAATTCGCTCACCCAGTTATTAGCCCTTCACTCAATTGACATTTCCTATGATAGGTCTCTGCAACATGTACTGCAGGTCACCGACACCTTGGAAGTGGTGTGAGGAAATCTTCATAGGTGCTGGGATAAGGAGGGGGCCCAGGGCAGCTGCTAACAGAAGCACATGGAGGTTCTTGCTACCATTATGAAAATTATAGGGTAACTTCAATAGCCACATGCAAAATGATCATCTCTTTGGGGCCTTAAATCTGACCAAAGCAGGCCTGGGTCCAAAATGAAACTGGGTGACTTTTGTAGCAAAAGACATTCCTTCAAATGACGTAAAAAAAGAACAATTAAAAACTATAGGAGATATTTGCACCCAAAATGTGCTGAAAATTTGCATTAAAACAGTGACATCATGTCTTTATGTAATTATATATTTGCTTCCAGTTGGCTGCAAAGCCTCGTATGGCAAATCCTAGATATACTCCATGGCTATGACTACCGGTCCAGTTATGACCTGAAGTGAAGTACAGGTCAAGAGCAATGAGTCATCAAAGTAAGCCATAGTTTTTCACATACTTTGCTGACCCATAAAAAGGGGGACAAAGCTTGTGTTAGATCCCAAAATTTGGACAGCAACATAGCACCAGGCGTTGTACTAATCCACAAATTTTCAGGCTCCTAAAACGTTTGGTTGGGCTGCAGTGCCTGGACAAAGTGGCCATTTTTGTTGTGTGAACTGCAGTACTTCAAAGGTGACCTCTATTCAGCTGCCTCTAGCTCTGTAACCAATTGAGATCCATCTGAGATATTTTGCACGGTCTCGTTTGAGATCCTAAGGAACATCCACGCAGGAGGTTGAGCATGGACCCCTATTTAAATCTTTTGAATTTTATTATAGATTAAAGTCAACAAGGTGTCAAAACAAATCTCCATCAACATATACATCCAAAGGCAACATGTCACAGACTCCTGTCCCCTCCCCGCCTTATATCCAAGCGTAACAATTTGTATACCCCCATCTGCCCAACTCCCCTCCAACCTCTCCCTCCCCAATCCAAACCCCCCAGGGCCTGGAGCAATATCTTCTGCTCTTTATCAAAATGCTCCATCTATTGTCACCTATATGCGGTCAGCCTCTCCATCCCCCACACCTGTCCGAAGAGGGCTTTGGACTGTTCCAATTCAGGAGCCGCCACCTGTTTCCAGTCAGAGGCAACTTCATAGCACACCACACAAACAGGCCACAAGCAGCCTCCTCTTCCCCCCCCTTGCTGTCCTGGACCCTACCACGATAGCAAAAGAGATTCCGGTTCTAGGCTTACTCTTACTCCAAGCAACTTGTCAATCCACTCTTGTACCAATTTCCAAAATATTTGAACCATATCTGCCAAAAGGTTCCCTGCTCCCCAGACCCCCTCCAATACACCAGAGAGACCGCTGGAAACATCCGATACAACCTCACTAGCGTATACCACCACCTCATTAAGACATAGCAATTTTCCCTGATAGCTAAGGACATCGAAGCCTTCCTGATCCAGTCAGTAATCTGTGTCCAATCGTTCTGCTCAATTTCCACTCCCAAATCCCTCTCCCACTCTGCATATATGGTAGTTTACAGAATCAGGTACCCCATACAGCTCTATAGATTATCACCCCTTCTTGACATTTTTGAAATTGCAACTCTCACCTAGTGATGTGAGAAAGCAGAACAAAGCCAACCATGAACTATGAACTATCTGCTACAGGACCATCCCAAAAAAAGAATCCAGCTGAAAACTACTAGAGATGCATCAAGAATCTATCCTAGACCATGATGCAACCCTCAGGGGCCTTGGGTGGCAGTGCTATTTTGATTGCTAACAATCCCCTATCCTCAAGATACTCACCAGCAATCACCAACTGCACAACTGACTCCTACCTGGAGACCACGCCTTGCCAGCTCTGTCCCCACATTCACTCAGGCAATACTATCATGGGATCCAACAATATCAGCAATGACATTTGAGATTCATTCACCTGCTCTCTAGTGTTAGCATACAACATTCACCTGCCAGCAATGTCCCTCTGCCATTCATAGGCTAATGCCTACAAATCTGACAGACACGACAACATTCAAAAGCCTTGAACATGTCAACCTTCCAAGGATGCCATACTCCTACAACGGAGCTTCAGAAAGAGAGGGACACTACAGTATGAAACGGCTGAATGGCAGCTAATCAAAAAGCTTAACACCATCACCTAGACTTGAACAATGACAATGGCTCCCTTATAGGCATGAGCAGGCAACTATTCTTACATCTTATCCTTCGTTTCTCAGTTGGCTGAACCGAGTGGACTGTCCTCCAAAGTTTGTACGTCAAAGTGATTAGTCTAAAGGTGCTACCCGCCTTGGTCATCATCATAGTCTGTTCAAAGCATTCTATGGGTGACTTCTTCCAGGTCTGATTTTTCCCCAGGTATCACCTACTAAAATAGAAAAAACATTAACAAAAACAGCAGATCCAACTTATGACGACTTAAGACAAAGCTTAATTGTAGACAAAAAAAAGTGGAACTGGAGCTAGGGGGAGGAGTAGAGGGGGAATGGGGGGGCCCAGGCAGGACCAAAAGAAGAAGAGGGGCTGAATTAGGGCATAGTTTCACTTCTCTGCTCTTCAGTAGGTCCCACCCCCTTCCTGGAAGGGAGGGGCTTAAGTAGAACACCCTGCTGCTCCGAAATGTAGCGCCGGAACTGCGTTCCAGCAGAAGTTAAGCCCTGCTTAAGCACAGAGCTCTCTCATGGTTTAGCATTACTTTGTTTCAAACTTCAGCTCACTTGCGTGCGACTCTGGACCACCACAAGCACATTTGTGAGATACCTGCCGAAAAGCAGTGAGCACTCTTATCCTCACCCACAAAGCCCAGAAAGCTGTTAACGGGAAAAAAAAAAGCTGGTACAGGAAGGAAATCCCATATAGGGCTATACATAAATCTAATTAGAAGGGTGCACCTTTCATTAGCAAGAAGTGCCAAACTAACTACATGAGCTAATAAACAGGAGGTATTAAGGATAATACTGTCTTGTGCAACAAAATCAAAAAGAGAATCATCTGCAGGGTTTGTGTGAGTCACCGTGTGCCACTTTCAGGCCTGCTGTTATCTGTACTTACACCCATGAATATCCCTTCCCCGCCAACCCTCAAAGACAGGGCAGAACAAGTTCTCCTTGAAGGGACACACTGTAAACGCCCTATTTTCAACGAGGCATAAAGAACGGTGCAGTATATTCCCACAGAAATTAAACTAAGTCTTCTTCAAGCAGGACGTACGCACGCTTGGCCGTTCCACATTCTTTCAATGCCGTACTGGAGCCGAGCAAACTCACTTGCCAGTCACATGTGCAGATTTTCTGAAGCCAAAAAGCCGCAATTCCACACTCTTTGGCAGTACATATTTCAAAGCCGGGGCTCACAGGCTTAGGCCCTCTAAAGAACCAAAAACTAGTCTGGTTTAACACGACACTTGCCGTGAATGCAGCTGCACATATTTGTTCTAACAAAAAGGAGGCCGATTTGCATTTTTGAGGAGCCCACAGACTGAAGATAGATTTTAAAGCTGGGAACTGCTTTTATCATGCCCCAGGAAAGAATTTTCTTCCTTAATTGTAAAACCATGAAAAAAGAAAGAATTGGTTCTTTCCAAAACCTAAACTCAAACACTAGAATCTGATATCCGTTTCTAGAACAAGCAGTAACAGAAGAAATGTGATATAATATAGAAATATAACAGAGAATATGGCCTATCCCGTTTGCCCTATGAACTGTTGCAATCACTGAGAGCAGCGACATACATACTGCCAAGTCCCCACAATGTGTGTGTGTGTGTGGGGAGGGGGGGGGGGGAGGGTCATTAAATACTGTACTTACTTTCAAGCGTGTTGCCATATTGCCCAACATCCTTTTGGTTATTCAGTTGAATTACCTGATCCCCACCCCTGCCCCAGCCCCAGCCAAAAAATGTATCGGGACATCACCTGCTGCTGCTACTGTGGCAATTGCACTATAAAAGCCACAAAATTCACACAGCTTATGAGACTTGAGCCCAGCAACAAGCAGCATTTTTCCGGAGGGGGGGGGGGGAACAAAATTATCCTGTGTACTAGCTTGGCTAGGGTTTCTACAGAAACCTTACTGTAGCATTTTAGTATTAAAATATTTGCATTATGAAGTTGTATTTCTTAAACTCTTTTGTGGACAGCCACTGATGATACTTCCTGACATTGGTCATGCCACTCAGACTCGGCTTAAAGCTTTTTTTTCGGTTGAAACTTACGGTACTGGCTCTTGGAGGAACGTTTTTCTTGAAAATTTCCCTGCAAGTGCTTAGTAACGCTTTCCTGGCAACAGTTATGTATTTGTTGAGGCTTCTTCCTCAAGTGATTTTCGATAAGTAGTTTTCCTTCATTTGTCTGGGTGTTTAAAAGGGGTTGAATATATTTGGGGTTTTTTTTTCCTTCTTTTGATCTCCCTGTACTCCATCTTTTGTAATGTGGGCTTGTGTAAATTTTTCGCCATTTGTTGTTTTGTTTTCTGTATGATGAATTTACTTTTGACGTTGCTTATTGTAACCGTTTAAAATTTAATATTTATATTTTTGATTAGAGGCCTGCAAATACTTCAACATTTGTTATAACATTCACTGGTCCTTGTGAGGATGACTCAGCTGTTCCGACTAAATTTCCAGAAGCTTTAAGTACAAAACAGGCCATAAGGACTGAATACTCCTGAGAAATAAGAAGGGCAAATGGATGAAACAAAAATTGTAGCCTTACTGCTATGCTTGTACTTGTGTTGGTTAACCATACCTTCCTTTGCATCCCATAAGTGCCACATGTTACTAGTGGTCTGGGGTCAGTCATGAAAATTATCCAAGCAGCCTTTCCTACAGCTACACTAGCTCAGTACTTCTAGTTCGATTCAGGATAGTTACAATAACAGGCCCATAGTAGTGTAAAGTTAGACAGACATTCTAAATATTTTTCTTCAGGGGGTGGGGGGGGGGGGGGAAGAAGAGAAGAGGTGGCAAGGGTCTATGGGAACTCTTGGATTAGAGCAGAAGCCCCGTCACGCCCCCCTGATGAGGCAAAGGCTGCTTTCCGAAGTCTGGTTTAAGAATATGACTCTTCAAAACTAATAAAATGTCATCTTTAAGTAGGTTGGATGGTACCGTTTTTAATAAGCACGCTCCACCTCTAAAATGCAGTCGCTACCAGGCTAGCCAGGTGTTCAGAGATTGTACACAGCTAAATATTTAAAGCAGAAAAATGGAAACGGATTTAGTTTCATGCGAATGAATCAGTTTAGCTTTGATAAACAGGTGTTTCGTAGGTTTCATGTGCGTTACACGTTCCAGAGTGAGCTTCGAGCATCATGGCTGCACGCTTGCAAAATTAAAATCCCAAGCTTCAACCAAAACGCATAAAATTGATTCTAGTTTTAAGCTCACAATTCCAGAACTAACCCTGCCACTCAATTGCATTAGCAGGCAAGTTGGGCTTTTTTTTATTTTTTTATTTTTTTTAAGAAAACACCACAAACCACCCCCAACCCCCACCCCCCCAAAAACCCCCCACACCTTAACAGATTTACTATATTAAGTGTTTGAGCCAAATAGTCAGTTTCGAAGTATGCTATCCCTAAACTCTGGGACAATGATAACTACTTCAAATATCAATGCAGCTATATGGTCGTGTTCAGTCAATGTATCCCCTCAAAATTCATCAGTATACTGGTACACATGAAATTGTGTTCAGATTACATGGGCAATAGAATTTATAGCTAGAATCGGCACATAACTAGAATTAGGAAAGCAAAAATAAAAGTCATTGGGGCAATACGTATTGAGTCACCAAAAAAGATTTCCTTTAATAAAAATGAACTGCAGAAGTAGTCCAGCTATAAACACTGATGGAGAAACATTTACAAAAAGCAGGTTAAACACTCACACCAGCCTGTGCTTCTGGTGAGCCATAGAAAGTAGTTGTACTACGTGGTGAAAGCTATCAGAAAGACCGGCATCCGGCCAACATGCTCTTGTGAAGGTGAACCGTCTAGATTATGTAAGCGCTACACATTAAACTGGGCATCTCCACGGCTAGGCTAGTGTTTATAGTATTTCCAGCTCACACGCTCTAAGGGCACGTGACCGTTGATCAGTTGGTCGGTCAGTCACTTCTCATCACCAGCAGCTGACAGTCACTTGACTCAACTATTTACTCAACTACTCTTTACAAGGAGGTTGTAAGACCGGAGCCAAGCACTTGGAAGAGAATTCCTGGCATTCAGGTGCCGGAAAATACTAGAAGGATTGGGCCTGGGGAGGTGCAGGACTGACAGAACTCAGTGCAGCAAGCTTCTAGACGCAGAAACTGCCAACATGACCATAAAGACAAACTCAAACTAGTTTTTATGAATGGTAACTATTAGTCATTAGGCCACAATTGCTACCTTCCTCTGGAAAAGGTTTATAGAAATCAACTTGTGACAAGTTCAGGTGACAACCTTCCTTGGGTAACAAGCCCTGGGGATCTTTTTATTTTTAAAAACCTTCACTGTGTGTTGCTTGAAGAGCAAATGCTATCCAAATACCATGCTAGCTATATTTTGCAGGTTGATTAATTCTAGGCTATTCTGCTACTAGATTTCATATGGGAACTGAACACCCATTTATGTGTTTTTGCCATTTACTTCACATGTCTTTCCAGTAGTAGATTGAGGGGAGTTAAAAATCAGGTACAGGAGGAATTTCCCTGTCCCCGGAGAGCTTACACTCTAAGCTTGTATCTGAGGCAGTGGAGGGTAAAGTGACTTGCCCAAGACCAGGGGGATTTGAACACGCGTCTTTTCTGGTCCCAGGCTGCTGCGCTACCTCAGTTTCCTAGGTATGGCTGCTTCTACAAGCTTTTGCATTTGTGACAGCAGAAGATGTGAAAACCACTGAAATTCCCATATGAACGTTTTCCAAGGGAGGGATACCATGCACACCGACTTATTCAAAGCAACTCTGGCAGCAAATACAGGACTTAGCATTCACTTGCAAGTGGATAATGGCATGAAAAAATCCCCCATATTGAGGAGTAAGCCCAGAGGAAATATCATCACCAGGTCCAAACTGCAAGCATTCTCTTGTGGTGTGAGGATGAGGATTAAAGTTTAAATGTCTGGCATTGCAGGAGGGTCTATCTGCCTTAGAAACTTACATACAATTGACAAAACAGTGATGAAGTAGGGCAGACTGGGAATCGGGGTAACCACTACCAGCTCTCGAGGATTACGAGTACTTCCCTCCAAGATTGTATAACACCTTAAAATAAGCAGAGACAGCTCCGCACGATTATTCAACCATCAAGGTTTCCCCTCTGGCTTGTATCAGCATCTAGAATCAGATCCAAAAACATGCTTTTGCCCACTCGAAAAGTCTTCCACCTTTATCCTACCATAGCTGAGAGCAAGCAGAGCGGTGTCTAAATTCATGTTCCAGTGCAGGGGAGTCAAACTGTAATCCTGAAGGCTGCAAAACCAGTCAGGCTTTCAGGATATCCTTTAACATGCATGAGATTCTCATACAAAATGAAAGCAGGGCATACAAATATCTCTAATGAATATTCATGATCTAGCCTGAGAAACCAATTTGTTACAGGGCCAGATTTTGGTGTTATGTGCTAGGCACGTCACTGCAAAATGTAGCCATGTTTACCTGGTCCATGCCACTCAGCATTTTATAGACATTTTCCCCCCTCTGCTATTGAGCCCTAACTTCTGCATTTCCTCACAATAGTCATTTCATGACCTTTATCATTTGGTTGCCTCTCTAATTCCAGTATTAGAGGTGTAACAACCAGAATGCTCACAATGCAGTCGCACTATGGAGCGCGAGGGGAACTATATGGTTTTAATCGCCTTTCCTGAAAATTTCTCAAAATTTTCTCACTGCTGTTGCCACACAGAGCAAGAGTAACATATCCACAATGCCTAGATCCTTTTCCGAACTGGGACGCCATGTGGAGCCCAGCATCGTGCCCCTATAATTTGGACTATTCTTCTCTGTTTATCACATTGCACTTGTCCGTATTAGATTTCATTTGGATACCTAGTCTCCCAGTCTTGCAAGGTCCTCCAGCAAATCTTTAAAAGCTACACATGATCAAACTTGGAATAATCGTCATCTGCAAGTTTTGTGACCTTGTTCACTGTTCCGATTACCAAAATTAATGTGTTAAAGTGCCAGTCCCAGCACAGATCCCTGGGGTACTACACTATTTATCTTCTTCCATGGAGAAAATGGGCCATTTAACTCTATACGGTTTAAAGGCTGTCTGCAAAATCCTGATAGCGTTAAACTGGCTCGCCTTCATCCACGTTCATGCATGTCTTCATGACTTTCCTTGGCTAAATCCAGGACTTTCCATTCCATTCATTTTATATGCCGCCTCTCGCATAGCAGTCTGGTTTACAGTTGTCAAGCATTTAAAAATACATAAAATTAAACACAAACACGCTGACACCTGAATAAAACTGATTAAACAAGCCTTCAATAAGTAGGAACCAAAAATACTAAACATAAAAGCTTTTCCTTGTCTCCCAAACTGCAAATAAGTTGCTCTTAGATCACAGGCCAGAGAGAATTACAAAGAAATGGACCATAGTTAAGTAAAAGCTTGTAGGTGGTCAACCAAAAGCTCGTAGAAGGTCAACCATTAGACATATTGCTGGGAAAACCTCAACCAACACGCAGGCATATAATACAAAATTTGACTAGATACTGAGCCACTCTTTCAGAGAGCTTCCAGCCTGAATTTCAAATCTGGCCAAAGGAAGCTGGTAATGGAACAGTACAACTTTGTCCTTTATTAAGTTAGTTAAAGTGTGAAAAATGCCTTTAGCTTCCATATCACATGCAAGGCATAACAAGATACTTAATCCCATTACAGCATGTCAGTATGTTCAGTAATTGTTTTTATACAAAAAGTTTCTACTATTTAATTTGTCAACATTGATATCAGGCTCAGTTTATAATTTCCTTGATCCCTTTCTAAAACACCAGCACCCTCCGATATTCAGGTACCGAAGACTTCATGAAAGGTCACAGATTAATAGTAAATCTGCAATTTCATCTGATTTACTCTTGAGGTGTATACCATCTAGTCCAGGTTATCTGCTGCTGTTTTAATTTGTCGATCTGGCCTATTATATCTTCCCAGTTCAAAAGTTGTTTCAGCTCCTCTGAAATCACCACCATGAAATATTTCTGGCAGTTTCCCTTCCATCATCTTCAATAAAGGCTGAAGCAAAGAATGTTTAGTTTCTCCAATATGGCTTTGTCCTTACCAAGACCCCCTTTTATCCCAGCATCTAATAGTCCAACTGATTTCCTCACAGGCTTTTTTCCAGATGTATCTGAAATGAGTTTGTCAAATTTTATTTTTTAGCTGCAATCAAATTTGCCAGTGCTTATGCCATCTCCTCTTTTCCTCATTGACCTATCTTTCAAAAAATGGAAAGGATCTGAAAACAGTCAGCACGGTTAAACGGTGAGGGGAGACTATTATAGCCAAAACCTCTCTTCTGCCTTTAATACACCTGATCTGAGCTCGTCTTCCCAAGATGGTAATTCTTGAACAGTGTCCATGCCCAATGTGAATTCTCAAAGACAGCTAAAAGTTGGAGCTGCAAGGGTTTTTATTTTCAGACAAACAATTTTCATTTTATCAGTCTCTTTTGAAAGCGAATTGCTAATACAGTAGTTTCCTTAATGTCTTCCTTCCCATTAAGGAAAATTTGATCATGGTTTGGTCACTATTAAGTGGCTCTGACAGGATTCTCTTGCACCAAATTTAGTGTTCCACCAAGACTAGGTCTAAAACAGTTCCCCAAGCAGCTGCTCCATGAAGCAGTCATCTATCTGTCTAGCATGCCCCGACGTGACAGTTACCCAGCTCGTATTGGAGTAATTGAAGTCACCCATTTGCCTTGCCAAATTTAACTTCTCTAATTTGCTGAAACTGTCTGGCCAGGCAGATAGCGGTATACCTCAACCACTATTCTCTTTATGCCTGGAACTTCTAGTCAAAGATTCCACAATGTATTCTGATCACAGCAGAATTTATTGTTTGACTCAATGCTCTAACATACATAACCCTTCACCTATTTTATCTGCTCTGCCATTGCAACATAATTAGCATCCTATAATCAGTGGTGCACTAGCTGTATTCCGGTCACCAGGTCTCCAAGATGGTCATCTAACTCTCCCAATCTTATTTGTAAGGCTTCTAGCAATTGTAGAGACATTTCAAAGTACGTTTTGTTTATATTTTTAACCTTAGCTGCTGACAGGTACAATTTGCAAATCTTTCAACCGATTTAACAGGTTTTCTATACCACCCTATCTTCCATTCAGGAAGGTTTACAACACAACTTCAACATCTTTGCAATGAACAGGGAGATTAACTTGGAGAGGTATACATATAACATATGAACTTGGGCGAACTGTTATGTAGTAGCATTTGCTCTTTTGAGGGCCCTGAGCTACTTTTACCTTTATTTCATCCTCTGTCAATATACTCTAATCTTCTTGGTGACTATCTTTGAAGGATACTATCATAAGTACATGGTTTGGTGTGAAGAACGCTTCCCCCCTCAGTTCTAGTTTAGAAAGCTGCTCTCTCCTCATAAATGTTCACACCAATAGCCTAGTTCCTCCCCGGTTAAGGTGAAGCCCATCTTTCTGGAACAAGCTCCCTCTTCAGAATCTAATCCTCCCTGCAGTAACATCTCACCCAAGCACTGAGGCTCTAGAACTCTGCCTCTTGGGTCCTGCACATGGAACAAGGAGCCTGAAGTAGTGGGTTTGAAGATTACCTAAAAGCTTAGAATTGGCTTCCAGAGCCTCCCTCCCACACTTATGCCATTGGTACCCATGTGTACCAAGACCGCCAGATCCTCTCCAGCACTGTCCAAAATCCTATCCAGGTGATGTGCAAGGTCCCCACCTCTTCACCAGGCAAGCAAGCTAAGTGATCCTCACATTCAGCTGCCCAGCTATCCACATGGCTAATGACTGAATCGCTACCAGCCATCCTAACTCTTCCCTCCGACACATGCGCCTGGAAACGCAGAGAGCACCTCACCTCCTGCCACCCTAAGGTGATGCTCTTTCGCACAAGCTGCCTCCTCCACAACAGCATAGAGGCTGCAAGATTGCAGCCAGGACTCTGCGGACACAAGTCATAAGGCCATACTGGGTCAGACCAAGGTCCATCAAGCCCAGTATCCTGTTTCCAATAGTGGCCAATCTAGGTCATACGTACCTAGCAGTTTCCCCAAAAGACACAGGTTCCACAATGCTTGTACTGGGGCAAGCAGTGGATATCCCGGGTCCCCTCTTAATAATGGTTTATGGACCTTCCCTCCAGGAACTTGTCCAAACCTTTTTTAAACCCAGATACACTAACAGCTTTTACTACATCCTCCGGTAATGAATTCCAGAATTTGATTACGCATTGAGTGAAAAGATATTCTCTCTTATTAGTCTTAAATGGGTTACACTTAGCTTCTTGCATGTCCCCTAGACTTTCTATATTTTGATGGCATAAACAATCTACATTTAGCCGTTCCACTCCATTCATTAATTTATAGACTATCATATCTCCCCTCAGCCGTCTCTTTTCCAGGCTGAAGAGCCCTAACCTTTATAGGCTCTCTTCAAAGGTGTATCCTTCCATCCCCTTTACCATTTTGGTGGCTCTTTTCTGTACCTTTCTAACACTATATCCTTTATAAGATACAGTGACCAGAATTGCACACAATATTCAAGGTGCAGTCACACAATGTAACGATACAGAGGCATTATAATATCCTTTGTTTTATTTTCCATTCCTTTCCTTATGATACCTAGCATTCTATTTGCTTCTCCTGGCTGCTGCTGCACACTGGGTGGAGGGTTTTAATATGTTATCCATGACAACGCCTAAATCTTTTTCCTGGGTGGCCTTTCCTAATGTGGAACCTTGCATCATGTAACCATAGTTTGGGTTGTTCTTTCCTAGGTGCATAACTTTGCACTTGTCCACATTAAATTTAGATGCCCAGTCTTCGTTTATTAAGGTCCTCTTGCAATTTTTCACAATCCTCATGGGTTTTAACAACTTTGAATAATTTTGTGTCATCTGCAAGTTTGATAACCTCAGTCTCATTTCCAGGTCATTTATGAATATGTTAAAAAAACAGCAGACCCAGCACAGATCCCTGGGGTACTCCACTATTCACCTTTCTCCATTGGGAAAATTGGCCATTTAGCTCTATTCTCTGCCTTCTATCTTTTAACCAGTTCCTGATCCACAATAGTACACTGCCTCCTATCCCATTACTTTTTAATTTCGCCAAGAGTCTCTCATGAGGGACCTTGTCAAAGGTTTTCTGAAAATCCAGATACACTATAATACTGACCCACCTTTGTCTACTTGTTTATTTACACCTTCAAAAAAATATAACACAGATTAGTAAGACAAGACCTTCTTTGGCTAAAGCCATGTTGGCTGTCTAACATTAAGCAAGACTATCTACATTTTCAGTAATGTTCTTTATAATGGTTTTTACCATTTTTCTCAGTACCGACATCAGGCTCACCAGTCTGTAGCTCCCCAGATTTTTTAGATCACCCTTGGAACCCTTTTTAAAAATTGGTCATCCTCCAATCTTCAAGTATTACAGATAGTTCACAGATTTCCAGACTCCAAGGGGCCAGTCTACTAAGCATTTTCTCCATTGGCACAAAATGGGAAAAAATCCTTTAGTAGACAGGCCCCCAAATGTTGTACAATTATACTGAACACTGTCCAATTTAACCCTGCCTACATAAACTTTAGTCATGACCTTGCTTCTCTTAACTAAGCATCTGTTCTCTGTTGTGTCTTACAAACCCCCCCCCAAAAAACACAAAATTCCAAGTGCCATCAAGTCAATGCTGGCTCCTGGCGACCAAGCAGCCCCTGGGTTTTCTTGGCAAGGTATGACTGGAAGTAGATTACCAGGACTTTTCTTCTGAGGCAATGGAGGGTAAAGTGACTTGCCCAAGGTCACAAGTGGGAATTGAACCTGGATCTCTTGGGCACTAGGCTATTGCTCTAACCACTAGGCTACTCCTCCACTGCATCTTAGATTATAAATGCGATAAATCTGGGACAGCCCATTACGTGTCTGTAAAGTGTTAAGGTCCAGTTTAGGTATAATTTGGTATATGCTGTATAAATGTGATAAATTGAAAGACTCATTGCTATTTCAAAATCAATCCATTCCCCTCATGGAACATAGGGTCTTTACAAAAAGAATGAATGTCGACATTAAGTTTGCACCCAGAAGAAAAAAAAATAAATTTGAGCCTTAACTATCTATTTTTCTTGCAATTTTTCAATCCTATTTCCAGTTAAACCTGCTTAATTGTATTCACTTGGTCTTTTTTTGTTAAAGGACCAGCTTCACCTTCGGTCTTATACGGTGTTCGACAGCAAATAACCCTCTTTTCCCCCCTCACTTAGGCTTTTTTTTCCTCCAGTGCCGACCCAGCTGCCTCTGGGTTTTCTTGGCAATATATCACCAGAAGAACATTGGGAAGAAAAGGCTGGCAAGCAAGAGTAAAGTGACTTGCCCAAGGTCACAAGGAGTGCCAGTGGGAATTGAACCCTTGATCTTCTGGGTACTAGGCAGTTGCTCTAACCACTAGGCTACTCCTCCTCTCACACTTAGCCTACTTATGCATATTAATACAATTACTGAACCACCTATACAGGGCAGCAGCAAGGTGGGTTGCTAGGGAGTGAATACCACCCACAGGTGTAGTGTACGCTATATATTAGCAGCACTCCACCGTATTAGATATATGCATTCATTTGGAGAGACATGGGAAACATGTTAACATGTCATTAAAAACCTAAGATTTTGCTCCTTTTGCCTGTATCATTGTACACACTATTAACACTGCTATATCGTCTCCCCCCCCCCCTTTGAAACAGATATCCCATAAAATGTCACTTTTTGAAGTACTAGTATTTTGGCATCAGGTCATTTCCATAAGATCGTCTGTGCCTCATATTGCTTACCGATATTTCTTACCAAATTTCTGGAATGCTCTTCAGCTGTAGCTGTGCAGCTATGAAAGCTTTCCATTTTCACCAAGTTTTGATGGAGGGGGAGGGTGTTATTAGACTTTAGCTGAAAAAGATTAGAATATTCTCGTTTGCAACATACACTGCAACCCGATTGTAGAAGCTTTTCAGTGTTTCATATAAAACATAACAGCTACAAACCCAGTTTAATGGCATATGCTTCTTCAAAAAGCCAGGTCTTCAATTTTTTTCTCAAAGTCCTTAATAGCCATAAATCTAAGTGACTGAGGTAATGAGTTCCAACATCTAAAGTCTGGCTATCAAACATGCTCTCATGTGTACGGGATCTGCCGACATGCTGAAGAGATGGAGCCTCTAACAAGCCTGCAATTTGAGAACATAAGGAATGTACTAGATGGTAACCTGCAACAATGCTGTAGGATATGACGGTCGACTCAAGCACAGCCTCTTAAAGAAAATAATGACTACCCACATCTTAAACATGCTCCCAAAAGGAGCTAAAGCACAATGCCGTCAGTATTTACACACCCGTCTAGCTATTGCACTGATCCTGCTCAGACAAGACTCAAGTGGAGAAATGATAGGTTTTCAGCATTAAAATAAGCAGAGTCTCAAACAAATCAGAAGACCCAAGTGAAACAGATGATGATCTATATGTCCATAGCATGAGACTCATTAATTGCATCAGCACTAGCACCTGTATCTACCGTGCTTTACCGTGAACTACCTGCTTTACCATGTTGGCCAATGGCAACATCAAATTGTTTCCAATTAAACCTGTAGTTGAATGGTGAGCCCAAGATATAGCTATGTACCTGGATGCCTGCCTTGCCAATCCAAATCTAAGTCCACAACAAATCTAAAATCCAACCCAAAATGAGGACCTAAGGAATTTAGAAAGTCTTTGAGCTGCAATTAAATATTTGCACCCCCCTAAAATACACCACAACAAAGCCACCACAGAAGCTTTATTAGCTAACCACGAACAGATTTAGCAATAGTTATGCACCACACAATTACAATACCTAGTGTCACTCATTTATCCCCATAATGCAACATATCCCATTATTTTATAGCACAATCCTACTTAAGCCAGTTGTGCATATCTGCAGGTCAGACGTGGCCAGTAAACAAGATACTGGCAAGTAAGGACTAACTTGACCCACCCAGGTGCTCCTGCCTATTCTACCCTAGTGTAGCTGTAGAATCCAGTCTTGGGACACACCCAGCAGGTTTTCCCTCTGTCCACAATGAATATGCTGGAGGTAAAATGGAGTCAGTTTATGCAAATCTCATACATAATATTGGCAGCCCGACAACCTGACTGGCTGGGTGTGTCCCGAGGACAAAGCTGATCCATTGAGAGCTACCTTCAAAGCTGTCAAACAAGCTCGACTATCTTTACTGCTTCAGTTGTAATCTGTCCCTATCCCATAAAGATTTGTCAATAGCCTGCTACACAACTGAATAGCTCTTACAGCAAGAGCTTGTAAAATGCAGACACCTCATCAAGTGCTCTGGTATAAATACAGCGGGACACTCCTGTAAAACTAATGGTTTTCACTTAGGAAAAATTAGATTTAGTTTGTCTGACATACACAAAGAGCACAAAATGTTTTCAGTAGACTGCATTAGTAATCCATAATATGATCCCTACTGTACTTGGATCTTCCACGATGGGCTCACTTCTGTGGAGAAAAAAAAAAGTCTATTGCCCACTGACCAAATGCTGAGCTGACTAGTTAGTTGGCAAGCAGAAGAAATAATTGCAAATTAAAGCTATGGCTCGGCCTGTTGCAATATTGATTTAAGAAACCCACCCCACCAACCTCCGTGTACTCTCAAAATAGCAACACCAAATTTACAGTGATGCAAGATATAATGTAGCAATTGCTTTTTCTCTGCCCAGGATCCATGTTTCTATAAGCAATGCCTCAATGAGTCCAGAGAGGGCCTCATTGAGGAACTGCCCAGAAGGGCTCTGCAGACAATTAAACCCCATATTCTTGGATGGCAACTTACCTTTCGCTTGCTTTTGGATAAAAGGCAAGTAATCAAATTTACAGTCTAAATATATAGGATCCATGGAGCAAGGATGCCCAAACGTTCTGGAAAGGGTCACATACAACTTTCAAATCATCGACAATGCTAGATGAAAGTTTTAGTGACCTCTCCAGCGCACCTGCCCTGACCTCTTCTCCCTCAATCTAGTATCTTAACCCCTACAATAGCTCTCTGCTTTCCAGCAATAACCTGCGCGCCCTTCCTTAGTGGCTCAAGCCAGTTCTGAATTTCCTTAAGTGTGGTCCTAGCTGTAGTAACGGATACAGCTTCCCTTGTCCACCAATAACTTCTTGTTCTGTTAGGCGGTGGTGCCATAGCTGCATGTACATGTTGCTTCTGCACTTTATTCTAGTGTGCACGGCCTGCACTAGTTCCTCGGCATGCCATGTTCGGGGGAGGAGTTGCTGCAAAGCGAAGAGTTTGGAGCTATGTTTAAGTTATCAAGCTTTAATCTTTGCAGAGCAGAGTGGAATTTCCGGGTTGGGTGGGGATTAAAAAGTTGTTTAAACTGATAAAGGACCTTACATACAGAACGGAGGCAATTCATTCTGCCTCACTCTATAGAAGAAAAAAGGTAGCATTGAAAACCTTTGATAACTACCACTGAGCTTACAACTCAAACCTAAGGCAAGCAGCAGCCCTCTGATGCATGCCAACATCTACCTTGGCCATATCATCACTGGCCAGTCCACATAAAAGGACAGAATTGCTTGCCAGTCAAAAAAATAAAATGTAGGGTCTTATTCAAAATCTGTTTACTGGCACAAAAAAAAAAAAATCTTTTAGAATAAGGCGCTTAAAGAGGAAGGCTTTAAGCACTATTTTAACTGCATGGAGAACTCTGTGGGATTAAGGAATATTTTGCCTTTATGGGGGGGGGGGAGAGAGGGGGAGGGGGATGAAGCCTTTCTACATGCAATCTTGACAAGTGGACATTTTGGCAGTTACATACTTTCTCTATCAAGCGGGTATGTTTTACTACATGGAACTCACTATTCAAATATATGTGGAGGATCCAAGATTTATTTTTTTTTTTAATACAGCACCAAGCATGCACATGTGCTCCTGGGCCTCCTGACATGCTCAGCTGAAATTCAAGCAATTGTGAAAGAGCCGGGGACTGAAGGATAGCTGCATTCCTTTGTCTATGGAGAACCTCTGTTACAGGTAAGCAACTATGCTTTCTCCATGGACAAAAAGGGGAGATAGAAGCACAGTCCAGAGCAGGGGGTTACTGAACATAGCAGCTGCTGGTGCACGGCAACCTGGGAAACTTCTGGGAGGTGAATGAATGATTACAGTGCAAAAAGGCTGCGGAAAACAGACTGCCCAATCTCACAGCAATAATGCTTGGTGAAAGTGTGACTTAAGGACCATGTGGTAGCATTACATCTCATACACAGAGAAAGCGTAGCCCGCTATTGTAGATGCTTTTGCTCCAAGATGGTGGGAAGCAGTTATCATTGATAGAGTAACCTTCAGCATATGCAATACAGTCTGAGCCAGTTGGAGAGAGTTTTAGATACTGGAAGGCCTGGATTTCTTGGATTAGAGCTCACAAAAAGCCAAAAGGCTTTTCAACAGCTCTGCGTAGCATGATAGTATAACAGAACTCCTCAGCAATCCAGGGAGTGGACTCATTTCTGCTTTTGATGCATGAGGCCTGGTGAAAATGCACAAAACAAAAAAAATCCCAAGAAACTGGGCAGAACTATTGACCGAATCAAATGGAAGGCAAAAACAACCTTGGGCAAAAGCTTGAGATGACTATGAAGGAGAATTTTAATTGGTAAAAATTGGTAGTGCACTAGTGCTTGGAGCTCACCGTTGAGCAGTACTAACGTTACAGCAATAAGAAAATTAGTTTTCCATGAGATGTTTGAGGGATGCTTGGTTCCAAAGCTCAAAAGGGTGGTTTGACCAATGCTGAGAGAATGACATTGAGATCCCAAGCCCACGCTGGTTGCCCAAGTGGCAGTCTGATGTTTGCTAGACCACACATGAATCTGGCTACTGAGGGGTGATATGAGAGATTTCCTGCTCAAAATCTGTCACATAGGCTGAAATTCCAATTCATATAGAGGAAGCTTTCAAGCCACTATCTGATAGCGGCGCGTGGTTTATGAGAAAACATCCGTGATATGGCAGGAGAAGGGTTTAAAATGGTGATCCGAATACCAGCAAGAAAAAGTGAGTCCATTTGATATCATAGGACTTTTGGTGCATTCCTTCTAGATGCTAAATCAATCTGGTGGACACTTTCAGAAGCTGGAAGGTTCAGCACTAGTTGGCTTTCAACATCCATACTGTTAGGTAAAGGATTCTGAAGCTTGGGGGTGCGGCAGGCATCTGTTCCGCTGTGTCAGAAGAGAGCAAAGTGGCAGCTGTCAGCTAGCCAGGAGAGGAGGGGAATCCTGACTTGTCTAGGCCATCTGGGAGCAATGAGTATGACTGACATCTGATCTTCAGTATCTTCTGGAGCAAAGAGCGGGAAGAAAAAAAGGTATACATCAAGCTCTTGTGTGAGGAAATTGCAAAGACATCCTGATGGGAGCAGTGCGATGTTGGTCAGAGCAGAAACAGGACAACTGACATTGCCTGCAGAGGCAACGAGATCAAATATCGGAATGCCCCATTTTTAAAGTGAAGGCATCAAGTGACCATTCATGTGACTACAATTGCCTGCCTAAAGAGTCTAGCTGGTTGCAGTGACCTGGAAGGTAATAGCCTGGATTGTGCATTTAAGAGTTGCCGCAAATGTCCATATGCAAAGTGTTGTCCTGCAAAGGCACAGGGATCCTGAGCCACCCTGTTTATATAAAGCATGTTGACTGCCGTTCTTCACAATCGTGGGCAAGTCACTTAACCTTCCCTTGCCTCAGGTACAAACTTAATAGTAAGCACTCCAGGGATTGGAAAATACCTACTGTACCTGAATGTAGCTCACTGGGAGCTCCTAAGAAATCTCTTCTCCATTTGGCACTGCATAGATAGCTGCAGCTACTTAAGTGGCCTAGAAACCATATACTTCGGAATAAAGTCAAGCGATAGACGTTTAAAATACCGCCATGGCATAAATGCACAGCAGATGGGCCTCTCAATTGAAAGGAAGGTCTGGAATGAGGGGGCATACTCTGGAGTAATTTGAGAATATTTCTTTAAGGAAAGGGTGATAATGCATAGAACTGCCTTCTAGTGAAGATGAGATGAGAACTTATCTACATTAAAGAAAAACAAAAAGCATGGGACCAAGGATCTTTGAGGAAAAGGTCAAGCGTGTAGAATTTTTACATAGTTCTTATGGCTGGGCAGACCGGATAGGCTCTATGGCCTATCTGCTGAAGCTTTGCCAAGTCTTTGATGGAGAAGAGCCTTTCAGTATGTAGCTCACACCTTTCCAGTTGAAGTATAGGGCAAATTACAATCAGGTACAGTAGGTATTTCCCTGTCCTCAAATGTGTTAACTCTATTGCCTGTGGTACAAACTTAGATTGTAAGTAACTTGCCCAGGGCCATAAGGGGTAATGGGAATGAAACCCTGGAATAATCAAACCACTGCTCTAACCACCAGGCTACCCCTCAAATTTCATAGAGTTTGCAGTGGTTTTACACTAGGACCCTGATAAGCACCCATCAGAATTTGCCTAGTCAAGGGTGTTCTGTAAAGCAAATTTACAGACCCCTTTAGTCAGGGGTCAAGATTATGTTTTCTGGGCCCAGAGGCTTCAGAGTTAACAGTGGGGCCCGAAAACAATTTGCGAAAATAGGAGTAAATGTAAATCCTGAACGGTTATGAATGATGGTAACAGTTTGTTCACCTCTGGGAAGGAGTCATGATCTGATCCTGCATAGTTAAGGACATGTTACTCCAGTCCAGTTCCAGCCGCCTCATCACCCTGGCTGAGACTTTGCATCTGCGGTCAGACCGAAAAAGAGAGGGAGAACTGGATGGAGATTTACATATATACCCCCCCATATGTTTGTTTACTAATGGTATCCATATACAGTATATACAGATAAAGCGTAGTTACTCACCTGTAACAGGTGATCTCCGGGAACAGCAGGAATTTAGTCTTCACATATGGGTATCGTCGGAACCGACGGAACCTGCGAGGGAACGCTCTCCAGTGTCCAATAGAAAAGCTTTTGGGAGCATCCCACAGCGCCTGTGTGCTGCCTTCCCGATTGTCCCTCTCCAGTTCAGTTTAAAGCTGAGACAAAGAGAGAGGGAAAGAGAAAGAGAGGGATACAACTCCTAGGGGAGGTGGGTGGGTTGTGAAGACTAAATTCCTGCTGTTCCGAGATCACCTGTTACAGGTGAGTAACTATGCTATCTCCAGGAACAAGCAGGAATGTAGTCTTCACATATGGGGACTCCCTAGCTGCAGATGCCATGGAGAAGGCCCCAGAAGTTGTGTGCCCCTGTGAAAGGGCTCCACTTCCCCCCATGGATCTCTGGCATCCTACCAGGGATGGTGGGTAGGAGCTGATTAAGTATGGAACAGGTATTGAAGAACAGCCTGACCAAACAAGGCATCCCGGCGGGAGTCCTTGTCCAAGCAGTAATGGGCTGAGAAGGTATGAACCGAAGCCCAAGTAGCTGCTCGACAGATGTTGTCGAAAGACAGAGTGAAGATGAGCCATAGAGGCTGCCACGGCTCTCACATTGTGAGCTGTGACATGGCCTTCAAGAGGAAGGTTCTTACTCTCATAGGCAAAAGATATACACTGTGCAATCCAGCTGAAAGTCCCAAATGACTAGGATCAAAAGCAAAAAAGAGTTGAGAGGACTTTCTATGTTGCTGTGTCCTGTGCAAGTAAAAAGCCAAAGCCCTTTTACAGTCCAAAGTATGAAGGTTCCTTTCTGCATTTGAGGCATGAGGCCTTGGAAAGAATACAGGAAGGTAAACCGCTTGGTTTAAATGAAAAGGTGACATCTTTGGCATAAAGTGTGGATGAGTCCTAAGGACTACCTTATGATGGAACCTTGTATAAGAGGATCAGCCACCAACGCTTGCAATTCAGATGCGACGTGCTGATGTGATTGCAATAAGAAAGATGACCTTCCAGGAAAGGAATTTCAAAGAGGTAGTAGCTAATGGTTCAAAAGGCGGTTTCATGAGCTGCCCAAGAACCAGATTTAAGTCCCATGCCACCGGTGGTGGCTTAATGGGAGGCTTAGTTAAAAGAAGGCCTCTCATAAATCTCGTTATGAGAGGATGAGAGGAAATAGGTTGTCCATTTAGAGGCTTGAAAGAAGCTGCAATAGCACTCAAATGAACTCTCACTGAAATGGCCTTAAGCCCTGCATTAGATAAAACGAAGGAGATACTCCAGTAATGATTCCAGAGGTATCGCAAGAGGGTTAAGACCCTTCTGTGAGCACCGTATGGTAAAACTTTTCCACTTGAATGCATAAGAGTCTTGTGGAAGGCTTCCTGGAAGCATAAAGGATATCCTTTTCCTGCTGAGAAAGGTAAAGACAGTGAAGTCCTAGGCTTTCAGCAACCAGGCCCTGAGATGCAGAGACTGGGGATTGGGATGCCACAGCATCCCACTCTCCTGAGAAAAGAGATTTGAAGCAAATCCTAACTCCAGAGGCAGAGCTTGAGAGAGATGTAGGAGCAGAGGGTACCACATTTGCCGTGGCCAATGTGGAGCTATGACCTCTCTCTCTCTGAAGCTTGAACAGGGTTTTGGGAATTAGGGGAATGGGTGGAAAGGCATACAGGAAGTCTTGGACCCAATGGAGGAAAGCATCCCTGGCCTGACAACCCTGAGACGGAATTCTGGAACAGAACCGGGGAAGTTTGGCATTCAGCAGACTTGCAAAGAGGTCTATGTCTGGGGTTCCCCAAATTTGGAAAGATTTTGGCAACCTGGTCTGCATGGAGAGACCATTCGTGTGGAAGCAGAACGCGACTGTCTGCCCAAGAGTTTTGAATGCCTGGAAGATACACCGCAAGGAGATGAATCCAATGCTCTCTGGCGAGGACCCATAGTCGCAAAGCTTCATTGCATAGTAACAGAGCCTGTTCTGCCCTGCTTGTTCACATAGAACATGGCTACTTGATTGTCTGTTTGAACTAGGACTGTCTTGTAGCTGAGCTGGGTGTGGAATACTTGAAGAGCAAGGAAGACTGCTCTGAGTTCCAGGAGATTGATGTGGAGATAAGTCTCCTGTAGAGTCCAGGTACCCTGGGTAGAGAGGCCTTGCAGGTGGGCTCCCCAACCCACCTGTGAGGCATCTGTTAGAGTGGCTTGGGGTGGGGGTTGCTGAAAAGGAGACCCCACCAAAAGGTTTTGGGGTGACTGCCACCATTGGAGGAACAAAATAAGGCGATCTGAGTTTGCTATTTTGTCTGACAGGCAACCTGACGCCTGAGTCTGAGTCCACTGAGTGGATAAAGTCCACTGGGCTGCCCTCATATGGAGGCGAGCATAGGGAACCACATGCACGGTGAATGCCATGTGGCCTAGCAACTGTAACATTTCCCGAGCAGTAAGGTGAGGTTTTAGCACTGCTTGGGAAGCTAACTGCACAATGCGAAGGCAGCGGGGCTATGGAAGGAAAGCCCTCGTCTGTCTGGTATCCAGCAGAGCTCCTATAAACTCTAGGGCTTCAGTGGGAGCAAGGTTGGATTTTGGGAAGTTTATGACAAGTCCCAAATACTGAAGGATGCGCATTGTGCGAGAGAGAGCAACCCTGGCCTCTGGCTCTGAAGGGGCTCGAATGAGCGAGTCGTCTAAATAAGGGAAGACGAATATTCCTAGGGTGTGAAGAAACGCTGCCACCACAGCCATGCATTTTTTGAACACCCTTGGTGCAGAGGCCAGGCCAAAAGGAAGAACTCTGTATTGGTAGTGCTTCCCTAGAAACAGGAAGCGAAGGAACTTTTGATGAGTTGGATGGATGAGAACATGAGTGTACGTATCCTTGAGATCTAGAGTACAAAGCCAATCCTGACTCTGAAGGTATGGCAGCAGAGTTCCTAGAGAAATCATTTTGAACTTCTTTGACCAGGAATTTGTTCAATTCTCTGAGGTCTAAAATGGGTCCGTGTCCTCCTGTTTTCTTTGGAATAAGGAAATAGGGGGAGTAAAACCCTGTACCCCATTGGGGAATGGGTACCTCTTCTATTGCCCCTTGGGCAAGAAGCACACAGTGACCTCTTGAGAGAGGTCTGAGAATTGAACTGTTACCATTGTAGGAGGGGGCATGCTGAGGAAATGAAGCTTGTACCCCTCTCTTACAATAGACAGAGTCCAATTTTCTGCTGTTATCTGACCCCATCTGGGGGCAAAATGACATAACCTTCCTGGGATGGTGGAGGGTTCTGGGCCGTTCAGGGCCAGGAAGCCAAAATTCTCTAGATAGGAGTCAAAGCCCCTGTCTAGGCTTAGTCTGCGGAGCCGGTTGAGGCTTAGCTGCTTTTGTCTTTGTCTAGGTTGTTGCTGCTGTCCCTTTTGGGCAGACTGACCTGAACGATGTCCCTGCTGGGTATAGGAGGGATAAAACTTCTTACTGAAGAATTGTTTGAGGATTTTATCCCTCGCAGGATCAGCTGTAGATTTAGACAATCCAAAGTGATATTGTCAGCATCTCTCTCATTAGCTTTTTCCTGCCAATTCTCTCCTGTGCAAGGAATATTCCCTAGTTTAAATTCTGTACCCCAATTTCCAAGTCAGATGCCTGGAGCCAGGCAATCCTATGTACACCTATGGCAATGGCAGAGGTTCTGCTTATGCACTCAAAGCAGTCAAAAGCTGCACGATTCACAAACTTGGAAACATCCTGAGCATGTTTGACAAGGGCGATATAATTTTGCCTCTTATCAGGAAGGAGAGGTCTCAAGCTCTATATCCCCTGTGACCTCCTTAAGGAACATTCCCATATATAAGATATAGGAACTGATCCTAGCAGAAAGCATGGAAGCCTGGAAGGTTCGACATCCAAAGGCGTCAAGAGTCCTACACTCATGTCCTGGAGGATTAGATACATGCTTTTTTGCACTCTTTATCCTTCTCATTGCTGACTCCACCACCATGGAATGGTGTGGTAGTTGAGTCTTCTGAAACCCAGGACAGGGAGGAACTGGATACATGGTGTCGAGTTTGAGAGTGAGGAGATGTTAAGGATGTGGGAAACACCTCTAACCACATGATATCATGCAAGATCTCATGAACAGGTAGCTTGGGAGCTTTAGGATACTGCAGGATTTCTAATTCCTTTGCCCTAGGCTCTTTTTCAGGAGCCACTGTGATGGAAAGACAGAGCCACATCTCGGATAAAATCCTGAAAGGACTTATCCTCTGCTGGAGACATCCTACGCTGAGGAGAAGAGGAATCCTCAGGAAGAAGAACTCTGGTATCGGCAGAGCTTTCAGAGTCTTCAGACTCATCCGAGGATTCGAAGTATCTCCAATCTGGGTGATCGTGCAAGGAACGGTACCGGTACCGATTGAAGTCGGCATCGGAGTGGCCCGGTACCGACCTGTCAATACCGGATGGATACGCATGACTCGGTCCTGGTAGAATTCCTGCCGATGTCGATGCGGTCGGTGCCGGTACTGGTTGAATTGTCTGAAGTGGTTTCAAGGGCATCGAAGCCGTGAGAAGAGCTGCCAGACTGTGTTCAATAGCCAAGAATCTCTGGTCTATTGACGCTGCCGATGCTTTGGTATCGGTACCGGAAGAAGTGGCCGGTACCCCAGAGCATGGCACCAGTAGTTCTGCCGAGGTTGAAGCCTCGAGAACATCCTGGAGCCCCATTAGTGCTTTGGAAGCCGAAGCCTCCTGCCGGGGCAATTTTGCTGGTGAAAGTCCTTCAAGGGCAACGCCAGAGGCATCTTGCCGTCTAGAAGGAGATCTACCCTTTAGGGACCAGCTAGATTTATGTTTAGTTACCTGAGATCCTTGGGAGGAAGACAAAGCCCTGGACGACGTCGATGTCATGGAGGCTGCATCGGAGGGAAAAAGGGTGCTAAGCTTAACAGCTCGGTTCTGCCGGCCTCTTTTCGACATCATCCCACAGGCAACACACTCTGAAATAGAGTGGTCAGGACCTAAAACATTTGAGGCACCACTCATGGGTGTCGGTGATGGAGATGGTACCGCCACACTTAGAACACTTTTTAAAATCCAAAGCGGGTTTTTCCATTTTGAAGGAAATGTTGGGCCTAGTGCCCAAAATGGCGCATGGCACCTGGAGAATTACTGGAAAGACTCCAGAAGTTCTCTTTTTTTTTTTTAAAGAAAATAAAGAAAAAGAACCGGCGGTACCAGTAGGTGTTGTGCAGAGGCTGGCGTGACCACAAGAAAACAAGTTTAAAGACGACATTTTCTGCGGTGACAGGATATGTGTCCTGTCGGCTCTGCGGAAAACGAAGAACTGAAGAGGGACAGTTGGAAAGGTGGGAAGGCAGCACGCATGTGCTGAGGGATGCTCTCAAAAGCGTTCCTATTGGACGCTGGGGAGCGTTCCCGTGCGGGCTCTGTCGGTACCAACGATACCCATAGGTGAAGACTACATTCCTGCTTGTTCCTGGAGATATAGATGGCTATAGATACAGACATGATCTGCACATTTCATCTTCTCTCCCCTTTTCCTTTCCTCTTTAAAAAGGGTACACTTACATAGTAATGGCTTATGATGGCAGATAAAGACCAGTATCGTTCATCTAATCTAGAGTAGGCAAACCCGCTGCTCTAGCACCTTACTGGGCAGACTAGATGGACCATACTGGTCTCTCTCCCATCATATACTGAGTGTAATGGAAACGTTTTTGGTAGCATTCAGCTCTAACGTATGTCAGAGACCAGAAGCAATAGCGAGATCACTCTGTGTTCATAGGCTTAAAATAACGATGCCCTTAGTGAGTGTAAGGTGTTTGATAATGCTGGACGAGAAGTTGGAGGGACTGGCAAGTAGGATGCCCCTGCAACGTTACTTTGTCTTTTTTTTTTTTTAAATCGCTCTAATATTGAAAGGCTGATAGCATAGGAATGGTAACCTGCTGCTACTTATTGTTCTAAGACACCCTGTAGCAATATTGCCGTTAATTTAGTTTCTACAATTTTGCGCTTGTGGGAATGGAGGGCTTAGAGTTGCCCAAATGTCAGAGTATCAGCATTTGTCGATTTGGTTGGGCGACTTATGCTGAAAAATTCATAAGCGAGTTGCTGACACTTAACTAGAACTACAAGGGGTTCATGATATAGGGTTGTGCAGCGTTTACATCAAAATGGAACATTACACCTTTAGGGTACTGAAAGAATTGGGCGGCATTTTGCTCAATACTGCACCCATTATCAGGACGGACAAATTTGACATAACTGATTTGAAAGTAGGATGTTTAATGAATAGCAGACAGGAGCCGGCTATCAAAACTTGATCTGTGGCATGCCATATCCATTTTGGACAGAAAGATGTGGCAACCCACAAGCTCAGGTACCTTAAAGTTTTGGTCTTCATGACTGCAACCCTGAGGAACCCCAAGAGAAGGCTGGTGCTCTGCCTTACCTAGGACCAGTAAGGCTCCAATGCCGCACTGTTAACAAGGTGAATTTCTTGTGGATTCAGAGAGTACCCTGCTTGGTACTTCAGAAACTTAAAATTAAAGAGTGGAAACCGCAGGCCCTACAGCTCTTGTGGGGAAGGGGGAAAGCGGTGGCAGCTATGGGCTTCTGAGTGCATTGTGGATAACTGTGGCAGGTGGGATAAGTGCGTGTGCGACGTCATAGTACAGACGCACTGCCAGGAAAATCTGAAGCTGAAACCGACGGCACAAGGGGCCGAGCTGGACACATACACCAGAAAAACAGCACCTAGGAATGGCAACAAAATAATCTCGATTCAGCAAGCCTTGTTCCCACACTCGGGCGACGCCATGTTAATAATCTTGGCTCGTGGTAGCCAAGTACAGGAAACCACAACACCATACAAATGGAAAATTCACCAGTTTCTCCATTTCATCAGGAGAGGAAAAATCATGATTATCCTGGGGACCGGCTAAAATCTTTCAAGATATTTTGGCTTCCGATGATACTAGGTCAAAGGGGACATCTTTTAAAAGTTCCTTCTATTTAGCAGAGCTGGCTCAAGGGTTTCTACCACCCCAGACAGAAGCCCCGACTGCCACCCTCCGTCGCCAAGCCACCAGCACCACCACCGGATTCAGGCGGCAGGGTGGGGGGGGGGGGAATGGCTCAGTGCTTCGGCAACATCCTGTAGGAGGGGGAGGAGATCAGAAGCGGCAGGCTATGCGACACGAAGCACGTGGACTAGCATGGGCACTGTGCTGCTCTAAGCGGCCATCTAGCGGATGAGCTGGCCCTGCCGTCTGGATAAGGAAAGTGAACACAGCAGACTGCTTACCTTCTTGACCTGCTGCTCATAAGACTGCACATTTTTCAGTTAAGGCCCACGAGTCCCACGGGTAATTACACCGAGCCCCTTGGGAGTTCGTTTCTTGAAAGGGATGACAGAGCTGTGGTTTTCTGGTTTAGACACACTATGAAAGACCCTCGGGTACTTAGAGCAAGCCCCCTGGGTGAATAGCCGTAATTGCTCTGAAGAAAGAAGCCCGCCAGTATGGCTCTTGGCCCTTTGGGTAATGCCTTTTTATAATTCGTTTAAGAGCAGCTAGGTTCTTGGAAAAAAGTCTACATTTGTTAAATACATGTAAAGAGCAAATCCATACTGCTTTGCTGGCAAGAGCATGCCCAGGGCGCTTTCTAGACTCTTCCGGGCTTTGTGAGAATGGTCCGACCTGGCTATGTCAGAATGATGTCACCACATGGGGTCGGTCGATTCTATCCAGCTCATCGGTGGAGACATTATACATTCAGCTGTCTTTCAGGCCGATGCAGAAAGCCGGTTCTAGACCCGCGCTGAAGCGATTTCTTATGTTCCTGACAACGCACATGTTTTAACGTGCGATGCAGGAAGGCTAGGGTATGCAAATGACCCCTGTATTAACCATGCACATGCAAATGAGCCACTGCAGCTTTAAACTGGGAGAGCAAGCCAAACACACGTGCACAAGAAGCCTGCACTAGTTTGTCTGGCTCTGGGCACCGCATGGTTAATCTGCCTAAGAATATTTTGATGGCACTGGGGACAATTGTGGCATCAGGAAAACCCCCGATGCTATCAAAATGCTGTCAGGGGTCAGTGCCCCAAAGTAATTACTGATGGTCAAGTGATCCCTAAATCCAACCCCCCCCCCCATGCCCCGTATCTTAAAATAGGCGGGAGCACTGCCTACACGCTCCCACTCTGGTCCACCATTTTGTAAAATGGCGATGCCTGGCCTCATGCGGTGCATCCTGGGATGCATTGGGCAAGGTCAGACTATAATAAGGTAGATGCCGCCTTATATGGTAGGCCAACCCCATCCGGTGCCATCTTACAAGACGGCAGACCAGAGCGCTTCTGCCTATTTTAAAAGGTATGGGGGGGGGGGGATTTTGGGGCCACTAGACCACCTGCTAATTTTAATTTTGTTTAGAGTTGGGGGGATTCAAGGGGCCACTAGACCACCAGGTAATTATTTTTTGTCGGGCACGGCCCCTGATAGTAGTTTGATGGCATCGGGCGCTTTGCTTGATCTGAGAAGATGATCTAAGCATCAGGGAAAGCACCCGGTGCCATCAAAATACTGTTGGGGGGCAAGTGTTAGAGATTAACGTCTACTCGGACCCTGCAGTAAATATTTTGGTGCTATGGCTGGCTGTGAAATTTCTACGCCTGTCCTGCATCAGCATAGCCATGATTTGCCTACCAGACCAGATTAAAATACATTAAAATAGATTTAAATACACGTGGCATTAGTTGGGTGCTAGTTTTTGCATAGGCATTTATGTCCGTTTTCTGCATTAAAGGATCATAAAGAGTGCTTAAACGTGGCGTTAGGGGCTCGTAAAGCCCACACTAGCTTTCTGCATCGGCCTGTTTGGGTCTAGCTCTCATGAGGGAGCATATTAGCATTTATGGGATCTGCTGGTGATTTAAAGCAGACTTTCCACCATTCTCCACATCGTAAAGGAATACTATTTTCAAAATTCTGGATTTGTAGATAAACAAAAAAAAGTTACCTTTGAGGCTTGGCTGCAGTATATGAGCCTCTGTAGCAGTGAAGTATTTCTGTCCGGAGATTCAAGAGGCCTTTACATTCCTCAGAAGACAGGAAAGTCTGTAAACACAAAATGGACTCCATGTTAGGCTCTCAAACCTGTAACACAAATATCTAAAAAAGTGCTCATCCCTGTCACACTACACTGGGTGGATGGGGGGGGGGGGGGGAAGGAGGGAAGGAACACTGCGAGACTCGCATTTTACTCAAAGACCATGCATGCCAATATTAAATTTTCTATGAAACAAATCTGAGCCAAGGCTCAAAGGGCATCTTTCTCCTTCAGAAAGTTCACCTGCTTTACTAAAAACGGAACACCCTGGAATCAGAGAGGTTCCCTTGTGCGACAGCATTTATCTATCGGAGCGCAACGAGAAATACCAGAGTAGTTCAGGTGTCAAAACTTCCAAGACCCCGTTTCTCCCGTCAGAAAACGGACTGCAGCTTCTTTGATAAACAGAATGGTTTCATAACAGTTTAGGTCTGAAAAAAACAGTACGATGTTCGGCAATAACCTGAATGGACCAGCAAACGATTTAAGAACTAGAAACAAAGATGGCAAAGGCAGCAGCAGAAGGCTGTTTTCTCTACTACAACTCCTTGGGTGTTGATGACTATTACAGCTAAGTTTTGGGGAGTTATTATTCATGCCTTGCGGCTCAGGAGGGTCTGCATCACCAAAGCGTTAAGCGCCCTTTCCATCATTTAAAGCAGGAGACATAAAATGTCCCTGAGCACCAATGCAAAGGGTTTCTCCTGTGGCAACAGCTGAAGTGGACAGAGGAAGTTCATACACTTAGGCCTGCTAGAAAGCACACAGAGGTACAAGGGTGAAATCCCAGTCTCCTGTACTGGACCAGATCTTTAGAACAAGATGCCAAGTGTACGTAGCCAAAAGGCTGAATATACAGCATTTTTTATTAACAAAGGAGTCACAAAAACTAACAAAACCGATCCTCCGATACAACCGAGCACTGTACAAACACCCAACATGGCAGACAGGGGTAACAAACTAGCTATCCTACCTGAAAATACTCAGATTACACTTTAATGGAACAAAGACTAATATTTTACAAACTTTTCAGAATCCCCTCTTGCTTTTCCCCCCTTTAGATATCCTTACCCTTGAATGAGCAGGTGGCCAATCTATATAGGGGGTCTGCACCCACTTTGGGGGATAAAGCTCTCTGAAAATTATGTGTTTTTTTCCCTGCATTAAATCCCGATCCAGGACAGCTTAACATTTTGGAATTTACCACCAATTTAGATTTTTCATGTGTTTCAGCTGCCCTCTAGAAGTCAGTTGGGTGCACAAGCTTATTGATCAGAGTTTTAGTTGTTTATGTACTCTGGACATAAACTCTGTTACCTCTGGACAGTCATCTCACAAAACATGAACATGTTGGGTGTTTTTAGGTTGCTTGGTTGTAGCTGAAGATATGGATTTGTTAGTTAGCAAAGGAGTAAACAAAAAAACTACCCCATAAAAAATGTGGTAACTTATACTACTTTTTATTCAAGCATTGTCTCCATACAGTTGCGTTTTCCTGCTATTTTATTGGGGAACACTAACTCAAGTAAAATCGATTCACAAGCATTTTTTGAAAGGTTGTGGGTGTGCTGGGAGTAAAAACCAAAACAAAAATAGAGACTGTTTGAGCCGGTGAACTGTCATTGATGCTATAGGGGCACTGCCTGATACATTGTATCTCTGTTACGTGCCGATTTGTCCGAGACGTTCTGGTGCTTTATTATCGAGTATACCCTATTATAATTGTTTTTCCTCATATTAGAGGTTAATATTAGAGTAATTTTTATAGTTCTTATTTTATTGGGTTCACCAGCATGTGGAATTTTCATTTTTTGGTTAAGGAGCAGATCTTTAAAGAAGTCACCCAACAGAAGAATGCTACAGGGGAAATTCTCCAAAACAGAAATTAAGCATCTACTGCGTGAAACAGATTCAGGAGACTGAAGATATGTACCATACTCTATGCCCAACTGCACTGGTAGACTTAACATATCTGAACCAGCAAAGGGGGGGGGGGGGGGGACTTCAGAGTTGTTTTCAGACCCAAGGGGAAAACTCCCACAATCATTGCTTAAGTCTTCAAGAGTGTGTAGAGATGTCCCCAGGATGATTCTTTTAAATTAAAACACAAAACCACCATACACAGGGCAGAAAAAGCCACAAACCCCAATTCCTCCCCTCCAAAAACATATAGCAAAATCACTTGGTGAGATGTGTAGGAGGGCAACTGTTAGGTGAACATTTAGCTCCGAGTCTCAAAATGTTGCCACCATGGATGGAGGGATTAGCTAGAATTAGTGTATGTTAGTAGCCAAACAGCAAGAGCTGGACTGAAGCTGCTAGAAAACTTGGGAACTCCTATATCACTACCCTAAATCAGCCAGTATTGATAGCAGCAGTGCAAAATGCGTTTATCCCTACAGTCCTGGGGATCCCAAGTCCCACAGACGTGAGCAAAAAAAGGTGTTGCATTTGTGGCATGCAAGTGAACATATAAACTGAGTGGAGGAGTAGCCTAATGGTTACAGCACTGGCTGGGGAAACAAGAGACCAGGGTTCGATTCCCACTAGCACTCCTTGTGGCCTTGGGCAAGTCACTTACCCTCCATTGCCTCAGAAAAATCCAAGTTATCAATGTTCCTGTTTAATGTACATTACCAAGTAAGTTACAATGTAAATCGCTTTGACTGAAAATAAGTGGTATAAAAATCCTGTTAAATAAAACAAACAAGGTTCAGAAAAGGTAGTTGCTGGGGTAGATTCTTTTTTTAAACTCACACAGGTTTCATACCTGACAGAATAGCAATCCTGGCTTTTTTTTTTAAAGGAAAAACAGTTGCACGGCAAACTAACCATTTCTAGATCATGGATGAATTGGTAGTATTTTCCAACTGATGGGTTTCTACCATGAATATACGTAACAGCTGCACGCACTGTTTCCCCATGTACGTAAAGCACTCATGAATCCTCATTACAGATATCCTGGGAACAAGGGTCCAGGGAAAGGCTTTTCTACACAGAATAAAACCCACTCCCAGAAGCGGTTCCAAATCATGGGCAGAAGTCAAGTTAAGGTACAAGGTCTGCCAGAAAAGAATTAAAAATACGGGCAAGCGATGGTGAGAAATTCTAGTACAACAGACATGGGGTCTCTACAGCAGCAACACCCATGCTGAATTCAGCAAGAAATTGTTAAGGAGGTTGTGCACTGAAGTCAAGTCACCATTTTATGCAATACTTGCTCAAACATGTAAGTGGCCCATTGTGTGTCACACATTTAGCACTTTTACAGCACTTCAAATGCATCTGTGCATATGGAATGTGTGTGGAGAAGGCAGGGAGAGATGAACCCAATCAGCTTGATGGCAATTGGGAGGGCGAGTGGTTCAAAGTTCATTTTTTTACAGTTAGTGGGTTTCCTTTCAGATGCCTGGAAGATGACTAGGGCCAACCACATCCACATTGTGAAATTGTTTTTTTGGGAACTCTTAAGCCAGCTGCAGGAACTGACTCGCATGCATGGAGAACGTTCAGGGTATAATTACTTCAGAGTGTTGCATGTCACTGTAGCAATAGTAAACGCCATGCAGGCAAAACTCATTCATAAGATACTGTTAGCATAAGCCCATACTAAAAGTATATTCAACCCCTCCCCAAAGATATAGGTCATGCTCTGCGTAGGCATGGAGAACCCCAACATCCTTAAGAGCAAGAGGATGGAAATCTTCTGGGTAACCTGCAGGCAGCGGCGGGGCAGCGGCAGAGCAGCTTTGTTCATGATTTCCACAGGTAAATCGGCCTCTTAGAAGGGGCTGAATTTACAAGTTAGTGTTACTATGTAGGAGTTGCAAGGAGTCATGCCAAAGGCATGGTTAGAGTGACTTGGATGGATCCCTCCTCCTACACAGGGACTACACATATATGATTAAAATTGTCCACACAGGGAATTTACACTGGTTCCCTGGCACATTTAGGTTTTGAAAAAGTGCTAATTTTGGCCAACCCTTTACTGGAGGGATTAAGAACATAAGACATACCATGCTGGGTCAGACCAAGGGTCCATCAAGCCCAGTATCCTGTTTCCAATAGTGGCCAATCCAGGTCACAAGAAACTGCCAGGTTCCCAAAAGGTAGACGGATTCCATGCTGCTTGTCCCAAGAGTAACCAGTGGATTTCCCTGGTCCTTTTTAATGAGGTATGGACTTTTCCTCCAAGAATTTGTCCAAACCTCTTCTAAATCCAGCTGCACTAACAACTTTTATTATATCCTCTGGTAACAAATTCCAGAGTTTGATTACACACTGAGCAAAAAATATTTTCTCCGATTAGTCTTAAATGTGCTACCTTGTAGTTTTATTGTGTCCCCCCCTAGTAGATTAGAACACTCCTCCAAAAAGTAGGACACTTACCCATTCTACTTCATTTAATTTTATAGACCTCTATCAAGTCTTGCCTCAGCTTTCTTTCAAGTTGACGAGACCTAACCTTTTAAAAAAAAAAAAACTTTCCTCATAGGGGTATCCTTCAATTCTCTCTACCATTTTGGTGGCTCCTCTGTACCTTTTCTAATAATGCTATATCCTTTAAGATATGGCGACCAGAACTGCACACGATATTCAAGGTGCAGTCGCACCATGGAGCGATACAGAGGCATCATAATATACTTAGTTTTATTCTCTATTCCTTTCCTTATGATTCCCAGCATTTTATTTACTTTCTTGGCTACCGCAGCACACTGGGTGGAGGGTTTCAACATATTATCCACAATGATGCTCAGATACTTTTCCTGGGTGGTGATCCTAATGTGGAACCTTACCATTGTTCTTTCCTAGGTGCATAACTTTGCACTTGTCCACATTAACTTTTTTTTATTTAACCAAGTTGTTTTTACCTGTTGTATATAAAGTCCAATGTTTGCTCTGCCAGCATTGTACAATTAATGTTTTATTGTAAACCGCACTGATGCTCAAGAGTGCGGTATAGAAAAGTTATAAATAAAAAAAAAAATTTGCCATTTGGACGTCCAGTCTTCCTTTTGCAAGTTTTTTTTTTTTTTTAGTATTTCTCTTGTGTTAAGAACTTTGAATAATCGTGTGCCATCTGCAGGGCATTATCCTAATCCCCTGCTTCCTTCCCCAAATTTAAATTTAAAAAGTAGCTTCTGGACTCAAACGGCATTTACACATTTACAGTAGCTTTCAAAGTGGCCCACATGTGTGAAATTCCAAGCTTCTACACACTTTCATGTAAATAGCTGCATGTGCTGTTTCCTACATAGTTCCCCCCCCCCATCATGTGTAGGATTTGTAAAATGGTTCCTTTGACTCCATGTATCACACATACAGTATATATTCCTGCACCCCTTCTTTGCATTTTAGAAAAGGCGCCGTGTTTGGCAGAGCCTTTTCTAAAATAGTATGTGGAGGTCAGACCTGATAAGGGCGAGGTCATGACATGCACTATCTAAAATGTGCCTTCACATCTTACTGAGATGACTAGATGGGCCATGTGTTACAATTTCACAGAGAATCTTGGGATTCCTAGAAGATCACTTCAGCATTTGAATGGTCATCCAGAGCCTGAACCACCAGCGTCTGCTGTGATCAGCGTTACCATTACCATAGGCCCTGCCATCCACAAACCAACATGTTCCCCAGATAGTGTCTCACTTCTGGAAGTCTCTCCCCTCAAATGAGAAGTCTTGGGCCACTCAGCATGGACCCTTCTCAGCATGGACTCAGCACTCTTGGGCCAAATGAGCTGTCTGGCCACTCAGCATGGACCCTTCCCAACTCCTACGACGTAACTTTTCTAAGCAGCTGTCTGGTACTAAAGACCTCTTAGAGTGCTTTAAGACTATCTATGCTCAGTCAGAAAAATGCCACTCTAGGGAAGCCAAAACCTGCAGGCGTGGTCAACACTTCCAAGTTTTGCATGGCTGTGTGGGTGTTTTACAGAGATGCCTATGACCCTTACAGCAGTTTGCTGGTGCTCCATATCTAACTGTGGCGTTACAAAGTCATTCAGTGGAAAGTTCGGGAAGCCCTGACTTGCAACCTGTTCTTTCATACTTTGGATTGCCCAGACAGTATGATTTTTAAGATAGCTGCATACAATGGAGTTACACACACACCAAGCAGGTGCTGAGGACTAGACCCTCTCAGAGGTGCCAAGAAGCCTGGAGCCCTTTCAGCTTGTAGAGGTCCCTACATCACCTTTTAAAGCAGAGGCCCAGGTCAGAAGACCCTCCTACATAGAAACATGATGACAGAAAAAGACCACATGGCCTATCTAGTCTGTCCTTCCATAACTACAACAGTCCACTTTTTACCTTTAGAGATCCTGTGTTGGTCCCATGCTTTTTTGAATTCAGTTACTGTCCTCATCTCTACCACCTCCACTGGGAGACTATTCCATGGATCCACTACTCTAAAGAAATATTTCCGCATATCACTCCTGAATCTATCTCCCTTCACCCACATCCCATGTCCCCTCGTAGCAGAACTACGTCCCCTTTCCTTTGACCTCGCCAAGCTTATACTGGAAAAAAAAAACCCACCACGACAAGCTAAGGTCCAAAATTCATTGTTCTTCACCACATTTATCATCTATTTCATCAAGAATGCTACGTCACGTCTGAAGACGTCAGACTAAAAGCAATTCTGAGCACAGCTACACACTAGTTCTATGCCAGATTTAAGGATTCATAGGTACAAGGGGGCTAAGAAGTCTCTGGCCTTGCAACAAAACAGAAAGCTACAGGCACACTTCAGTTCCAGAGGCCTGAATGATGATCTCTGCAGTTTTGTTTTATAAAACAAAACTACAGCGAGATTATTCAAACCTCCAGAACTGAAGTGTGCCCATAGCTTTCTGTTTCGTTACAAGACCAGAGACTTCTTAGCCCCCCTCCCCCTGGAGCCTCTACAAAATAGGTAGAAAAGGCAAAAAAGCTTTGTTGAAGCATCCTAACACAAGGGACATCAAGGGTATGAGAGTGGAAAGAGGAAGATTTCAGAGTAAAGCAAGAAGAAATATTTTACACACTAGGCCTTCTGATTGAAGAGAGGGTCCAAAAGTGGGTAAAATCTAAGGCTAAGATAAAGAAAAAAAAAACAAAAAGCAAAAAACTTCAGCAACACAAAACCCAAGGTTGAGTGATGACTGTGCTGTAGCAAGAGAATACAAGCAGATGGAGATGTCCTCTGTGATATCTAATCAGTAGTCACTGCTGGCCCCTTAACAGATGATATGCTAGTTTGTTATCCATGGTCCATCAAACATGACAGTGGCCAACCTAGGTCACGACATACCCAGCAAATGTTAACTGGGAAACACATTCCTTGTTAATTCTAGGTGTGAGCAAAAGGCAATCTAAATTTTATCCTGGCTTTTTACTAAAGCAAGCCTGTGACTTAGGGAACCTATCCAGACTTACATCTAGCTATGCTAATAGCCTTGTCTACAAGTTATAGTGCTCATGAATTTCCTCTAGTACATGAGTATTCAATAAGTTAAGGCTCTAGAAGCATTATGAACAGTCTTCAATTAAACTCATCACACCCATGTAAAATTGTATACACACTTTCTTCAAGGTAATACTACAGGAGGAATCTACTGTACTAGGTGTGTGCAAGTCCACTTTACCACCCGCTGGACTTTGTTCCTTATATAAGGACCCAGGAGGAAAAATACAAACAGGAATTGTTTAACATCGTGCCATAATGCTATGAACTATGTTCCTTTCCTTGATATTATTTCTGCACAGTTCTGTAGTCTCTACATCAAGAGTTTCACACTTCTACCTATAGGAAACACTTGTGAAACTACATTTGAATGTATTGAGGATAGGAATACCGAGTTGCTGTTCAGCACAATGCACACCAGAAAGAACAAATCTTCAAACATGGGAACTTCAGGCATATCAAAGTCAGTCCCTGGTGTCATGCAGAACACAAGATTGTATAGTGCAAAAAACAGAGGTTTAACCTACAATGAGCTTGGACTACAAGGACTGAAACTCCCAGTATGACCCATGGCTACCACAGGAAGCAAACTGTCCGAGGAATACAGAGCTACAGTATATTAATGTGCCAATAGGCACATAGAAACTGCCTCAATTTCTATAGTTATTACATTCACTGTAGAAGCAGCTTTGACAAAGATTTTGTTATCTGCACAAAAATAAAGCATGTTGTCTGACCCTCCCTCCTCACAACCAGCCATTTGGCAAAAAGAAAAATTGGCAGAAGCAAGCTAATGGTGCAATTTCCTTTCCCCACAATTTAACTGACAACCGGCCTTTTAAATATCAACATTAGATTCTCACTTATTTTATTCTGCCATTTCTGAAGTTCCTCCCATCTCAGATTCATACTGCTCAGTTCGGCAGGACCCTGAACTGGGCGGGAGGAGGGTGTCAATTAAAATTTTAATTCCAGTCAGGACATGTCATAAAAAACTATGCTACTGGAATATTTTATTTATTTATGCAACAGGTTTTATATACCATTTTATCATTTCAAAGCAGTTTATTTTGTAATTTGCACTTGGAATAAATTGGGGGGGGGGGGGAGAAGAAAAACAGGTCAAGAAAAGGAATCTACACAGAACATGTTACTGAAGGACATACCAAAGACCAGCAGTATCATTGGAGTGGAGGAGTAGCCTAATGGTTAGAGCACTGGCTTGGGAACCTAGAGACCAGAGTTCAATGTCCCCTATTTAATGTACATTACCAAGTTTAAGTTACAATGTAAACCGCTTTGATTTAAATGATAAAGTAGTAGATAAAACCTGTTAAATAAAATAAAATTATGGTACTATAAGCATGGTGCAGGATATAAATCCATTCAGAGAAGACTACCAAGGCACGCCACTTCATGTTTAGCAGACTGAAGAGATGAGTTTCTAAAAAATGCATGCAATTCCTCGACTTAAAACCTGGCCCTGTTCAACCATGGTTTTACACAACCAACCAGCATTTAACAGAGGCAAGTGCCTTGGAGCTGGGTAAAAAAAGGGAGAGAAATTACCGTTTGTGTCTGACAGGTTAATATACTGTAGTATGACTTTTCTGGAGCACCTCTCTAAATCCTGTATATACATCAAGCTAATGTTCATTTTACCTCCACTAAAATGCACAGCTAGTAACCAAACACCACTAGGAAAAAAAAGCAGCTCAGAGGCTATGGATGACCTGTAGAGAAACAGCAGTACACCTGTGATGAACCTTTCAAGGCTACAGCTTTAAGAGTCCAAAAAGCACTTCCCGTAAGGGCCTGGGAACCTAATTAAAAATGGAAGTTTTGGAAAAACTAGAAACAAAGCTTAGTGAATCCAGAAAGTCAAGTTTTACTTATGTAAAAATATAACTTCATTACTTAGTTAACATTTCAAGCCGAGATTTTGGCAGCACCTCCTGATCACATGTTCTTATAAAAAACACGTCATGTCAAACATTTTAATTTAGTTCTGAAGAGATAGTATCTTTGCTTTATATGTTTCAGTGCCTTATGAATAAGATACCTAAACAGTGGTGTTTTGAAGTTGCTAGTTACAAAATTAATCCGTTAACCGGTATGGAAAGTACTGAAGTTAACTACATTACCCAGACTGCCATAGATCAGTTGGGTCATAATTTAAGTTATTTCTGATTAGGCATCAGGAGATAAAGCAGACCAAGACCGGCTATCATTTTCTGCAATTCATTCATATGAAAGAAAAATTCCCCCAAACCAGACAACCACTCATTTTGCTTAAGAAGCTGTATTTTTATTTCTGGCAACCAAACAGATATTTCTGTTTAATAGGGCAATGATTATTAAATGTGCTATCGTGCGCTGCCTCAGGAGGTTAACGTTTTATGGTAATTATGCAAAAGTTATTTACAATTAGGTTTAGTTTTCATTTATGTAGTTTCATGCACCAAAACATGCTTTTTAAAACAAAACATTGCACCCGAGTCATAAAAACTGTACCACGGTTAGTCACCCATTAACCCTACGCACCACACATGCTGAATACAATGTCACTACTTACACTTGGCATTGTTAGACAGATTTTATTTACAGAATACATCAACTTATTTGTAGTTCTTTTGCAAAATAGAGCATGTGATATATAAAACCTAATCAGACTCCACTTCCAAATAGATTAGTTTTGCAGGACTGGTCTGCTATTAGTATTAGCATTTACACATGATTTTCTGTGCAATATCTGGAGGAGAATTTAAGCATGTGCTAAGCAGTTCCTGATGAGCATGACTGCAGAGTAGTTTGTCAGAATTTCCCATCACTCCCAGGGAAAAAGGTGGCAGTTTAAGCACTTGCTTCCAATATACCATGTTGGCAAATCATGCGTGGGGTGGGGTGGGGTGGGGCGGGTCTCATTCAGTTACATTTCTTGTACAGACTGGTGCAATGGCCCAGTGTTCATGTAGCGTTTTGCTTGTCCAAAAGACCAGAACATACTAAACACTAAATCAAGACATTCGATGGGTTCAAAGATTAATCTCAGTTCTATATACGGGAATCTAGCAGGTCTTAGAAAAAGATCTCAGAAGGGTAGAGACCAAAATTACAGAAGCACACCTGAAAGGACAGTAACTTGAAAACCTTTTCCATGCAGTCTTACCACCTACGTTTAGTATTCTTTCAGAAGCAACCCCTACTTGCAGCAAAGTGAACCCTGCCTCATTAGGGTGCAGTTTTAATTCCCTTTCAAGGGTAGCTTAAGCGCTTGCATGTCTATTCTCAGTTTGCCCAGGCGCTTTAAATCTCAGCTTTTCAGAAATCTTGAGGCAAAAGTACTAATAAGACTGAAGTAGTTCTTAGTGAGAGTCAGCAGATGAGGTTGAAGGGGTCATCGCCTCTCACAACTCAGAACAGTGAAGGCAAAACCTCTCACCAAGCCAACCTAAAAACATGTTCATGATTTTCTTCTCTCGGTTGGGTATTACAACCCCCGATTCTTTATACTTCAAATAGAACCAAAAGGTTCATAACCTGCAAAGATCTGCTTTTCTTTCAGGACCATTAAACTACTTGATGTCTAACTTTACCAAACATGGAATTCCCCTCATTATACAGAGGAAACTGATAGCAGCTCAAGTAGTACCACTAATAGTTAATGCAGAAGCAATCTGCAATATAGAGCCCCAGCCTCACACACACACACACACACACACACAAGCTAAATAAGAATAATTTCAAACAAATACCACAAAGAGTGGTCACCCCCAAGCTGGGCTAATTGAAAGCTAAGACTACATTGGAAGCCATTACAATATAGGATATCCTAGTCAAACATGGAGTCTGTAGGCCTGCCTAAGGATTAATATATCAAAAGATATCTCAGAAGACTGAGCATTTCTGTTACCATAGAAACAAATATTTAACATTTTGATGCCGCTGTTAAGCTACCAAATCTTTTTAAGGAGTGATTAGTTTTTCTTGTCACCTTACACACATGATCATACACCAGTTTTCAGAATTGTGTTTTAAGTCCCATCCCTCCCCCACTAGCTACCTGCATGATTTTGGAGGAAAATGTTCAACGTTCATGCAACCATTGAGAGATGAAAAAGACAGCTCAATCAACAGCTTTATAAACCAAGGACCCAGAACATGGCAACAGTGACAGAATAACTGTGGTACTCAGGTCTTCAACTCCTAGCAAAATATTTTACAAAACCAAATGGGCACCTGGCGAAATTCAAGACAAGAAATGTCTGCCAGTGTGTGTACCCCAACCTACATTTAAGCACCACACTGTTACTTTGTTACCTTAGTAGTGTGCTCCTGTAGTTCACTTTGCAACCTTAAAATTGAAGCTAGTCTAAAAGCTAACAGTTACACGATTTTCTATAAAAATCTTTGGATACAGAATTGGACTGTAGCCCTTTGAAAAATTTATACTGGGACCTTGTATTCCAGATTTTGGACATCTTAGGCTTTTGGAAGACCAAACATATTAAACCAACCCCCCCTCCCCCCCGGATTCCCTTGAACAAGAGAGAATTCATACTGATGCAACTTTAGGCACCGATTTTGTTTAAACCATGCAAGCTGTCCTAAAAATGAGAAATGAGGCCATCCCATGCAACAAAACAGTCTAGTAGTACCAAGTTACCCTTCCTTGCTGCTCACACTAATTTGTTGTAAGTGGGGGGGAAGAACAGTATTTCATCGGCTAGCAGAAGGAACTGTAATCTTGCTCCAAATGCAGCTTAAGAGACAGACAGACATGCACTACCTGCTTCGGGCTAGCCTGTAGTACTACGCCCAGGTATTGCCTCGCCACACCTTTAAGCGAGAAAGAAATGAGTGATTTTGCAACAGCTGGGTCACGCCTCCGGCTCGGCCCCTTTTATCGCGCCTCTCATTAGACGCTTCCTGTTCCTTTCTGCAATCCGTGCACTGCTCCGCGGCCTCGGGAGTCTATATAGTTCGTGCCCAAGTAAAACGCGCAAAGGGCTTCGGAAGTTTAGCGCGCGCCAGCACCACCCTCCCCCTCTGCAAGCCGAGCTTTTATAGTGGGGGTGGGCTCGAAAGCAGAACGCGATCATTGAATGCCACGCTAGGAGGGTCGTTTGCAACGAGACGATTATTCTTCGGAAACATGTCGTTTCCGGATATCAGCAGCACCCCCAGCCCACGAGGCCAGTCCACATAACGCTTTAAAAGCTGCCTTTCGGCGTTTGTTAGCCGACTGCCACTTGATGCATTAGGTTAAGATCTGAACATCTAGCGAGCTTCTAGCGCTACAGTATTCCACGTGCTTGAGGACTACTGCAAACGATGAGACGGGCACAAGCTCGCGCCCCCTCCTCTTTCCTAGCCCGTTTGCCCTTCCTATAATCAACATGCTCGCCGGTCTAGTATTAAGGATACCTTCGTATTTTATTTTAAGAGGAAAAAAGATCAGTAGTCCACAAAAGAAAAGGCGATGCCGTAAGTCTTAACAGGTATCTTGCACTCGAACGAATAAAGAAAAAAATCGTGACTAACACATGACAGCTCAGTTTTTTCTCGATGATACGTGCGTGTTTCAGTAGTAAGAAAGCTAAGAGTGGGGGATGACACCATCCTTTCAAGGAAAAAAAATAAGAAGGTTCACACAATAATCCCCCTGCCAGATTACATGAAATAATAAAACCAGTGCCCAAACCGGTGGGAAGATAGGCCGCATATTAAACTCATGCAACAGCCTCGCAGCCTTTTCATACGGGAGCTGACCAGCTCCATCCGTGCAGCACCCCAGGAAAGACGGAGCAGGGCACATGCGAGATCCTGCCACGAGTTTGTACTTCAGTCGACTCAAATTAGAGCAAAAATTACACCACCCACCCAGCATATTTGATTCTGCAAGCATAAGATCTATTACAGTTATCACTGCATTCAGCACCCCCCCGGCAGGTTCCGGGTCTGCAGCAGCCGCCGATGCTGCTTAGTTGCGAGAAGCAGGCGATCGATTTCACGCCGGCTGACAATTTGGCTTTCGCCCGCCGCGGGTCCACCCTCGCCCCCCTCCCCATCAGGCTCTCGCACGAGCCAGCTCAGCCCGAGTCGCGCGAAGCATTTCCCCTGACAGCGCGCGCTAAGAGCCTCCTGCAGCCTTTCTAGGAAGATTCTTCAAAGAGCCGTGCTACGAGACAAAACGTGCAGAAAAGAAGGGGGGGGGGGGGTGGAAGGAAGGGAGAGAGGGAAGCGAGAAAGGAAAGGGGGAGAGCGTAAGCCCTACGAGCAATCGGCTGCAGCCACAGACCACACTCTCCGCCATCTAAGCACCTTAAAGTGACAGTTACCGGTCTGCTGCGAGGCGCTCATTAATCCAAGCCCAAGGTGGCTGCATCGTGGTGCATGAATGAGCCGGGGTGAAGGCTGGTTTTAAGGGACGGGAGGAGGAGCCAAGCTCGACGCTGCCATCTCCTCCCCCCTCCTCTTCGGCGGGGGCTGGAAGCGTGCGCGAGATCCGCGAGACGGCCCCCACCACCACCCGCTGCTGCTTCTGAATCTGCTCGCTGTGCGGTGGCTGCCGCGCGGCCACTTCTTATAGAGAAGCGCCAGCCGGGCGCCGACCAATCGCGAGCCGCGTCACCTGACGCAGGGGACTTCTTGAATTAGCCGGGGTTACACAAAGGACACTCATTCACAGGGAAACAGCCGGGAACGCCCAGGCCGGGGCTTTAAAGGCAGGACACTTCCTGCGCCTCCCACGCACGCACGCGCCCGCCCGCTCGCATTCCACCTCCTAGCGCCCTGTGTGCAGGGGCGTGCGCGCACCTTCCCCCCGCACCCACATTTTAATGCATGCCCGTTGCTGCCAAGTTTGAATTTTTCTGTTTAATTTTTTACAATAAAGGTTTACGTTACATGCACAACTACCTCAAGTAAATACATTAATATAGCGTATAAACTAACAACTTACTTTATAGGGAGGGGAGGGAGGCACTTTCTATTATTTTTATAATGCAGAGCTGCCAAGTCCCCCAGTTCCAAGACTTTTTTTTTGTTTTTACCAATCCTGGTTTAGAAATTACCCCAACTGCTTTGAGTTATCTATTCTCCCAGTTTCTACCCATTAACATTAGTGCTACAGGTCTCATAATGCACTAGACTAGAGTTGTTAGAAGCCCTGGAACAGCTTAAAATCTCCCTCCTGGAAACTAGGTAACTTGACAGCTCTGCCTATTTAAACTATACTTTTCACTTTTTTTTCACTAGGCAAAGTTCTCAAAGTAATAAAAATTCCATCCCTATCACGGCTATAGTAAACAGCCAATACTATAACATTACATACTTAAAACACTGATAAAATGTAGCAAGCTGAAAAAAAAAGACTATGCAACAAGCAAGGGGTCATAATTTCTCCCATGGGAAAAGGTGTGTCCTTAATTTTACCCTGGAGGTTGCCAGGGTGAGGCAGCGGAGAAAGTTTCAGAGGCGGGATCCCACCATGCAGAAAGTTCTATCTGACATGTCAAGCAGGTTCTTCTGGGAGGAACTTCAACAGCAAGTGGGAGGTGGAAGGAAAGGGGGGGGGGGGGGAGTGTTGCTCTTCTGTCCCTGAGGCAGTCAGAACAATGCCAACTTAGGGCTGTCAAAAGATATACACATACCGGGATATACAAAACATGAAACCTTAACAGCACAAAGAGTGATTCACTGGAAGTACAACATCCAGGGAGCAGGTTCCCAGTGCCAGTACTTGTTAAACAGTAGGGGTGTGCACAGCCAAAAAAACTTTTTTTTAAACAAATGTTCCCAATTTTCTTGCACTTTGTGTTAAGTTTCCATGAACACGCAAATAGTTGAAACGAACATACATTAAGTGCGCCCGTAGAAATAAAAAAAAGCCATGGAGGCATTTAACATGCATTAACTTTCATTAACATCCATTAACCTTTAGTAAAAGAGAGTATGCATTAATTTGTAGATATACAGATTGCATGCCTCCAAAATGTTTATTCACAGAAACCAAACACACATTTACAAATGCACACTCCTGTTAAACTAACAGCCCTGTTCTGAAATGCAGGGCAACTCTGTGCCAAACTCTATATACCCTTTAAAAAGGGCAATTTGTCTAGAGCCCTATTTACTAAAGTGCATTAATTGGAAAGCTTAATGCACAGTAAATGTGAAACCTCTGCCTTAACTGTTAAGGGCATCCCCCAGCAGGGCTGGCTCAATCATTAGGCAAACTAGGTGGTTGCCTGAGGAGGCAGAGGGGCAGCAAAGAACAAGCCATTCAAAGCTAAAGAATAGATTCCAACAGCCAGCAGGGACATAAAACTTAAGGTGCCAACACCTTGAACCAACCCTGGGGCCTGGTTTAAGGTATCGCCATCCAGGCTGTCAGAATCTATTGTTTAGCTTTGAAGGCACTGCTTTTTGCTGCCCCTGGAAGCTGCTGCCCTAGGCAACCACCTAGTTTGCCTAGTGGTTGGACCATCCCTGATCTCTAACACTTTCCCTTCTGTTACAGCAGAGGAAATGACATTACTGCCTATTGAGGACACTACAGAAAAGGAAATGCTGTTAGCTAAACCTACTAGGGTGGCATTTACTTGGAGTATTGTGTTCAGTTTTGGAGACCATATCTTGCAAAAGATATAAAGAGACTTGAAACGGTTCAGAGGAAGGCAACCAAAATGATATGGAGCCTGTGCCAAAAGACGTATGAGAAGACCTAAATATATATACCCGAGAGGAGAGGAGGGAAAGGGGAGTTGTGATACAGACATTTAAATACTTAAAGGGTATTAAAAAATAAACAGACCTTTTTTAAAGACGAGAAAGCCGCATAACTAGAGAACACAAAATGAAGCGGCAAGGGGGTAAACTTAAAAGCAACATCAGGCAATACCTTTTCAGAGAAAGGGTAGTGGATGTTTGGAATGCCCTCCCGATGGATGTGGTGGAAGAATTGAGAAAGGCATGGGACAGACACGGGATCATTATATTGCAAGAGGATATTATCAAGGTAAACTTCCATTACCTCATAAATAGAGAGGGGTAATCTGCATGGAGCGGCAGGTGCAACCCTACAACTCCAGTCACCTTGCTGGTCTTTATCTCTTGTCATTTACTAGGTTACTATGTAACTAAGGTTACCGGATCTTTTGCAGGCAAAGCTGGGACACTTATCGGAAAGGAGCACCTTAATTCCAGGTTTGAGCAGCAAGGCGTGAAGGAGGGAAGAGGAGTCATTATCCAGTCCCCTCCCCTCCCCAATCCATCCCACGACAGCAACAACATCATCACGTCCAAGCGGACAAATCAACAGAGGACTAGAACAGACAGGTGCTGTATTCCCCTGAACTGTGTAAAGTACAGTATAGAGATAATGGGACCTCTGGTTGTTTGTTGGCCTCAACCAACTACACCCCCCCCTCCCCCCCGTGAAACCTCCAACACTGGGGTGGGATTTAAATACCGTCCTACAACAACTTACGGGCCACCCATTTGAGCCCCCTGAACAGGCGGCCCTGAAGTTCCTCACTTGGAAGATTCTTTTTCTCGTGGCCATCACATCAGCATGGCGCATTAGTGAGCTGCAAGCCCTGGTTGACTACCCCCTACACGCAGATCCATAACGATATATTACTACTTGTATATAGTTCATCCTGTATATACCTCACCAAGAAATTATTACCTTCACTCCCACAACTATTTCCCTGTGTGAACACTGCACGCCTACCCCAACTGACACCGTCTTTGATTGTTTGAAGTGCCAACCGCTTTGATTTCAGGATAAAGCGATATATAAATCCTTTTAAATAAATACATACAAATAAATTATTAAAAACGACATATTGAAATCACTGAATTGAAAATTAATTTTTTTCTCCTCCTTCTGTCCCCATTACTGAAATCGGGGACAGGACGCTGCCAAATAGGTGACAGAGCTCTAAAATTGGGGACATCCGGTAACCTTATATGTAACTGCAGAGCGTTAACTGCCATATTCCCAGTTAATGCACAATACCTACGTTTGCATTAAATTTAAGACGCAGTCCTCACCCATTCAACACCCCAACCTGCTTTAGCTGTTAGCACACGCCAGTAGCTAACACAGTTTAGTAAATAGGCCCCACAATGAGAACATCGGTTAATGCCCCAAAACTTTGTTTCATTTTTTCTGATTCTGTAGATGCAGAATTTGCTTCTTGTTACAGCAAAAATCTTAATATATTGGTTTTTCCTTCTTTTTTAAAAAAAATTTATTTCCATATTAACAGTTTAACTAAGGCCTGATGTACCGAAAGGCTTTTCCCATGTTACATCTGTCAGAAGAAAAGAAAAATAAACAAACGCTACTCTTCACACTGAGATTACTTCTGCAGAAACAAATTTGACATTTTTAGAGATGACCTGGACAGGTTTAGTGTTACTTTAAAAGCACTGTGTGGGCAATTGAAAGATAATCATGGTGCAAAATCTCTAATACCTTATTTTCTATGATAAAGGTACACTTGAGAATATTAAAATGACTGAAAGGAAGCGGATGAAGGGAAAATAGGATCTGAAGTGAAGTATGCATTAAGGCCGCTATTTGCTTTTTGCTGTTTGTCTTGTCTACCTGTCTTGACTAGTTTGTAAACTCCTAGGAGCAGAGACCTTCCTTGAAGTGGATAATTTTATAGCAGATCAGCTATATGTGAAGGCCAGCTTGAAAAACTGTGTGTGGATTTAGGAGCCAGGCCAAAATCTTAGGAGCCAGTGCTTGTGACCTCCTCGTGCCCCCACCCCACCCCTGGTTGTCTCTCATGCTGGGCTCATGTTCTCAAGTCTCCTGAGACCAGCGCCAGAGTCCCTGCATTGCATGTCATCTTTAGATAGTTTCAGATTGCAAGTGTCTATGTGGGTGTGTGGTGTATTGGTGGTGTGTCTGTCCTTGCGTGGGATGTAGTAGTGGGTACATTTGTGTGGGTGGGATGAAGGGCTGCAGTGCATGTGAAATGTGCAGAGGTCGGGTGCCCGTGTGTGTGTGTGTGTGTGTGTAATGTGCAGAGGTTGGGTGCCCGTGTGTGTGTGTGTGTGTGTATAATGTGCAGAGGTTGGGTGCCCGTGTGTGTGTGTGTGTGTGTGTGTGTAATGTGCAGAGGTTGGGTGCCCGTGTGTGTGTGTGTGTAATGTGCAGAGGTTGGGTGCCCGTGTGTGTGTGTGTGTGTGTGTAATGTGCAGAGGTCAGGTGCCCGTGTGTGTGTGTGTGTGTGTCTGGGGCAGAGTGTGTGTGTGTGTGTGTGTGTGTGTAATGTGCAGAGGTGGTGTGTGTGTGTGTGTGTGTGTGTGTGTGTAATGTGCAGAGGTTGTGTGTGTGTGTGTGTGTGTGGTGTGTGTGTAATGTGCAGAGGTTGTGTGTGTGTGTGTGTGTGTGTGTGTGTGTTGGTTGTGTGTGTGTGTGTGTGTGTGTGTGTGTGTGTAATGTGCAGAGGTTGTGTGTGTGTGTGTGTGTGTGTAATGTGCAGAGGTTGTGTGTGTGTGTGTGTGTGTGTATTTGCAGATTTTGTGTGTGTGTGTGTGTGTGTGTGTGTGTGTATGTTGAGTGTTTGTGTGTGTGTGTGTGTGTGTGTGTGTGTGTTATCTGCCGCGGTTGTGTGTGTGTGTGTGTGTGTGTGTGTAATGTGCAGAGGTTGTGTGTGTGTGTGTGTGTGTGTGTGTGTTTAATGTGCAGAGTTTGGGTGCCCGTGTGTGTGTGTGTGTGTGTAATGTGCAGAGGTTGTGTGTGTGTGTGTGTGTGTGTGTGTGTGTAATGTGCAGAGGTTGTGTGTGTGTTGTGTGTGTGTGTGTGTGTGTGTGTAATGTGCAGAGGTTGGGTGAGAGTGTGTGTGTGTGTGTGTGTAATGTGCAGAGGTTGTGTGTGTGTGTGTGTGTGTAATGTGCAGAGGTTGTGTGTGTGTGTGTGTGTGTGTAATGTTCAGATGTTGTGTGTGTGTGTGTGTGTGTGTGTGTGTAAAGTGCAGAGGTTGTGTGTGTGTGTGTGTGTGTGTGTGTGTAATGTGCAGAGGTTGTGTGTGTGTGTGTGTGTGTGTGTGTGTGTGTGTAATGTGCAGAGGTTGGGTGCCCGTGTGTGTGTGTGTGTGTGTAATGTTCAGAGGTTGTGTGACAGTGTGTGTGTGTGTGTGTGTGTGTGTAATGTGCAGAGGTTTGTGTTTGTGTGTGTGTGTGTGTGTGTGTAATGTGCAGAGGTTGTGTGTGTGTGTGTGTGTGTGTGTGTGTAATGTGCAGAGGTTGTGTGTGTGTGTGTGTGGTGTGTGTGTGTGTGTGTAATGTGCAGAGGTTGTGTGTGTGTGTGTGTGTGTGTGTGTGTGTGTGTATTTTGCTGAGTTTGTGTGTGTGTGTGTGTGTGTGTGTGTGTGTTTTGTGGTGAGGTTGTGTGTGTGTGTGTGTGTGTGTGTGTGTGTGTAATTTGCAGAGGTTGAGTGTGTGTGCGTGTGTGTGTGTGTGTGTCATCTGCTGCGAGGGGGTGTGTGTGTGTGTGTGTGTGTGTGTAATGTGCAGAGGTTGTGTGTGTGTGTGTGTGTGTGTGTGTGTGTTTAAAGTTCAGAGTTTGTGTGTGTGTGTGTGTGTGTTTAAAATACAGAGTTTGTGTGTGTGTGTGTGTGTGTTTGTGTGTGTGTGTGTGTGTGTGTGTGTGTGTGTAATGTGCAGAGGTTGTGTGTGTGTGTGTGTGTGTGTAATGTGCAGAGGTTTGTGTGTGTGTGGTGTGTGTGTGTAATGTGCAGAGGTTGTGTGTGTGTGTGTGTGTGTGTGTGTGTGTGTAATGTGCAGAGGTTGGGTGCCCGTGTGTGTGTGTGTGTGTGTGTAATGTGCAGAGGTTGTGTGTGTGTGTGTGTGTGTGTGTGTAATGTGCAGAGGTTGGGTGCCTGTGTGTGTGTAATGTGCAGAGGTTGGGTGCCCGTGTGTGTGTGTTTGTGTGTGTGTGTGTGATGTGCAGAGGTTGGGTGCCCGTGTGTGTGTGTTTGTGTGTGTGTGTGTGATGTGCAGAGGTTGGGTGCCCGTGTGTGTGTGTGTGATGTGCAGAGGTTGGGTGCCCGTGTGTGTGTGTGTGTGTGTGATGTGCAGAGGTTGGGTGCCTGTGTGTGTGTGTGTGTGTGATGTGCAGAGGTTGGGTGCCTGTGTGTGTGTGTGTGTGATGTGCAGAGGTTGGGTGCCTGTGTGTGTGTGATGTGCAGAGGTTGGATGCCTGTGTGTGTGTGTGTGTGTGTCTGTATGATGTGCAGAGGTTGGGTGCCTGTGTGTGTGTGTGTGTATGATGTGCAGAGGTCGGGTGCCCATGTGTGTGTGTGTGTGTGTATGATGTGCAGAGGTCAGGTGCCCATGTGTGTGTGTGTGTGTGTGTATGATGTGCAGAGGTCGGGTGCCCATGTGTGTGTGTGTATATGATGTGCAGAGGTCGGGTGCCCATGTGTGTGTGTGTATGATGTGCAGAGGTCGGGTGCCCATGTGTGTGTGTGTGTGTATAATGTGCAGAGGTCGGGTGCCCGTGTGTGTGTGTGTGTGTATGATGTGCAGAGGTCGGGTGCCCATGTGTGTGTGTGTTTATGATGTGCAGAGGTCGGGTGCCCGTGTGTGTGTGTGTATATGATGTGCAGAGGTCGTGTGCCCGTGTGTGTGTGTGTGATGTGCAGATGTAGGGTGACCGTGTCTGTGTGTGATGTGCAGATGTTGAGAGCCAGTGTGTGGATGTATGTAATGTGAAGAGTGTGGGTGCCCGTGTGTGTGTGTGTGTGTTTGTTGTGCAGCGGTTGTGTGCCCGTGTGTGTGTGTGTGTGTGTAATGTGCAGAGGTTGGGTGCCCGTGTGTGTGTGTGTAATGTGCAGAGGTTGGGTGCCCGTGTGTGTGTGTGTGTGTGTGTGTAATGTGCAGAGGTTGGGTGCCCGTGTGTGTGTGTGTGTGTGTGTGTGATGTGCAGAGGTTGGGTGCCTGTGTGTGTGTGTGTGTGTGTGTGATGTTCAGAGTGTGGGTGCCTGTGTGTGTGTGTGTGTGTGATGTGCAGAGGTTGGGTGCCTGTGTGTGTGTGTGTGTGTGTGTGTGTGATGTGCAGAGGTTGGGTGCCTGTGTGTGTGTGTGTGTATGATGTGCAGAGGTTGAGTGCCTGTGTGTGTGTGTGTGTATGATGTGCAGAGGTCGGGTGCCCATGTGTGTGTGTGTGTGTGTATGATGTGCAGAGGTCTGGTGCCCATGTGTGTGTGTGTGTGTGTGTATGATGTGCAGAGGTCGGGTGCCCTTGTGTGTGTGTGTATGATGTGCAGAGGTTGGGTGCGCGTGTGTGTGTGTGTGTGTGTGTATGATGTGCAGAGGTCGGGTGCCCGTGTGTGTGTGTGTTTGATGTGCAGAGGTCGGGTGCCCGTGTGTGTGTGTGTGTGTGTATGATGTGCAGAGGTCGGGTGCCCGTGTGTGTGTGTGTGTGTATGATGTGCAGAGGTTGGGTGCCCGTGTGTGTGTGTGTATATGATGTGCAGAGGTCGGGTGCCCGTGTGTGTGTGTGTGATGTGCAGAGGTCGGGTGCCCATGTGTGTGTGTGTGATGTGCAGAGGTTGGGTGCCCGTGTGTGTGTGTATGATGTGCAGAGGTCGGGTGCCCGTGTGTGTGTGTGTGATGTGCAGAGGTCAGGAGCCTGTGTGTGTGTATGATGTGCAGAGGTCAGGTGCCCGTGTGAGTGTGAGTGTATGATGTGCAGAGGTCGGGTGCCCATGTGTGTGTGTGTTTGATGTGCAGAGGTTGGGTGCCCATGTGTGTGTGTGTGTGTGTGTATGATGTGCAGAGGTCGGGTGCCCGTGTGTGTGTGTGTGTATGATGTGCAGAGGTCGGGTGCCCATGTGTGTGTGTGTGTGTATGATGTGCAGAGGTTGGGTGCCCGTGTGTGTGTGTGTGTGTATATGATGTGCAGAGGTCGGGTGCCCGTGTGTGTGTGTGTGATGTGCAGAGGTCGGGTGCCCGTGTGTGTGTGTGTGATGTGCAGAGGTCGGGTGCCCGTGTGTGTGTGTATGATGTGCAGAGGTCGGGTGCCCGTGTGTGTGTGTGTGTGTGATGTGCAGAGGTCAGGAGCCTGTGTGTGTGTATGATGTGCAGAGGTCAGGTGCCCATGTGTGTGTGTGTGTGTGTATGATGTGCAGATGTCGGGTGCCCATGTGCGTGTGTGTGTGTGTGTATGATGTGCAGTTGTCTGGTGCCGATGTGTGTGTGTGTGTGTGTATGATGTGCAGAGGTCGGGTGCGCATGTGTGTGTGTGTGTGTGTGTGTGTGTGTGTATGATGTGCAGAGGTCGGGTGCCCATGTGTGTGTGTGTGTGTGTATGATGTGCAGAGGTCGGGTGCCCATGTGTGTGTGTGTGTGTGTATGATGTGCAGAGGTCAGGTGCCCATGTGTGTGTGTGTGTGTATGATGTGCAGAGGTCGGGTGCCCATGTGTGTGTGTGTGTATGATGTGCAGAGGTCGGGTGCCCGTGTGTGTGTGTATGATGTGCAGAGGTGGGGTGCCCGTGTGTGTGTGTGTGTGTGTATGATGTGCAGAGGTCGGGTGCCCATGTGTGTGTGTGTGTGTGTATGATGTGCAGAGGTCGGGTGCCCATGTGTGTGTGTGTGTGTGTGTGTGTATATGATGTGCAGAGGTCGGGAGCCCATGTGTGTGTGTGTGTGTGTATGTGTATGATGTGCAGAGGTCGGGTGCCCATGTGTGTGTGTGTGTGTGTATATGATGTGCAGAGGTCGGGTGCCCGTGTGTGTGTATGATGTGCAGAGGTCAGGTGCCCATGTGTGTGTGTGTGTGTGTGTGTGTATGATGTGCAGAGGCCAGGTGCCCATATGTGTGTGTGATGTGCAGAGGTCGGGTGCCCATGTATGTGTGTATAATGTGCTGAGGTCGGTGTGTGTGTGTGCATTGCAGAGGCTGGGTTCATACATGTGTGTGTGTATGATGTGCAGAGGTCGGGTGCCCTTGTTTGTGTGTGTGTGGTGCAGAGATGAGGTGCCTATATGTGTGTTTGTGCGTGTGTGTGTGTATATATGTAGTGTGGAGTTGGGAAGCATGCTTGTGGTGTGTGTATGTGTGTGTGTATATATATGTAGTGTGGAGTTGGGAAGCATGCTTGTGGTGTGTGTGTGTGTGTGTGTGTATATATGTAGTGTGGAGTTGGGAAGCATGCTTGTGGTGTGTGTGTGTGTATATATGTAGTGTGGAGTTGGGAAGCATGCTTGTGGTGTGTGTGTGTGTGTGTATATATGTAGTGTGGAGTTGGACTGCATGCCTGTGGGGTGTGTGTGTGGTGCAGAGGGGAGGGGTATGTGTGTGTATATATGTTCTGTGGAGTTGGGATGCATGCCTATGTGGTGTGGGTGTGGTGCAGAGGTGAGGGGTGTGGGTGTGTATATATGTAGTGTGGAGTTGGGATGCATGCCTGTGGGGTGTGGGTGCGTGTGTGGTGCAGAGGTGAGGGGTGTGTGTGTGTGTGTGTGTATATATGTAGTGTGGAGTGGGGATGCATGCCTGTGGGGTGTGTGTGTGTGTATATATGTAGTGTGGAGTTGGGATGCATGCCTGTGGGGTGTGTGTGTGTGTATATATGTAGTGTAGAGTTGGGATGCATGCCTGTGGGGTGTGTGGGGTGCAGAGGTAAGGTGTGTGTGTGTATATATGTAGTGTGGAGTTGGGATGCATGCCTGTGGGGTGTGTGTGTGTATATATGTAGTGTGGAGTTGGGATGCATGCCTGTGGGGTGTGTGTGTGTGTATATATGTAGTGTGGAGTTGGGATGCATGCCTGTGGGGTGTGGGTGTGTTTGTGTATATATGTAGTGTGGAGTTGGGATGCATGCCTGTGGGGTGTGGGTGTGTTTGTGTATATATGTAGTGTGGAGTTGGGATGCATGGATGTGGGGTGTGTGTGTGTATATGCAGTGTGGAGTTGGGATGCATGCCTGTGGGGTGTGGGGTGTGTGTGGTGCAGAGGTGAGGTGTGTGTCTGTGTGTATATATGTAGTGTAGAGTTGGGATGCATGCCTGCGGGGTGTGGGGTGTGTGTAGTGCAGAGGTGAGGTGTGTGTGTGTGTGTATATATGTAGTGTGGAGCTGGGATGCATGCCTGTGGGGTGTGTGTGTGTGTGGTGCAGAGGTGAGGTGTTGGGGTGTGTGTGTGTGTATATATTTAGTGTGGAGTTGGGATGCATGCCTGTGGGGTGTGGGGTGTGTGGTGCAGAGGTGAGGTGTGTGTGTGTTTGTGTGTGTGTGTGTAGTGTGGAGTTGGGATGCATGCCTGTGGTGTGTGTGTGTGTGTAGTTGGGATGCATGCCTGTGGTGTGTGTGTGTGTGTGGGTGTGTGTGTAGTGTGGAGTTCGAATGCATGCCTGTGGGGTGTGTGTGTGTGTGTGTATGTGTATATATGTAGTGTGGAGTTGGGATGCATGCCTGTGGGGTGTGTGTGTGTGTGTATGTGTATATATGTAGTGTGGAGTTGGGATGCATGCCTGTGGGGTGTGGGTGTGGTGCAGAGGTGAGGTTTGGGTGTGTGTGTGTATATATGTAGTGTGGAGTTGGGATGCATGCCTGTGGGGGTGTGGGGTGTGTGGGGTGCAGAGGTGAGGTGTGTGTGTGTGTGTATATATGTAGTGTGGAGTTGGGATGCATGCCTGTGGGGTGTGGGGTGTGTGGTGCAGAGGTGAGGTGTGTGTGTGTGTGTGTATATTTGTAGTGTGGAGTTGGGATGCATGCCTGTGGGGTGTGGGTGTGGTGCAGAGGTGAGGGGTGTGTGTGTGTGTATATATGTAGTGTGGAGTTGGGATGCATGCCTGTGGGGTGTGTGTGTGTGTATATATGTAGTGTGGAGTTGGGATGCATGCCTGTGGGGTGTGGGGTGTGTGGTGCAGAGGTGAGGTGTGTGTGTGTGTGTGTGTGTGTAGTGTGGAGTTGGGATGCATGCCTGTGGTGTGTGTGTGTGTGTAGTTGGGATGCATGCCTGTGGTGTGTGTATGTGTGTGGGTGTGTGTGTAGTGTGGAGTTCGAATGCATGCCTGTGGGGTGTGTGTGTGTGTGTATATGTGTATATATGTAGTGTGGAGTTGGGAAGCATGCCTGTGGGGTGAGTGTGGTGCAGAGGTGAGGGGTGTGTGTGTGTGTATATATGTAAGTGTGGAGTTGGGATGCATGCCTGTGGGGTGTGGGTGTGGTGCAGTGGTGAGGTGTGTGTGTGTGTGTATATATGTAGTGTGGAGTTGGGATGCATGCCTGTGGGGTGTGGGTGTGGTGCAGAGGTGAGGGGTGTGTGTGTGTATATATGTAGTGTGGAGTTGGGATGCATGACTGTGGGGTGTGGGTGTGGTGCAGAGGTGAGGTGTGTGTGTGTGTATATATGTAGTGTGGAGTTGGGATGCATGCCTGTGGGGTGTGGGTGTGGTGCAGAGGTGAGGTGTGTGTGTGTGTGTATATATGTAGTGTGGAGTTGGGATGCATGCCTGTGGGGTGTGGGTGTGGTGCAGAGGTGAGGGGTGTGTGTGTGTGTATATATGTAAGTGTGGAGTTGGGATGTATGTCTGTGGGGTGTGGGTGTGGTGCAGAGGTGAGGTGTGTGTATATATGTAGTGTGGAGTTGGGATGCATGCCTGTGGGGTGTGGGTGTGGTGCAGGGGTGAGGTGTGTGTGTGTGTGTATATATGTAAGTGTGGAGTTGGGATGCATGCCTGTGGGTGTGTGGGGTGCAGAGGTGAGGGGTGTGTGTGTGTGTGTATATTTGTAGTGTGGAGTTGGGATGCATGCCTGTGGGGTGTGGGTGTGGTGCAGAGGTGAGGTGTGTGTGTGTATATTTGTAGTGTGGAGTTGGGATGCATGCCTGTGGGGGTGTGGGGTGTGTGGGGTGCAGAGGTGAGGTGTTGGTGTGTGTGTGTGTGTATATATGTAGTGTGGAGTTGGGATGCATGCCTGTGGGGGTGTGGGGTGTGTGGGGTGCAGAGGTGAGGTGTTGGTGTGTGTGTGTGTATATATGTAGTGTGGAGTTGGGATGCATGCCTGTGGGGGTGTGGGGTGTGGGTGTGGTGCAGAGGTGAGGTGTGTGTGTGTGTGTGTGTATATATGTAGTGTGGAGTTGGGATGTATGTCTGTGGGGTGTGGGTGTGGTGCAGAGGTGAGGTGTGTGTGTGTGTGTGTGTGTGTGTGTGTGTGTGTGTGTATATATGTAGTGTGGAGTTGGGATGCATGCCTGTGGGGTGTGGGTGTGGTGCAGAGGTGAGGTGTGTGTGTGTGTGTATATTTGTAGTGTGGAGTTGGGATGCATGCCTGTGGGGTGTGGGTGTGGTGCAGAGGTGAGGTGTGTGTGTGTGTGTGTGTGTGTGTGTATATATGTAGTGTGGAGTTGGGATGCATGCCTGTGGGGTGTGGGTGTGGTGCAGAGGTGAGGGGTGTGTGTGTGTGTGTATATATGTAGTGTGGAGTTGGGATGTATGTCTGTGGGGTGTGGGTGTGGTGCAGAGGTGAGGTGTGTTGGTGTGTGTGTGTGTATATATGTAAGTGTGGAGTTGGGATGCATGCCTGTGGGGTGTGGGTGTGGTGCAGAGGTGAGGTTTGGGTGTGTGTGTGTATATATGTAGTGTGGAGTTGGGATGCATGCCTGTGGGGTGTGGGTGTGGTGCAGAGGTGAGGGGTGTGTGTGTGTGTATATATGTAAGTGTGGAGTTGGGATGTATGTCTGTGGGGTGTGGGTGTGGTGCAGAGGTGAGGTGTGTGTGTGTGTGTATATATGTAGTGTGGAGTTGGGATGCATGCCTGTGGGGGTGTGGGGTGTGGGTGTGGTGCAGAGGTGAGGTGTGTGTGTGTGTATATATGTAGTGTGGAGTTGGGATGCATGCCTGTGGGGTGTGGGTGTGGTGCAGAGGTGAGGTGTGTGTGTGTGTGTGTATATATGTAGTGTGCAGTTGGGATGCATGCCTGTGGGGTGTGGGTGTGGTGCAGAGGTGAGGTGTGTGTGTGTGTATATATGTAGTGTGGAGTTGGGATGCATGCCTGTGGGGTGTGGGTGTGGTGCAGAGGTGAGGTGTGTGTGTGTGTGTGTGTATATATGTAGTGTGGAGTTGGGATGTATGTCTGTGGGGTGTGGGTGTGGTGCAGAGGTGAGGTGTGTGTGTGTGTATATATGTAGTGTGGAGTTGGGATGTATGTCTGTGGGGTGTGGGTGTGGTGCAGAGGTGAGGTGTGTGTGTGTGTGTGTGTGTATATATGTAGTGTGGAGTTGGGATGCATGCCTGTGGGGTGTGGGTGTGGTGCAGAGGTGAGGTGTGTGTGTGTGTGTGTGTGTGTGTGTATATATGTAGTGTGGAGTTGGGATGCATGCCTGTGGGGTGTGGGTGTGGTGCAGAGGTGAGGTGTGTGTGTGTGTGTATATATGTAGTGTGGAGTTGGGATGCATGCCTGTGGGGGTGTGGGGTGTGTGGGGTGCAGAGGTGAGGGGTGTGTGTGTGTGTGTATATATTTAGTGTGTAGTTGTGATGAAAGCCGGTGGGGGTGTGGGTGTGGTGCAGAGGTGAGGTGTGTGTGTGTGTGTATATATGTAGTGTGGAGTTGGGATGCATGCCTGTGGGGGTGTGGGGTGTGTGGGGTGCAGAGGTGAGGTGTTGGTGTGTGTGTGTGTATATATGTAGTGTGGAGTTGGGATGCATGCCTGTGGGGGTGTGGGGTGTGTGGGGTGCAGAGGTGAGGTGTTGGTGTGTGTGTGTGTATATATGTAGTGTGGAGTTGGGATGCATGCCTGTGGGGTGTGGGTGTGGTGCAGAGGTGAGGTGTGTGTGTGTGTGTGTGTGTGTGTATATATGTAGTGTGGAGTTGGGATGCATGCCTGTGGGGTGTGGGTGTGGTGCAGAGGTGAGGTGTGTGTGTGTGTGTATATTTGTAGTGTGGAGTTGGGATGCATGCCTGTGGGGTGTGGGTGTGGTGCAGAGGTGAGGTGTGTGTGTGTGTGTGTGTGTGTGTGTGTGTATATATGTAGTGTGGAGTTGGGATGCATGCCTGTGGGGTGTGGGTGTGGTGCAGAGGTGAGGGGTGTGTGTGTGTGTATATATGTAAGTGTGGAGTTGGGATGTATGTCTGTGGGGTGTGGGTGTGGTGCAGAGCTGAGGGGTGTGTGTGTGTGTATATATGTAAGTGTGGAGTTGGGATGTATGTCTGTGGGGTGTGGGTGTGGTGCAGAGGTGAGGTGTGTGTGTGTGTGTGTATATTTGTAGTGTGAAGTTGGGATGCATGCCTGTGGGGTGTGGGGTGTGTGGGGTGCAGAGGTGAGGGGTGTGTGTGTGTGTGTGTGTGTATATTTGTAGTGTGGAGTTGGGATGCATGCCTGTGGGGTGTGGGTGTGGTGCAGAGGTGAGGTGTGTGTGTATATATGTAGTGTGGAGTTGGGATGTATGCCTGTGGGGTGTGTGTGTGTGTGTATATATGTAAGTGTGGAGTTGGGATGTATGCCTGTGGGGTGTGCGTGTTTGTGTTTTGTCCCCATGATGTCATCCCTTTTACATCTATCAGCTTGCACTTCCAGCCCCCTACTCTACATTCTCCCATCCTCTTTCCTTTATTACTGGCCCTTTCATTTTTGGCCGTTTTAGTCCCCCCCCCATCTAATTTTTTTTAAAAATTGCGGCCCCCATCAGCTCTCAAGCCACGGATCCCGGCCTTCCTCAAATATTCTGCCCATGGGGTTCTGATCTTCTGCAGGCAGAAAAGAAGCACATGGCTGCGATCGTGGGGTCGATGCAAGCTGTCTGCCTGAATGGCCCTGTGATTGCAGCCATCGCAATTTTTTTGGTTGGGGGGGGGGGGGGAGGGTAGTGCAATTAAATTCCAGGCGCCAGATGCAAATTTATGGTCGCCATGGTGACCTGGCACCTGGGATTTGTGGAGTCCTGACATAGGACCCTATGTGCCTTTATAAAATACTAGTTTAAATCGGCAGAAATCGCAGCTAGACTGAAGCTGTGGCCATTAACACCTACTCAGGAAAAGGTGGAAATACTTGTGTGGTGCTTATAAAGTATACATGTAAATTGTGATTCCACCCAGAAAAGGCCTACGATTTACTAGCCACATGGATGCCAGCAGCAGTGAGATTTTCATTTTCATGTTGGAGCTGTGCCTTTTTGCTGCTTGTACACAGGTGTCCCGCTATGAAATTACCCGCCACATGCCTCCCTGCCAGGGCTGGTGCTCTCATAATGTGAACTAGGCAGTTGCCTAGAGTGCCTACCCCCTTCCCAAGGTGCCCATTGTCACCCCTCTCTGGGACCTACAGTGGCAACAAGGACCAGAAGTGCTCCCTGCAGCACTTATTTCAAAACGTTGGTGCTGCTGGGCTGTTTGCTTCCTCTCCCACCAATGTCGACGTCCTGTTTGCATGGGGTGGAAGCGGCTTCTACTTCCATGCAAAAAGAAGTTGCATCGGTGGGGGTGGAAGAAAACAGCCCTTCGTCACTGAAGTTTTGAAGTAAGCGCCGCGGGGCTGTTTTAGGCCATTGCCGATGCTGTGGGTCCCGGTGAGAGGCAGCAATGGGAGGAGGGGGAGGTAGAATGGATGTGGTTCACCTAGGATGGGATATGTCATCTCCATGTATTGGCCCTGCACTCTGTAGCATACATCTGACATGCACCTTAAAAATCATGCTAATATTCCTATTTCACAAGTAACTAACGACCTTTTAACATTGGAGGAAAACATGCAAGGCAATATAGTCTGCTCTTATTGGGGTTGTAGGTTGTATCACCTTCCCACAGGACCCGCACTACAACAAAGATAATTATATCTTTTGAATATTTGATTTCAGGGTTTTCTCCCATTTTATTCCACTTCTTCCCATAATCCAGTCATGCAACAATCTGTTTGACCAGGGCTGATGTCCACAACTCCTTAAAGGACTCATTAAACGGGCACCCCGAGTATGGCCCGCTGCAGATCCTCTCACAGGACTCGGCCCATAATTACTCTCTCTGTGGTAGTTCTAGTGCCATTTAGCCAAAGTACGTCCCACTGACATATGAGATGTACAGCACCTTATGAAAATGAAAATCCCACCGCTCCTGGCATTGTAAATAGCAGGTGTCTCACAGCCCATGAACTCCCTGCAATAAATGCGATAAGAAGGCGAGATGCTTAGGACAAATGCAAAGGGGGGATAGCAGTAAGGGTGACAGAGGGAAATGGCCAGAGATTGAGTAGGGTCTGCGTTGACAGAACAGGCGGACAGCAACTCCGAAGCTTGGGTGGGCCAAGAGGTTCTTAGCTGCTGAAAACGAATATAGAGGAAACAAGATGAAATGATAGCAAGTAGTAAGTTCTTTCAGGATCCAGCCGTTCCTGCTCTTAACTCGTCTGCCATTTTTCACTTTTCCAGGTGGCTCCAAAGGGGCAGACTTGTGGTGCTACCTCCGAGACTGCATTTCCACTTTAAGCACTAAGCCCAGGGATGGGAGCTGGGAGAATCTCAGCAGCACGTGGGTGGAAGAGGCAGAAAACAGGCCAGTGTCCTGCAGAAGACTGTGTTAACAAGTGGCCTCTGCACTTCATTATAGAACAAGCCCGCAAATCTGCACTTGTCTGAGCGTAAGGGCATCCATTTCAACATAGCTTAGGCTCAAACTTCAATTAGAGTCACCGTTCTTTGTGAGTCACCAATGATTTTTTCTAGCTAACTTCATTTATCCAAACCTACTAGAAGTCTTAAATACCACTGTTTATCCTCTGTCTGGGAGCCTAGAATGTGGGATTTTTAATGATTTACAGAAAACGGTTTTACAATTAAGACATAAAATAATCAAACAATGGGACAATTAAGTCATAAAATAATCAGTCAAACAGCGGGACTGATAATTCAATCTAATCATAAGCTAGCCTGGAAAACACACTTTCCTTTTAGTCAAAAGGCCATGTACAACTACATCCCAATCGTGTTTTGAAAGTGCTTGGCAGCACGTGAAAGGAGAGCCCTCAAACATTTTCTCTTAGACGCTCAATCAAGGCTAAGGAGCAACTCTGAATCAGAAAATAAAAAGTCCCTCTTACATAAAAATATGTTCCATAACAACACAGTAAATCAGCACTTCTAAACTCTCTCTTGTAGACAGACATAGCCAGTCAGGTTTTCAGGATTGCCATTATGAATATGCATGAGATAGGTCTTCAATATATGCAAATCCATTTCATGCATATTCATGACGGTAATCCTAAAAATCTGACTGGCTGGGTGTGTGCCCAAGAGAGGACCGAGAAGCACTTCAGTACATGACAGAAAATAAATACATGAGCCAGTTAAGTCTATTTAAATTTACGCAATGCCTGCCCATAAAATAAGGTCCAGGTTAAAGCCAATATGCATAACAATAGAAACACAAAACAAATTAACAATATAGCAAGCCATTTACATCAAAATACAAAATATAATAAGCCATAAGCAAACACAAAACAAGTAGAAGACTCTCTATCATCATAGATCTTATTGCAAAAACGTTTCCTGAAATAATTGGGTTTCACAAGCCTTTCAAAAGCATTTGGTCTGCTTAGTTGCCCACCTCTTTGCTTTTTCTCTCTGGATAGAAGAACCTATACATTGTAATACTTAAACCAATCTTAGCCCACAAACGCAGTGTCTTTTACCTAACCTATCAGCCTTATCCCACCAATGCCCTCTGTAACTGTCTGAAGGATACTTAGGGGGTCTTGTACTAAAGGGCGCTAGTTGTCAGCATGGTTTGGTGTGCACTAAAGGCACGTGTTGAACACACACGGACAGCTAGCAAACAGCCATGACAGCGCTGCCCGATTTTGACAGTAACTGTTCATGGCACATTAGGGTTGTACGTGGGAGGAATAGGAGTGGACAGTGGGCAGATCAAGCGCCACGAAGGCAGTGCACCCACACTGCCTGTATGGCGTGCTAGTAGTGTGGGTACACTCACTGCTACCTCCATAGGTGGTGTTGAGTACACTCATGCTATTGTCATGCTGCGGCAGTGCGGCATATGCTGCAGTAACTGCTGGGAACATGCTTTCCATGTTGCTGGCAGTTAATGCTGTGGTGTTGCCCTAACAGGGAGTGGAGGAGCCGCCTAATGGTTAGAGCAGTGACTTGGTAACCAGGGACCAGGGTCACCAGGAATCAGCATTGACTCAAAGGCACACGTTGCATTTTTTGTTGTTGTTGCACTAATGCACCGCAGATTCACCCATTTTGGGCGCAACACCACAGCATCCTTAATAAATGGTTCCCTGTTGACAGGGTTGTAATCATTGCTGCTCTGTCTTCTTGGACGCCTTATGTGGTTGTCCACTGGCTGGTATTTTTCCCATTACCTGCCCTCTAATGCATCACATGACTAAGCAAATACTCAAACCCCTTCTCCCATCTCTTCTACCTGGTATCCCCCCTCCCTTATCCTCACCATGGTATTCTGCGTCTACCCTGAGCATGTTTAAAATCTGGCACTCATTCAGCAGCAGAATCTATTGAGCTATTTAATCATTTTGATGCATTAGTATCATTTGCTACCGGTACACATAGCTATAAACAAAACACAATTCGTGCTCGTTGAAATTAATTTTTCCCCCGTCTTTGTGCAATTTTTCATACCTCGTATTCACGCCACCTATTTGTTGTTGTAGGCATGCATTGTACATTTTCTAGAATCTCTTTAAGCACACCATCGATTGTACATATGCAGGTTTGTAGGTATATGCTCATGCACTTTAAATTTTTAGGTGTCAAATGAACCGAAGGTGTGCTTACAAATGCGCATCCCTCTCATTTGCAAATTGCCTATACTTGTTCAGGTAGGTTCCAGGCTTTTTCTGGCTTGGCGTTTACCACCGTTCTGCTTCGTCTACAGTTTTTTGTAACCCGCTGCCGTCAGATCCAGCAGTATGAAGACAGCTGGAATAAAGTATGACTCTTGCATCCTGGTGGGCTTAAAGCCGCTAAATTTATGTAGTGGTCCAAAAGCCCTAGTACTTTATAATTTTCAAAAAAAAGAAAACTAGAACCCCAGGTGGCCAGTTCACAGCATGCTTGGATGAACTCTGGAGTCTGTGGATCTTAGCTGCCCTCTCACGCTTTGCTTACACCGATGAGGAACAGGGTGGATTACACTACTGGGCATGCCGTGGCGGGCTGAGCGCTGCTGGGAGTTGAGACTAGGGAGTACCTGTTGCACTGTGGCTGAGGAAGAGATAGTAAACAAATAAAGTGCAGGATCTATGAGCTGGCACTATTGTGATGTAGCACTATATGGCTAGTGGGGGAACAATGCTTCTCTCTATGCTGTAGTTCCACTTTAAATTAAAAAGTTAGAGTATTTCATAAGCCTCCATTGCACTACACTGAAGGTATTAATTTCCCTTTATAGTCCATTCCTCTGGTATTAGTCACTATTGCCTGGTGAGTCATTTGCCATTTCTGAATAAGGAAAAGTTACAGTTCAACAGAGTTGTCAACTTACAGTGTATTCTTCTAGCTTCAATTTTTTTAATATATATTTTTATTGATAAATTATATGACTAGCTATTCTTTAATGTTCTTGATGACAAACCAGTATTATACTCCTGTATACAGTAAACTGGTTGCCTCAGGCTTTTTAAGGTAGAAAAAGTAGATGTATTTTTTTTTTTTTTAGTAGTATTTAGCACACACCACTGGGAGTATTCTGGACCAACATTTTGAATCGGGCACCGTGTGTGATCGCATATGCTGCCAAGCAGGGTAAACTATGCAGATCCGTACATCAATCAAACTCATTTAAGTCTTGCTGGTATAAGAAACTGTGGTTTTCTGGGGTGTCATCTCTCTCTGATAGCTTGTGAGTGTTGCTGTAAATGACTTCACCTGCTTGGAAGGTTCTGGGAGGAGATACGGTAATTTGATGATGTCATGCACTATTATACAAGTCCTTCGTGAGGGAAGGTTTTAGTCTTTTTTCTTTATTTTATTTTGTGTGTACTGTGGGTATTGAGGGATTGTAAGTCAGAGTATTGTGGTGACTTTGCTGTCTTTGAGGACCGGAGTTTGAGACCCCTGGATTAAGACGCAATTCAATCACACACCAGGATTTAAAAAAAATCATTCTACTGTAGCAAATAATAATAATATGAGTCTGACGAAAACTTGTCAGAAGATGCTATCATTTTCATCATTTTACCAGCTCAGAGCCCTCATTCCACTGCTTCTTGTGCTCTTAGTGCCTCAACAAAGACCTGGCAGACTCTGCATGGTTCTAGTTACTGAACACAAACCTCTCTCTCTCTCTCTCTTACACGGTTAGTGACATTTCAGAGGGCTTTGTGAGGTGAGGACAACTTGGCAGCATCAGAGATGCCGTACAGATGACACAGTGCACAGGAGGAGGAACTACGTGTTTACACTAGGAGGGGCCAGGAAGGTGCAGAGGGGTAGGCAAGAGGCATTCCATAAGTCTTATGTCCAACGGGAAGGAAGGCAGGAAGGGAGGGGGAAGGAAGGCATTTATTTAGATTTTTATGGAGGGAGGGAAGAGGAAGGAGCAGGTGGCGAGGGAGGGGAAAATCCATCTTTTCCCTGTGCACGCTACCAAATAAATAAGTGGTTCTCAACCCAGTCCCCTGGGACCCCCAGGCCGGTCAGGTTTGCAGGACATCCACGATGAATATGCATGAGATAGATCTGCCTACAATGGAAGCAATGCATGCAGATCTCAAGGATATTCATTGTGGATATCCTGAAACCCTGACTGGCCTGGGGGTCCCAGGGGACTGGGTTGAGAACCACTGAAATAAAACATGGGCTTCCCACGTGAGAGCAGGAACATGTTCAATATGGGAGAGGACAAAAAGTGTACATATCACACCCCTCCATCAGGTTTCCAGTTGTATTTGTACACAGTTTTGGTTCAGAGTATGCTGTAGACATGCAAGTTCTTTTTAAAAGTACAATAGTCATTCTGTAAATTAGTGGCACACACACACTTTGTAGCGAGGCACAGTAAAGTTAATATTGTACTTTACAAAGGAGCGCAGCACCTTCTTTTTAACAGGTTCATTTCACATGGATATGGTCAGCCTGCTTAACTACCTTTGCTGCCATGGCTAGAGGGCTTAAGGTACCCCAGTGGCATCTGGTCTTTTCAGAAGGGAAAGCCACAGCAGCAAGGGCATGGCTTGTGGTTTTCGGTTAATTGTGGGCAGCTCTCGTCACCGTGAGGATCACTGTACGGCATGCTGTGTCTTCACCCCTGGTAATGCCAGCCATTAGAGGTTGTAATGTTTGTAGGATATTGCCCCTTACCCAAATCAGTTTTAGTTGTCCTTCTGTACAGGGCCGGCCCAACCATTAGGCAAACCAGGTGATTGCCTAGGGCGGCAACTTCTGAGGGGGGAACAGGCAAAGCTAAACAATAGATTCTGACAACCAGGAAAAGGGAGGGGCATAGGCTTACTAGAGTGCCAAAACACTGAAGTGGCCCTGCTTCTGTCAAACACTTAACTTGTAGGAACCAGGTTCTAAATAAGAAATGAGCCAGGGTCTCTTCCAATTTTTATCCTATTGCCTGTCCCCGCCCTATGAGGTAGAGCCAGCCAGCCAATTGGTTCCTCTTAAGATCCTCTAGACTGACTGGACTTCGTAGAAGGCTTCCAGATCTCTACACATAGATCTACCTTGGAATTCCCAATATTCTCCGTCCTCAGATAAGCCTCTTGTGGAGTCCCGAGTGCCTTGATATTGAATCTCTGCTGCCAGCCATGCTCTTTGCCTATGCCTGGACTCTGCTTCTGCCTGCTGTTTGGATTTGGTGCCAGGTTTGGTTCTTTTACCTCCTCTTCTGCTTGGTGTCCAGCCTCCACACCACTCTGCTAGGACACTGGCGCTGCAATCCCCGACTGCTCCCTAGTACCAGAGGGCTCTACCTGAGGGGAAAGGGAGCCGTTCTAGGTGAAGGACACCCTCACGGTCCCTGATGTTCCCCGGGAGCGGTCCTGAGTGTGACACTTCCTCTTTGGTTCTCTACCATCCTGGGCGTCCAATTGGATCCCAGTTTAGCTCTGCTTGAGCAAGCATCAAGTCTGCTTTGCTACTTTGCATCTTTTCAGATGCCTTCGATCTTTCTTACATGTTAAAGATCCAAGTGTGGTAGTGCACGTCGCTATTACCAAGAGACGTGAGGGGGACATTTATAACTGGGCGGCTATAAAAAGGTGGCCAGTGGGCCTGTTTTGCATTTGTTTTATAAAAGCAGTGTAGGCATCTCTGCGCCTTTATAAAATACGCAGGTAGAAAGCACAGAAATGCAAACACACACACTGACGCCTGTGTACATGTGCTCTGTGTGTCTACCTGGGTATTTTATGACGTATGCCCCAATACCGGACATTGCAGCTCCGCACAACTCCATCCCTGGGAACGACGACACACAGCACGTGCGTACGTATCTGGCTTACTATCAGCGTGCATGCTCATTCGCATAGTTTTTAGAAAAGCACCTTTTCCGAGGGTAGAGGCGGCTTTATGCATGGGCAAACCTTTCTAAAATGACTTCCCAATCGACTAAGTACCAGCTGCAATGGCTTCAACTTGCCCAAAATGCGGCTGAATGACTTATGGCTAGAAAGGCGCCTATTTCCTTAGTTTTGCCTTCTTCTCATAGGCTGCCGGTTGAGCGTTGAACCTGGTTTAAGGCCTTGCGCTTGATGTTTCAAGCTTTCCATTGGTTTTCTTTTTGTCTGTTTGCGTTCCATCAAGGACTCTTTTGTCCTTTCCAACAATACTTTCTTAATGTTCCAGATTGAATCAGACCTGCAAATGGTCCTGGATTATGGAGCTCTCTTCTAATAGGAATTCAGCCAGTGTGTGATTATGTGGGCATAAAAAAATAAAAAAGGTTAAAGATTGGTTATTTAATAGTTCAGGGAAGATGGTCTGATATGCTGATACCATTGGGTGATTGTAAGGGGGGGGGGATGTTGGGATTAGGTAATTTATGCTTTTAAGCGTGGGTTGGGAATGGTATTGGCATGGGAGATAGTCGAAGGATGCAATTTAGATGTTTTTGGAAAGACAATCAAACCACAATAAATACATATGTACAGACCTTAAACTCTGTATATGCAACTTTAACTCATGCCTATTCAATGGGGATATTCTGAAAACCTGGCTAGCTATTCTATTATGGTGAACATATTATATACCTGGGCTTCCTGTACAGATAGCTATTAGAATAGAATGGTACAACGTTTCAGTGCTACGGCCTTTTAAAATCTTTTTACATATTACAAATGCACAAATCAAAAAAGTTTTAAACCCAGATTTCTCAAAAACTACAAAAATAGGAACTAAAACAAGGCGCCCATCTAAAGTATGCGCCAAAATCCAGGCTCTGAGATATCCCAGCAAAAAAAACCTTTTGTAAATCAACAACAAAAAAAAGGTCCCAACATTCTTTTTCTCACACTCAATGTTCTAGAAAACCAGACTCTTTACCAGAGGCCATGCGCCCTTTTGTGCCGCTCCTCACACTCCTCAGCAAAAGCAAGGCCTGTATCATCGGTCCTGCCTGTTCGCTGCTCCTTGGCGCTCAGGGAAAGAAGAGACTTACAGCCTTTGCTGTTACGCACCGAGACCACCAACTTAGGGAATGTAATAATTAATTCACGAGTCCACTGTCCACGAAGCTGTCACTTACAGACCATGTCACTCGAGTTATCACAGGCACTTTCTGTTAACACCCTCTGCCCACTTCCTTTTCAATAAGTGCCAGTTCTAACCATGATCAGGCCTCTATTGGCATATCCAACACCCGTGTAGTGCCAGCCCAACAGGCTTTAAGGCAGGCAGGGTAGATGATCAGGAAATGGACCTTCCTCTCGGTCATCTCAGTGCGTACTTCAGTGGAGGCCTTCCACATAGCTGACTAGTTCAGAGTTCGGCAAACTCTCCTGACCTGGTATGTCACCTCACTGATCTTGCAAGAAGCTTGCAGAGGTGCTACTTTATGCACTAGGTTAAGAAGTTTTGCTATGACCACTCTTGGTCGAGAATGACTCTTTTTAAATTTTTTTTATATTGAAGCGGTATGCTCTCTCAACTCGCAGTGTCCCCAACTTTTTATCTATGAGCAACGCTGTCTGAAGCCGCTGTTCCAAAAATCCTATCAGTTCTGCGTTGTGAAGGGATTTGGAGAGCCTCAGAAGACAGAGGGTGTTTTATTGATCTAATCTCCAGCTCCTAGACCCCCACTTCAGCATCGGGCGCTCTACCTCAGACACTCGGGCCACATAATCATTTAAAGTCTGTGAAGCCATAGCAATCTGATCCAAGAAGTTTTCAAACTTTAACTCCAGCGCCTGGACAATCCCTATTGTAAGGTTAGTGATCTGGCTCTCATTGAGCAATAGCGTGTCCCCTACATCCTCCACCATCTACTACTACTGCTACTAAACATTTGTATAGTGCTCAAGACGTACGCAGTGCTGCACAGACACATGTAAAAGATGATCCCTGCTCATCAGAGCTTAAATCTAGTCAAGACAGACAATACAGTAGCTGTAAACATGGGATACATCTAGGGGGAATGGTAAGGAACCACAAAGGAGACCAGGTGACTCAAGATCTGAAAGCGGCAGCAAAGAGGTGAGTTTTCAACCTGCATTTGAAAAGGGTCAGAGAAACCACCCAACATACAGACTCAGGTAGTATGTTCCAGGCATAAAGAGCAGTAAGGTGAAAAAGTCGAGTTTGCAGTAGAAGAGAAGAGCACCGATAGAAGTGATCTGCCAGAAGAGCGGAGTTCCTGAGGAGGGGTGCTATGCACCAGGGCCATAGCGAGCATGAATCGCGCCCTGTGCGACTTACACAACGGGCATGCACCCCCTCCCATCCAGTCACTTTCTGGATAGCGGTGGGAGAGAAGAGGCGTGCCCGATGTGCAAGTCACTGGCGCGCTAAGCAGATATGTGCCTCCCTGCTCTGACGCCGCGTCAAAGGAGGGAGGAACCAGACCTGCTTAGCGTGCCGTGAGAAGGCTTAAGGGGCGCATTTCAGCTGTCTGCCGTTGCCTGCCGCCGCTGAGAGAAGAAAAAGGTGGTGGTGGCAGGCAACGGCAGACAGCTGAAATGCGCCCTTTAAGCCTTTGCGCCCTGTGCGGCCGCACCGCTTGCACAGGGCTTGGTACGGTCCTGACATACACCTTCCCTTTCCTCTGCTGCTTAGATGTCGCCTCCCTTTGATATCGCACCAAATACTTTTCCATGCACCATAGGGAGACAAAAGGCCAGTCGGCAATTGGGTTTAAACACGCTAAAAGTGGAGGATGGGGGTGGATTTGCCAGGCAGCACCAGAGCACAGGTAATGCACACCCTCCCCCCTTGCTCGGCACGTCATGGGATCCTCCCAACCACACTTGTTTTAGTAAATTTCACAGGGCAATAGACATTAGGAAGGAAACTGTGTACATTAATGTACTTAAAACAAACCTAATTTCCACTCTGGATTTAGTACAGAAATGCTATTAGAATGGTGAACTATGGTGGGGCCATTGAATGAATTCCCATGAGGCAAGATATGCCGAATATATGTCTTAATGAGAAAGGATTAGTGTATGCAAAAAATAAACCAGCCCTGACTACTGAAAAAAATACATAAAGTTTTGCTATTGTCACCTTTTTTTTTTAATATATTGAATTTTATACCATTTCACTTCATTCTATTTCCCCTTGGTTCTCTACAGCATATCCCTCTCTCTTCCCCAGTTACTGATTCATTCACTAATTAAACTGAATAATCTACTTTCAATGACCTCAACATATTGTTTACAGAGAGCTCTCTTAAAATATATGATTCAGACAAACAGCAGTTTACAAGCCAATGTTCCACATTACAGTGCTGTGAAGTCCACCAAAGCAACTTGTCTGGTGCAAGACCGGCTCTAGACTACCTGGTGCCCAGTCTGTGAAAACTAACACCAGCAATCTCCATCTTTCTCATTCTCCCTACTCCCGCTCCATCCCATCCCTCTCTCTCTCTCCCCCAATTTCCCATCCCATCCCTTCTCTCCCCATCCCTACTCCCTTTCTCTTCTGCCCCCAACCCACAGTGCTCTCACTCTCTCTTTGTCTCCTCCCCCTCCCCCCAAGAAGGGTGATCATTCCTCATTGGTGGCTAACTTGCAGACTGCAATGGCTTTGGTGATGGTGGTGAGGCTCCCATTCAGCCTCCCAGCCTATAGCACTTTTTCAGATGTTAAGGGGATCGTCTTGAGAGCAACAGCAGCAAATGGTAACCTGACAGATAATTGTAATCTGGACTGGCCATTGTTGGAAACAGGATACTGGGCTCGATGGTCCTTTGGTCCGGCTTATCTTTTGTTCCCATGTTCTTATGGCTCTGCCCCTTGAACATGCCACACACATTCTTCAAGAAGTGCCATGTTCTGCTCTGTGGGTGGGGGAGGACTGGCTATTAGAGACTCCTTAGGCTTCTACATCAGATGAGAAAGTGTAGTTACTTACCTGTAACAGGCGTTTTCACGGGTCAGCAGGAGTCAGTCCTCACAACCCTCCCTCCTCCTCTTGGAGTTTCTTCTTTACCATCTTTTATTTTGCCGTCTTTTAGCTATGTCATCTGACTGAACAAGATGGCACCCTTGGGCGGGAAGGGGGGTGGGAAGGGGACCACGTATGTGTGGTAGCATCTCCCAAAGGCTTTCTTTGAAAGCTGGGGGGATGTTTCCATGAGAGCTCTGTCGGTGCCAATGTCACCCATATGTGAGGACTGATTCCTGCTGCCCCGGAGAACACCTGATACAGGTGAGTAACTACGCTTTCTCCAGGAACAAACAGGAAGTCATTCCTCACATATGGGACTCCCCAGTTACAGGCTACCGAAAGCCCATAGGAAAAGGAGGGGCTCCCTCATGGGGAGCCGCGAGCAGCAGCAATTAAGCTGCGAAGGTATGGACTGAAGACTAGGTGGTGGCCCAGCAAATGTCCACCATTGGGACAGAGCGCAAGTTTGCCACTGAGGCCACCATGGCCCTGACATGGTGCACCGTGACATGGCTTTCCAGAGGGAGCCCCGCCTGCTCATAGGCAAGGGCGATACAGTCCGCCACCCAAGTGGACAGCATACGTTTGGTCACTGCCTCCCCCAGCCTACTGGGGTCATAGGAGACGAAAAGCTGAGCAGCATTGCAGTGGCCCTAAATGCGTTGGATATAGAAGGAGAAAGCCCTCTTACAGTCCAAAGTGTGAAGAATTGTCTCTACCCGACTGGAGTGAGGTCTCGGAAAGAAGGTAAGAAGTACCACTTTCTGGTTGAGATGTAAGAACGATACCACCTTCAGAAGAAATTTAAGGTGTGTGCGGAGCACCACCCTATTTTTGTAGAATCTGGTATAAGGTGCCTCCGCCACTAAGGCCTGAAGCTCGCTAACTCTGAGCGGAGGCGAGTGCAACCAGGAATGCCACCTTCCATGAGAGGTATCGTAGGTGGCAAGTAGTCAGAGGCTCAAAGAGCAGGCTAGTGAGCTGCCCCAATACCACACTGAGGTCCCTCTTGGCTGAAGGAGGGTGAACTGGTGGCTTTGATAAGAGCAGACCCCTAAGAAAGCAGGTCACCAGCAGCTGGACTGAGAGGGGCTTGCCATCCACCAGGTGGTGGTATGCCGCCAGGGCACCAAGAGGCACCCAGACGGAACAAAAGCGGGGCAACTGGAAGTTGTCGGGACTGGCGAACAGATCCATCATGGGTTTTCCCCAGATGCGGAAGAGCCGGTCGGCCACACTGGGATCCAGCTACCACTCATGCAGCTGGAGGACTCTGCTCAACCTGTCGACTAGCAGGTTGTTCTGGCCCGGTAGGTATACTGCCCGTAGGAGAATACCTTGTTGGATTGTGTACAAACAGAAGATTATCACCTCCTGGCAGAGGCAATGAGACCATGTGCCCCCCCCTGTTTGTTCACATAGAACATCACCACCTGGTTGTCTGGACCAGCACCGGCTGGTGATGCAGATGGTGGCAAAAGGGTCGAAGGGCTAAGCCCATGGTTCTGGAGGTTGATCTGCTGGGCGCACTTGTCTGGTGATCAGCTGCCTTGAGTGCAGAGTTCCTCGCAGTGGGCTCCCCAGCCTAGCAGGGAGGTGTCCGTGCAAGGACCTTTACGGGGCATGGAGTCTTAAAGAGCATATCCGCCTCAAGATATTGGGGAATCTGCCACCAGGTCAGAGAGTCCGCCAGTTAATGGGTTACGGACACTCTGTCTTGGAGGCACCCCGTGGCCTGAGTCCACTGGTCTCAGAGACACCACTGTGCAACCCTCATGTGGAGCCGAGTGACTGGGGTGACATGGACCATGGAGGTCATGTGTTCGAGAAGGCACAGAAGGTGCCAAGCGTACATGGAGGGACGGTGCTGTATATCCCATGCCAGAGTCCTGAGGTGGTCTGCTCGGTCCTTGAGCAGGAAGGCCTTTGACTGGAGAGTGTCCAGTTTTGCCCTGATGAACTCCAGACATTGTGTTGGAAGGAGATAAGATTTGGGGCAGTTTGTGACAAAGACCCAGTGATGCAGGACCTGAATGGTGCGTGCGGTAGCCTGCTGCACCTCTGAGGCCGTGCCTCCCTTTATGAGCCAGTCGTCCAGGTAGGGGAAGACAAAGACCCCCTGGAAGCGGAGGAAGGTGGCCATGACTGCCAGGCATTTTGTGAACACCCTTAGGGCAGATGCCAAGCTGAAAGGCAGCACTCTGTACTGATAGTGCCCACCCCCCACTAAGAACTGCAGGTACTGTCTGTGGTTAGGGTGAATAAGGATGTGGGTATAGGCATCCTTCAGGTCTAAGGAGCATAGCCAATCTCCTTGCTGGAGGTAAAGCAGCAATGTTCCAAGGGAGAGCATCTTGAACTTCTCCCTCACTAGAACTTGAGGTTGCACAGGTCGAGGATGGGCCTTAGGCCCCCCTGTCCTTTTTGGCACAAGGAAGTACTTGGAGTAGAACCCCTTGCCTTTGAGATGGTGGGGAACTGGTACCACCGCTTTGTCCTCGAGAAGACCTGTCAACTCCTTCAGTAGAAGGTCCTGGTGGAGGGGAAATCTGAGGGACTCTCCCAGAAAATAAGGGGGATGTGTCTGAATTAGATGGGAGGAGATAACCCTCTCTGACCACCCAAAGTGCCCAGGAGTCGGTGGTGAGATCAACCACCTCTGGGCACAGTGGGTCAGACATCCCCCTGTGGGCTGCTGACTTCATTGGGATAGAGAGACTATGCTCAAGGAGTCAAAAACTCCCCCCGGCTGGGCCGGTGCCTGGGGTTTTGGAGCCTTCTGCTTACGAGAGCCATGCCCATGTCCCTTGGCCTGCTGACCCTGTTGGGGAACTGGGGAGGCCTGAAAATGTGGATAGTTTCAGTAAGCAGCCCCTTTCCTCGGGTAGAAGGACTTTTTACCCGAGCCCTTCCATTGGGGGAAGGGCAGCGGTCTTAAGGAAAATCATTTCCATTATTATTAGTAGTATTATTAGCGTTATTATAATTATGGAACCAACAGCAACATTTCCGTGTGTCCTCCGAGTCATCAACACAGTACATAATTCAACCATCACAGTAGCATTAACAAGCATTGTACAACAGTTCAACCATCACAAGATCAGCACTGACCACTCCTGTACACTAATCTATCTCTGATCTCGGATAACTCACACACTATTCATATCAATAACAGTATTACTAACCAGCCTTTCCATATCCCACCCCCCCTTGTTCCCACCCTTCTAGCCCCCCTCAAACCTCCTCTCCTGCCCCCCATTACCCCCCCCCACCTCCCCTCCTTCCATTCCCCAGGTATCCACTACCCCCCACCCCACCACCCTCCCCTCATCCATTCCTCATTCATTCAATCTGTCAATGTAACCCTGCTTCTCCGGATTCCAAAGCACCACCACTCCAATCATGCCTTCCATTCCTAATACTACCTCTCAATTCCGACAGAACATCACCATTCTCCCTCCGGGTGTAATAATGTGTCCTCTTTACTACCAACATTTTAAATCTCCTTTAGCTCCCAACTCAAAGTTCAGCATTAGAATTATGATGAGAGTTAGTTGCAGAACTCCCACCCCCTGCCGATAACAGCTACCAAATTTTTCCCCATGTCTCCAGTTTTTGGTGACCCAGCAACCAAGCTGATCTCTTCTCCATATTCATTAATTTTAAAATAAGGTGCTCCCATTCTTTTACCCCTGAAGGATCCTCCGCTATCCAATGGCGCAAAATGCATTGCTTCCCCACCGCCATTCCCCTCTGCACCAGCTTCCTCTGGCTCCCTCCCTTAACCAGCTCAGCAGCCCAAATAAACACCAGTCCAGGGTTAAATCTGAGTCCTGAGTTATGCAGCTGGAAAGCTTTACCCAAATTCCCCAACAAAATTTTGCATTTTTACACAAGACCAGAACCGATGCATGAAGGTTCCCCTTTCCTTCCTACAGAACCTACACACATCCGTCTGTACCACCCCAGCCCTGGCTGCCCAAACCTCAGACACATACGCCCTCCAGAGAAATCGAAACTGAATTTCTCGCAGTCGTACCGATTCCGAAATATCTTTAACAGCTCTAAATGCAACTTCAAGTTTTGCTACCATCATCCCTGGCATCCCGTCTCGTTTCCACTTTGTGACCAGTCCATCTAGGACTCCCCCCTGTTCAACCGGGCCCAACTTTCTTCTCAGAACGTGCACTGTTATTCTCCCATCTAACCCCTGGACAAAATCCACTATTCTTCTCGGGCCCAAAAGTGCCTCCTCCTCCTTCTGAACCATGCGCACATAATGCCTAACCTGCAAGTAAAAGTAAAAACCTTTGGCATCTAATTCAAACCGTTGTCGCAAAGACTGAAACGAGTCCAACTCAGGGTCTGAGATCGTTCTCAAATGGCCTAAACACTTCACTCCTCGCTCCTCCCACTGTTTGACCACAGCACCCTGACCCCCCCCCCCCGGTAAAATATCCCTGTTACCCCTCAAAGGCAGGTAGTCCGTTCTCCTCCACGACAAGTTCCGCTTCTGACATACCACTCTCCATTCCTGCCTCACCGCTCGCATATACACCGAAGACTTCCACCATGAGGGTAGGTCCTTGTTTGCACTATGCAACAGAAACACTCTATGCGCGGACCCAGGCATCACATTTATTAATTCAATGGGCACAGTCTCACCCATTCCCAACAGTACGTCCCGAGGGGGGCGCATCAGGCTAACCACATTGTATTCTCTCAGCGACACAAGCCCCCCCTCCTTCCTCCAAAGGTCTCAACAGAGCCGATAAGGCAATTCATGACCTTCGACCCTTCCAGAGAAATTTACCTAGGTGGCTCTGCAATAATACCATGTCTCTCCTAGATATCCATAACGGGGTGTGGCGTAACAAATACAGCCATCTCGGGAGCTCAACCATTTTAAAAAGGGCAATACGACCCATCAGAGATATGGGCAAGTCCCTCCACTTCTTCAAAGTTATTATTGTCTTTGCTAGTCTCGGAGTGATATTTACATCATAAAGCCGAGACACTTTCTCTGGGATTTGCATACCTAAGTATCTTATTTGTCCCTCTGCCCACATAAGTGGGAAATCCCCCGCCCATTTGTGGCGCACCCTCCCCCCCACATACAGCACTACCGATTTAGACCTATTGATGCGTAATCCTGAAAAGGTGCCAAACCGCTCAATCTGCTGAAGAGCTGCTACCAACGATATTTGAGGTTCCCGTAGACAGAGGAGCATGTCGTCCGCAAAGGCGCTCACTTTGATCCCGCCATGCTGCCACTGTATCCCCCTTATCTCCTCCTCACGAATAAGAGTAAGCAGCAAGGGTTCCAATTGCAAGACAAACAGTAAGGGAGACATGGGGCACCCCTGCCTCGTGCCTCGCCTAAGGGGAAAGGACTCCGAAAACTCCCCCCCCCATGGTTATACACGCCAACGGGTCCGCGTACAAGGCTTTAATCCAATTTACGAAGGCTCCCTCAAAACCATATTTCTGGAGCACAGCAAACATATACTTCCAGGATACACGATCAAAAGCCTTTTCGGCATCCAAGCTCACCAAACTAACGGCTCCTCTTGTAGAAGACACAGCTCCATCCCCAACAATACCTTGCTGATATTCAGAAAGGCTTCTCTGCCCCTAAAAAAGCCCATCTGATGTTTCCCAATCAAACTCGGCAATATCCCCTGCAGCCTCTCTGCCAGAACCGAGGCCAGAATCTTCATATCATAATTGATTAGTAATCTTCTGGATCCTTCCCCCCTTTGGGATCACTGTGATCGCCGCTGTCCTCATGTCTCTCGGGAATCCTCCCGACTCTAACACCTCATCATAAAGAGCCGCCAGTGAAGGCACCACTTGCATCCCCAAGATCTTATAAAATTCCGCCCTATAGCCATCTGGCCCTGGAACCTTATGAGGTGAAGCACCCTTTATAACGTTTTGAATTTCTGTGCCGGAAATTGCTCTATTCAGCTCCTGTAATTCCACCTCTCCCACTTTTGATAGCTCTACCGCATTTAGGAAGAGGCTCTCCTGCTTTCTATCCTCTACTTCTGGTGTATACAAATCCTGATAGAATTGCCTAAAAACCCGCATAATTTCTTGAGTGTCATTCTGCTTTACCCCCTCTTTATTTCTAATTGTAGCAATTACTTTAGTACCTCCCCTCTCTTTCACCAACCGGGCGAATAATTTCCCTGTCCTGTCGCCATAACGGAACAATTGGTGCCTATAATATTGCATCGAGTATACTGTCTGTTCCTGAAGCACCCTATTTAAATGCCTCTGAGCTCCTAAATACTCCTTCCTAGTTCGGCTGTCTGAATTTCGCACATCTATTCTTTTAAGTCGTTGAAGTTTCTGAGCCAATTGCAATATAGTATCATTGACTCTCTTCCTTTCTTTTGCAACATAAGCCATGATATGTCCGCGCATCACTGTTTTCCCAGCCTCCCAGAATATCGCCACCGTCTCTATACTACCTTCATTGAATTTTACATACACCTCCCAATGCAGTTTCAAATACTTACAAAATTCTTCATTTTTCCATAAATGTCTCGGAAGAGACCATTTAGAGCTTCATCCCAACCTTCCTTTCCAGTCCATCCGGACCATCGCATGATCTGAAACTATCACAGGATCTATTTCCACTGCAGTCACCTTTCCAAAACACTGCTTCGAAACGAAAATATAGTCAATCCGGGACCAGGACTGGTGGGCCCGTGACAGATGCGTGTAATCTCTTTCCCCCTCATGTAGGACTCTCCATGCATCTATTAGCTCCCCCATCCTACAGAGATAGCCAATTCCTTTCTTGCTCCAATCCCCACCTAACCTCAATTGTGATCTATCCATCTCCGGGTCGTGCGAACAATTAAAGTCTCCCGCTAATATGACCGGAATATTTGGGACTCTTCCCACCCTGACCAAAATATCTTTAAAAAATTTATGATCATAAATATTTGGCGCATAAACATTTCCCAGGAGCAGTTCTTCCCCTTGGATTTTTGCATGCAAAAATATGTATCTACCCTGGGGGTCGACTTTTTCATTTAAAATCTCTAGCTGAATCCCCTTCCTGACCAAGATTGCTACTCTCTTTTTCCTACCCCCTGAAGAGGCTGCATGTACCAGTCCCACCCAGTCTCTCTTCAGCTTTTCATGTTCTTTCAAACTTAGATGTGTCTCCTGTAGTAGAGCCAGTTGGGCCTTCCCCCTCTTTAGGGCTTGCAAAAGTTTGGTCCGCTTTATGGGAGTGCTGACCCCCCCCCTCCCATTCCATGTTATAATACGCAGGTCATGCATTGAGTCCAGTAACTCATCATTCTTACTAATTGCTTTAACATAATTGCCGCCCAAGATTGCCCAGCCTCAATCTCGAGCCCCACCCTTCCGGGAATATACACATACAGCTTCGCAAGCCCTCTCACACAAAGAGAACCCCGACATCCACAAATATTGCAATTCAATTCCGTACCTCTCCTCCCCCACTTCCCCATTTGTCCCACATACACACACTTCCCATCCCAAACACACCCCAATCCTAGCCCACTCTCCCTCCCCCCCCATCATTCTCTCTATTCCCAGCTTCTCCGCTGGGATCTAGACCCTTTGAGACGCTACAGGGCTGCCTCACCTGTTTCACTGCCATTCTACTCCTCTACTCCCACCCAGCGCATTGTACCATCCACTCCTTGTGCTTCATCACCCACACACCTGCCCACCCCCACACACACCCACACACCCAAAAGTTGTCTCCACAACAGTACCACAGCCTTAAATATCCACAGCATAACAATAGTGCTATGTAGAGTGTCCTGATAACGTAAAACAGAAGTCCAGAAGCCTGTTCTTTTCACTCTGGGGCGCTGGCAGTATCCCCATGCTCCCCCTCCATGCCCTCCACAAATCTCTTAGCAGCCTCCGCGGTATCAAATGAGTAATCCTGTCTGTGCCTGGAGACTAACAATACCGCCGGGTAAGCCAATGTAAAGCAAAGTTTCTTCTTGAACAGGGTGGCGCAAATAGGCGAGAATTCTTTCTTCTTCATCGCCACTGCTGCCGAGTAGTCCTGGAACATAAGCAGCTTTTGGTTGTTGATCTTCAACTCTCCTTTCCTCCGGTAGGCTTGTAATAGCTGAGTTTTATGCTGAAAGTTTAAAATTCTGGCTACTACTACTCTCGGCCTGTTTCTCTGATCCAGCCTCGGCCCAACTCGATGCGCACGCTCCACTCTCAACTTCCCAGCCAGTGCCTCTAGGCCCATCTCCTTAGGGAGCCAAACCTCAATAAACAGCAGCAATTGAGCATCCATTTTATCCTCCGGGACCCCGACAATGCGTATATTGTTTCTACGCAACCTATTTTCTAGGTCTTCCACCTTTGCTTGCAAAATCTCAATTTGCTTTTGCTGAGCAGTTGTTTCTCTCTCTTGCCGGCCCTCCGCATCTTCTATGGATGCCACGCGGTGCTCCAACTCCTCCACCCGCTTGCCCATTTCCAACAACAATTCTCCAACTGCATCCAACTTTTTCAGCACTTGATCAAATTTCGGATCCAGTAGCTTAACCACTTCCTTCATGACATCCTCAGTGGCTGAATCGGCACTCTCAGTTTCCGGGGACACCGGCTCTGATGCCGTGGCTGTGGTAGGCCCCAGCTTGCTGATCATCTCCCGATCTTTTTTTGGTACTACCGGAATGGTATCTTATTTATTTTCAGATCTTCCAAACCGGCTTAGCTTTATCTCCACTCTAGTTGCAATATCTGTAGGCTACCTCTGTAAATGGCGCTATAATTCAGATTAAAACTTGAGGCAGCCCTGGAGCGAGCAAGGAACGTCCTTACCCACTCATGCGTCATGTGAGTCTCCGGGCAGCGGTCTTTTTAGAGAGCCTGATCCTCATCATGAACTTGGTCTCCAGCTTGCCAGCCTTGTCGGTCATGGGTTTGCCAAAGAGGATCTCTCCTTGGTATGGGACATTGACCAATTTGTCCTGAACCCACTCCTCGAGGTTGGATGACTGTAGCCAAGCTTGGCATCATGCACCGATGCCCGCCGCCACCGCTACTCGAGCCGCTGACTCAAAGCCATCATAGGCTGCCCGAGACAAACTTGGAGCACTCACGGATGGCCTTGGCCAGGTTCTTGAACCGCTGCAGGGATTCCCTGGAGAGACCAGCTGAGAACCCAGAGAGTTCCTTTGCCAGGTCTCTCAGATACATGCCCATGTACAGGTGGTAGGCCAATGAACATCGAGCCCTGGTAACACTTTCTGCCAAGGGTGTCCAAGGTGTGGGCCTCCTTGTCGGGGGGCGCCGAGGGGTGCGTCTTCTGACTTTTCAGCTGATGCATGGCTGACTCCACCACCATGGAGTTATGCAGCAGCTGTGATTTCTGTAAGCCCAGGCTCCGGTGGTCTCGATACAGTGAGTTGAGCCACTTGTTCACCACCAGCACCAATGCTGGTGTCTCCCACATATGGAGCATCAGCCATTCCAGGATGGGAGGGATGGGCACTGTGAGCAATTCCCTCAGAGGAGCCTCGTACTGGAGGGTTTCCAACTCATTTGCCCGAGGGGCCATGAGAGGGTCACTGTTTCGGACTAGTTTTGCACAAGCATTGGGCTGGAAATGTTCAGATAATCTGGCAACACTGGTGCCCAGAGCTGGCACTGGGGGCAGGTAGGAAGCAGTTGGAGCCTTCCCAATAAAAGACTGGGTGACTCTCCTCACACAAGCTGGAAGAGTACTGGGGGGAGGGATTCATCCAAGTATGGCCCAGGAGGGGGAATATTCCCAGGTAAAAACGATAGGATATTTGTCTTGATAGCAGTGTTCACCAACAAGGCATTTGATGTGATTTTTTTTGTCTTCAAAGTGGAAGAGGAGGACTTTTACAATTTCCTGAGGGTTCCAGGGAACAAAAATCCCTTTAGGTACATTAGGAGGCCTAAATGTCTCTATGGTGTTCCAGAAGTATGGAAATCTGATTTCCAGTGGATTTTGTGCGTTTCCTTCTTAGGAACTGTGTATTCACTAAAGACTGTGGAACTTACAGACGGTTTCCCTGTATTTTCACTTAACAATGTCCTGCCGTTGTGCCCATTCATTTTTTCTGTCAGTAAAATTATTTTGGGTTTGAACAAACTCATTCAGGTATGGCCTGGTTTCTAGTGGAGTGACAGAAAGTGGTATTCCCTAGGGCCGGCCTCACAGCTCAACTTGACTGCACTGACTGGAATATTTCTACCAGGGATGGCTTAACCATCAAGCAAACTAGAGGGTCCCCTAGGGCAGCATCTTTTGGGGCGCTGAGGCAGTAAAGAGCAACTGCAGTTAACTAAAAGTAGATTCTGAGAACTATCACACAGGCTTTTAACTGTTTTATATTTAGAAGTATGATGTCCAATGTGCTTTTCAGAATCATTCTGGAAGGGGTGATTCTGGGACAGTTATGAATGTTAATTATTAAAATCTGAAAAGGGGGGGAGTGGCTAGGACCCTGAAGGTAATGGGGGGAGGGGCACATGCAAGGCTGAAAGTTAGCATAATATCCTTGCCCTGGCCCCGACTTCCAAAAAGCAGCCTCTGGAGGTGAACCCCCTGACTGCCAAAGGGAAAATCCCCATTACAAAGATGGGTTACATTAGATATGAAAATATTGTCCTGAAACAAATAGTTACTGTAATGGTAGTTTTGCTGCTTTTCTGATGCTATATTCGTCTTGCTGGAAATATTACATTTGACATCCATCCCATAAGCCTGGGCATCCTATGCGCGGCTTAATATGCAATAGCACAGGCAACAAACACCCTACCGCATTCAGGGAAGTAATATCCCGCAGGCTTTATACAACATTGGAGAGTGTAATCAGGACAAATGTCCTCGTTCTTCCCTCCAAAGCTAGCAACTTAAGCAATACGGGTGAGGACATTTTCCTGGATTTCTGGCCATCTTATCCTCATGCATTATGGGACCGGCAGCACAGATTTTCCCAAGAGAAGAATCAGGAAATGCAAATACCACACTGTCCTGGAGGTGCGAGATAAAAACAAGGGCTGGCCTAAAATATCCCCACGGGAACTGGGTAAACTGGCAGTTCCGAGCTATGCGTATGCCTAGTTAATGCCTCAAAATATGGAATACGAAGCTTCGAAACTATTAGAAAGACCTACTTGTTTTGGCGTGTGTGCTAACGATGGGCCCCACTGTGCTTGCCGAATCAATGTACAAAGGTGAATTTGAAAGACAGTGGCAGATCGGAGATTTGGAGGTGGCAGGGGGTGGCAGACTGCCTTCGCCGCTTGCAGTGCAAGAGAGAGAAAGAGAGAATGAACGCACAGATCACTGCTGGACCTGATTAGGGGAACCACACAGCCAAGCGGAAGCTTCCCTTATTGGATGAAGTCAGTCTTCTTTTGCTATGCTAATCATCTCCAGACAGGCAGCAAACTGCGCTTATTGCTCCTGGGTTAATTTGTCACACAAAGACATAGGATCTGTTGCTCTCCTTATAGGTAAGCATCATGATTCATGGAGACATAAGCTATACACTGCACACTGAGTCGCTTATTTATTATCCCCCCACCCCCCCCCCATGCAGCTTTCCTACTGGAATGACAGATGATGACTAGACGGTGGGAGAGGATGAGGGAGGAGGTGGCAGAACAGGGGAAGGTGGAGGAGGAGAGGTATGTAGCCAGAAGCTGAATCATAGCCCCGCATCTGAGTAATTCTAAGTGGGGTGTGTGTGGAGTGCAGGGAGGGGGTGGTGTACTTTTACTTTCAAGGGGACATGAATCAAATGAAAGTTTGTTTTACCGTGGGCAAGACAGGAAAGGATACAACGGCATGAATCAGTGCAATTATCAACCAGCAGTTCCATACCCGGGGAAGCAATTGCGGTCCGTGTCTTCCCTGGATTCGTTTTTAGTCAGGCAATTCAAAACATTGAAAAAGGCAGAGATTCAATAAACACAACATTTTTATGTACCCTCTTTCCTTCCTGTTGCCTTTCCCCCATAAACACTCCTCTGTCAACAGCAGATGCCATTGCCCCTCTCTTGAGTGGAGGAGTAGCCTAGTGCTTAGAGCACTGGCTTGGTAACCAAGCAACCAGGGTTCAGTTCCCACTAGTGCTCCTTGTGGCCCTGGGCAAGTCACTTAACCCTCCATTGCCTCGGAAGAAAGGCCTGGCAATCTACTTCCGGTGACACTGCCAAGAAAACCCAGGAGCTTCTGGGTCCCCAGGAGTCAGGACCGACTCAAAGGCACATGACTCACATCAAGGCTGATGGGATCTGGATCTGCCTGGTGCCTCAGTAGTAAGTGCTCCATATGAAGACCCAGCACTGATGTTTGGGCCAGGCTTCTGCTCTTCGGATTGGCTGGTTCTGATAATACAGCAGAAGCAACATCCAGTGACCTGACAAGGGCCCATATTATTGTACTCTGTAGCTGAGCTGTGGCCCCTGGCTAAGAATCATGGCTTGGCTTACGATTTACGCATGATTTCTATGAAATATGCTGGTTCATGCATACTGTATCTGTGTACATTTACATTAGCTCCCAAGCTGGGCTAAATGTATATAGCTTCACAGTAGCCGTGTTTTCTGCAGATCTTGTGTGTACCTGTATAAAACAGGGTTAAAAAAGGCGCTTGCTTAACCCCCCCAACCCAAGCGACCCATTGTAAAATTACTCCAGGATATCTTGTCATATGCCAGGAGAAAAGCAGTAGTTTACAGATAAAGGAACCTTTTTTGGATTGTGTTAAGTTTTGTCTACTGCAGTTGTGTGAGCACGAACAGCAATGTAAGAATAAGAAAACCCTGGAATTATATATAGTGCTGCATTGCCCGGATTTACCATGACAACCTGCTGTAGTTTCACTGACAACCTGTGGTTTGCCACAGCTACTGACAATGTGAGGCCACCGCTACCACTGTACAAGCCTTCTGCCCCGACACGTTATAAGCTAATGTTCCAGAAACAGGTGCATTTTAAGAGCAGCTTTCTTCAACGAGCACACAACGCAGAACTCTCCAACAACACACACCTCCAATAGCTAGGTTGGAGCTGTCATGAAGCAACCAGCATCAACCTGAGGATAAAAGACAGAAGGCAGCGTGATAATTGGTATCCGTTATACATGGCAGAGTTCTTGGTATACAAAACCTATCAAAAACTCCCCTGTGGTTTGGGTAGAGGATCATACCAGTGTTCACTTTAAAGTGCGCAGGAAGCTGCAGGCATATTTCTTCATGCCAGGCATGTTCCAGTCATCCTGTAGGTTGAACTTAAAAAGGTCAGCAGGTCTTCCAAATTACAGGGCCCTGTGTGGCTTACACCATGAATGACTGGAGCATGTCTGGAGGAAGAGAGGCGACCGTGGTCTTCCATGCACCTTACAGGGAGCATTCATTGTGAGAGTAATAAGGGATGCATGCCTCATGGGTTTAAGAAGCCTCCACTCTTCAGACAGAATAGCATGACCATTTCTATGTGTCACTATGGCTATGTAATATGTGAAGTACACCTCGCTGGCTCTTCTCTGCAGACACAGAGTTAAATGTTTTGGACTTTTCTCCAGACTGTCCTGAACATTTCCAGTATGAAAAAGACATTGGATTTTACAGTAGTTTGGATTGAAAAGGGTAGTTACTGAAGTGCGTTATGGCAATAACACATATTAAAGGGCAATAGTATGTGTTATTTTATGTAATACACAAAGTGCCACCACAGCGTGTGCTGAATGCTAATGAGATGTAAAGCAAGCGAGTGCGTGGAAAACACCTCATTAGTATTCAAATGAATAACATGATCAAGGACGTGAGCGACTCCCACTTGCTGCTGTACAGGCCAAAAGAGCACCCGCAATCCCCTAGCGGTAGCCTCAGGACATTACCACTAGGGGTCAACCGCAGGGCAGATGAGCGATTCCCATGGTAAAGGAATAAAGCAGCTTGTATTGAACGGTGCAAGCACATTATTCTGAAGGGAAAAGTAACGCTAATATAAAGATGGCAATATTTTTCCTCGTCAGAAGTATCAGGCTGCATGCTAGGATGCATTCTTAAAGGTGCCGCGATGCTTAAAAAAATGTTTGCCAATAGTTAGGATTTTGGCAGCTGTCTTAAGTATGGAAGCATGTTGGGTTTTGAGGGCTACATGTTCCTCTTGCAGCCATCAAGAGATGGCAAATGAAGCAGACCTGGTGCTACCAATCAATGTGTTATGATAGACGGTATGTCCAAATTTTACTAAATGGAACTGGAAAATATCTCTTTGTAATACTGCCATGCTGACGGCCTGGGTTGTGGACCTTTAGACAGAGGGTTTCTTCAGGTTGAACTTATTGTTAGTCATTTGTCTCATCTATTTGTTTCTGAATATTTGTTCATTTGTTTGCATAGTTTAAAAAAATAATTTTATAATTTTATCTACTTTGGCATTGTTTTATGTATTTTATGTTTTGCATTTTAGTTTTTGTAAATTTCCTTGTAAACTGCCCTGCTGTTTTCAAAGGGCGGTATATGTTAATAAACTAAACTATGTCCTATGAAATAAGTCACTGAAAGAAGGAATTTTACTATCTAGTTGAAAGGCACCAGTTATTAACCCCATTTTAAAGAAGGGTGGCCGGGGGACCTAATGAAATTGCATTGCACTCTCTCTCGAATTTAACTTTGTGGCAAAGTGGCTGGAGAAAGTGGTTTTAAACCAACCATTGGATTATTCGGATCAGGTTTAAACCTTTCATCCTGTTCGGTTGAGTTTGACCCCAGTGTAGTATGCTGATGCAAAAAGAAAAAGGTTTACATTGTATTAGAGACACATTTTTGGGTATTAACAGGAGCAAGGTTTGGATTATGGCTACAATTAGATACATCAACAGTCTTCAATACCATAGCTCAATGCTGGTCATGATGAAATTTGAGCATCCAAGGTAACGTGTCAAGGTAGTTTATGGTGTACCCAAATAAATAGGTCTCCTTATGTTTCTGGAAAGCGGAATACTCAGATTATAGACCAGTTTGCTATAGTGTCTCTCCAGTGTCAGTTTTGGTCTTTATGTTATTGAGTCATTATCCAGCATTCTTAGTCAGTGAAATAGAGAAATTTGCAGTTGAAGTCCATTTATTTGCAGACAACGCACAACTGGTAATGTTTTAGCTATGGCCGGTGCCAGATTTCAATAAATGTTCAATGGTTGTAAGCAGGCTCCAGGAGAAGCATCGTTAGCTAAATCCAGTCAAGACTAGGGCTCTATGGAGTCCTCGCCCTGTGGCTAATTTAAATGTGGTGCTTGTGATAATAGTATTTTAGGTTAATTTGTCCATCTGCATTTATTTTTAGATTATAAGAATCTAATGATGTTTTTTCACTCTTTGGTTTTAAACAGAATAGACTACTGTAATTCTGTATATCAGGGACTTTGACAGACTAGTTTAAAATGCTTAAAGCTAATTCAGAATGAGCAGTTGAACTGCAAAGAATTGAAGATATAATTATGCGACTCCTCTCTTGAGGGAGTATGATTGGCTTCCAGTAGAAGTTTAAACCTAGATCCTGTTTCAATATCTGGCCTACAAATTTATTTCTTTATTATATAACAGCTTTTATATGCCGCATTTCTAATCAAAGTGGTTTACATAGAACAATACTGCGAACTCAACTGAATTTGGTTTTACAGTGAACTAAATAGGTACATTCAACTTGGATAACGTGTGGTGGGATATAACAGTGAGAATTAGCATATGGTGGGGTGGTATAGTAGGCGTTGGTAAGATCGAACAGAGTTTTAACAAGGTATTGACTTTAGGATGTCATTATACATTTTATAATCTAACCATTGGCATCAGACTCATAGTATTCGATGAATAAGTATGTTTTAAGTCTTTTTCTGAAGTCTTGTAGCAATTCATAGGGGTTCAGATAGAGAATTCCAGATTGAGGGGGTGAAGAGGGTGAAAGCTCTGTTGCATGTCTGTTGATTGCATTCTGTTCTGAGAGACAGGATTGAGAGTAGGTTTTGATTGCAGGATCTTCTTGATCTGGATTCGAGAGCTCTATTTATTAATGACTTGAGACTGTTAGCTGATTGTTGTGATGACTTTATACTTTACTCTTAAAGCTATAGGTAGCCAGTGTAGATGTCTTGATGCACCAGTTATAATTCTAGCAGCCGTGTTTTGGGCCATATGTACGGGGTATAGTGCGTGCTTTGGGAGGCCTTAATAGAGAATACTGCAGAAGTGTAGGTGGGGTGTTATGACAACTTGGGATACGGATCTGAAATCACTGATGTCAAGTAGTGGGCAGAGATTTTGAAGGATTCTCAATTTTTGGTAAACAGAGTTTGTTGTTCTTTTTATGTGCAACATGTTTAGGTTTTGATCGATTGTGATGCCCAGATATTTGACCTCCGATTTCACAGTTAGTTCCACGTCTCTTAACTTCGCTGGGGGAGATGAAGTTTGGGTCTTTCGTGATGTGTAGTACTTTGATTTTGCTCTGGTTTACTGAGAGGTTCAGATTTGAGAGACATTCAGTGATATCATTGAAGCAGGTGGTGATGGTTGAGTAGTCTATGGTTCTTGTAGAGCAATGGTTCTCAACCTTTTTTGCACAGTGACCCCTTTTACCATTGGTCAACTTGTGATGACCCCCAATGATAAAATCAAATGCGTCTCTCTTCCTTTACCGTTAACGCATTGTCGCTGTAATCGTTTGTTGAATTATTAATATATTATAGGCCTTTGCATTATGTTTTTATTTATAAAATTTACTTATTTAAACCACAATAACTAATCCCAATAACAAGTAATAATATTTGATTTCAAAATTATTATGATTTTGTAGTCAAATCACTAATATGAAATAAAATTATTTTTTCTACCTTTGTTGTCTGACCAATTTATTCTCTGATCATACTGGTCCCGATCTGAGGCTTCTGCTTTCCTGTCTTCTCTTAGCTCTCTTTCTGTGGTCTATGGTCCATCTGCCATTTCTTATCTTTTCTTTCGTTTTCTTCACTTCTTTCCATCAACCTATTTCCAGTCCCAGCAACCCTCCCCAGTATCAGCCCCTTTCCAGTCCTCACTCCCAGTACCTTCCAATGTCAACTTGCATTCCCATGACTGCCTCTGGTGTCCATTCCCTTCCAGTCCCCCTCCTTCCCCACTGACCAGTCCCTTCTAGTACAAATACCATGGCAGCCCCTCTCAGATCCACTCCCTTCCAGTTCCATTCTCCCATCCCCTCGTATCAGCCCATTTGTAGCCTTAGCCCCCAGTTTTCTTTGAGGGCCAGCAGCTCTATCCTCCCCTCCCCACAATCAGCCCATTCCCAGTCAAAGCCCCCCAATCAGCTCACTTCTAGTGCTAATCCCCCCTCAACCCCATTACCAGTGCTAGCCTCCCCTAAACAGCCCAATACCAGTTCTACCCCCCATCAGCTCATATACCAGTCCGTGTCTCCCCTAGTCAGCTCATTTCTAGTCACAGGCCCCCCCCAATCAGCTCATTTCCAATGCTAGCCTCCCATCAGTCCATTACCAGTCCTACTCCACCCCATCAGCCCATTACCAGTCCTAGCCTCCCCTAATCAGCTCATTTCCAGTGCTAGTCTCCCCCTCAACCCCATTACCAGTGCTAGACTCCCCTAATCAGCCCATTACCAGTCCTACCCCCCCCATCAGCCCATTACCAGTCCTATCCCCCTTCAGCCCATTTCCAATCCTAACCTCACCGATCAGCTCATTTCCAATGCTAGCCCCCCATAGTCCATTACCAGTCCTAACCCCCTAACAGCCCATTACCAGTCCCAACCCCCCCCTTGATCAGTCCATTCCCAGTCCTAGCCTTCCCTAATCAACCCATTACCAGTCCTAGCCCCCCCATCAGCCCATTACCAGTGCTAGCTCCCCCATCAGCCCATTATAATCCTACCCACACTGTCTCTACCCTCTGTCCAGCATTTATCCTGTCTGTCCGGTATGTCCCCCTGTCTCTCCCCTTTGTCCATGCCAGCCCCCTCCCTCCATGTCAGCCCCCCTCCCTCCCTCCCTCTATGTCAGCCCCATCCTTCCATCTGTCCATGTCAGTCCCCCTCCCTCCATCCATATCAGCCCCCTCCCTCCCTCCCTCTGTCCATGTCAGCCCCCCTCCCTCCATCCCTCCATGTCAGCCCCCCCCCTCCCTGTCCATGTCCATGTCAGCCGTGTTGCAGGTTCCCTGCCCCCTCATCCCCTCTCCCCATGTCTGCCGCTGCCGAGTCCGCTTCTCGGCAGCGGCAAACTCACCGCCTCCCTTCTAATGCAGCCGTGGCTCCCTGCCTCTTAGGGAACCACGGCTGTGCCTGTAAAATCATTGCAGAGCCTCCCTGTCTCTCGACGGGCTCCATGCAGCATTGTCCCGCCTCCAAAGGAAGTTCTTTACCACTTCCTAATCAAGACGAGAGACCACAAGAGAGAGAAACAGGGTAGTCAGGGAGGAAAAACGAAGAAAGGGATGAATAGCGCGGAGTTGCTTTAGGGTGAGGAAAGAACGCTGAACAACTGAGGAGATGTGACTTTTAAAAGAGAGGGATGAATCAAGAGTGACACCAAGATACCGAAGGGAAGAAACCATAGAGATAGGTGAAGAAGCAAAAAGGGGAGTAAGGGGAGGTGGGGGGAAGAATGACCAAGAGTAAACCAGATAGTGGAGGTTTTTGCAAGATTAATGTGAAGAAAATTAGAGGAAAGCCAGGAGGCCAAAGCAGAAAGACAAGTGTTGAAGGAAGTGATGTCAGGAGAAGAAGAATCTGTGTGATACAAGAGGAAGAGGTCATCTGCATAATAGTGGGCTGAGATACCATGTTGCTGAACCAATAAAGCAAGAGGGGCAAGGAAAATATTAAAAAGAAGAGGTGCAAGAACAGAACCCTGGGGAACACCACAAGAGAGGGGGTAGGGGGAGAAGAAGACGACCCTGAGAAAACCAAAAAGGAATGACAGGAAAGTAAAGAACGAAACCATTGGAGAACTGAACCGGTAAGACCGGCATCCCTAAGATGAACCAAAAGAGTATGGTGATCAACCAAGTCAAAAGCAGCGGATAGATCAAGAGAAACAGCGAGAGAAATAGACCCATGATCATGTGCAGCATGCAGTTCATTAAGAAGAGAAAGGAGGACAGATTCTGTGCTGTCCTGTCTGTTGTGTGGAGGCATTTTTATTTTTCTTTTGCTGGGGGGCCTTGGCAGAAATGGATATTATATTGTTCCAAGTATATAGCAGTTGATCTAGGTCTATTACTTCTGTCTCTAATAGGGAACATATCTCATTTAGGAAGGAGTGTTTTTCGAATTGTTTGAAATGTCGCTTGCTGTTTTGTTTGAGATTGCCTTTGTGCATATAGAAACCTGTGGGTAATGTAAGAGTGATCATTGCATGATTGGACCATGGTACTGGTGAGACATCAGGTGTTTGGTTCGAGAGTTCTGTTATTATGTTGGAGGGGACGAATATACGATTTAGAGTACCACCTTTGTCGTGAGTGAGTTCCTGTATTAGTTGTTTTAGTTGGAGTCCTTCCATTGCATTCAGGAAGGATGTAGCTTTTTTAGGAGAAATGGAGATAAGATTCAGGTCACCTAGCAAGGTTTGTTTGATGCTGTGTAAATAGAGGCTTCTTCTAGTAGAGTGGATAGATCATTGGCTTTTATCGTAGATGCTCCGTATGTTAGATATAAGGTAAAGAGTCCATTGGAGGTTGTGAGTATTTCTAGGGTGTCTGTAGAGCTACATGTAGAAATGGTGAGTGTGAGATATTCTTTGGCCAGTATGAGGATGCCCCCTCAACTCCTTGATGATCTTGGACAGCTATATATTTTGTATTCGGGGGAAGAGAGTTGGTTTAATAGCACATTATCCATTGTTGTAAACCAGGATTCAGTGATGCACATTATGTCTATGTTGTTGTCATTTATGTGGTTGATAATGGTGTGTATCTTTCTTCTAGCTGAATGTGCATGGATTAGAGCACACTTGAGTGGAAGATGGCGAGGTGATTGCTGTTTGTTAAGCGTCATGTGGGGTGTTGTGGTAGCTCTTTGTATGAGTCTGTGGTGTGTTCTGTTGGGGGGGGGGAGAGTCTGTGTTGCCTCAGTCCAGATATCGTATACCAAAGGTTATGGAGTATAGGGATTATTTCAGGATGGGCAGCAAGGGGGCTGGAGTCAGTAGAAGCAATATTAGAGCTATTGCTAGGTACATGGAGGATATCACTGTTGGGTGCATCTAACAGCAGATGCGAGAGCGAGATAGTGCTTGAGAGCCCCTTTAGGTATAATGTGAGCCTTTTATTGTATGGGAGTTGCAAGTGTTGTAGGTTCCCAGGTTGTGTAAGTAAGGGTTGTGTATGCGTGCGTTAACATGTCACTGTTCACTTGCCCATCAGGATTGTGTTTGATGGAGGTGTAGGCCTATTTAGTAGGATGCACCTTCACAGACTTGGTCTTCCTCATTTAGTTAATTGTATGATGCCCTCCTGCGGTCCACTCCAAGGGCCACGTCTAAGGTGCGGGTGTGCTGGAAATGGCCCTTTAATTTAAGGGTGATGCCAGAGGAGGTTGCAGCACGGGAGGAGCTTACCACCTTGCTGCTCTGCCCAATGTTTCCTGCTCTCACCGGCGTTGGTGGGGGATGAAAAAGCCCAATGTGAATGCTTTGGTGATCGGGTGACTATCCTACAATATTTGGATGAAGCTTTGATGCCGTACTTTGGTGATCGGGTGACTATCCTACAATATTTGGATGAAGCTTTGATGCCGTACAAGTTGACAAGAACTGTTTGGTCATTTCAGATAGGATTGGTACAGTTATTCTCTTTATCAGAGGTAAGTTTGACTACAACTGGAAGATGGGTTTTGAGTTACATTGGTTTCTAGCTTTGGAACACTCTCCGTTGAGAGCTTAGGGAGGAGACCAACTCCCTCCATTACTTGAAAATATTAAAGGCACTGGTTTTTTTTGTTGATGTGGTGTGGGGGAGGTTGATCTTTGCTTTATTTATAGTTCTCATTAATTTGAAAAAATAACTGCTATATATATGTTTTGATGCCATTTATGAATGGAGGAATCTCAAATATAATAAACCAAATGAATGTATGGGCTTCTGTGGGCAGAATCTGCTTCTCCTCAGTACCTTGTTGGTAACTGTGTACAAAAAGGACAGGTCGTTTCCACATCAGATTGTGCTCAACGTAGACTGTTAGTCCTCTTGAGACAGGGAAATATCTGCTGTACCTGAATGTAACTTGCCTGGAACTACTATTGAAAAGGCATAACCTAAATAAAAACAAAACAAAACTGTACCCCCAATGCAACATGCCACAGCAGGCTGTACCTAGCATTTGACACCACACTGCACTCAGCGCTGGCAAGAGTCTTTGCGAATCAGCATTCCTCGCTCAGATTGTTGGCACAAGCGCAAGCCAGCATTCTCACTTGGGATATGTCTGCTGAGAAACTGGGCCTGTGTGCTGGCCAGTGGCCTTCTGCCATAGTATTAAGTGCCCCGGTAAGTTATCCTCGACTCTACTCAGCTATGCTAGGACGCTCCCAAATATGAAAAAAAAAATGCAGCATAGAAACAGAAAGACTTTGTTTTTGTTTATGCCACCCAGATGGATTCTGCGGCCATACACTGAAGTGTCTGCCAAAAAGTCAAACCTCAAACATGCAGAAGCAATGCAAGTTATGGAGTTAAATGTTTGGACTGGGTTTACGTGGAGCCTCAATGAATACAATAGACTCTCAGTCAAGGGCATCGGTGCCAAGCAATATCAAAAACATCCAAGGAAGACTTGTAGAAGGTGGGCAGGGACCACTGAACATGTGCAGAGTTAGGCCCAAGACTGTTTAAGATCTGCTAAAAACTTACAAGGACTGGGGGAGGGGGGCATAAGTTAAAGCTCGTTAAAGCATTCTCTTTTCTCCGGCATGGTATGTTCTAGAGAACAGAGACCATCACGGACCATATGTTCTGCTGGCAGTTTGTGGACACTGCAATGGGAGAGTCCCGGCCAGGCAACCTCAGGGCATTTGGGGACAATTTAGCTAAGGGTGCAGAATGTCGCAGGGCCACCTGTTCCGTATGCTGTACCTCTCTGCTTCACAGACTGTTTGTTTCTAAACCGCTGGGACAGTCCTTACAGCATGCTAGCTGCAGAGCAGATATTAAGCCTGTCCAAGCAGCACACGAGTGTTGAAAGACGAACATACAGACATGGTGATGCTACTATGCTGTTACAAAGCACGATGTAAAAAGGGCAATATTCACACTACCGGCACTGTTGCAAAGTCCGTGGGTACCTTAGGATTCAGCATCAGTTTTCAAAGTGAAAGTATGTATGTGCAAGGAAAAAGAACTTGCAGATGATTTACTCCTATGATTTCTAAGTCCCTAAGTGCCCTCCCTCCAATGGGGTAAATCCACATTTTCTACAGCAATACACACTTTTGCCCGTACACAGGATGGGCAGTTTTCAAATGGTCCATTTCCATGGAGAAGCACCATTTTGCTCATGGAAATAGATTTGAGACCTACCTCAAATGCTAAGTATTAGTAGACCCACCGTGCATTCCTCAAACTACACTTTGCCTGTGCTTTTAAAGGGCAAATGGAGGACCTACACTAATATGTTAAAAAGAGAAATTTAATTCATAACCGAAATAATTTCTACAGTTTGGGCAAATGGCTCCAGGCAAGTGTACCCCAGACCTATTTAAACATGAACTAGACACACTACTGAAAATATAAATCAGTCCAGGGATGTGTACATTGTAAAACAAATGTCTAAGTTCCTCTGACTCAAGATGAACCTAATACACGATCTCTCCATTCACTCTCATTTGCTGGGCAGAGCCCCACACAGAAGACTTGGATTTTATTCTTGGACCCAGGTCCTGCTTCTGAAGCTGAAAGAGGCTGGGGCAAGATGACCCAGCCAGTGCTCAAGAGTGACACCTGCTGGTTAGTCAAGAACCTAAGAACATAAATATGCCATACTGGGTCAGACCAAAGGTCTATCAAGCCCAGTCTCTGGTTTCACTAGTGGCCAATTCAGGTCACACTTGCACTGTAATGTGGAAGGAAGCCCGCTTGTCAAGGACTGTTCTTGAAATGGCTAGACTAAGAGAAAGGGATTAAAATACCCCCCTCCCCCGCACACACCATCCCTAAGAGGTATTTGAGAACGAAGGGTTATTGCATTGTAGCCCCAGCTGGGACAGGTTCTGATCAAGCTGGAAACTCAAAATTGAGAAGATGACTTCCAAGTAAAAAGGAACTTTGTAACTATCCAATATATTACCGACACCCTGCTCACATTCAGAGTTATTTATCTTTCCATTCTTTAACTGTTTTCAACACCTTTGATCAGTCACTAATACAAAAATAATTAAAATGACATTTTCTCCCTTCAAAGACCACCATTTGTCATAATCACAGCTATGTGGCATTATGTTAATTTGTAGGTCACAGATTGTCCTCATCAAGTATTTCTTGCAGTGAAAAACTTTTTCTGGGTAACAATGAGTTAAAAGCAACCTCAATATAATTAAAAAGTGGACTGGTTGGACACATTCTCACCCCCCCCAAACAATCCAAAAGGACCATCCTAGGAGGATAAAGTAACTTTTGGTGGGCAGACCTCTGCCAGGCACTGCACCCTGCCCTACCGCAGCATATTGCAACCCTGTCCTGTTTCTCATTCATTCATTTTGATTTGAATGCTGGGTAGTTGGCACCAGGTACGAACACAAGATTTTTGTTTTTTTTGCATTGCATTATATCTGTGTTCTTTGAACTTCAAACAACACTACAGCATTCTTTAAACCGAAGGCACGCAAGTGAACGTAACCCTTTCAGCGCTGCAGGATAAGGCACGATAGCTATCCAGAATGGAACACTTGTGATGGCAGAACAGATGTGGACGCTGAATCCCTACAGTATTTTACAGTCAGTTGGTCTTATTTGATGACTGGGGAGAAATCTCCGAGGATTTTCTAGCCCCCTCAGCCCACATTCAGAAGATGTGGCAGTGGCACCCTAAGCCCTAAGGTGCGCTGCCCGAGACGCTGAAGCTTGAGAACCAGCCTGTATGCAATATTCCTTAAGCTGTCTGCATCCTGTTCAAACATCTGTGATACTGATATCACAGATGGGGAGTGGCAGTCGGCAGGCAGACAAACTGAAAATATGTGCTGGTGGGCTGAGCTGCTGTTGGTGAGGGCAGGGACTTCCGGTGAGGTACCACAGGCCACATCAGCCAATGAAAAGGAGGAGCTGGAACGATGGGGCTGGAGGGGTCCTTCAGCAGATGAGGAAAAGGAGCCATCAGAGGTTGGAGCAGTGAAGCTTAAAGGGATTCACAGGCACCGATGAGCGACGAGGAGTAACAGTGGAGATGTCAGGGTGTCACTGCCGCTAGTAGCCAACGAAGAGAAAAAAAACACAGGGTGTTGGAGCTACAGGGCTAGCATTCCCCAAGTTCATCAGCTGAATAATAGAAGCAACAGCAGCCTGAAAGGTCAGGGCAACTAACCCTCCACAGCACACCCTCTAACTACATCCCCACCCCTATCATTCTACCTATCATCACCCTTCACATCTGCTCCTACATATATACCATCCTCCAATCACCTCTCTTATCTTCTTCCTTCCCTTCCCCACCCATCACACGCCCTCTATCCATTTTCCAAACCCAACATCCCTCCACACAGAGCATCTCACCCTTCCATCCCTCAAAGTAACTGCAAGACACAGACACACTTCCTGTCCTAGAGCCCCTCTAGGACACACATGCAGCTCATGGAGTCAAAAGACACATTCTTAAGCTACCGTGGAATTCTAGACTTGGGTTTTAGTTGATGATCTCCATGTTCTAAAAATGCAGTTTACACACCTACAGTCAACATCCTTTATCTTATCCTTGTGACTTGTTGTCGATGATGTACGATCTGCAAACCGTGTAAATGCCTTTGAATATCCCCCCCCCCGATACTTCTCAAACTTGTATGTAAATTCACTTAATAATAAATTCTTTAAAACCTTTACCAGTTTTTAAAACTGAGATAAAACCATTCCTTGCAGAATACAAAAAACAGAAGCAGGCAAAACGTGAGCTGTGCACCAATAGGATCCAGGTGAATTTTTAGTTCTCAAAATGTGTAAAAGCGACGGTTTGATAGCAGTAGAAATGCTGCTGTCCCAGGGTGTACACAGCAGGCCCACGTTCTCTTTCGCTTTTATCTTTCTGCAGTACCAACATTTGGGAGGAACAAAGGGCAGTCTTGAGTCCAGCTAAACGTCTGGGTCTTCTCCACTGGATATAAACTTTAAAAGAAAATGGCTGCAAATAAGGTGCACTCAGCTTTAGAAACGAGCTCCTCCGCTTTTGGCTGGCTCTGCCCTCACCCAGCGGCAGCCGCAGCTTGCACCAAGTTCTTACGCCCACTGCTGGATTTCCGATGATCCTCCTCTGTTGCATTATGGGACTTGCAGTATTGATTTTAATGGGCTGAATCGGGGTCTATAAACAGTGCGCTGCTTTGAGATTTAAGTTCAAAACCAGGCGCGGCCATAATACTTTGCAACTGAGCAATGGTGCCGAAACCTGTCTTTACCCCCCTCCCCCTAGCCATCCTCCCACATCCCCATCTCATGCATATGCATGCGTCGTAGCCTGAAAACCCGACAGACAGTTTGGCTTACGGGAAGAGCTCAAGTCACAGACACCTGCTCACATGATAGGAGAGCTCTTCAAAAAAGACTTAAAACGTTCCCTGCTTCTAGATTTGTGGGCTGCACTCCTGACTGCCCTTTGATCCCATGGAGCAAGAAATCAAGAAGCGGTGCTGGGTCCGGGTGCCTGACCGTTTCCTGAAATGCAATATCAAATCACTTTTGTATCAGGTGTGTGCAATAGTCTATAAAAACAAGCCAGCTCTGTACATCAGCAACGTTCCATTTTAGCAGTATTGTTTTTCCAATTCGACCACCCTAAATTCTAACTTTGAACATCCCCAATTGTTTCTGGCTTCAGATGCAGGAAAACTTGCTCATAATCCAGTTACCAACTAGGGTGCGGATTCTCCAGATCTAAAGTCCTGCCCCTCCCACACCTCCTCACCTTGGAACTCTCCCAGCCACTATCTCCGCTCCCTTTCCTGAGTCACAGTGTTTTGTTCCATATTTCAGGTGTGCATACCTGTCCTCCCATTTGCACTCCTATGGTGGTGTCATAGTTGGGTATTATCCTTGCAACATGTTTGGATAGTACGAATGTTCATAAACATTTGTATAAACTGGTCTCTGTGCATACCTAACTGGTAGAGAACCATTTGGCATGGATGCACTTCTGTGTTTGGGGTGGTTAATACTGTTCACCAGGATTAAGTTCAGGGACACACTCCAGTTTGTTGCTAATGTTAATAAAAGTAAACATTTAGAAAAGTGAGGTGCCAGTCAAAATCTGAAGGAGCCAATGAAAATATTTTTTTTCTTTATAATTTACTGTATGTTGGTTAATTTGTTTCTTTGTTCTACTTTGGCACATCTTTTTCTGTTTATTTCATGGTTTACTTTTTATACGATTTTTTTTTTTTGAAAGGCAAGGTATGATAGGAAGGTTTTTGTATTTGGGTTTTGCTTTTCTTTAGTTTCTTCTCCCAGTCTCTTCCTTTCATTCCCCGCCTCTTCCTCCGTTTCCCTCCCTCAATCTCACAAGCCTCCTCCTCTTTCCCCAGCCGGTAGCATCTTTGCTGGGTCATATCGTCACATTCTCTTCCCAGTTGGGCCATGCCACCCAGTGTCTATGGGTCTTCTCGCCACAGCCTGGCCAGGTTCACACCTTCATAGTCTCTTCCCCATGACTGACACTGAATTTCATCTTTTTGGTAGGCTCCAGACGGTCAATATTCAGAGGCCTGGAAGCATAGCATCTGGAAATAAGGCAATATTGCCAGATGATCTCAAACATTTTCAGTCCAAAATGGCTTAAAGAATAGCCCAAAACAGCCACTCACCCTTAACCCCACCTGCCACCTTCCTGAATGGATGAGGTCTGGCAGTCCATCAATCACTCCCCTCCCTGCCACATCTCACTGGTCAGTTTCTGATGTGCTGCTCTGGGACCTGACCAATGAGATGCACTGAAGGCTGTGACCCTCTAAAGGTGGAGTTTGCCTTTTTTCTTTTTCCATGGTTTTCCCAAAGCGACATGGGCAAATAGACCAAAACCCTGAAACCTACGACCCACAAATTTTTCCCATGGCCCGGATAAAAAAACGTCACCCAACTGGGCGGGAAAACCGTGGAAGTGGCCACACTGAAATAAATGAGCATGTGACATCTCCCAGTTCCGCCCCTTCTGTTAATTCCCCTCCCTTCACTAACACTGCAAAGACTGGCAATGTATAGGTGCTGTTCCTTTGTGGGCTGCTTAATGCGTCCACAAGCGAGCAGCTCAGAAGATTAACTTGGAGGGTACTGCTTCTCCCTGGACTGAAGTTAGGATTGTATTGTTTTAGCTGATTTTTGAGAGGGTTCTAGTACATAGTAATTTTATCAGCACTTGTTAGCTGGACAAATATTTGAAGGCATCATGCGGTTAGTGCCACTAATTCTGATAGTGCCGGGGTGGTCTGTACGCAGAGTGGCTAATTATCTGATAGCAGTGATATTCAGTTCCGCTGTCCAGATAGCGCTGGCACTGACCACTTTATCCGGATAGTCCGTGCCACTCACTGTATGGATATTGTTGCTGAATATCTGGATTTTTCTTTTTAAGCCACAGCAGATGGCATTTAAAAAACAAATGCCAGCTGCCACAGCTGAAGGTCTTTAGGAGAGTTCCAGGGTGAGGGGGAGGGGGTGGGAGGGACTGGAGTTAAATTTTAGTCACCTGGGTGATCAGGCGTCAGGGACTTTTCCATCTCTGACTAAAGATGTCTCTGTATTACATTCGATACCCCCATTTTATTGGCAGTTCTTCTCTCCCTCCCTCCATTCCCTTAAATTATCTGAATGCTTGCACCTTCCAAAATTTTATCTCCTCCAAATTCTGGCATACCACTGCTGAAGAGGAGTGAGACGGCAAGTGATATCAGAGGGTCTCCCAGCAGTGAGGCGAGAACATAAGAACTGCTATATTGGGTCAGACCATTAAACCCACTAACTCGGTATCTTGTTCCCAGCTATGGTCAATCCAGGCCACCATCACTTGGTAGAATCCCAAAAAGCCATCCTGCAGCGAAAGACCTACAGTAACTCATATGTGCTAGAAGAGTCTCGAGCTATGATTAAGTGTGGCTATGTTTTATTATACAATGCTAATGAAAGAAATATGTTCTTGGGAAGTTTGTTTTGCTATGCTGTGCTAATATCCTATGCACACAGAATTCCATCTTCTCTCTTGCATGCTTGTTCTATTTAACACCAACAGTCCTCACTGCTCATGAAAAGCTCAGAGATACTGTCCTACATAGCATCGGGTGACTGAGCCATTAGGGGACCACGGCCGGTCAGGTTTTCAGGATATCCAACATGAAAATTCATGAGAGATTTGCATTGTAGATATCCTAGAAACCTGACTGCCTGAGGGTCTCCCAGGACAGGTTTAAGAGCTTCTGGACTAGATGCAGTTCACAAAAATGATGTTTATTACTCATGGAGGGAATTCTCAAGGCTGGAGTGCTGCTTTTACTGAAGAAGCTAAGTTGTGACACAGGGTAATCAGGTAACGTGTCTGAAGTTACAGAGAGAGTAAAAGACATACGACTTGTCCTGTGGTCTCCCTGACAGCCTTATGTCTGGGACATATACTGATTGTCCTGCAGAGATTTTTTGCAGTTCAGAGAAAGTACCATTAAATAATGAGCCTAGAATTCAAAGTAGCGGTGATTTGGGGAAATATAATGAATACTTGAACAGACATATGTCTATCCTAGAGTTTTCCCTCGTCGAGAATGCAACTTAGTGACACGAATTAATTCTATGTCTTCCTTGCCTCATTCCAACAGAGTCTCAGATTTCAGTCACAGCTTCCCATCTTGTCAAGACGAGCGACTGGTTCCACGCTGAACAAAATACTCCCTCGTAGGAAAGTGGTTTCCTTTACCATACTCCGAGTCCCCCTCCCACTCCCCACTACCGAGTTATTCCAGGTCAACCAAACAGCAGGAAACCAACAGAAACCAAAGTACCATAAGCCAGTTGTGAAATATCTCAAGTTACAGAAATGCTTTACAATTTCAATCTCCCAATTAAAGCTGAAATTCAACAAAGCAGTGCAAAATGTATTATATACAGTGTGCAAGAGACCTAGATTTAGACAGCAGTTCTGTCTGAACCCACTGCGATGCTACTACAGGAGTTTCACATGTGGGTTAACATCAGAAGCAGAGTTATTATTATTGTGGCTGCGGTACCACAATTGAGCTACTACAACTATGACTTACGTGTATAGCGCTACAAGGCATATGCAGTGCTGTTCATATACCTGTAAGAGACCGTCCCTTCTCAATACGGCTTAGAAGCTATTCAAGAGAGACAACACAACGAATTGGGGCGTAGGGGAAGTATAGGGGAAATGGTAAACAGGAGAATAAGAGGAAAAGGGTCGGAATCCAAAAGTCATCTGGAAAAGATGAGTTTTAGCCTGGGTTTGAGTAGGTCCAGAGATGGAGACTGATGCACTGACGTGAAGTAGTTTGTTTCAGGCATATGGAGCAGCAAAGCGTAATGAACAAAATCTGAACTTGGCAGAGAAGAGGAGGGCAAAAAATAAAAGGGATTTGCCTAATATGTGATGTTCCCAAGGAGGGGGTATAGGGAGAGAAGAGAGGAAACGTAGCGAGATGCTACAAAATGAATGTGCTTATAGGAGAAGTTTGAACTGGATGCAGAAATGGATAGGGAGTCAATGACGTGACTTGAGAAGAGGCGTTAGGTGAGAGGAGCAACACTGGTGGAAGATCAGCCATTTTGAGTTTTGAACAGATTGAAGGGGAGTGAGAAGATTCAGAGGGAGACCAGTGAGGAGCAGGTTGCAATAATCTAGACAGGAGGTAATTAGAGTGGAGAAGGGTCTTAAGGTGTTCAGAAAGGAAGAGACAAATTTTGCTGATGTTATAAAGAATTGACAAATTTTAAACATCAGTTGGATGTCTGTAGAAAAAGGGAGAGCCAAAGATGACTCCAAGGTTGAAAGGAGAAAGGGAGGAGTATAGTGTTATCTACAGAAATAGTGAAAGGAGAAAGGGGGGAGGTGGGTTTAGAGGGAAAGATAAGAAGCTCCATTTTGACCATATTCAAGTTCAGATGGTAGTGGGACATCTTAATGGAGTAGAGTAGCCGCCTAATGGTTAGAGCACTGGCTGGGGAACCAAGAGACCAAGGCTTGATTCCAGCTAGTACACCTTGTGGCCTTGGGCAGGTCACTTAACCCTCCATTGCCTCAGAAATAATCCAAGTTATCAATGTCCCTGTTTAATGTACATTCCCAAGTCTGTTACAATGTAAAACGCTTTAACTGAAATGATAAAAGTGGTCTAAAAAGCCTGTTAATCCAGGCAGCAGTTTCAGATAAGCAGGCTGAGGGATGGGACTGGAGAGAGGTACACCAGAGTGTCATCAGCATAAGGAAACCAGATGGGACCGAGTATAGGCAGAGAAAAGAAAAGGTCTCACGACAGAGCCCTGAGGTACACCAACTGAAAGTGGGATTTCAGTGGAGGAGGATCCGTCAGAACATACACTAAATGCAATGGGAGAGAAGAAGCAAACCAGGACAGAACAGAGCTCTTAAAGTCAAGCAAGAACAGGGCATCGAGAAGAAAATGGTGATCAATGTCAAAAGCAGCAGAAAGGTCAGGAAGGATGAGAAAAGTCCCTTGTGTTTGGTGAAGAATGGGATACTGGAGCTTTTAACCAAAACTGTTGCTCTAGAATGTAGAGGACAAAAGACAGATTTGATCCAGAATGGTTCCAGAACAAAGAAAGTCAAGAGTGGCAGTGAACTGCACTTTCAAGTAGTTTTGATGAAAAGGGGAGGAGGGAGATGGGCTGATATTTAGAAGAGCAGATAGGACCTATAGAAGATTTTTTTGAACCACAGCATGTCTGGAGGCTGCTGGAACAGTTGCAGTGGAAAGTGATAGGTTAGGACAGGGGTGGGCAATTCCGGTCCTGGAGGGCCGCAGACCAATCAGGTTTTCATGATGTCCCTAATGAATATTCATGAGATGTATTTGCATCCACTGCCTTCCATTGTATGGAAATAGGTCCATGAATATTCATTAGGGACATCATGAAAACCTGACTGGTCTGCGACCCTCCAGGACCAGAATTGCCCACCCCTGGGTTAGGATAAGAAATATGGAAGAAAGAGGACAGTGGAAAAGGAATGGGATTCAGAGGAGCAGGTAGTGAGTTTGGAGGAGAGAAGATGTATGGTTTCCTCTTCAGTGATTTTAGAAAAGGAAGGAAGGGTGACAGAGGTTGAGAGAAGGATTTGCGAGCGAAGAGGGGACATGGGGGGATGAAGGTGATCCTGTGGAGAACTCAAGACTAGTCTTGTGGATGTTATCATGGAAGCAGTCAGCCAAAGTCTGCGCAGAACGTGAAGGAGGGGGGTTGGGTGGAAGCACTTTGAGAAGAGAGTTGAGCACTGCACAGAGACAGTGAAGGTCAGAGGCAAGAGAGTTAGTCAGATGGACATAGTACTCTTGCTTGGTGAGTGCTATGGCAAATTGGAAAGAAGTTATCATGAATTTGAAATGTACAAAGGCAGTAAGGTTATGGGATTTAAGCCAAAGGAGCTCAACTGAGTGAGTATAGGAATGAGGTCAGCAAAGGCTGAGGTACAGTACGCATCACAGGACATGGAGTGGGAGGAGTAAAAGCATCCAGAGCAGAAGAGAGTACAGTGTTATAGGAAGACAATGCCTCACTAACAGATTCAGATTACATAGGGGAGGAAAGAGCTGATGAGAAAGCAGTAGAGAGAGATGAAGGGTCAACAGTGTGAAGATTCCTAAACATGTTGGTGGAGATTGGATTAGAGTGAGATGGTGGGTGGTTAAGAGTGAGAGTGAAAGTTAGCAGATGATGGTTGAATAAGGGGAGAACTGAAGTGGAGACGTTTGAGGGCAAGCAGTTGGAGAAAGAGATGAGGTTGAGGCAGTGCCATCCTGGTGAGTAGGGGTAATAGAACACAGCTGAAGGTTGAAAAAGGAGGTTAGGTAAAGGAACTAGAAGGCATTAGAATCAGAGGGTTCATCAATATGAATGTTGCCATCCCCAAGAATGAGTGAAGGGGAAGACACATCTGGAAAGAAGGAAAGCTAAGAGTCAAAGTCAGTGAGAAAAATAGAGTGGATGTCAGGGAGTCAATGACAGCTACCCATAGAGTTGGAGGAGTAAATAGAAGGATGGAGTGGATTTCAAAAGGAAGAAAGGGAATGTGACTGAGGCAGCAGAAGGGATTGAAAATGACAGGAATGAGAAAGAGCAACCAACAACCACAGCCATGGCCAGTGAGGCAAGGTGTATGGCAGTTTAGGTAGCCTCCATGACAGAGGGCAGCAACTGAAGCAGTGTCTTCAGGGAGAAGCCAAGTCTCAATTAGAGGAAGAAGGTGCAGAGCAGCAGAGAAAGAGAGCTCATGAATGAAGGTACATTTATTGGAAACAGGGTGTATGAGAAAGGAGAGAAGAGGGAGGAAGGAGAGAGAGAAATGAATAAGATTCGAGGAGTTGCAGATGGATCTGCCTAGGAAGTGTGAAAAATGTCTAGGACAGCCAGCGCTGGGATAGATAGCCCCAGATAAGAGGAGGAGAAGGAGCAGACGAGCACGGGAGAGAGTAGAGGAGGCACGATGGTGATAAGACTAAGGTGTTCTCAGAGAGAATGGAGATGGCTGAATGAGAGGAAGAAAATAATGAAGCCTGAGAGCAGATGAGGGCGTAAGAAGATAAGATATGCCATACTACTAGTGGAGATTGGACTAGAGCATGGAGTGGAGGAGGAATAGCACTAATGGTTAGAGCACTGGCTTGGTAACCAAGAGACCAGGGTTCAATTCCCACTAACACTCCTTGTGGCCTTGGGCAATTCGCTTAACCCTCCATTGCCTCAGAAGAAAGGCCTGGCAATCTATTCCCTGTCACACTGCCAAGAAAACCCAGGAGCTGCTGGGTCACCAGGAGTCAGCAATGACTCAAAGGCACATTGGGTCAGACCAAAGGTCCATTAAGCCAGCTATAGCCTGTGTTCATCAGTGGCCAATCCAGGTCACAAGTATCTATCAGATTCCCAAAAGATAAAAAGATTCCATGCTGTTTATCCCAAGGGTAAGCAGTGGATTGACACAATCCACTTAATAATGGTATATGGGGAGTTGCGGTGAGAGCGAGCAGATGTGATCTGTTCGCGCTCCGACCATCCCTCGCTTATACCGGCAATTTAGAGCCGTTTTCTTGAACTCCAGACCGCCGCAAAGTACTCCCCCAGGAGCCGGACAGCCTACCGCAGGGCCCGAGGCAAGCTGCATCAACGACAGCGATGGCAGCAGCGCTGCGGACGGGGAAGGAGGAGCGGGACCGCGGGCCTGTGGCGAGCAAGATGGCGGATAGTGTGGTGGTGCCGAGTTCTCCGGCCTCCCCGGCCAGGGTAGAGGAAATATCGGCGGCGGTTGCGGAGGCCTTAGCTACCCAATTCAACACCATCCGAGAGAAGCTGGACGCTGTGCAGAGCTCCGTTGAAACTTTTGGCAAGCGATTGCAGGAGGCGGAGGAGCGTGTGGGGCGTGCGGAGGACACACTCACAACACTGCAGCAATCAGTGGAGGGCCTGCAGACCCAACTACGTTCCCAAGAGGCTAAGATTGACGATCTAGAGAATCGATCTAGAAGAAATAACCTGCGGGTGATGGGCATACCAGAGGCTGCATCGGACAATGAACTGCAGCAGTACCTGGTGGGGCTTTTCTCTCCGATGCTGGCGGGGGAGGCTGCTGGCGAGCGGATCCAGCTGGAGCGAGCACATCGGGTAGGCAGCCGAAATGTGCGAGAAACTAGACCTCGAGTGGTTCTTGCGAAGTTCCTACAATTCCCCCAGAAGGAGGCCATCTTGCATGCGGCGCGGGCCCGTGGGGTCTTGGAGGTGGACAATGTGCGGATCCGGATTGCACAGGACTATTCTATGCAATTAAGTCAACGTCGCCGGGCTTATGCGCCACTCTGTCAAAAGCTGATTGACTGTAAGATCAAATTTATGGTGCAATACCCGGCGCGCTTACATGTGTTTCGAGATGGGCAACGTAGGATCTTCGAGTCCGCAGATGCAGCAGCGATGTATGTGGAGAGCATCACCTCGGAAGGAGGAGCAGGCTGAGGACCCCGGAGAGGATGGCGTATGTTATATCTGCAGAACAAGACTCTTTTGTCTATAAGGCACTGTAGGTGTCTCGAGTGCTCAGCAACCGGACTTCAGTTGGAGTATATGGTGGGTGTGAGCGGGACATTTTTGCTGAGACTCGGATACCCCCCTCTCCCCCGACTGATGGCCCAGACGCAGTCTCTCCTGGTCTGCTGGGAGCTTGACCTCTGGCGCCTGGTTGAACAGGCGGGAGGGTTGGGGGGGTCATTTGTTCTTAGTTATAATGTTGGGGTTTTGGTTCTTTTGTTGTTTATTAGACCTGCATGAAGTGCACCTCAAATGGGACGGGCCTGATTGCACGGGGGCACTGGAACCCCTCTTAGATGGCTGGGTTGGGCTAACAGGCAGCTGAGATAGGTGATATGGCTGGGCCGGGCCGGGATGGCTGGGGTGCCCCACCAGGCCCCACATTTACTTTGAATGGGCCTGTTCCTATGTGCCCCGGGGGGGGGGGACCGCAGCTTGCCTTAGGGTGGAACCTGGTTGATTTATTGCCTCCCTTACTAGGGGGGGGGAGTGGGGCCGGCTAATCCGGGTACATTCGGGGAAGCCTGTCACACCCGCTAGAGCCCAATATGTGTGCAGATTTGCATCCTGTCCCACTACCAGTGGATGGTAACACACATACTAACAGTTGCCACCGGGCTCGTCAAGGGGGGGAGGGGCAATGGGAGTATAGCGGAAGAGCCTGTAGCTGCCTTAGTAATAGAACCTCGGCAGCGGGAAAATCAGGTCCACTGTGTGGGGGCGTAGTCCCCCCTCCTCTATATAAACAGCCCGAGGGGATTTTCTCTGCCAGGTCTGGTCAGAACCCAGTGCCCTAGCGCAGAGCTTTCGATATTTCCAGCCAGGGCACGGCTAGTATAACCCCCTCTAAATAGATATTTTTGTTTTTTGTGGGAATATCATGGTGATGCTGACTGCCCGAGCTTAAGGGCAGACCAGGCGCTTTAGGCTAACATTGCAGAATACCGGCCTTGAGAGAGGGGGGGTTTACCCCTTCCCGGGTCGCGGGGTTAGATGCTTGAGTTCTGTATTTGGACATGAGCAACCTTGTTCTACTGCTATACCTAATTTGAGGGCTGGGGACTCTAGGGGATAGGGGGTACTGGATAGGTTGGGGGATTATTGTCTGCTCTTGGTTATGAGGGACTGGGTTGGCGGGTGGGTGGGGTATGGACGATAGCGGGGGGCGGTGGAGCGTGTCACTGGAAGACTCATAGGAGAGAGAAGTGGTGAAATGTGGGTGAGAGGATTAATATTCTCTGGGGTGGGAGGGGTTGGGGGGGGAGGGAGTCGGGGGTGGAGGAAGGGGGGTTAGGTCGCATCCATTGTCAACCTCATGGTGTGTTCCACGCAGAGAGAATGGGGGAGGGGAGGGGGTTCCAGGCTGGGAGAGCCCTGTCCCTACTAGCAAGTGATACCGGTCAGTTGGGTCTTGACACTGCCCCGTTGCTTTGAAAGTCATTACATGGAACGTGTGTGGATTGGGGAACCCAATCAAGAGATATAAAGTCCTACAGGCCTTAGCTAGGCAAAAATGTGATATTGCATTTTTATAGGAAACCCACCAGATGGCTGAGGAGCATAGTAAACTACGCCGAGACTGGGTGGGGCAGGTATGGGGGGCTCCAGCCACAGGGAAAAAAGGAGGCGTGGCCATCCTGATTCACAAACGGGTGCGTTGTTCAGTGGAAGCTGAAATCAGGGATGCGGCGGGACGGTATCTGTTCCTACAAGGAACTTTGGAGGAGAAGCCGGCCATCCTGGGGACAGTGTACGGTCCGAACTCCTTTGATCCCCACTTTTACGCCAATTTGGCCTCTAGAGTGGAGCAGCTGCCTGAGTCCCCTTTGGTGTTGGGAGGCGACTTAAATGGAGTCCTGGACATTGAGATGGATACCTCTAGAGGAGGGGAGGCGTGCGAACGAGGGCCGGTGACGCGGGTGTTGCAGCGCTTTAAGGCTCGCCTAGGGCTAGTAGACCCGTGGAGGGTGTTGCACCCCTTAGAAAAAGACTTTACACACCAGTCCAGAGCTCATGGCTCTAGCTCTCGAATCGACTACCTTCTACTTTCCGGGGAGATCTTCGCAAGAGTGGGGGATGTGCAGATCGGGCCTTTTGAAATTTCCGACCATGCCCCAGTATGGCTGGAGCTGGGTTGGGGGGGGGGGTGACGGATCGGTCACGGCTCTGGCGGTTCCCGCCAGAACTTTATAGGGACGTTCAGTTTCATAAGTTCCTGGAGCAACGTTGGCGGGAATTTGAGGAGGTCCATCGTGGGCATAAGGGAGACCCTGAATTAGTGTGGGAGACCGCTAAAGTTGTGTTACGGGGTGACATTATTGGGTTTGCGGCACGTAAACGTCGGATGCTTGCGGAACGGACTCTCCGATTGGAGAAGCAGGTATCCTCGCTACGTCGGCGGTTGGCGCGGGCCCCGACTCCGAGGCTTCAAAAGGAGCTGTGGGAAGCTAGAGTAGATCTCAATGAGCTATTGCACCAGAGGGCCAAGAAGTCTATTTTATATTACCGATACAAGTTGCAGTGCTATGGGGATAAGCCTGGGAGGTTGCTGGCTCGCTGTTTGCGGGGTTCGAGAGGCTCCAATACGGTGGTGGCTCTAAGAGATGAACATGGAAAGCTGCAACGGGACAGTAGGGAGATAGGCCGGGTGTTTCGGGGATTCTTTCAGAAACTTTATGCTGCGGAGAGTAGTTCACCCTCAGCAATATCGGATTATCTTCAAAAGCTGAATCTGCCCTCGCTCACGGAGGAACAAAGCCTTCAGCTGGGGCGGCCGATCACCGCCGCGGAAGTGGAGTCGGTCATTGTTGCGGCTCGCTGTTTTAAATCGCCTGGGCCGGATGGTTTGGGGGCCGAGTTTTACAAACTGATAAGTGGATATGTTAGTCCAGTCCTAACAGAGGTGTATGCGCAGCGGGTGGATCAAGGAGGCTTTCGATGGGGGACTAACCACGCCCACATTACCTTGATCCCTAAGCCGGGTAAGGACCCGGAATTGCCTGCTTCATACCGCCCGATTTCTCTATTAAATTTTGATCATAAGATATTTGCCAAAATACTGGCGGATAGATTGGCGGGATACTTGGATGATCTGGTTCATAGCTCCCAGGTCGGTTTTGTGAAGGGTCGGTACATCGTACGGAACATGCGTAAGATCTTGGCTTCGATGGAATGGGTGCACGATCAGCATGTGCCTTCCTTACTTGTTAGATTCGATGCGGAAAAGGCCTTCGATCGCGTTGATTGGAGCTACTTAAAAGCCTTATTGCCGTGTTATGGCTTGGGTGCTCCCTTCTGTGCCATGATAGATTGCCTATATGCCACCCCAACGGCAGGGATACTTTGTAATGGAGTGTTGTCGGAGGCCTTTCCGTTAGAACGAGGCACTAGACAGGGTTGCCCTCTTTCACCCTTGCTGTTTGTCCTGTCTTTAGATCCATTGATCCGGGCGGTGGAGGCGTCGCCGGCGATCCGGGGGGTGCGGATCGGGTCTCAAACTTTTACAGTGTCGGCCTTTGCGGATGATCTTCTGGTGCATCTTCTATCCCCGGAGGAGTCTTTGCCTCATTTATTGCAGGAATTTCAGACTTATGGTCTCTTCGCCGGCTTGCGGATTAATAGTGATAAGTCGGAGGCCCTGGATGTATCCGGGACCCTGCAACGGGATTGGGTGGGCGGGTTCCCCCTCAAGTGGGCTAACTCTCATTTCACATACTTAGGTATCCGGCTGACTTGTCAACCGCGAGACCTTTATAGGCGCAATTTAGACTGGATGTTGAACCGAGTGCGCTCACAGCTTTTGGCATGGGGGTCTCTGCCGCTTTCTTTGTCAGGACGGGTGGCGGCGGTGAAGATGGTGATATTGCCGTGATTGTTGTATTGGCTGAAAACCCTACCGGTGTGGTTGCTCCAGAGAGACCTGCGACGGATCGAGGGGGTTTTACGGGCCTTTCTGTGGCGAGGGGCTCGAGCCCGTATCCCTCTGGTGAGGTTAATGGGGAAGTGGCGAGAGGGGGGATGGGGTTTCCTGACCTGGGCATGTATGCTCTGGCCTGTCAGGCCCGTCATCTGGGCGATTGGCTGGGGGGGACCGAGGTGTACACACCTACGTCCCTGGAAGAGGACTTAGTGGTGCCCCTCTCATTGTTAGGGGCCTTACATACGAAGTCCAGGGATCTCCCTGCCCGCCTCGTGTGCAGTGTGTTATTTGGCTCGGCCCAGAGGACCTGGCGGTATTTGAATGCCCGATGGGAGACATCATGGATGGTCTCCAGCTGGTTGCCCCTGCAGGGTAACGTCCACTTTACTCCTGGTTCTGGGTCCCGGGGTTTCTGGGATTGGTGGCGGCGGGGTATTCGTTCTCTAGGGCATTTGGTTGATGGCACAGGGCGCTGTAAACCCTTTCAGGTTCTTTGTCAGGAATATGACCTGACCGTACAACATACTTTTGTATTCCTGCAGGTTTCTCATTATATCTCTTCCCTACCTAGAGAGGCACTCACGCTAGAGCATTCAGAGCAGCTCCTCGGTTTTTTTCGCATTAGGGGAGGATAAGCCTCCTACGATTGCGGGTCTGAGGGCTCGCTTGGATAATATCCGTCAACATGCAGACTACAGAGGAGTGGAAGCGGCGTGGGGGGCTGAGCTGGGGTGGGAGGTTTTCCCTGATACCATCCGTACCGCTTTGCGCTGGATTGCGGTGGTAGTGGAGGGGGTGCGGTGGCGAGAGGTGCAATTCAAATGCCTTACCCGAGCCCATTTTTCTCCCCGAAGAGCCCTACGTAGTCATTTGACGGAGGATGGTCGCTGCCCGCGCTGTTTGGCACCATTAGCCAATTTGTTGCATATGTGGTGGGCTTGCCCGCATATCCAAGTATATTGGGCCCGAATTAGTACGTATGTCAGCGGCTTACTGCAGCAGCCGCTGCGATGGACGGGAGCTTTTGTGGTTTTGGACAGGATGGACCCTCCGTACCCGGCCCGGCGCACAGACCGTTTGTTAATGCGGAAGGCCTGTCTGGTGGGTAAAGGCCCCATATTACGTCTCTGGCGGGAGCAGCGTCCCCCCACGTTCATGGAATGGTGCAAATGTTTTCATGAGCTCATGTTGATGGAGCGGTGGCGGGCACGGGGTAGTGTCAAGCTTTGGACTTCCTTTCTCCTGGTATGGAGCCCGTACATTGATACCCTGGGAGCCCGGTGTCGCAATGAGCTTTTACACATAGGTTCCTAGAGAGGTGCTGGAGTGGGGGGCGGGGGGGTCATAGCGCAGGATGGTGGTTGTGGGGCGGCGTGGGGGGTGTTGGGGCGGGGGTGTGACCTAGGGGGGGAGGGGTGGGGCGGGGGGGGGGAGGAGATGGGAAGGGATACTGTATTAAAAAATTGTATTCATCTCCTGTATGTATTCCGGGTGGGGATGAGAAACCCCCCCCCCCCCGGAGGTTGTGAATGGTTTGCTTATTGTTTTTGTTGGTGATGATTAAAATAAAGTTTTAAAAAAAAATAATGGTATATGGACCTTTCCTCCAGAAACTTGTTCAAACCTCTTTAACCCAGCTACAGTAACAGCTGTTACTACATCCTCCAGTAAGGAATTCCAGAGTTTGATGCGCATTGATTAAAAAAATATTTTCTATGATTAGTCTTAAATGTGCTACTTTATAGCTTCATTGCATGCCTCTAGTCTTTCTACTCTTTGAAGGAGTAAGCAATCAATCTACATTATGTTATAGACCAGTATCATATCTCCCCACAGCCATCTCTTTTCCAAGCTGAAGGGCCCCAACATTTTAAGCTGTTTCTCGTAGGGATATCTTTCCATTTCCTTCACCATTTTGGTCACATTTCTCTGTACCTTTTCTAGTTTTGCTATATCCTTTTTAAGATACATTGACTACAATTACACACAATATTCAAGGTGCAGTCGCACCATGGAGCAATAAAGAGGCATTATATCATCCATGGGTTTATTCTATATCCGTTTCCTTATAATTCCTAGCATTCTCTTTGCTTTCTTGGCCGCCGCTGCACACTGAGCAGAGGATTTCAATGTATTATCCACGATGATGCTCAGATCCTTTTCCTGGGTGGTGATTCTTAATGGGGAACCTTGCATCATGTAGCTATAGTTTGGGCTATTCTTCATAAGTGCATAACTTTGCACTTGTCCACATTAATTTCATTTGCCGTTTAGCTGCCCAGTCTCCCAATTTCTCAACATACTCTTGCAGCTTTTCACAATCCACTTGTTGTTTAACAACTTTGAATAATTTTATGTCATCTGCAAATTTGATCACCTCACTCGTTGTTCCCATTCCAGATAGTTTATAAATTTGTTGAAAAGCAGCGGACCCGGCACAGATCCTTGGTGTACTCCACTATTCACCTTTCTCCATTGGGAAACTTGGCCATTTAGCCCTACACTCTGTTTTCTGTCTTTTAATCTGTTCCCAAGTCACAATAGTATACTGCCTCCTATTCCATGACTATTTAAATTTCCTCAATAGTCTCTCATGAGGAATTTGGTCAAAGGTTTTCTAAAAATCTAGATATATGATATCAACTGGCTCACCTTTATCTACCAGTTTATTCACACCTTCAAAAAATATAGCAGATTAGGAAGACAAGACTTTCGTTGGAAAAATCCATGTTGACTTGGTCCCATTACACCATGACTATCTATATGTTCAATAATTTTGTTCTGTATAATGGTTTCTACCATTTTCCTGCCACTGATGTCAGATTCACCAGTCTGTAGTTTCCCGGTTCACACTTAGAACTCTTTTTAAAAATTGTTGTTACGTTTTTCACTTTCCAGTCTTTAGGTACTACAGATGATTTTAATGATAGTAGGTCTTAAATCTCATTTTTGAGTTTTTTAAGCACCCTAGGATGTATACCATCTGGTCCAGGTGATTTGCTACTCTTTAGTTTATCAAATTGCCGTATTACATCTTCCAGGTTTATCAGGATTTGTTTCAATTCCTCTGATACATCACCTTTAAATATCATTTCTGGCATAGGTAACTTCCCTACATTTTCTTCAGTAAAGACTGAAGCAAAGAATTCATTCAGTCTCTCCGCTATGGCCTTGTCCTCCCTTAGTGCCTCCTTTACAGCTCTATTATCTATGGTCCAACTGACTCTCTCACAGGTTTGTTGCTGTGAATGTACTTGAAAAGGTTTTATTAAGCGCTTTTGCCTCCATGGCAAGCTTCTTTTCAAATTCTCTCTGTCTGTCTTATCAGTGCCTTGCATCTAACTTGTCAGTGCTTATGTTGTTTCCTGTTTTCATCATTGGCTCCTTTTTCTATTTTCTGAAAGATTTTTTTTTTTTTTTGCTGTAACAGCCTCTCTGACCTCACCTTTAAACTATGCTGGCAGTTATTTGGTCTACTTTCCACCTTTTTTTAAAGCATGGAATACATCTGGTCTGGGCTTCCAAGAGAGTATCTTTAAACAATGCCTAGGTCTGATGTAAACTCTTTACATTTGCTGTTGCTCCTTCTTTGTTCTTTCTTAACCATTTTTCTCATTTTATCAGTCTCCCTTTTGAAAGTTAAATTCTAGCATAGGATTGCTTGCTGTCCTCCATCCATTTCTTAAGTCAAATGTGATCATGTTATGATCACTATTGCTAAGTGACCCCAACACCATTACCTCTCACAGCAAATCATGTTGTTCACTAACAACTAGATCTAAAATAGCTGCCCCTCGGGTCAGTTCCTGAACCAGCTGCTCCATAAAGCAGTCATTTTTTCTAGAATCTTTATCTCCCTAGCATGTCTTGATGTGACATTGATCCAGTCGATACTGGGGTAATTGAAATCTCCCATCATTACTGTGTTGTAAATTTTGTTAGGTTCCCTAGTTTCTTTTAGAATTTTGCCATCCCTCTGTTCATTCTGGCCAGACAGACGGTCGTACACCCCCACTGCCATTCCCTTCCTCTTTTCACATGGAATTTCTATCTATAGATGTTCTGGAATATTTGACAATGTCCTTTTTAACATATAGCACTACCCATTCACTAATTTGATCTACTCTATCTTGTGATTTAATTTGTACCTAGGTATCGCAGTGTCCCATTGGTTATCTTCCTTCCACCAGGTCTCTGAGCTGGCAATTATAGCTAACCTTTCATTCAGTGCTATCTATTCTAACTCTCCCATCTTAGTTTTTAGACTTCTAGAGGTTGCACACAGACATTTCAAAGTTTGTTTTTTGTTCATATTCACAATCTGGTTCTCAGTTGACTGGGGTAATTTGGAATCTTTCAGCTCTGTCAGTTCTTTACTTAAAAGGCACCTGGGTTATTTTTACCTTTATTGGAACCTGTCTATTGAGATGCCCTAACTTCCCTAAATGAAAGGTTAGATATAATTGCTCTCAGAAACCTAGTGGATGGAGGATAAACATCGGGGCACTGCGATACCTAGGTACAAATTAAATCACAATATACAATAAAGTAGATCAATTTAATGAAAGGGTGGTGGCTACATGTTAAAAAGGGCATCGAGTCAAATATTCCAGAGTTTCTATAGACAGAAATTCCATGTGAAAAGAGGAAGGGAATGGCATTGGGGTGTATGACCATCCGCTTCGCCAGAATGAACAGAGGGATGACAAAATACTACAAGAAATTAGGGATGCTAACAAAATTTACAACACAGTAATGATGCGACTGACGACATTTCCTCAGTATCTAGTTTAAAAGCCACTCTATCTCCTTTTTAAAGGTTAATGCCAGCAGCCTGGTTCCACCCTGGTTAAGATAGAGTCCATCCTTTTGGAACCCCCCCCCTTCCCCAGATTGTTGTCCAGTTCTTAACTAGTCTAAACCCCTTTCCTGCACCATTGTCCCTTCTACACATTGAGACTCTGGAGCTCTGATTGTCTATTGGGTTCTGCCTGTGCAACTGGAAAGCATTTCTGAAAATGCTATCCTGGAAGTTCTGGAGTTCAGCTTTCTACCTAAAAGCCTAAATTTAGTTTCAAGAACCTTCCTATGTCATTGGTATCAACGTGTACCAAAGACAGCAGGCTGCTCCCTAACACTGCTAAAACCTTATCTAGGGAGCATGTGAGGCCCATCTCCTTCGAATCAAGCAGGCAAGTTACCATATGATGCTCATGTCCACCAGCCACTCAGTTATCTAATGTCTAATGACTGACTTGTCAACTGTAATGGCTGTCCTAACCCTTCCTTCATGGGCACATACCCCTGGAGACATGGCCTTGGTGCAATAGAATATTACATTACCTGGAGAACAGATCCTAGCTACAGGATCACTTCCTGCCACACCATTCAGGTGACCTTTTCCCTCCATGGCAACAGGGAGGCTGCCAGACTAGAGGTGGGTCTTCTCTACTATGTCCTTGAAGGTCTTGTCTATATACCTCTCTGCCTGTCTCAGCTTCTCTAACCTGCAGAGATCAGACTCATTCTCTGAGGGCAAGTAGTTCTTTCTACCTAGTCCACATATAAGACCTCTCAACAACTGGGAGATAATCAGACACGTGACACTCAGTGCAAAAGACTGGATAGCCCCTATCTCGTTGCTAGACCTCTGTCTCAATCTTAGTTTTATGATTTGTTTAGCTATTTAAAGTTGTTTAGTTATTTAAAGTTACTAGGGAAATAGAGTGTGGGGCCCTGTATCCCACATAAAGAAACTGCCGAGGAAGTGGTAGAAGTTCTGCAAACACAAATCATACCCCGATTTGGGATTCCTAAGGTAATATATTCTGACAAGAGACACTCGAACAAATATAAATATACCTGCTAAACTTAAGGGATTTGTTTAATGTTCACCTCAAGGTGAACTGCAAGGACTTGTTTAAAATAAACAAATTTAGGATACCAACTAATGATTGGGGGGGGGGGGTGTCATCCCAGGATTCTTCATTCTACAGCTTTCTTTCCACTGAGATAAGCCGTACCTTCTGCCCCAATTACACGTTGGAGGTACTGGAGTATCTCCTCCAGGGCACGCATGTTTATATCCTGCTGAAGGTACGGTCCAGAATTGTACACCGCTTCCCACATAAAGGTCTCACCAGAGATATATACAGAGGCGCTATCATTTCATTTCTCTCCCTCTGTACCTAAGCACCCTATTAACATTCGGCGTTGCTGCCATCTTAAAGATTGTTTGATACCCCCAAATCCCTTTCTTTGTTTTGTGTAAATAACAACTTCACCCCCATACTGTACTGCTCCCTCGACCTAGCTTATATTTTGAAAAACCAGGGAGCCTGGCGCCTAGTGGAAGAGACCGAAATGGATTCTAGAAGCTATTGCTGGAAAAGAGGGCGAGGCCAAAAACAAGCAGTGGGTATTTAACAGACATTGAATAGAAAAAGAGGGTAGAAGAAGTGGCTGGTGGCCGTTGAAAGTGGAAGGATATGATAAGGGATGGAAAATGCCGCACACCTCCAGTAAGGACCTGCTGCTTGGCATCATGTGAGGCTAGAGGGACCTTTGATTTGAACCTGTATTGGGGGGGGGGGGAGGGGTAATTTTATGACAGGAGGCCCATTATGTTCCTAAAGGCAACACTGGGGCTTATCAGTTTTATGTAAAATAGGATCCCTGATCTTTGTTCACTGAGCAGGTATAAATATGGCTGTGTACTCTGTGCATCCATACACCTATATTCAGAAATATGCCCCAAAAACGCCTGTGCACAGATCGCATAAAAGCAGACACTTTCTGTGCAATTTTTACTCATGCATGCCATCGTGCAATTGTACAAAAGCCTTTTTTTCAGTGTGTAAAACAGGCTTATCACAAAGAAAAGGCGTTATAAAATTATCCATCAAACTATCTAAAACCAGCTACTGTCAAGCCTAAGCCGTCTACGTGTATATAGCCAAGCATCACACGAATGCCCAGATAATGGAAGGCAGCGCTGACAATTTCTTTCTAGCTCTGACTGCTACCAGTCCCTTTCAGAGTTGTTTTTTTCACAGTTCTGCTCAAAACAGCATCTGTGGGCTGAGGGGACAGAGTGAATTTCAATTCCAAATCTTTCCTTCTGCTGAGTAACAGAGAAAAACAGAGCCTCACACCCTAGAGTCTTGGTTTTACTCGGACTTTCTCTTTATTGCTTTGGTGACAAGGTGCAGGTTGGAGACTTGATGTCAGGGCACAGCTCCCCCTTCCCTTTCCCCCCAAGCCCCACAGAGCAGCACCCGAAGGCCACTTCTCAAAAAGGTGTCGGAGGAAAGGCAGATGGAAATGAAGTAATCTCCACCCACTGCTGTTCGAGAGCAGCCTACGTGCCTCCCACCGACTTACTACCCACCCAAGCATCCTGCAGACCACCCTTCTCCGCAAACCCATGCCAGCAGGCAATGGAAATTCAGGCTACACGACCACAGTGGTCCCCGGGAGTCTCTGGCCAGCCCATCGGCAGCATTTCTGTGAACCCTGCCCACTTACTCATACTTCCCCGTTGCATCCTGTGAGTGGGCAGGCTGATGGAGTCAGTGCTTCCCACAGCAGCCGTCTTCATCCCGCAAGCTCCAAATCCTGGCCTACACATTCCATTCTCCTCTCACACCAATGGGGTTTCCTGCGCCCCCTCCCAAACTACATAGCCTTCAATCCTCCACCTCCCTGCTACCACCTTTAACTATTTAGCCTCACCCCTGCTTCCTTTACATGCTTCTCAAGTAAACAAGCAAGGAAATTTCAGAAGCTCCGACAATTGCAAACTTTTCTCTGTACCCGCCCCCCCCCCCCCCCCGCCCATTACAAACAACCATGGAGAAAAGCACATTCGCCGACACTATCTGCTCAGGCTTGTCATTGTCTGAGACAAGATGTACGACTTTGTGTAGTGGAAGCTTCTGCTAGCACATAATTTCCTAAAGACAGAGAAGAGCCTCAGAAATGTGCATTTAGACAAATGCCCCTGGAAGTCGGTTATAAGCACCACATAGGTCTGAGAAGGCAACTGCTCGGCAAAGCAAAACCAAGCTGAACTGCACCAGACCCCATCTGTCAGTTAAAACTCAAAGAGCTTGTTCGTTTGGCTGTAATTTTCTAATGTGGTAGTACAGTGGGACAGGGATTAATTGGGGAGTACCAGAGAGCTGAAATTTCACTGCTTCAGTGAAGTCATAATGGAGCTTTGATGGACTAGAGCCGAAACGGAGGAGACCACATTCTAGCAAGTCCCACCTGAGCGCTCTACCCATGGACTGTAATCTTGATTTCAAAGGGACACTATGTGGGTTTTCCCTTTGACAATGTGCCATCTCTGGGATCAGGACTGAATTCAGCACATAGACATTAGTCTCTGCTCTAAAGCAGGTGGCATCCCCCCCCAAAAAAAAACAGAGTACATGTGAGGTTTTCAAACTGAAAAGCCTTTTGCATGCTTTCCTTGCCATAACCCCTTTTCTGTCACAGGTAAAGGTACTCACATTGGGGTCAATGTTCAAAGTGATCTGCCCAGGTAACTTCAAGAGTTACCCAGGAAATAACTGGCTTCCAAATTCCCCCCACCCTCTTCTGCAGATCATTTACATTTTGGCTAGACGAGAAGGGGGTTCTTAGCAATTGGGCGGTATGAGGCCTGTTGGAATGGCTGCAGAGATTTTCTTGTTTTTGCCCTATTTGAAGTGCTCTTACCATGTCCCTGAAAAAGACAAGATGCTTCTGGTTTACTCTGGCGGCGTCCACGCTGAACTTGGAACAGACTAAAATTGGCGGCTTTCTTTAGACACCCACTGAAAGGAAAATACCAGGAGAAGGTCCCGCTCTCTGCTTGGCGGCTGGAAGTAAGTACCTGAGCCGTAGCAATAGCTGGGGCGGACCGGTGAGGATTGACACTGGACAAATATGAGAGTTTGCAAGTTGATACAGTAGTAGTTGTAGGAGCTCCTGCTAGTCAGATCAGACAACAGCCAGTTACCATCAAGGGGACAAGGGACAGCTTAGTCGAGGCAATGAGGAGAGAGCTGGAAGCCCCATGGGCCTCTCTCATGGCATGTGGTCCCCTTCCCTCAATTCAGAAGCTGCCCATCACCACCTTGGATTTGATCTGAACTGCTCTGGTGAGACTAAATGACTCTCGGTATCTATTTTCGGGATATTTCCACAGTTGCAAGAATTTGGAAGTTCTAGCCCAGAGACAAAATTCCAATTTTGTCTGGGATGACCAGTACATCTGAGACCATTGAAATGAGTTTGGAGGTGGTTAGACAGGTAAACAGCAATTTAATAAAGGATAAAGACTCAATTCATCGTAAATTGGAACGGATGTAAAATGTATATAGATGACTCAACTTGAGGTCTGTGGAACTTTCCCATAGTTTTGGGACAGTCATCAGGGCTGGTGCAAACCTTCAGCCTTACACCTCCTCCCCCCCCTGAAATTTTGATAATTAAACTCAACAATCATGATCATCTGAACACCACCCTTTCAACAAAAATCCTCTAAAAATGCATAATTGGACATCATACTTTTAAATATTAAGTTTTGCTTTGTATGTATGTGCGCACCCACTCTCCCTGCAGGTTAAACAATGTGCTGAGGGCTCTTTAAGTTTGTCTGCCTGACGGGATCTAATATCTAGCTTCGACTGCTGTTGCTCTTTGCTGAGCCCCAGAAGATGCTTCTCTAGGCTGCTACAAGATTTGCCTAATGGTTGGGCCGGCACTGACAATCAAAGGAGACATTTAAGAGATAGCTTATAGATGTGTTGAATCTTCTGGAAATTGGTAAAATATATTAATTATCAGTACAAACAGTTATTATTTTTAAGATCTAGATTGGGCATACTTTGGCAGGTACAAGCAGCTTTTTATTGTTTTTGTTTTTATGTTATTTATAGGTATTATTTGCTTTTAGTTTATTTGATGAGTAACTTGTCCTATTGTTTTTTATTGTGTATGTTGTGTTATAATCCACCAAGATTTTAGGCTTTTGCGGATTATACATTTTTTAAAGGTGAGCAAACGGGGACTTTATCGTCCCTGCATAGTTTGGATGTGGCAGCTATGCTAGAAGGAACTGTTCCGGAAGAGACCAATAGAGATACTTTACTCAAGAACGTCGTGAATTGTTCCTATCTGTGTGTCAAGAGACCTGTGCTTTTGGAACATCCTTAGGGGCCCTTCTACTAAAAGTTGTGCTATGCAGATAGTGCGGTTTTGACGGAGGCCCACGGTACCTGTTAGCGTGAGGCCAACAGTTAGAGGGGGCCAATTTCTGTGCTAACTGAATCATGCTTTGGGGTGGTAGGGGGGCAGGTTAGGGGTGGAGAGTGGGCGTAATAAGCACTGCACAGTTAGCACGGGGTAGAACACCGCACACCGCGACCCTTGCAATTAGTGTGGGTTCACTTAGTGCCACCTCAATAGGTAGCGTTAAGAGCATCCAGGTAACTGTATGCCGCTGCGGCATGTTAGGATACTGTTCAGTGTCGTAATTGCTGGACACCCCCTGTATTTAGCGCACAGTTCTTACAACTACTGCTCATTAGTTTTTGCATGAAACACGCATTATCTGCAAAAATCCAGTTCCCTAGGTGCTGCATTTTCCTTGCAAATCTCTAAGGAACCATGCAAATATTAGATATATTTTCTTTGCCCTAGAACGACTGAAAGTTCTTCTTGAGATTCAAAGGCCTGGAAATTAGGTGATGTTAGTAAGACAATCAGGTGCTGCGTCCACTGTGCTTGGTCTCCTTGTTTCTAAAATCTCTTGCCCCCTTCGTACTGTATTGGTGATCTAATGTGCGGGAGCACATTTTTTTCTTTTTCTTTTTTCTTCATATCTTGGATAAAATAAAGTAAAAAAAAAAACCCCAAGTAAATTTTGGCGAGACAGCTTGTTCAGCCAAAATTTAACCAGTACAAAGAGGAGGGAAAAGAAACATGCTCAGAGGTATGGTTGAAATGTAAGAAGATACTGCTGATTTTCAACACTAACCGGATGAATTTAGCTGGATAAATTTAGGCGCTCCAACAGCAGATCTAATTCTGATTGGCCAACAGTAGAAAGGCTTCTGTCAGAAGACGAAAGAAAAAGGTTACCGAGTCAGAGATATTAGGGTTTCCCTCTTGTACTCCAGCTACAATGGGGAAAAGGAAACTAGTTCGGAAATGCTGCAGGTGAGAGATATAAGGGTCCAGGTTAGCAACCAGGTGTGACCCGATTCAAAATCACAACTGCTGGCCAACCTCCCTCTGAATGCTCTATTCAAAAAACGAAAGTCATCCCAGCCACTCCATCCTTTTCCCCTCTGCCCTTCCAATGTGTAAAAATGACTCATCCTACTGGCTCCATTTCCCATCCTTTTCCTCACTACCCATTGTCAGAAAGTTAAATCAAACATATGCTGTGATGCCCTGGGATCCTCTGCCTCTCTCTTGTCCAAAAATGAAACAAAAGAGGGCTGGCGGTGGGAGGGTGGGGGGATAGGATGGGAGGAGGGTAAAGGGTTGAGGCTGCAGAGTGATTGTCCTTTTTGTTGGGTATCGAGAAGGTGGGAGGGAAGAAGGATGGCGTGGCGGAGATGACAGCTTTCTTAAGGATGCAAGGTGGAGATCAGGGAAGGTTTTCCCAAGGATTTAGCTGGTCAGTGTTAATTTCAGCATCAACCAGATAAGTTACATAAATCCAGCTATTCAAATTTTGACTGGCTAGACTTATCCAAATTTTCAGCTGACCACCTAGCCGGTTATTTTCAGCAGAGAGAGAACCAGTTACTTTAACTACTTAACTATTTTTATATATCTGTTTGATTATGACCAGTGCAGGCACTTTCACCCATATTAGGGTGTGGGGGGACAGGGAAAGCAATTTTTACCAGGTCTCTTTCCATGGGTTAACAGCTAGCTATATGTGGGAAAAAGTTCTGATAATTGCTCTCCATGTAGCATAATGGATAATGGCAGAAGAAGACCAATGACCAATTCAACTTGCCCAGTTATTTTTGTCCATGAGGCTGAGGATATTTCCTGACTGCTGCCACTGGACCTTGAGTGTTCGTAGAATATCGCTCTTCACCCACGGTAGAAACCCAAAGGGAAAAGCAATACAGCCTATCATTTTGGGCACATGAACACCGACGTTTCCTTACAGTTGTGGTCAACATTATTGGCACCCTTGCATTTTAGGTGTGTTGTATACGATATCTTGCTGCGCCTTATGCCTGGAACAAACTATCTGTGTCTGTACGCCAGACGCCTTCTCTGACCCTCTTCAAATCCAGGTTGAAAACTCACCTCTTCGCTGCTGCTTTTGGATCTTGACCCGCCTGATCTCCTTTTTCTTTCCCCTTGCTTTATCCCTGTCTACACCTTCTGTGCTTGTCTTGACTAGATTGTAAGCTCTGATGAGCAGGGACTGTCTCTTACATCTCTGTGCAGCGCTGCGTATGACTTGTAGCGCTATATAAATGCTCAGTAGTAGTAGTAATAGAGAAATAATTGGAAATATTTCAACTGTATGCCATCATATTATTTTAATAGTATGTTCAAAGGTATACAAGCAAAAAAAAAATGATGTCTATGCAACTTAGACATAGTAATTTCTCAGAAAAAAACAAAATATGACCTGGACAGGAATAATGGCACCCTTCACTAACATTTGATGATAGCCTCCAAACATTTCTTGTAGCCATCTATAAGTATCATACATCCGTCTGCTGGTAGTTTCTCCCACTCTTCAACTGTGATCTTATGAATGTTTCCAGGATTCCTTTTACCAGTGGCAGATTTCAGCTCTTTCCAAAGGTTCTCAAATGGATTGAGATCAGGACTCATTACTGTCCACTTTAAAACAGTCCATTTGCTATTTTTTAACCAACCATTCTTTTGTACTTATGAACATATGTTTTGGGTCATTGTCCTGCTAAGGACCCATGACCTTTGACGCAGACTAGCTTCCTGACACTAGGTCGCACATTTCGCTCCAAAATACCTAGGTAGTCCTCAAACTTCATACGTTCCAGGTCTCCAGTTCCTGAGGAAGCAAAACGGCCTTATAGCATTATAGAAACTCCACCATATTTAACTACTACTACGTCCACTGCTCAATTGTACAGTGCCACAAGGAATACGCACTATATTTAACTGTAGAAGGATGTTTTTTTTCCTTATAAGCTTCATTTCTTCACCTGTAAATGTATCACTGGTCTGCATTGCCAAAGAGCTCAAATTTGGTTTCATTTGTTCACAGAACATTTTCCCAGAAGGATTGTGGTTTCTCAAGGTGGGTTTGGGCAAAGAGATCAGGCATGCCTTTTTGTCTGTCTTTGAGCAGTGGGTCCTCCTTGGCCTTCGCCCATGACGTCCTTCTTTGTTTAGTGCGCAGTGTATGGTATGGGTTGAAACCACCACTCCAGATTGCTCCAGGTCAGCCTTATGCTCTTTGGATGTTGTATGTGGTGTTTTTCCAACAGTTTGCAGTAACCTTCAAAGACGTGTTGGATTAATTTTCCTCTTCCCAGCACATCCTGGGAGGTTCTTGACAGTTCCATGAGCAGAAAACTTCTTAATAACATTGTGAACTGTAGTCAAAGGAATCCCAAGGTCTTTGGAGATGGACCTCTAACCTCTTTGAAGTTTGATGATGACTACTTTTCAGCTCTTGTCTTCACCATTGTGAAAATGGAACAGGGAATGAATGTGGCCACTTTAAACATTAGTCTCATCATTCATTGGTTGATTCAAGTCAAGTGAGTACTGACAACTGATCACAGTTGTATCTAATTTTACTGCAATGGGAATGTGATACTTCTGTTCAACTGATTCAAATTTTTTATAACGGTGCTAATAATCAAGTCCTGACAATGTCCTAGTTCTTATATTATTTCCCAGTATTTCCTTTTTTAATTGGTCTTGTTTTATTTGATTCTTGTGTGTAAAATATGTGTGCATATATAGCCAAAAGACATTTCACTGGTCACTTTGTTTTTAGGAGATATTGGACATTAAGAGGTTGAACTGCAAGTGTGCCAATAATGTTGACCACAACTGTACATAATTCAACGCCTATCTCTCCCCCTTATGTCCGACTACAAAGTTTTATGTCTGACTAAACAGTTAGCAAAACTACTGAGGCTCTTGCCAACACTTAGCCATCACCCATTTGCCAGTATGGACTCCATTGGTTTTGAGGAGTTGTATCCTGCTGGTACCTCCTTGGCTACCCCATGGCCTGTAGTGCTATCAGTTTTTCTTCACTTACTCCTTGTTTTCTTATCTTGCTGGACAGAACCACCAATCTGCCCATGCCAACCGGGCTGGTGTTTGGATAGCAAAACCAATACCCATGGGCTGCTATGTCACTAAGTTGTGTTAGAACATAAGAATATAAGAGCATAAGATATGCCATACTAGGGCAGGCCAAGGGTCCATCAAGCCCAGTATCTTGTTTCTAACAGTGGCCTATCCAGGTCCCATGTATCTGTCAGGTTCCCAAAAGGTACCCAGACTCCATGCTGCTTCTTTTCTCTTTAAACCAATGATGATTAAGAACATGGTACCAGCTTATTGATGACTGAAATTACAGTAAAAAAAAAAAGACAGAAAGGGAACCAGACCAGCGCATAGTATGGTATATTCACTGTAGGAATGTACCATACTATGTGGTCTTATGGAGGCTAAAACTGATCAGTTCCAAATGCTGCTAGTGAACACTCCGAATGGGTTTTACGGCACTATAGAAGGTGATGAGTAAAATTAAGAGACTGAGTAATGTCTGTGGTGATACACTGGACAGTGGCCAAACAGCTATTCATCTGCCAATAACTACTTTTTAACAATTTAACTTGCCCCACAATGAGGTTTCTCACCTACCTCAAGCCTTAACTGCGAGATCCCCACAGAGACCTCTTCACAATAGGTGGAGTGGATTTCAATTTTGTTTCATAGGAATACCCAATAAGGTTGATTCTTACTATGAAATTTCCTTCCTGTTTTTTTGGGTGGGGGTAGAAAGGGGTCCTTAGTTTCCTCCTCCTCCTTTTGGCTTCTGGTTCAATCAAATCAGAGCCAGGGCTGGACTTTAGGCTCCAGAAGTCTTTGTTTGCATCTTATTGAGGGCAAAGGTTTGAAGATTATGATATACATGGGACAAATCTATGATAGGCTGCTAACAAATTAGAGGGTACAGCAAAATTAAATAGGTACTTAAAGAAGATTTGCAGTGGTTCAAGGAAAACGGCCTGGCTTTGAACCAGTAGACGATGGAAGTCCTATAGTCAGAAGACCATCTGGAAGGTAGCTGGCTCCAGAAATAACATTAAGTGATGGGATAATTCAACCAATGTCCAATGTGAAGGTTCTGGGTATTATCCTGGATCTTCACTGATCAATGAGGAGCCAGATCTCTGAGGTAGTAAAGGTGGCTTCTGCCATCTACAGAACATCCAGTACATTTATGCGTATCTTGAAAATAAAGATCTAATTAAGATAGTCCATGTTCATGCTATTAAAATCCAATCAGATGCCTTCATTTGATGCAAAATAGCGATGGGCATAAACATTTTTTTTTGTTTGTTTCATTTTGGGGTTGCCTTTGGACAGTTTTTTCCTCATTTTCAAACTTCTGTGCAGTTCGTTTCACAAATTTGCATCAATAAATTTTTTTTAATGTGCATCAGAACGTTTTAATGTGGGAAACTGTAAACACGTTAGTTCATACATAAATATGCATTAAATTATTTTTCCATACATTTATTTAAAGGCACCTAGATGAAGAAAACGTGACAAGAACATATTTGGTCAGTACTGAAGTCCTTACATGAGCAACCAACAGAGAACAGATTTTTGTTTTAGATATTTAAGGCCCTAAATGACTTTAGTCCAAGCTATTTAGCAGAACCTAGTAGTAGTAGTAGAACGTTTACAATATTATGTTCCTGTTCATTCACTGATTCTTGACAACTGCTTCTGCTAGAACCTGTATTGGAGCGTTAGATTACTTGATATTGGCAAAAGAGCCTTCTTTAGGTAGGTGTGCCCAAGGAAAAGAGAATGGTTACAAAGTAAATGATGTTCTATAAACCACGTAAAATGTGGCTTTTCACCTTGGGCTTTGATGGAGGGTATTAGAAAGGTTCAGGGAAATGGGAGGGTTCTGTCCTCTTATGATAATCTATTGAGTTCATTTATTTTTTCTTGAATATATTGTAAACCACCTTGGTTTCTCAAGGGGGATGGGATACAAATATAAATACGAAAAGAATACACAAATACGTAATCAAACTCCGGAATTAGTTACCAGAGGATGTAGTAAAAGCTGTTAGTGTAGCTGGGTTTAAAAAAAAAGGTTTGGACAAGTTCCTGGAGGAAAGGTCCATAAACCATTAAAGAGGACCCGGAAAATCCACAGCTTGCCCCAATACAAGCATTGTGGAACCTGTGTGTCTTTTTGGGACACTGCCAGATACTTGTAACCTGGACTGGCCACTGTTGGGAACAGGATACTGGGCTTGATTGACCTTGGTCTGACCCAGTATGACATTTCTTATGTTCTTATGCAACTACCTGAAGATTAGGGTTTTTTTTTCCTATTTCCTATAACCCCTTCCATTTCATCTAGCCCAGTCATCACTACAGTCCTAGTTAGGGTCAAGCAGCAATATTCTTTCCGGAACGCTTAAGTTGTGGGTCCTAAATCCAGCCACCACATGCTGCTGTTCTGCGAGGACCTGAAGATCTCGCTCTTTCACCAGAGGTTGTAAACGCCGACGCCACAGCAATCCCCAGCCAGCCCGGAAAGCGTAAGGCCTGAGCCAGGCAATTTCCTCACTTTCATGATATGCTCCTTCTCTCATTACTCTTTTTGAAATGCAGTTTCCTGAATTACATGTAGGTTTTGAATAGCTAAACAAAGACTTGGAAGGTTAACGTGCTCGTGGTTGGAATGCGCTTTTACTGCACAGAAGAAAGATTTCAAGAAATAGTGCAGGCATTCACCTTGTCCTTTACTAGTGACCTAAGTATCATTTTACAAAGTTCTTGAATGTCACTGGCTGCCATTTCAACGGTGGGACACTGGTTGTGGACAAAAAATTCAAGCTTTAGAACAGCGAGAGAAGCAATGAAGAGCTCAGTGTGTAATAGAGAGGCTGATGTTTTCAGAAAGAAAACCCGATTCTGTACAATTATCCTTTGACTGTTCCCCTTGGCAGCCGGAGGAAGACAGATTATTTTCCCAACACACTCTCTTGCAGACTGTGATCCTTGCGGTGTTCCAAGGGAAGCATCATCATCAGAGGATACAAATAAAGCTATTTACCCTCCATTTTAGGTCTTTTAGATAGCTTGATAATCTTCTCATGCTTGAACAGTGACAGTGCAATGAAATGGTGACAACAGGGTCTCCTTCTAGAGTTGCCATCAGGTTGATCCAATTCTGGATTTGTATGCAGGTGGAGTTCCAAGTTCTCTAAGAAAAGTAGGACAACGTATCCTTGTATGCTACAGGGCGCAGGCAGGACCGGTCAGCCCGTTTGTGGCGGTCTTGCGGTGAGGTGGCAAACCTATGGTTGTCTCGATTTCCCAGAACCTTAGGTTCTCAAAGTGCACCGAGAGCGATGTGTGGCAGTGCGTAGTGCTATAGGAAGCATACAGAGACGTGAGAGACAATGACGACTCAGACATTGTGACCTCATCAAAAGGAGCCCGTTGTTAGCAATGGGCCATCTTCCAAAGAAGGAAAGCACGAGGGAAACCGATCATAATAGTGCAGCAAAAGGGAAAACATGTCATAGCAAAACCAAAATAAACCAAACCAACAAAATGCATGCATGTAAAATAAAATAAGCCACTCAGTGGTACTTCCCCTTTAACTTTAATGTAGCGATACTGGACCTCTTCCCCATGGCTGAATAATCCAGTTGCCTTTTTCTTTCATTCTGTGCCCAGAACTACAGGTCGGGGACCGCACTGGTAACACACACAGACTATAATTAGCTACAAAATGAAAGTTAACTTTACTCCAGCTCTGACCCAGGAGTTAAATTTCAGGTGCTAAAAAAGCATGAGTTAAACCTTTAGGACCTTAACTTGCCTTTCAGCATTGCAGAGTAACTATTAATGTCTTCATTTAAAAAGGTACCTGCACGGATTGTACACTAATTTCAGTGCATGTTTTTAGTCTGGTTAAAATACGAATTAAAAGATGCACTAAGCCTGTAAGAAAAGTGATCCTGCTGCAGTACTTATTCCATTTATGGTAAAGTGGTTATTTCATTTAATGGTAAAGCTGATGAACTGGTTTATTGGTTGATTGTTTCTGTGGTTGCAGACAGCAAAGGTAATCTCTGCCACTTAGTGTTGCCAATGACCCTGCATTGTACGGGACAGTCTGAACCAGTCCTGGATTTATCCCATTGTATGCAAGGATCTGTAGTCCTCCCTCAAGAATGCAGGACTACATTTCCCTGCTTGCAATGGGCTACACCAGGACTGGCTCAGCTTGTCCCTTATGATATGGAGTTGTCGTGACAACCTTTAGTACTGCAACACAAAATATTCCATAATTTTTTTGTCATCTCCAAGGTGCAGAAACAGCGGTTCCGAGAATACTGGGAGGTGGAAAAATGGCCAAGAACATGCGGCAGTTATAAAATTAACAGGTCACCTAGAGAGGACGGAAAAGCAGGTGCCTATTTGGAAGCTATTTTAAGAAGACAACCCAGGCGCCTGTATGTCTTTATAAAAGCAGTCTCCTGCATAAGTGCATCTGCAGCCATTTATTCCTGCTTGCAAGTTGATGCAGCTTTACATGTGTGATATATGCACGCACAAATGTATTTTATAAAAAAATATGCACTTACTTTGCAACTCTGTCCATGCTCTTCCAAACCCCTCCTCTGAACGTGCCTACACACGGGTCACATAAAAACAAACACCTGCGCCTGCTTTATACATGGGAAGCTCCGGGATAATTTTATAAAAGCCTCTTTCTAGGGGCAAAAGCAGGTTTACCTTCAGAAACAAAAGTTTATTAAATCTACCTCTACAGTTGTGGGACGAGGGTGATCCCAAGGCCGGTATAGAACAACAACATTCTAGGTGTCTGTGGGAAAATCTCGCAACCTTTGCCTCTGCCCTCTGGCCAAGTTACAGCACACAAAGGGTCCCCAGTGATGGCGCAAAATCTTCACCACTGACCTCCAGGCAGGGCCAAACAACACAGGAATCTAATAATAATTTGGATACAATGCTCCTGTGGAGGATAATTTTATATGGGTCACCTAGGTTCATGCCATGTTACCATGGGTGTATTTAGCACCTATACAATAAAGAATTTATGTGCGTACTTTAGAGAATAGGGGCATAAAGATGGGCCTTAACTGCCTAGATTGTTCAGGCCCTGCCTCTGCTGCACACAAACTCCGCCCCTGTGTCGTGATGGGATGCACACGTGCACTTACAGAACAGCGACCACCTAGAATGTCCATGCACGCATGTAAGTCTTTTAAAATAGGGACACTCTTAGCACGCCTGCGCTCTACAGAACTAGCACCTTAATGGGCACTCCCCACGCACAAAAATAAAAAAACCCAGAAGGGCAATGAAAACAATATGACAGAGGGTAATTTCATAATCGGACGCCTCATTTAAGGCAGCCAAAAAACACCTATTATAGTAGGTGCCAAGTCCCTTTTATAAAATACTAGCATCAGTGGCCAAAAATGCGCCTTGATCTAAGGCATAATTACTTACACTAGAGCCCTGGAGCTGGTACAAATGTCTGCACCGAGATTTCTAAAAAGCGCAAGTAAATGATACCATTTTATTTTTTATGCACGCACTTGTGGGCTCCGCCGAAATGCCACTATGTGTGAGTTCACAGTGAATTTGAAACCTACATCATTCCAGTTTTCTGTAAATTTCACATTTCCTCCAGGCGTTACAGCTCCACCTGCCTCTTTGGCCTCTGCCGAGGCCATAAGCAGAATGATTTACCTGGTGTATGTTCTCGGTATAGTACTAACAAAGAAGGGTGAGGGGCGGAAGGAGATGTTCAGGAAAAGAAAAGTCACTGGCATGTACTAACCCTGAAAGTACGTAACGATTTACTGTATATGAAGTTATTTTTGCCTCTGAAGGCATCAGATTACCATACTATTCCCTCTTGGGATCATTATTTCCCCCACTGCCCAAGTGACGCTTTAGTGCAACTATACAGTGCAATAATGCAAATGTTCCACTAGAGGGCATCCTATTTATTTTAATAAGGGCAAACTTGAGAAGCAACAGTAGGAGCTCCGTTCCCTTTCAGATCCACGAGAACAGCCTGGGCTTAGTAAAATCAGCAGGTGCTCTGCTTAGAATGTGGAACAGGACCTTTAACTTAGCCAGGTTTCAAGTTATAAAACAAAACAGTTCAGATACTTCTTCAGACACAATGACAGAGAAACAGAGAAACGTGACGGCAGAAAAAGACCACATGGCCTATCTAGTCTGCCTTTCCATATCAGCTACAATAGTCCCTTTTTTCCCTTTAGAGATCCTCTGTTTGTCCCATGCTTTCTTGAATTCAGATACTGTCTTCGTCTCTACTACCTCCACTGGGAGACTATTCCATGCATCTACCACTCTTTCTGTAAAGAAATATTTCCGAATCTATCTCCTTTCACCCGCATCCTATGTCCCCTTGTAGCCAACTGTTCCATAAACTATGACTGGACACCCAGCAGGAGTGAGGGGAATCCTCCTCTGAGTTTGCAGACCAGTGTGCAGGGCACATGAGCCATAAAAGATTACTGTTATAAAGTAAAATAGTATTTTAATGATTAAGCAACACTGAACTGCTGTGGACTTCATCTAATAAACATTTCCGAAACATACCATTCTTCCTTTCCTCTTCGCAAAAGTGTTTGGTACTTAAATGGCAAACTGGCCCCCTCCTTGGGATTATTATTATTTTTTTTAATAATAAATTCAGTTGAGCTAAGCTACCTACTAGTGCCAGCTACTTTGTAAAGTACCTTGCAAAAACACTTTCCGAACCCATACTGCAAATCTGCCATACAAAAACAGTAATAAAGTTGTTGCTATTTGAGTCCTAGCAGTTAACTATAAAACGCAGAACCCCAGAACAGCATTTTCCAATCTTTTCAAGTTCAATGCATGTTCACTTCAACAAAAACTGTGCATCACACCAGCCTATGCAAAGAGGAGACTCTCACGTCCAAGAAAACAAACCTAGGGAAGCCCTGAAAGCCCCACTAGAGACTGGAAGACATCAAAGGAGTGGGGTCAGAAAAGAGAAGAGGGCAAGATGCTGTGTCCAGCGTGTGGGGTTTATGGTTTGCTTTTATTCGATATACCACCTTTCTTAGAAATATGTCAAAGTGGTTTACAATTAAAATGTAAATACAAAAACTGAAAAGAACTCCAAATTAATATGATGGTAAAACGGTAGTGTGTTGGGACATTTGCAGTAGAAAGCAGGGCTAGCTATCCATGCCTGATAATTCCCACACTCATACTGTATTTGGGCATCGTGCATGACTCCAAAGCTCTCAGAAAGGAGTTCCTGCATGTTTAAGAGTCACCCCTAGGCAAGACCAGACCGCAGATCCCAGAGAGCGGGACTCGGGGGTGCCAGAGACCCCAAAGGCTGGAGAGCCAGAAGAAGAACAGAGGAAACGCGAAGTGGAACTCCTCCAAAAGCATGTACACATGGCCCTAAAGGAAGCTGGAACAGGCTCCTCTTCTCCTAAGCAGTTGCCGATGCCTAAACCCTGGTCTGGTCCCTACCTGCTGCAGGATGCTGAGAGCAGAACTCATCCTGTGTTGGGCAGCACCTCGGCATCTGACCATGAAATAAGCAGCAGAAAGGGGTGGGCCACTTGGACCATGGCAGGACCAATATTTTACCCAACACAACATCAGCCACTAGGGAGTTTGGAGGTGGGGCCAAAATTGGTTTGTTTGGCCCCTCCAACTAAAAAGGTGTTTCGCTGCTTCTGAACAGCGGCGATTCCTCCTTGGCACACCTCATCAGCTCTGAAGGCACACCAGCATGCCATGTCATAATAGTTGGGAAACACTGCCATAGAATACCAATATACCTACTAGAAAAACACACCAAGTCACACTGCTACAGATTCCTACATCGAAAATAAATGTGGCTAGCAGAATACCTCATCTCTGCCAAACAGAGTGAGCCTCAGCAAATGAGAAATGAACACCCAGAGAGAGAAGTCAAACTCGGCATGAACAGCAACACTGGAGACATAGGCACAGAGATGCATAGTCCAGAAGCCACTCACTCCAGTCTCTCCCTACTTAACTCAAATCCCTGCTCACCCAGTTCCTTTCTCCCTACCCATTCAGGCTCAGTTTCCCAAGCCTCACTCACCCAACCTCTTACTTCTTATATGCCCCCCTTAATTTCCCAGAATCTTACCCTACCCATCCATGTCCCATTCCCCACTTTCTCCACCCTTAATCTTCCAGTCACAACTCGCCCCTTCCTCTCAGTTGTTGCACTCCCCACCAAACGTTCCTGTGAAGCTGTGTAGGAGTCTTCTGCCTAGGGGACTGTTGTAGTTGTTGATATGGAAGGACAGACTAGATAGGCCATGTGGCCTTTTTCTGTCGTCATTTTTCTATGTTTCTAGGCCTATGCCGCTGTTGCAATATCGCTGCACTTCCCCCCACTGTTAAGCGCATGGGTGGACTGCCATGCAGCTTTGCAGGAAACTCTGCTCCCCACCCAATCCACCTACCTAGTCCCTGCCAATCCGCTTCCACTGCCAGTCAGTCCCCACGCTGCTATGCCATTCTATCTCCTACCCCCAAATCCCCAAGGTGCCGTGCTCTCTCAGAGTCCACTCCAAGCCCTAAGAGAGATTTTTCCCTTCCTCCCTCTCACATGGCTCACTACTTGACAAGTTATTTCAACTGCGTTATGCACTTCAGATTTCTAGAAGGCCCCAAGTGGTTCAAACCACAGGGGAAGGAAAGCACTAGGAGAAGGCGTGGTGATATTTCTTCCGTCCTACACAGGCTGAATCAGGAGGAAGGATAAGCAATGATGATTTAATTTCAGGGCAGGCATTCTGCTTTCTTCTCCTTCATCTTCCCTCCGCTTCCTTGTTTCTGCAGAGTTGTCGTTGATAAAACTGCTGGGTTACAGCTAGTCAGTTAGACCAAAGCGAGCTTTTTGGAGAAGGGCACATGAGGAGGAGGTGGGGTGGGGGGGGGGGTGGGCAGGAGACAAATGATGCCTTGAGGAGGGAACAGGAAGCAGATCATGCAATGCAGAGCAGGATCCTGATGTACTAGCACTCTTAAAAACATGTCGTGTAGGCGGCGTGCAGCCCGGGCTGCTGCTGGCGTCCTCCTCACACTTCTGGGGCTGTACCTGTGCCAGGTATCTAAATGAAAGAACTGGCACCTGATTGGAGCATGTGGTCTCCGAGTGGTCCATGCTTCAGCAAGCATCGCTTGACCAGACTTCGCAGCGTTTGGTTACACTTGTAACTAGACCTTGTATGAATGGTTGAAAAATCAAGAGTGCTTGGTCCAGACCAGGTGGTTGACCACCCTACCTGAGTTCTAGGCCATGATTCACTATGGCTTCTGCATCTGCGTGAATCAGGCTTTTAGAATGAAAGTAGTGGGAGTCAAAAGCATTTTTACCATGTATAATGTATAATTGTACATAGCCGCTGCTATATTTTCACTATTATTATTACAATATTTATATCACACCTATCAAATGATCATCTACAAATTAACACACGTACTTAAGGTCAACATGATACAAAACCATAGAAATAAAACAGAACTAATACGCAAAACTTTATCCAAAATAAATTCAGTTCACTGTTCATGCTCCAGAATGTTCCAAAAGACTCACAGTCCCATTACGTGGTTGTGTAATTAGCCCAGTTCTTCATGGTAAAATCGCAATTTTAACATCACCGACTTATCTTGCTACTGCTCTCAAATCACTGGTGGTCAGCAAAGTCCTGACACATTAAATCAAACTACTAGCCACAATACTTGGCCCCCAGCACAAACATGGGTCTTCAAAAATACCAGATGACAACTCCAACAACGTCAGGCCTTGGAAGATCATCAATGACTGCCTCAATTATGCATATAAAAGCCCAGTTTTGCATGTAAATCACTAAAACACTGTTATTTGCAAGTATTGATGGCACGTAACTTTGGGCAGCTCCATATAAAATTGTCCTCTATAAGCACATCTAGGAACTTTCTGGGATTTCACCTGAAAATTCTGGGGATTTGCAGAAATTTCTAGGAGTTTGGGGGGGGGGGGGAGTGTGGTAAGACACAAGAAGGCTGGAGACAAGGGCCTTCCTGTTTACTGCTCAAGGCCCTCGATCCCTCACAGGAGAAAAGGTTTGTAGAAGGGAACAAATCAATTGTGTTTTCATCTGCTGTGTCCCTTCAGTCCATCGCTCCCCTTCTAAAGTCATGCCAATAATCAGCATGCGGGGAGGGGAGGTAGAACATGAAAGGTGGGATTGGAGAACGGAGCAGAAGTTTGTGTCAGCTTCAACCTCAGCTCCTACCCTCCATCACAACAGGAAGAAACAGAAGAGGGAGGGTTGGAGCAGACTTGGTGGCTTGCAACTCTCTGTAGTCTCAGGACTCTGGATTCGGCTGAGGATAGAGTAGGGGAGGAAGAAGACGGCACCACCCCATTCCACAAACCAGGGAGCTATAAGTGGTTTATCTAGGAGGGTGAGTTAAGACTGTGCTGGAGTTGGGCCCGGGCAAACAGCCAGAGGGAAAAGGAGGAGAACCAAAACTGTTCCTGGAGGGGGAAAGGGGAGAGAAGGGAGTGAGAAAGTGTAAATTAACCGAGGGGGAAGATGGGGGATGGGGAAAAGAGAAAAAAGTGATGTACACTCTTCCTCTCATCCCCCAACTCACACACCCCAATGAAAACCAATCTAAGGATAACAACTGCTCAAAAAGTTCCCAGATACTGTATGCTTAAGAGATGCAGATACCTGAGGTGCCAAAGATACAAAAAGGGGTGGCGGGGGAGAATCTTTAGTGCATCTGTCTTATAACAAATAGGTTGTTCCCTATTTACTGTCCCCCATGTTTCTTTTAGAGACCTCTCTTAACAATCCCCTACACTTTCACAAGCTAAAGTGGCCTACTGTGTCTTTCCCCTATACGCTCCACCATCTTTGTTACCTCGTCTTAGTTTACTTTGTCTTTTTCGAGACAGAGAGTGTCCAGAACCGTACAAACATTCACGATGGACTTGCATAGGGAGGTGATGTTTCCGTTTACCTTTTCTTAGTTCCCAACATTCTTTGGGCCTCTTTGATCCCCGTTTCTAAAAATGAGTTAACATTGGTTAGTTTTATTGCTTCAGTCTCATCCTGTATTAATCAAGTGAAATTATTGTTTTGGCTTAGTTCTTCTAAGGAGTAATTTTATAAAGCTTTTTCTGTGCGTGGAAAAAGAGGCTTTTATGAAAAGCACACCACCACACCTCCATGTAAAATTACACACTCAAAGTGTGCATCTACTCAGCGGCATTCCCAGCCCCCTCGGCCCCCGGGTCGGGCACCCCCCTTGCGGATGGTGCTTCCCTCCCCGAGGCACAGTGCACCCTGCTCACATTTCTGAGACAGCGTGGCAAACTTACCTTAAAGCCGGGTGGCCGGGAGAGAAGAGCTTCCAGGCCTGGATTGAAGACACTGCAGCAAGCCACCCGGCTTTAAAGTAAGTTTGTCATGCTGCCTCGGAAGTGTGGGCCCCGAGGGGCTGCACTCACCGCTGCACCCTTGGTACGCCACTGCATCTACTTGTATGCGATCGGCGTATAATAGGAATCCCTGGGTGTGTAGTCTGGATGGAGAAGAGGCAGCGTTGTAGCATACACATGTAGTTTATAAAAGACGTGGGTATATATGTGGAGTGCACGAGGAAGGTGCAAATTTGTGCAATGGCATTTACATGCTATTGGAGCTGGTTCGGACAGCTTATTTTGTTTAGGTACATAGGCGCCCCGTTACAAAACCAGGCCCCACAATCACGACATACGCAAGCACACACAAAGTTAGCTTCCTCTTTCTGGGTTTAAGGACTTCACAAGAACATCGACAACTATGCAGAATAGTAGGGCCAACAAAGAGAAATGTGGAAAGGTGAATGAACAGATCCGAACGTGGTTTATTAATTCCACGTGGAAACTCTTCTCCTTTGCAATACTATTGAACACACAAAAGCTCTCGGAGTACAAGTAGCACCTTTTTAATTTTTTTTTTTTTAAACTATGACACGTTTGAGTTTTTTTGGTTAAAAACAAGCCACAGTCTTAACCTCCTCCTGACAAGCTGTGGTGGTTTAGTTACAGTTCAAAAACACTTTGATCCAAGGTGAGCTAGAAGTCTGGACTCACAAGCCCCGTACTTGAGGGGAAACAAAGTCCAAATAATGATTCTGCTCCTCAAACCCCATTCCCGGTCTGCCCACGGCCCCCCTTCTTCCCACTCCACCATCTAAAACCAGAGCAATCCACCTAGGTCTGATTTACGTCGCCCTCCGCATTCACTCTCTATAGAGAAAAAAAACTTGGTAAATCAGGCCTATAAGCACTATGTGAATCCCCACTTGATTTTATTTTATTACAGCGTCTCCAGGGGGCTTGCTGAGAACTATGCTTTTTCTCAGTCTTACTAAGCCCACCTTGCAGGAACTTTCCATTACAGTTCATTTAGTAGCCTAGTATTTTAGAATCCGCCTAACAAGAAACAAGGCTTTTTTTTTTTTTTGCTACGGTTGATGCTGGTTTTCTTAGTTTTTTTTTTTTTTTTCTTCTTATAATAAACATATGACTCAAACTTAAAATGTCATGTCTGATAGGGAATTCCCCAGCACTCTAGATTTCTTCTGCAAAGCTGCATGACTAGGCTAACGCCGTGCAGCGGTCACCCCGCGCCTAGAAAGCTGTACCAGCTTAGGTGGAATACACAGCGCCTTTCCCGAAATCATTTCAAAGGTTACACCAATCACGAAAGTCACTTTTTGTTTCCCTTTCAGTCAGAGAGCTGAAGTGAGTGGCAGGATTAGCAACTATAGACAGAGACCCATTTCTGGACTTTCTTTCAAAGGAAAAATGACATCTAACGTCTGAAAGCATGTTTCCTTGGGGCAGATGGTTCCCTCCTACCTGTGTTCTGTACAACACAGTATCTCCACAGTGGCCCGATTACTCAACATCAGCTGATCACCTGACTAATGCTTGGGGAAAGAAAAAAAAAATCAGCTGACCACCCTTGCTATCTGGCTTTGGTTTAATTGCTGTCTCCATAGCGTTTTATCATGTGAGCCAGGACTAAAGCAGCTCTCATTGCTTCAGAAAAAAAAAAAAAGGGAAATGGGCCCCTCGTTCCCACCCCTTCCTTCTCCCCCCCCCCCATTGTTCCTTTCTTTCTCCTTAACTGTTTGAAGGCTGAGGGGGTCCCAGCAGGGAACTCAACATCTACAACACTGAGAAGCATTTTCCTCCTCTTTGAACAAGCTGTCTAGCCCCGCTTCTCCTCCTAAAGTTTGGTTTCTTTAAGGCAGAGGGTGGGGGGGGGGGGGGGAGGCAGTAAGGACAGAAGAGGGAGAGAAAAGGCACCACATTCCTCAGCTCTCAGTCAGTCCTGGCAGGCTGTCAGGCATTTCTCAGTTCACAGAACATAAACGCATTAGTCAGAGCTGGGAGACCACACACTTTGTACCACTTCCAGGCTCCATCCAGCTGAGCCATGGCAAGAAGGGGGCTGGTACCACCTCCCCACTTCTACTCAGGCTTTGCCAGCTTCCGTGAAATGAAAGCGACCAGTTAACACCAGCAGAATTGGAGCTGGGCTCCCAGCTAGTGCCCTTTTTTCCAGGGCAGGCTGCTCAAGTTCTGTTTTTTTTTTACCACACCGCAGGTATGGACATGTAGTTCATATTTCCCTCAGGTAAGGAGGGCCACAGGTTCATGCATGCTGTGTGCAAAACCTGGACTGGATCAGCCCTCTCCTGAAAATATACGAAGCAAACTGGGAACCGTACATTATAAAGGACATTTCCTTGTTTCATTTTTGTTTCTTGGATTTTTATGATGTCTTCAATGATAATTTTCTTGTACAATCTTTATGACTGTGAAATATTTGAAATTTCAATTAAAGAAAAATTTACAAAGGCAAACTAAAAACCGCAGCCAAAGATGCTGGGTGACTCTGTGGAAGGTGACTGTGTGGGATTCCCAGCGACTGGGACATTTTGGAAAGGAGAACTGGAGGCCGGGAAAGCAGTTTCATTCTCCAGACACACATTATTCCCCCCCCCCACCCCCGTGCCTCTGTCTCCCTACCTTGCAAATGCTTGGCTTTCTCCTCAGCAATGCCACAGTCAAATCCAGCTCTGGTTTTCTTTTTTTTTCGGCAGCCAGAATCCGTTGTCAGCTCTGAGGATGAAAGAAAAAAACCAAAACAGAAAGGAAGCTTAAAAAATAAGGAAAAGAGAGATTTCGACATAAAGCCCTACATCTGATCCAAATGACCTCATCTTTCCTCCATCTGGTCCCTGGTCTGTTCTGCCCGTCCCCTTTCCCCTTAATCTGCTGCCTAGAGCACTTCAGGACTGCACATACCCAGGCGTGAGGAAATGTCAGCCCTTAGCGGGTTCTCCTCACCTCTGCACATGCTGTCTGTTCTCCATTCACAAGAGCATCAGCATGCAACACCTACCCCCCCCCCCCCACCGCCGCCAACCACATCACAGTCCCCTCCCCTCCCATCACCAGCAGCAGCCTGACCCCAAATTCCCCCACTCAGCAGAGGGACCGTCCCCGATGGCACTCTCTTGGCTACCCTAGCAGATTTAAGTGGGAGTCACAGCTCTGCCATTTGCCCTGGGATTTCTGCTAGGAAATTCCTAGCTTTAAGTCCGAAAGTCTGATATTACATGTCAGAAAGCCACCCTTTTACTATTTCTGAGTGCACATGACTCAATTTCAGTTTCTCTGTGGGTTCTGTGGTTGCTGGTGCTTCATCATAGTAAAAAGAAAAAAAAAAAAAAAAAAAGGTTAATGCTTTCCTTTGAAGTCTGCATCTAGCAACACCGGCTCAGGCATCAAGGGCTTAGTAGCTATATGGAACAATTTTCCTATATGCCTGCAAATCTGCAAAGTCCGCAGGGACTTTTGCCATGAACTTTGCACTAAATTCTCAAAGGGAAGTCTGCATTTATTTCTTCGCTTTTTTATAGCGTCTGTTCCAAAAGAGGCTACAGAAATGGTGTGCATATGAAAACCAGAATTACTATCAATACTGTAAATACAGGCAATCAATAAAAGCCATCGCAACCCATAAACAGATCTAAATATCCATCTTTTGCTACTTTTTTTTTTTTTTTTTTTACAAAACAGAAAAGTGTCAATCAATCACTTTCAACACTTCAGGAAGAGCATTTTGAAACGTTGGAGCCACACAAGGAGCACTTCCTGGTATCGCTTAACCTCACCCCTGAAGGAATATGCAATAAAGTCTTTTGGGCTGAATGCAGAGTCCTAACTGGCAGATATTTTTGCACACATGTTCTCAAATTTGGGGAGGGGGAACACATCACATACGATTTTAATACTTAAATTGTTAAATTACACACATTGTTCCACTAGTAACCAATGGTCAATGTCTTGGGCGTCACCTTAATATACTCCCATAATCTGGTTCCCTTCACGAATCTAGAAGCTGTATTATGCAACCGCAATCTACACAACTGGAGCTTGGTAAACCTACAATATAGTGGAATTACAATAATCTATTTGGTTTGTTACCAGTGCATGAAATACTGAACATAAGAACGTAAGAAATGCCACACTGGGTCAAATCCAATATCCTCTTTCCAAAAGTGGCCAATCCAGGTCTCAAGGCGGGATAGAGGTGATATGATTGAGATGTTTAAATACCTCCGTGGCATAAATGTTCAGGGAGAGAGCCTCTTTCAACTGAAAGCAAGTTCTGCTACGAGGGGACATGGGATGAGGGTGAAGGGAGATAGATTCAGGAGTGATCTGCGGAAATATTTCTTTACGGAAAGAGTAGTGGATCCATGGACTAGTCTCCCAGTGGAGGTGGAAGAGATGAGGACAGTAACTGAATTCAAAAAAGCATGGGACCAACACAGAGGATCTCTAAAGGTAAAAAGTGGACTGCTGTAGTTGTTGATATGGAAGGACAGACTAGATAGAAATATGATGACAGAAAAAGACCACATGGCCTATGTATCTATGTATCTACCTGGCAGGTTCCCAAAAAGATACACAGCGACTGGGACACTCAGGTAACAAGTTCTTTTCAGCAAACTTCCCTGTACACAGGGAAAGGTGACTCCACCTCCCCCCTCCGCAGCCGCCACGGTTACTTTATGCAGCCCCAGAGGTGACATCATCCACCCGTGACCCCTCCCTGCTTTCACCGGAAAGTGCCATGTGGTCTGACCCCACACGCAAGCAACCAGGCTAGCCAGAGGGCGAGTAACATGGATCCAGGCACTGGATGGAAATGTACCAACAGAATGGAATTGGCAGAAAGCCAGTCCCAATGACAGAGGCCAATGCAGGCAAAACGCACGCACACAGGCATCCTTCTGGCTTTTGCTGTCACCTTTTCTACCTGTCTGGCCACCTTAAGATCATCAGAAACAAACAATCACCCCCAGGTCCCGCTCTTCTTTCGTGGGCAGAGGTACTCCACCCCCTATATTGTACCGCTCCCCTGGATTTTTGCAGTCTAAATGCATGATCCTGCATTTTATTAGAGTTAAATCTCAGCTGCCAGATTCTAGACCATTCTTCAAGCTTAGCTAGATCCCTCCTCATGTTATCTACACCTTCCTGGGTGTCTACTCTATTGCAGATTTTGGTATCATCCGCAAAGAGGCAAACCTTACCCAACAGCCCTTCTGCAATATCACTAACAAAATTCTTAAAAAGAATCGGACCAAGCACAGATCCCTGGCACGCACCACTGGTAACATCCTTCTCCTCAGAATAAGCTCCATTCATCTGTACCCTTAGTCACCTCCCACTCAACCAATTTCTAACCTAGTCACTCTCTTTAGGGTCCATCCTTAGGATGCTTAATTTATTTATAAGTCACCTGTGTGGAACGGTGTCAAAGGCTTTACTGAAATCTAAGCACACCACATCTAGGGTTCTCCCTCCGTCCAACTCTCTGGTTGCCCAGTCAAAGAAATGAATTAGATTTATCTGACAAGATTTGCCTCTAGTAAAACCATGCTGCCTCGGATCCTATTGGACTCAAGAAACCTCACTATCCTCTGTTTTAGCAGCATTTCCATTAATTTACTCACCACAGAAGTCAGACTAACTAGCCTGTAGTTCTCAATGTCATCCTTACTTTTGCTTTAAAAGCTTTCAAGCCTTTATAAAGCTAGCCAAGGGAAAATAAGCATTTGTGCGCGCGCGTTCCCATAATAGGCACATATGCATATACTTTATAAAATAGGCATATAAGTGCCAATCACCTCCCACGTCCTCTATTCTGTGCCCCACTGGGCACACCTACATGTATATTACATCGAACTGAGGCAGACATTAGGGGAATGCATTAGTTGGAAACAGAGAAATGGCAATAGCAATTCCCACGTTTTATATTGTTTTCAGAATAAAACAACAGAACCCCGCCCCCGAAAAACAAATTCAGGATTTTTTTTTTGTATATTAATAGAGTACACTTTTGCTCAATAGTGCGTCTATTGATGAACAGTCTCATTCATTACGAGTGTGTCACACACTCCATCACCGGCAGGAAGAAATCCAAGCATATTGACTGCCTCCACTTGCCCCATCAAACTGCTCTGACAGCCTCACGGTCCATAGTGCTATATCAAGTGCTACAAAACCCACATGCGTATTTTTAGCCATTGAGTGTGGAGCATTTTTCAGACCCCCCAAAATTTGCCCATATTGTCTACACTCTCTTTGTGTCCCCTTCAGAGACTCCAAAGAAAAGCAAATATATCATTTTATGCTGCTGTTTTTTTCATTTGCCAATATTCGAATTACATATTTCTAGATTTATACCCCCAGATGCATCATCTGAAATCTCACCCTCCGGTTTTCAATCTCACTCTGTAGCCAACAGAAATTTTGTATGGACTGACATTTCCAGCTTTAGCCACGGTTTTTATTTTATGTTTAAAATTATTCATTTTTCGCAAGCTGAAGGCATCACGATAGGATTGCTGTGATCACTGACATAGCAAGCCATTATGCAAACTAATTTTATTCAGCTTACATTTGTTACTCCGCAATCCAAAGAAAGATGATATCACAGCAAAGCAAAATTCCAGGCCCCAGACGACATTCAGTGAAATCTCTGTGTGAGACACTGGGATAGGTTGCTGCATTTTGATGGTTACCATGCCTGAGCTTTAAGGGAAAATTTGTCCGCTATTTACATTTTTTGGTTAGCAAATTAAGAATTTAAACAGGAAGAAATCTACCAGAGATATAAAGCAAGTGGCTATCCTAACGAAGCCTAATAGGTTATTCATGATTCCAGACAAACATGTGCGTGACGGTCGTCTCCGTTTGCACAACAAAATGTGTCATATGATCCCTTAACACTGGGGAATTCTTCAAGCAGGAAAAAAGTTTTCCATGAAAGCGCAAGATTTGCGTGCGCCAGAAATGGGAATTTTAGAGATTTGATGGTGTCCTCTATAATCTACTTTTGTACATTTTGTGATGGAGTTGGCTATGACGGTTTATTCTGCAAAATGTCATTAAAACTAAAAGAATTGACATGCCTAAAAGCCGAGCTAGCATTTAAATCAAGGCATTTTCAAAACTGTAGATCGAAATTTGTGATCTCTGACGGTACTTCTCACCCTTTTTCATTCTGTGGTATACCTCGGTGTTCATTCAATCCTCGCAGCACACCAAACTTTTGCATGATCTTTAAACCTCCCTCCCTCCCACCGGTGGAAGGACAGAACATTTTTTTTTACCCATGTTCCTCATTCTGCTGGTTTCAATCTGATGCCTGAATATATGAGGCAGAATTACAGCATCTTATACTTTGTCAGACTGAAGACAGCCAGGAGAGAGGCGCACACCTAGAACGGGCCGCTCTCCTTTGCCAGCGGAAAGGAAAGAGGGAGGGTAAAATTCCCTCTTCCTACAAAAAAGAAGGGAGTCCAGTGGACTGTCTCCATGGAAAATTGTAGAATTGACTCTCAGACTATACATAACACATTATTTAAGTTTTGTTGGTTACCACAAAATAATTTTGAGTCCAATATAAAAACCTCACAGGGCTGGTGGGTACGCTCTGCCTACAAGAGAAATAAGCATGTACTAGAAAAAAAAATATCCAGCACAATTCAACTACGTATTTCCAACATGTAGATTCTGTGAAGGGCTTACATCCAGATTAGATGTTTGCAATTGGGCTCTAATACATCCAGTTTACTTCAGAAGATATAGCGCTAATAGATCACTGTCACATATTATAAATCGTTATATTGAAAATAAAATGTTTTTTTTCTACCTTTTTTTTTTTTTTTAGCTGGGTGGGATTTTTTCCCCTAATTGTGTTGGTCCCAGTCCTTGGTTTCCTTCTTGTCCGTTTTCTCCTAACTTCTTCTCCAGACTGTCCTTTCAGTTGTTACTTTTCTGCTTTTTTGCTTTATTTTTATCATTTCCTCTCAATCGTTTTGTTCTTATTGCATTTTCCTCCTTTTCTTTCTTTTTTTTTTGTACCTCTGAATCTTTCCCTTACAGCATCATCTCGTCAAACCTTATGCAATTGCATTTCACTTCCTTCACTTCTTTTCTTTACCAACTTGCGCACTCCAGTTCTCTCTTAACATTTGATCCTCTTGGGTGTCCCTCTACAGTAATTAGGATGCTTCTCTATCAATCTCCTGCTTTCTGGTTTGTTTCTTCGCCAGTAGCCAACCCCCATCCGCTGCACTTTGACTCTAGGACAGAATAGGAAGGGGTTTAAGCAGCTAAGGTAGACCTGCAGTGTCTGCTCAAGTCCTATTCATTTCCCTCCAATCTCTGAATGACAGCAGGGGAGGGACAGATTAGGAAGCAGAGAGGCTCTTTGCTCTCTTTACTCCAAACTCACTCTTTCCTCTCCTGTGTTCTCCAGAGGAAATTCTGAAAACCAGCGGGGCAGGTGCAAAGTCCATGGGTACTTTGCCCTGCGGACTCTGCACCAGTTTTCATAGGGAAAGACTTTCCTTTTGAAAATTGTCCAGGAGAAAAAAATATTTGCAGAGATTTACACCTAGTTTTTTTAACGGGTGCTTTTTCCATGAAATATGAATGCACTACGTTCTGAAAATGCAAAACCGTCTGGTTCATCCCCTCCCTGACCTTGTTCTACTGTGGTGTGAGAAAGTCTTGCATAGGCAGTGCCGAATTGACAGTTTTCAGTTGTTTGGATCAGAGGGACAAAATACGTTACAATTTACAACCCCTTCTGTATGCTATATTCTTCCCTTTTGTCTTTTGTACAAATCTGATAAATTTGCCATGACTTGAGTGTTCTTTTATGATTGTTTAATATCTATGTTCGTTGGTTGTGAACCTATGGACAAAGATGCAATGTGTGCCCAAAACATTGTTGTGTTTTCTGTTCCGTGTATATTGGCAGCATGCATGTTTTATTCTTAATTTCATTAGGTAGCTGTGAAAAGGACATTTTTTTGTTGTTGGTGGCCATTAGTACTTGAAGGGCCAGCCCTTCCTCTTTCTCACCAGACGACATCTGTCTGGCATGGAGTGGACCAGTTTGACAAGGTGTTCTCATGTTATGATGTGATTCCAGGCTGCAATCAGTGACTCAATCAGTTCTTGCTTGGTCCCCACTGCTTCTTGGTGATCTCAACTGATGCCTTGTACCAAAGATTCTCAATCAGGTTGAGATCAGGCGATTGAGCTAATCAGTCAATGGTCTGAACGCCATTTATTTTCTTCCAGTTGGCGACAGTTTTTGCTCAGTGGCAAGGTGCATTGTCATCCTGGAAGAAATATCTGCCAGGAAACAGTTGCTCAGCTGATGGCAGCATGCACCTGCAGAATTCCTATGTATCTCCCTGTATTCACCATCCCATCAATGACATGGAATCTTCCAACACCACTGGCTGCCATGCATCCTTAGATCACGACCTTGGTTGGATGCTTCACAGAGATAGTCAAGCATTCTGGTTTGTACTCTTCATGAGGAAACCTCCTCACATAGGTTTTGCCCTGGTCACCCAGAATGCAGAAGGTACTTTCGTCGCTGAACAGAACTTTCTCCCAGTCAGCCTTGCTCCATTTTTAAGTACTTGGATGCCCACTCTGTTCCACGGTTAGTAGCAGCTTCCTCCGTGGCTTACAACCCCTCGACCCGTACTCCAAGAATCGTCTCCTCAAAGTGGAAGTGCAAACTGCAACGGAACATGTCTCCTTCCATTCCCGCAGAAGTTCAAGGGAGGTTAGCTTGCAGTTGCTAAGAGATGTCCTTATCAAGGCCCCGTCTTCCCTCGTAGTTGACTTTTTAGGCCAACCGCTACAATGTCAGTCCTGTGAATTTCCCGTCTCCTTATGCTTCTGCAGAATGTGGACAACTGTGCTCCGATTATAGCCGACCTTGCTGCAAGCTGGAATACTCCTCCTCATGCACCACCCAGACCCAGTCCTCCTTTAATAGAACATGCGACCTCTTCTCCATACCAAGACGTTGAGCATCAGGTGCGATATACACCAGTTGATCCACATTAAATTCAAACTCTGTGTGCTGCCAAAATACCATGCACTGATTGGCTATCAAATATGATTTCCTATTGGCTGAGGAAGCACAGTATTCTGTTGGTTCATTTTGATCCCGCTTTGACACAGAATTCAGTTGATTGTACTGGGATATCGTTTCCTCATGACAGCTATACAAAAGTTCAGAGACAAGTAATTTTGCATGCAGAAATGGCTGCTGAATTAAATCTGCAACAAAACAGACCAGGATTCTGCCACAGAATTTGGAAAGATTGTTAAAATAAAACAGAGAATAGCTTGATCATGCAGCCCATGCAAGACTTTTACACACCATTGTAGCTTCTTTTTCCTATGGGTAAAAAATATGTCCACCATTTATCCCACACATACCTTTATGTGGGGAAATGCTGGGCAATTTTTAGGCTCTTTTGGGAGCATATCTGTAGCATTGTTGGTCTTCCCCTTATTTTGTAGTCTATGACCAGAGTAAAAAGTCATTCACTTTTTCAATAACGATGATTTCTTAAACTATATATTATTCTTTTTCAAGCGCATCTTGACATATGCATTTACTTGGGTGAAAAAAGTGCCCAGTATTGAAAGGAGCTGTCTTGGTAGCGTCAGTAGTAACCCAACAAATCTTATACTTTAAACAATTCCTACCAATGGCTGGCTAAAATTTCTCTGGACAATCTATTGGCTGGACAAAATTTATCGAGTTAAAAAGAGGAACCAGGAAATTTCGCATTCTGAGGATGTGGCTTCGGGTTCAGACACACAGCATTGACCACCAGCCCTATCCAGCTATAGGTTAACTGTGGATAACTTTGGTTACAAGAAGGCACCATCCTACAGTTAACCTAATTTTATACAAATTAACAGAGGGCCCGATATTCAAAGGCATTTACATGATTTGCAGAACTGTTGTAGAACGTAACTTGCATTTAGCACGACGACTAATGTGCGGTAAGTGCAAAGCTTCCGCAATAATGGTCAGTGGCATGGTCTGCATGTTCTTGCCAAGTATCATGCAGATGTGCTTCCTGACATACAGTGCAATTAACACAGGTGCACTTAACTCTAGTAGGCGCCAACAACAAGTAAAAAGAGGGGGCCCACTCCTCTGACATGTACACCCAGACACAAGGAGTCCTACAGGGTTCGGCGCTCTCCTCCCTATTATTCAATCTATACATTAAACTCATTTGCTCCCTCATAGTGTCCTTTGGCATACATCATCATATAGACGTGGATGACATTATGTTATATGCCCCCTTCTCCATTGGGAAATCCAACTACGCCAAATTACTAAACTGTTGTGACACAGTCTCCCAGTGGCTCTCTAGGCACAACCTCATGATTAACTGTAAAAAAAACTGAAGTATTATTCAGAACCAGAGACCAATCATTCATCCCACCACCTACCATGAACATCACGAATGCAGATTCTTGAGGTAAAACAGGAGATTCGATACCTGGGTATCACCATCGACCAGCAACTAACTATGCACTCCCACATCAGCTACATCACTAAATCCATCTACCACAAGATAAGAACAGTCCATTACATACGCCCGCTACTTGACCCAACAGACTTCCGTACCATTTTTCAAGCTCCCATCTTCCCACATTTTGATTATTGTAATATTATCTATCAAGGGCTACCCAAATATGCACTGCATCCTCTCCAAATGGTCCTAAATACTGCAGCACATACTCTACAAGGATCACACAGATCAGATAACATTATACCGACACTAAACCATTACACTGTTTACTGATAGTGCATCGCATATGATACAAGGCCCTCATATTTAAAATCCTACACAAATTGTCCGCCGACTCCCTCACAACCACCATCCACTGGACTCCTCAGAACAGACAAAGATGAAGTGGAATGAGAAACACCTTTTTAATGCCTACAGCAAGTATAAGAAGAACCAGTCAACCTGCAACAGAGCATTCTCATTATATGCTCCCACCCTTTGGAACAAGCTACCTGACTCTCTCTGATCCAACTTTGACCTCTCTAACTTCCATAGGTCTCTAAAGACACACTTATTCCAACTATATTATGACAACAATCCATAAAGAAAGAGTTATATCTTAATGGATAGTTCTACTCTACTGAACTACTCAAACACACAGTCACCGTCACCCTTCATGTCCCAGAAATAACTTGTTAATACATAGTTTACCTTGTTAAGTTCTCCAATTTGTAAACCCTGTTCTATGTAGACAATCTTTTGTTCACTGTTTACGCTGTATGCAAACCGCTCTGACTGTAAAATAAAGTGGTATATAAAATCAGTTAAATAAATGAATAAATAAGATGAGACCTCTGGGTCAGAAGACACTCAACTGGCTCCTGGGGATGAGCTGAAGACATTTCAGAGCAAAGCCAGAATTTATGATGTGGTTGGATCAAAGCCCTCAGGACGTCTGTAGCTGTGCATGAAATGAAAGTCAGAAGCTGCAAAGATGTCTTACATACTGGGGCATGGAATATACAAAACATGAACCAAGGAAAGTCGATAGTGGTCAAGAATGAAATGGAACATGTACAATTGATCTGTTGAGTGTCAGCGAGCTGAAATGGACTAGCACTGGGCAGGTCACATCTGAAGATCACAAGGTCTACTATGTTGGAAATGAAAGACAAAGAAGAAATGGTGTTGCATTTATAATCAAAAAGAAACTTGCAAGAACTGTAATGAAATACAATGCAATCAGTGGATGCTTAATTTCCATTCATCTAAGAGGAATGCCCATCAACACAACTATTATTCAGGTATATGCCCCAACAACAGCTGCAGAAGAGGATGAAGTTGATGAGTTCTATGAACAACTGCAAGCTGAAATTGACAGAACATGCAAACAGGATATCCTGATAGTCACAGGTGACTGCAATGCAAAAGTAGGCAACATAGAAAGCAGCAAAGTGGTTGAAAAATATGGACTTGGCAAAACAAATTAAGCTGGAGAAAGACTGATAGATCATTGGTCTTGCAGAATTCTATTCGTCAGCAACACAAGCGCTACTGTACACAAATTGACTACATCTCTGGAAGTAAATGATGACAAAGCTCAATAACATCAACAAAGACAAAACCTGGAGCTGACTGTGGTACAAATCTCCAGCTACTGGTATGCAAACTCGAGCTAAACCTGAAAAAGAAAAGCTACTCATGGTAACAAAATATGACCTTGAGAATATACCACTGGAATTTAAAAGCTGCCTGTGAAATTGATTTACTTCTTTGGACAGAAATGACAGAGCACCAGAAGAGTTATGGGATGACATCAAGAAAGTTGTGCTCAAAAAAAATGAGAAGCCTCTACAAAAGGTGAAAAAACAAAAAAACAGCCAAAATGAATGAAGAAAAAAACTGAAAAATGCCCAGAAACTTAGAGAAGCTAAAGCCAGAGGAGAAAGAGAGGCAATCTCAGAACTCAGAGGATTTCCAATATGCAGCAAGACAAGACAAGGAGAAATACTACAATGACGCATGGAAGGAAATAGAATCAGAAACTATTAGAGGAAGAACAAGATTAGCTTTCGTAAAGCTACACGAGCTAAAGAGAACATTCCAGCCTCAAATTAGAATGCTACATGATGCTCAAGGATTCATGTTGAATGATGCCGAGAAGAAAAGGTGGAAAGAATATACAGTCATACCATAAAGATTAAGTTGACTAACAGTCGTTTCAACCTGTACCTTATAATAAGGAACCACTGGTGATGAAAGAAGTAGTCAAAACAGCATTGAAAGGATTATCAAAGTACCGGGCTTTGATGGCATTCCCACTGAAGCACTGCAGCAATTGGATGCAGCTATTATCATACTTACAAGGCTTTGCCACAAAATTTGGAAGACATTATGACCAACTGACTAGAAAAGATCTGTGTTTATACCAAAACTGAAGAAAGATGATCCAACTGACTGTGGAAATTATCGTACCATTGCTCTGATCCCACATGCCGGCAAGATTCTATTCAAGATTATTCAGTAAAACTTACAATCATACCTGGAAAGAAAACTGCCTGAAGTGCAAGTCGGGTTCAAGAAAGGGCAAGGAACAAAAGACATCATAGTGGATGCAAGATGAATCCTTGAAGGGCAAAAGAATACCAAAAGGATATCTATATGTGTTTTGACTACAGCAAGGATTTTGACTGTGCAAACCATGAGAAACTCTGGGCCACATTAAGCAGCATGGGTATACCAAAACACCTGATAGTTCTCTTGCACAACCTTTACATTGATCAAGAAGCAACAGTTCAAAATAGAACAAGGAGAAACAGAATGGTTCAAATTCAGCAAAGCTGTATAAACAGACTGCATACTTTCTCCCTACCTGTTTAATTTATATGCAGAACAAATCATCAGAGAAGGAGAATTGTACGAAGTCAACTAAGGTGTGAAGATTGATGGACGAATCATCAACAACCTTCACCATGCTGATGACAACTGGCTGAAAGTGAAGATGATCTGGAAAATTTGTTTCTCAAGATGAAGGAACATATTCTTAAAATGGCCCGCACCTTAATATGAGGAAAATGAAAAGTCTGACAATTGGCAGAATCAATAAGTCCATTGCTGATAGAGAAGAAATTGAAATAGTGGACTTTAACCTGCTTGGATTAATAAAGAAATGACAAGCAGTCAAGAACCTGACAACGCATTGCTCTTGGCAAAATGACTATGAAGGACCTAGACAAAATTCTCAAGAGCAGAGATGTCTCTCTCCATACAAAGATTTGACTTGTCTAAGACATGGTATTTTCGATAACATCATATGGATGCAGACGTTGGACAGTGAAAAAGATAGAGAGGAAGAAAATTGATACCTTTGAATTATGGTGCCGGTGAAGAATATTGTGTATACCATGGATTGCCCAAAGAACAAACCAGTTAGTACTAGAGGAGATCAAACCTAAGCTTTCTTTAGAAACTCAGATGACAAGACTTTGACTATCATACTTTGGATACATCATGCGAAGACAGAGATCATTAGAGAAAGACATCATGCTTGGCAAGGTTGAAGGTCAATGTAAAAGAGGAAGGCCAGTAATGAGATGGATCAAAACAATAACAGCAGCTATGGATGCCACTCTATCAATTATGAGTCCCCTAACTGAAGACCGAACACAGTGTAGGACAACTCGTCATGAGTCGACACCAACTTGATGGCACGCCACCACCATACACTAAAATACGCATTAACTGCTTAATAGGCTTTGGTAAAAGGGCCTCTTAATATATGCTCTGAGTCTTGGCCCTATACTGGTAGAATTATTATCTGGACTTTTAATTCATTTTTTTTAGTTTATGCTGTAATTATTGGCCCTGTATTCTTAAGAGATATTCTTATGATGAGATTTTAACTATTTGGTAGACTATGGCCCCTGACAAGAACAACAAAACATTTTGAGTAATTAAGAGTGATAATGACGGGATGTATTTACTATCAAATTGTATCTGTGTATTTACTTTGTTCTTTGAATTATTCATTTTTTGTGGTATTGTGTTTATGCTTTACTTCTTATTTTATCGTTTATGTAGCCGTTTGTTATTTTAGTTATTTCTCCTGGGGGCCATTCTGGAACTGGGTTTGTTCTGTGCATGACACGACGGTAATGAACCTCACTCCTAAGTCAGGGTATGTGGTGTATGATTTAAAAAAACGTGTGTTCTTAAGTCAATGCTGACTCCTGCCTTTGGGTTTTCTTAGCAAGGTGTGACCAGAAGTAGATTGTCAGGCTTTTCTTCCAAGGTAACGGAGGGTAAAGTGTCTTGCCCAGGCCTCAATGAGTGCCAGTGGGAATCAAACCCTGGTCTCCTGGCTGCTGCTTTAACCACTAGGCTACTCAAATGTAATGCCAAAGCTCTCAGTAGTACTTGCAGCCTGTCAAAGAAAGCTTCCTTCTGGAGTTCATAGAAAGTAATATATATGGGCAACCTATCAAGGCGTGCGTGGAGATTCCTCTCAATAGGATACCATCATTCTGCCACCGTTTCTTGGACTCTGACTGTATTTTTTAGTACTTGAGGATCTTTTCCCTCTCTCTATACCAGAGCCTTGTGATGCTGTCTGCCTAGCTGTGCTGTGCTTCCTTTGGCCACCAGAGGATATCTGTGAGCTGTTGAGGTGCACCCTTGGACATGTGCACACACAGCTGCCCCCACACAATGCCAGAAGGTGGTGTACAACACTAGAACAGGGCACGCAACCAAGTGCACAATGCCAGAATAAGGCACACAATGAGGAACCAGATGTACATGATGCCAGAACCTACTGGGGCCCAAGGGACACAAGGGGCAAAGGGTGTAGGAGAGATAATATACATTCAATCTCAAAATGTTCTTAGAGTTATAGGTGGTATTAGTTGCTGAATTGTATTTGTCTTATGTGCTACTTTATTGTGTTTTATATTGTATTATTTGCTTATCTTATTTTTCTTATTTCATAAAAGATAAGTAAAATAAAGAAAATGAATGTGAACTTATGGCAAATTGCAAAGACGGATGTGCATTTTCGTTCTGAAAAGTGGTACAATGCCTTATTCGAGGACATTTTGAAAGCTGCCCCCTACATCAGGGGTTCTCAACCCAGTCCTGAAGGACTTCTTGGTCGGTTGGGTTTTCTGCATAGCCACAATGAATATGCACAGAATAGATCTGCATACAAGAGAGGCAGGGCATGCAAATCTCATATATGCATATTCATTGTGGATATCCTAAAAACCATCTGGCCAAGTGGTCCCAGAGGACTGGGTTGAGAATCACTGTCCTACATGAAGCAGGGTAACAATCCACTTAACCCTTCTGGATGGTTTGCATCCTAGGATACTTCATCGCGCTCACCCCTTACTGCATAAAGAAACAGTACTTAAAATGTCAAATTGCTCCTTTTTTTGGTTTAACTGCTTTCTCTTCAGACTTTTCTATTTTTGAAGCTGTATTTTTCATACATTTCAAACGTAATTTCTCTGAATAGATAGGACTCTATGAAAGTCTTACTGTAACCCTTCCACAGTTTTTATAGAAAAAGTTGAAATGGGCTTGAAGGACTGCCAAGGCGTATGTCAAAGACATCCTTCAGCTTGGTACCTTTGCAGGGAAGATAAACTGAACATATTCTTCACATGCTAAGTAATAATTTGAATTATTATGGGCATATCTTCCTGCATAAGTGCACTACTAATGGACACAGTGCTCCAGTCTAAATCCAAATGCTCTATCCATTAGCTGTCCTCTGGAATGGATGCCCTGCATCAAAGCCATCTGCATCCAGGGTAGAAATAGTCAGTATATGAGTGAAGCTAAAGGAAGATGACCCCAGTCTCAATTAGCAACCATTAGGGGCTCTCTTCAACCTTTGGCATCTCTTATATCCCCCTATCAGAAACAGACTGGACTGAGCTGTAGGTTACAGCACAAAGCTATCTGAAGAGCCAAATGTGCAAGTATTTGGCTCTAGAGTTTTAGATTGCAAATGCAAAAAACCAAACAAACACTATGCTTTTCAAGCGGATTGTGAAGAATTGGTTTTGTGAGAGCTGCAAATAGATGTCATTCAAAGTACATCTGCAGTACGCACATTGTCTATTCCGACTTGGATCATTGCATTCGACATAAACTCATGAGTTTTCATAGGAACATCGTAAATGATAGCAGCAAAATACCAACCCGCTCACCCAGTCACTCCTGTTCTCCCTGCGGATATATCCCAACTGCCAGTTATACAAACTTGCCCGCTTGTAAGATATCACCCCTTATCCATTTCAGTTTTTGTTATTCTCCTCCTCGTTCGTTCTTTACTATCCTAATATACGATCTTGTATGGTCATCTAACATCCGGCATCTCTGTGTCTTACCGCCAAACTTCATAATAATCCTGACGGCAACCAAAACAAGCGAGGCAATAGCTCAAACAAAGACATCTTCTAAACCAGAAACGACAGTGGCCCCATGAATTAGGTATAGCACTCCCTGCTCCGATTTATTACTGATAAATGCAATGCATGCTAAAAACAGCACGGCTGTAACAAATCAGACCAGCAATAAATAAGGAAATACATGTCCTTTTATACCTGCTTCTCCCGCTATGTGGTTGGATGACTACACAGAGCTGTTCAGTTACATACATGTTGCATTGAGAGAAACTTCAAAGAAACTGGTGAAAACGCTAAAAGACAGCACGCAAAATATACTTCATTCTAACTTAAATAGGTCAAGTGCCACACTTGCTTGATTTCATTATTATTTGCAAAGGATCATTTGCAGAATTCATAGTGTTTCATAGGAAATATGGGGGTGGGGTCCACATACTGCGTTCTGCTGAATACATTTCCTGAAAGAATGCATGGACTGAACAGAATTCCAAGAACCAGAACTGATACAATAGAAGCTTTGTGTAGAATTTCAAGCAGCGATAGGCCATGTGTTGATCTTATTCCTGCTTCTTCGATGGCCCAACCAATTTATATTTGTACATGTTTACTTTTGTTAGTAGCTTTTACCCTATCAAAGTCAAACCCAGCATTAAGCACGGGGATGGTAGTGTTAACAGTCCTTTCGATCGAGGACAGCTGGGGCATGCACGGGGACCCCCTGAAAAAACTGAACATCTGCCTCAGGACAGTGAAGAGCAGATTAGTGGCGCATCTCATACCGGAATAAATTTTAAGTCACAGCCAGTTATAGTCACAGAGTATTTACCTATCCCCAGAGGGCTTATCATCTAAAAGCCTCATTTACTAACTGCATGATTTAATATTTTTTAAGACAGTTTTGTATACCGCCTTATCCTTCAATCAAAGCGGTCACAACACAATTGGGGGATACATTTAACACGTGGGGATATGAGACACATACACTAATACTTACAGGGAACATGGGCAATGGAGGGTTAAGTGGTTTGCCCAAGACCACAAGGAGCATCTGTGGGACTAGAAACCCCAGTCCTTCCAGCCCAAGGTTGCTGTCCTCTAGTGGGATTTGAACCCCCGACCTGAAGTACCTTGCCCCAACCACTAGGCTACTCCTCCACTCCATGGAGTTAATGTAAGTCATGAGTTAATGTAAGTTTCCCGCACATCATGTCATGACTGCACCGAGTTCATTGTAGAAAGAAAGTATAGAAAAGATATTAAATAAAAAGAAATAAATAAAATAGGGGGAATTTTAGAAGGGACATACAAGTGCAATTTGGAGGCGTCTAAGCCAGAATGTCTGAAAAAAAAATAATAAAAAAAATATTAGGCACGCCCACGATTTCACAAATGTGGATGTGCTTGATATGGACGTCTGCAGGGGCATCTAAATAGACGTCCCTAGAACCTGGATATCTAGTGATAGCCTAATGGCTAGAGGAGTGGGATAGGAACAGGGCAGCCAGGGTTCAAATCTCACCGCTGCTGCCGTTGACATTGTGCCGAGTGCTGGGGATGATGGCGTGGTTTCTTCTCGATGCCCTTCAGGTGCCTGTTCATGCCTGGAGCAGGTCTAAACCTAGACTGGATGCCCATGACATTTCTGAGATCAAGCGGGGATGTCCAGGTTTCTGGGAATGGCCTGGCCGCACCTCCACCGTGCCCTCGTTCAGACTTGGACATCTCCAGGCCCAGTTTCTAAAATGGATCTGTAGACGTCTCTGTGCCCATTTTCAGATGTCCAAAGCATGAATAGAGCTTCCAAAATGACCCCCATTTGATATATTGCAAGGCATCAGAGCAGTGCACATTAATCAAAATACAAAAATAAATGAAAAAGGAATGCCAGTTGTTGACAGGACAGGTAAGAAAAAAAAGAGACAAAGGAGGTGAAAGCTAGTCAGGGAAGGAGAGGAGGGAAGAACAGGCCTGATGGAGACAGCAGAGGGAAGGAGGTTGTAGGCAAGCTGGAACAGATGGGTTTTGAGCAGGGATTTATACTGGGTGTGGGAGGGGTCCACACAAAGGATGGCAGGCAGGGAGTACCACTGGGCAGCAGCGAGGAAGAAAAAAAGCTGGGTGACGTGTCTGCTCAAGGTGAACATGTGAAGCTGAGGGAAGGGCCAGGCGATGAGTGGTGGTGGGGGGAATGCAATTGAAGGAGATTGGCTAGATATTGGGGAGTGTCTGTGTGAACTGCCCGATGTGCTAAAGTGAGGATTTTGTAGTCAATACGAAATTTTATGGGAAGGTAGTAAAGACGGACCACAGTAGGTGTAATGTGTTCACAGTGAGAGGATGTGTAAGAAGAACCAACAGGCCTAATGGGAACAATGGGACTTCTGTTAAGCAACATGTAGTAAACAGACGTTAGTAAAGGAAGCCGTAAGTTTAGACCCGAAGTGACTTGCCCCTGGCCACAAGTTGTGACGGTGAGATTTCAGCCTTGAGACCTCCCTGATTCTCAGTCGATTGCTCTATCCCCTACGTTACTCCTACCACTCAGAGGTCAAGGGTCAGTTTTAGGCACCAGCAAATCAAACACATGCTTGGAGCAGCGCTGCAGCCATCGCTTTGTCAAGTCAAGACTCAGGATGTGTATTTGTTTGTGTGTGTTCTGCTCATTCACACACCTGAAAATCTTAGTGCATGCAAAACTGATTTAACATGTGTTAACTCATGAACTGAAGCGTGCAGAAGCCATCTGCACACCTTAAAACTTTCTAATGCACATTTTAACAAATGCAATGTGCACGTGTATAACAACGGACAACGTCGTACATGGGGGGGGGGGGGAAAGGGGGTGGCCAAACGTTTTTGCTTGGAGTGGTAAAATCCTAGGGCAGGTCCTGCGGAGGCTATGATGCTCGTTTAGTGATTCTGTTCAGTTTTATCCACAATCGGTTTAATTTGGGATCAGTGAGTAACTTTAATTTGGAAAATTTATCCTTGATCACCCCGTGTTAGTGCTTTTGTAGAGAGTAAGTGAAATCCCAGTATATTCCAGTGGTGACCTTGGAAGTAACTGAGTGGGTAGGACACTACTAGAGGCTGTTCTACAGTATCTACTGCCAGGTATTGTGACGCTGACCTTGTGGACTGTCGATCGTCTGGTAAGAAGGGGCAAGGAAAGCTCCAGTTTCCACCTTAATGGTTGTTGCTGGAGTGAAAAGCTCGTCTCTTCTATAAATATTTCCCGCTGACTTGTCTGTAAGTGCTGTGCATTCTACTATTTCAGAATAAGACTAAAGCTATTGGGAAAATAATTTCAGTGTGGGAGCGAGATCTGTAAAGCAAAAAAGATATTGTGACCACAGGGCCTTGAAGACAGGGCTTTTCTATTAGGGAAGATATACTAACAGGGAAATGCTGCTTTAATTAATTGACCAAGCGCGATTTTGAATAGGGAAGCGTACAGCTCTTCAGCTATGATGATGAGAAACACCATCAAAAGCCCAATCTTTGCTATTGCACATAACATAATTATCATTTCTATAGAGGCAGCTACAGACCGTGCTGAAGAGTTCGCAGGCATAATAATCACTTAGTCATTCAATACCGAGTGCAACATAGCTTGTGCTCTTGATCACTCTTAAGGATAGTTACTGCATAAATACTTTCTAGTCTAACTGCACTTCTCTTTGAAATCAGGTATTTATTTACAAGAGAGATGGTACAAGCCTGACTCAGGGAATGGAAGACCTGAGCTGGGAACTAAACCCAGATCCGTCCACATAGCTGTCATGGCGCGCTGGGCGACTCCCTGGCCTGTACATTCACATGCTCACATGGGCCTGTATTTATAGAAAACTAGGAGTCGAGATGGCTGAGCTAAGTTTCCAGCTTGGCCAATCACTTCGATATTCTGTTTTCTTGTTTTGCAAATGGAGCCTTGAAGTAATTGTGCCATAGAGAGAGAGCCATAAAGACCAAGAAAAGAGCCGTAAGGGATGTCCTTATCACCCGCAAAAGGAGCCAACGGTGTGTCTTGGCAGAATACCAGTCAAACCTGTAACGCTTCCAAGAGCTTGATGTGCCAGGCAAGTGGGTGAGGGGCAGGAACCTTTGGGCTATTCTAACTGACCCTGCACGCCGTTTCCAAGACGGAAGCAGCCCATGGGTTTAGGAAATGCTCTGTTTGTTGGCATAGAGAAGTACACCAGTGCGCTGACCAAAATGCCAGATGGTGTAGACCTTTCACTTGCCACTTGTTTGTTGATACCCACTTAAACGTGGGGAATTTTAAAAGCCATTTATGGGCTCTTTTAAAATTGCCCCAGAATACACGCATGACAAAGGCTGTGCATGATGCATGTACTTTTCAGTTGCCAAATGTCTGTGCGTAAATTTTCTGCACATACTAAATAGCAGATGTAAATGTGTCTGCGTACTTTTGGCGGAGGAAAAGGAAAAAAAAAAAAGTTTATGTATTGTCCTTTTGAAGATTGCTGCAACTTACACAAACAAAAGTTAGGTCGCCTGTTAAAAACTTACCTTCTCTGTGTTTAAGTGGACTAACCTAGCAACTACATGACAAATCAATACTCAAGAAAGAAGAGAACTATTAACAAAGAGGAAAGTAGGCAATAATTCAAAATACGGAGCTCATTTTAAAAGACTTAGGGCTCCGTTTACTACAGCCAGCTATGGATTTGCCATGAACAGGCTGATCTCAGAAGCTGCAGATTAGCTGCCGAGGCATGTTTGGTATGTTCCCGGCAGCTAATGCGTGAAGGGTTTTCCCTAACGTGTGCTCCACTATGTTGGGTTCACTTAATGACTCCTACGGAAGAGTCATTGGGTGAACCCTTATTAGGGGCCCCGTTGTTGCCTAATGCAAAGCAATTGTCTTAGCACTGGAGGTAAAGGGCTCTCCATGCCCATTCTCTGACCATCCCCCGCGCATCCCATGTTGGTTGATTGATTAACATGCGTTTTAATGCACAAAGGCAGCCACTATTGGGCATTAATGTTCCCAACTGCCAGTAACTACGCATTAAATGTCCATTAACCTGTCAACGGGCTTTAGTAAGAGAGGCCCTTAGTCGTGATTTGGATGTTCGAAAATGTGCATGCAGATGTCAAAATCACGGAGATGCCCCTGGAGCCATTTCGCAAATGGCTTTTAAAGACGTCTCCAGCGCGGGGATGGCCAAGTAGTCAGGGGGAGGGGTGTTGTGGAGGCATATCTGGGGCAGTGCAATGTACTTAGACGTCGCTGCTCAATTTCAGAAACAAGGACATCTGCGAACATGTCCAAGTCTAGACCTGCTCCAGGCACTGGGAAAGGGCTTATTTTGGCCATAAAACATCCAGAGGATATAGAAAAAATGGTACTCCATCAGCCCCAATACTCTGCACAATCACAATGATGGCAGAAGTGCGATTTCAATTCTGGCTTTCCTGGTCCTTATTTATTCATTCGTGGTATCAAAGCGGTTTACAATGAGCTTAACGTTTGCTATATAATGAACAAGTATATGTGGTTGCATGAAACATGTCTACATTAGAGAGGTTGTAGGTTTACACTGGAGAAGTTATAGGTACATATTACAGCAATGGGTAGGGGGGGGGGGACATAACTTATTTACATGCAGAAGAACAGTATGCAATGTGTGGTACAGAGCCGAGGAGGAGAGACTACATGACAGATCTTAAGGATTCTCCACTACTCTATTTGGCTATTCCTAGAGGTCCATGGTGTGCAATACTATTCCAGGGATGTCTATGTAGATGTCCCCACAGACGTCCATATTGGGCACGTCCATATTTTGAAATCATGCCTGAACTCGGATGTGCCTGCTTCCCCCTCCCCCCTGACATTCTGGTTTGGATGTTCCAGATTACACTTGGACGTCCTTTGTAAAACGTGCCTTTATGTGTTTCTTTCAGAATTTGCTCCCTTCACTATTTAAGTGATTGAACACTGTTATGCATATTGAGTTCCTTCTTTTCTGTGATCCTGAACACTGTGGACATACTCTTAGAGGCCCTTTTACTAAAGGTTAACGCACGTTAATGAAGTTGGCGTATTCTAAGTGCCATCACACCCACAGAAATAAAACGACTCTGGGTACTTAGAGCATGTTATCTTTAGTAACATGGCCCCTTAGTTTAGATGAGTCCTCTTAATATACTTCTTTCCAAGTTACGTCAAAAAGGTTTCAATAAACAGTTAACCCGTTTTGGAGCAGCGTATGTTTTACATACATAAGGTTTCCATACTTACTACTCAACTCTTTACTAATTAATGGTTATAAATTCAATGGAACTATGTTTAGCTATTATCGTTAAAAAAAATCTGTATATAACGCTTTTTGACTTATCTGAGATCTAGTTAGTTTAATAGGTATTCGAAGTTTACTGATTTTGATGGTACTGACGGCTCAACATAAAAAGATCACAAAAAATAGTAAGTAGCTTATAATGCTGTAATAGCTACTATTTTGCAAATAAAAGTATTTGCAGACTTTAGAAAATAGGTTTAGATAACTGTAAGTTACTTTAGTGTCAGAGTTATTGGTGCGTATATATGTTTTTCATACGTTGGGCTAATATGTTGTCGAAACTAATTGCTGTCAAGCATTCTGTTCTAGGTGTTTCAATGGTGCAATATCGACGCACTGCATCAGAAGTGTTTTCACGTGTATCATATTCTGCTGTCAGAATGGACTGTTGACAAACTATATTATATCATAATAAAGTGTTTTAAATGAAAACTGCAGTTTCAATAGTATCATACAGTATGTTTATGTCAATGAATATTGGAACTGAATCCTATCTTTTCTGAAGACGGACAATATACTATATTGGACCAGTGTATGAAAAACCCACTATGTGAAACTTCCATTTTCTGCAAAGTTTTAATATTTTTTATTAATGCCAGTATTTCATAGTTGTTTGAGTGTAACAAATCGAATAAATCATCCAGAACAGAGAAAGAATATGCGAGCTGTCCAAAACAGGTTAACTAAAATTTATATACAAATTACAGAGCACAAAAACAAAAGCAGCAGATAGTATGAATATAAAACAAAATAAAAATTATAGAAGGCAGCATCTCACACCTATAAGTCATAAGCCTGCTGAAACAAATATAGTAGAAGGCCTTTCCTAAATGGATACATACAGCCACTCCACAAATCGATAGGGAGCAAATTCCAGAAAATAAGATGCCCCATAAGAAAAAGCTGTCTGTCGAGAGTTAGTCCAACCTTGTTTTTGAAGGGAAGGGAATAACTAGCAGTGTCTGCTGAGGGCTCACAAAGGACATTCAGGCCGATAAGGAACTAATTAAGCCAACCATTAGGTCAGGCTCCTTCTCTAGCCCTATTCAAATCCAGGCTATAAACCCATCTCTTCAAGGCTGCCTTTGGATCCTGATGTTCCTCACTCTCTTGTATGCATCTTACCGTACTCTAGTCCCCAGTTTTGTGATGTTCATTTTGATTAGAATGTAAGCTCTGATGAGCAGGGACTGTCTCTTACATCTACAGTATATGTACAGCGCTGTGTTCGCCTTGTAGCACTATATAAATGATGAGTAGTAGTAAAACCGTGATTTATTGATAGTCAAAACTTTAAACATCAGTACCAAGATTTTATACTTTATCCTACAATCAATCAATGGGGAGCCAATATAATCTTATGAAGTGGAACGGTATACCTGAGAAGTTACTGAAAAGGCCCATCGATGAGGACTAAAAGCATGTATCAAGATATGAAGAATCCTGTTTCAAAAGAGGAACATAGACTATGAATGTTCCTTGGAACAAAGACGAACCGTCTCAGAACAGCAGAGAGGTGTGGAACAAGAGTCAACTGGGAATTGCTATGGCATCGGTAAACAGTAGATAATAATTCTGTGAGATCTTCTTTCCTAGTAACCCCTCAGAACGTCATGCAGATAATGTTTCAGCTTATGCTTAAACAACCAATCAGCTAGAGTGAACCAGTCCTCTCGGACCCCCAGGCCAGCCAGGCTTTCAGGATATCCACAATGACTATTCATGAGATAGATCTGCATGCACTGCTTCCATTGTATGAAGATCTAATCTCCTGCATGTTCATTGTGGATATCCTGAAAAACTGACTGGCCTGAGGATCCCAGAGGACTGGGTTGAGAACCACTGAGCTAGACAGTTGTTAAAGCTCCTCAAATCTGGTTATGTAGGATTATCAAATGGTAGCCCCCACCCACAAACATCACCAGCTTAACATCTACTGACCTCAAAACTCTGTACAAGATGGGTAAAGCAATGATTAAGTAGCACGTGGCACAGTCTGACTCTTGAAGCACTCCACAGTTAAGACTGTACGGAGCAGACCGAACGCTGAAAAAGCTTTTCTGCTCAAAAGGCAGCTAAACCAAAGCAGCTTTCTCAACATACAACTCAACTTCTGGATAGCAACAGCAAATAGGGCTGTGCAGGCAAATTTTTGCTTTGTTTAGTTGTGTGTGTAGTTTACTGGGTTTTTCCATTTTATTTGTATTTTTTTTCCCCCATTTCATTTTTTTATATGTAAATAAGAGTATAGAAATGCCATACCGTGTCAGACCAAAGTCCATCAAGCCCAGTCTCTTGTCAGGTTCCCAAAAAAACAGATTCAATATTGCTTATCCCAGAGGTAAGCAGTGTATTTATCCATTCCACATTAATAATGGTTAATGGACTTTTTCTCCAGGAACCTGACCAAACCTTTTTTAAACCCAGCTACACTAACTGCTTTTACTACATCCTCTGGCAGAGAATTCCGGAGTTTGATTGTACGCCGAGTGAAAAAACATTTTTTCCAATTACTCTTAAAGTGTTCTCGAAATTAAAGCTTCATTGCATGCCCCCCCCCCCCCAGTCTTTCTATTTTTTATCTCTTTTCCAAGCTGAAGAGCCCTAGCCTTTTAAGCCTTTCCTTGTAGGCCAGTGGTTCTCAACCAGCGTGTCGCAAGCACTGGGGGGCGAGTCGTGGAGCCGGCGCATGTGCTAGCAGGAGACGTGGCCAACATTCTGGGAGCTGTGTCGCGAAGCTGGCAGGGACAGGAGACACATCTGCACTGGCCCCGGCAATTCGTGTCCAATACGTGTTCAGCTGTGCTCACTTTCTATACTGCAGCACTGGGGCTTCTAATAGGATTTCAGTTCCGGGTGCGTTCCATGCACCTAGAAATGAAATAACAAACACCACTTGCCCCTGCAGCTGGGAGAAAGGAGCACAGCCTAATCTACGTCCAACAAGAATCACCAGAGCCGGCGCACGCATGTCTCCAGCCCCTGCTGCTTGCGCCGGCTCCGGGGAGGGTTGAGATGGGGGAGGAGTGGAGGGAAGCATAAAGGAGAGAGGCAAAGAAATGCTGTACTACAAAGGTGGGGTATAGGGAGAGATGTCTGGCTACAGGGAGGAGGGGGAAGAGAGAGAGAGATGATTCCAGGCTACAAGGGTGGATGAGGGGGGAGAGAGAGAGAGAGAGATACAGGGTTATGGAGAGAGGCAGAGAGAGGGGAGATGGGAGGAGGTGGTGAATTGCAGGATCAGAGGCAACATGGGTTTACCAGAGGCAGTTCTTGTCGGACAAATCTGATCGATTTCTTTGACCCTGTGACCAGGGAGTTGGATCAAGGGAGGGCCCTAGATGTGGTGTACTTCGATTTCAGTAAAGCCTTTGACACTGTTCCTCACAGGCGACTTATAAACATACTGAGCACCCGAGGAATGGCGCCTAAAGTTACTGCTTGGGTTAGAAATTAGTTGAGTGGGAGGTGACAAAGGGTACAGGTAAATGGAGCTCGCTCCGAGGAGGTGGTTACCAGTGGTGTGCTGCAGGGTTCTGTCCTCGGTCCAATTCTTTTAACATCTTTGTTAGTGATATAGCGGAAAGGCTGTCGGGTAAGGTTTGCCTCTTTGCAAATAATACCAAATTCTGCCATTAGAGTAGACACCCAGGAAGGAGTAGATAACATGAGGAGGGATCTAGCTAAGGTTGAAGAATGGTCAAGAATTTGGCAGCAGAGATTTAATGCTAAAAAACACAGGGTCTTGCATTTGGGGTGCAAAAATCAAAAGGGAGCTGGACAGTGTAGGAGGTGAAGTACTTCAGTCCACAAAAGAAGAGCGGGACCTGGGCGTGACTGTTTCTGATGATCTTAAGGCAGTTAGACAGCTAGAAAAGGCGACGGCAAAGGCTGAAGGATGCTTGAGTACATAGAGAGGAATGGCCAACAGAATAAAAAAAGGAGGTAATAGTGCCTCTGTACCAGTCTCTGGTGCAACCTCAGATTTATTTATTTAGTAACTTTCTATACTGCATACTCCATAAGTTACAGTGGTTTACAATAAACCTGAACAGGAAAGTTACAAGTAACTTGATAAATACCAGTCAACTCATTTGGAGTATTGTGTACAATTCTGGAGACCACATCTTCAAAAGGACATAAATAGAGGTGGTGCAGAGGGTGGCTACTAAAATGTTTAATGGCCTTCGTTATAAAGCATATGAGGACAGAATTAAAGATCTTAATATGTATACGTTAGAGGAAAGGTGGGCTAGAGGAGATACGATAGAGATGTTTAAATACCTTCGTGGCATAAATGCACAGGAAGAGAGCCTCTTTCAATTGAAAGCAAGCTCTGCTATGAGGGGACACAGGATGAGGGTGAAAGGGGATAGGCTCAGGAGTAATACGCAGAAATATTTCTTTATGGAAAGAGTGGTAAATGCCTGGAATAGTCTCCCAGTGGAAGTAGTAGAGATGAGGACAGTATCTGAATTCAAGAAAGCATGGGACAAACACAGAAGATCTCTAATGGAAAAGAGGGGAGTTTAGTATCTGATATGGAAGGGCAGACTAGATAGGCCATGTGTCTCTTTCTGCCGTCATGTTTCTATGAGGGGGGGGGGGGTGTGGAGGAAGATACTGGGCTACATAGGTTGGATGGGTGGGAAATAGAGTGAAGAGATACCGGGATACACGGGTGGGTGGTTAACAGAGAGAGTGGGGAGTTGGACGGGTATGTGAAAATTAAAAAGGAGGAAATTGAGGACTAGAAGGTGAAAAACAGGATGAAATCTGAGTGGACAGAGAAGCAGGAAAGAAAGAAAAGGGAATGATCAATATATCAGAGACAGATGTAGGGAGGTAACGGAGGAAGATAGGAGGAAAGAGAAGAAAGGAGAAATGGACAACAAACACTGGAAAGAGTTGACAGTAGACAGACGGAGAAAGCGGAAGAGAGAATCTGGGACCAACATGACTGGAAAAATAAAACAACAAAGGTAGAAAAATGAAAATTTTTAAACTTTGTAACTGGAATATTTTAGCTTTGAGAGATGTTCAATGTGGATGTTTTTGTAATTTGTTCAGTACAAGATCCATTCATATTTTTAGTTTTCTAGTGTTGCAGTTCCTGCTGAGTTTGACTTTTTGGGATTCACAGTTTAATTTTTGTCTTCTTGTTTTTATTTCTAGTTAGTGTTCCCTTGTTCTGTATTTGCTGCGAGTCTGTTGCAGTTTTGCATGTGACCAAGGTGCGGTGGCATTAGTGTGTACTTTCTGTACAGATCCGTAGCGGTCCCACCTGTTCTGTTTTACCCATAGGAGGTGTAATAGTGTTCTACGGCCCGGTGTAATAGTCGCAGTGATGCTTATTCTGTGTCAGGCTTCTAGCTCTTTGAATCATAGGAAGTGGTGCTGCTATGATGTGTCACACTTGCTACATATGTGAGTGGTGGGGTTTTTTCAGGTTGTGTGTGTTCTTTCACAATGTGCCTGGTAGTGGGAAGAGTTATGTTGGTATTACTCAAATGACGTTTGATGTATCCAAAGAAAAAATATTCCGATTCAATGGGGAATGTCCTAGGCCTGATCCGCACCTGTTGTAGGCTTTGTGTGGATGCAGCACATGTTTACATTTAACTACTATGTCGCAGACCAAAATGCATGGTGCAAGGAAGCCGGACAAAGGGGTAAAGGAGGACACCAGCAGAATGGCATCAGAGGTGCCAGTTTCAAGCGACTGTTTGGTGAATTGCGTTGAGGCGGAAAAGATCTTCAAGTACCAAGAAATGCAGTCAGAGACCAAGAAAACGTGGCAGAAAGATATCGAGATGCTTCCCATCATGTTGGGTGCCACAGGCTTGATAAACTACCCATACATGTTGCGTCTCATGAGCTCCAGCAGGGGGCCCTCTTTAGCATGATGCAAGTCCTACGCTGAGCATCAGCAGGAAATTTGAGAGACTGAGAACATATACCACAAGGGAGTTGAGAAGTAGCCTAGTGGTTCAGGCAGCAGCCTGGGACCAGAAAGACCAGGGTTCACAACCGACTGACACCCCTCGTGGCCTTGGGAAGTCACTTAGCCCTCCATTGCCTCAGGTACAAACTCATAGACATTCCCAGAATGGATGGCATGGGGGCAGGACTGGCATTTACATGCACATCTGTGCTGATTCTTATAAGCACACAACTACTTTTGCCTTGGAGCTGGTATAACAGCGTGGGATATGCAGTTTTATAAAGGTACATATTTCCCTTTATAAACTAGGTCCAGCATATGTGCCTATGGAGGTTATTCCAGAACATGAATAAGCCGGTTAGATGTGTGGAATAGACGTTTTTCTCATTAAAAAGTCTAGAACCATATTCTGAAACCACACAGCCCTGCACGTACACGGCGCTAGCATGGGGATCTCAGAATATGGGTGGGAGAGGCAGAATGGGGGAACTGCAAGCTGCAGAGACATAGAAAGCACATTCAGGAAAGGTCTGTGTACATCCTGTTTCCTGTGGACGTCTACGTTATACCAGCGGCAATATGGAATAAGGCCAAGACTTATAAAAATTTCTGCTCTGATCTTCATCGCATCCCATAGAGATGAATGGTTGTGACACGTCAGTATTGAACTGGTATGTCTGCTGTCTGGGAGGGCACAAGATGCAGTTGTAAAGAATAGGATGCACAAGTGAGGGACATTTGTAAGGTTAAAGAATAATAAAAAACACCCCCACAGAAATATAAAGCACTGCAATAGTCTGTATTCTGGCTATGCTGACATTTGCTGTTCGTGCTAAAGGGGCTATTCTTGGCTTCCCTAACAATTCCAGTGTTCGGAAAAATGGGAAGGTAGATGTAGGGATGGTATGTGAGGTAGATGTAGGAATGGTATGGAGCAGAATCGTTTGGCTGAGAAATTCAGATTAGATATGGTGTCCTGAGATGCCATAGTTCATAGTTTATTAAATTGGATATACCGCCTTTCCATATACAAACTAAGCGGTGTACAAACAGTCAAAAATCGAAAGTAATTGGCCAATGGCCTAGAAAAGGAAAAGAAATTACAATACTGATAGAATAGTAAAGAAAAGAACAGGCATACTAGGCGAAGGGAGCATACATCAGGATAGGGGGTCATGCAGAGAGGGAGGGGAGGTTGAAGGCAGTGGAAAACAGATGGGTTTTCAGGAGGAATTTGAAGGTGCGGAAGTCTTGTTCAAGTCTGAGAGGGGTGGGTAGTGAGTTCCAGAGGGCTGGTCCAATGAAGAAGGCAACAGGCAGCAGAGGTACATGTGGACTGAAGGTGAGCTTGGGAGGGAGATGGAAGGTGAAGGCGATTGACATGGAGTGACCGTAAAGTGCGGCTGGGGGTATGGGAGCAGATGAGGTCGGCAAGATATTGAGGAGTGTGAATGTAAATGATGTGGTGTACAAGCATGAGAATCTTAAAGCGGGTGCAAAATTCAATAGGGAGCCAGTGTAGATGAATGAGAAGTGGGGTGATGTGATTGAATCGAGAAGAATGTGCGATGATGCGTGCTGCTGTGTTTTGAATACGTTGGAGTCTAACAGATTGGGAACGGAGAATGCCAATAAGTACCGAGTTACAGAAATCGAGACGGGAGGTGATCAGTGAAAGAACCAGAGTCGTAGGAGCTTGGGGAGTGAGGAAAGGACGAATAGCCCGGATCCGACGGAGATGAAAAAAAGAGGATTTTGAGACGATGGAAATATGATCGTGAAAGGAGAGACCAGAATCAAAGAGGACACCAAGATAGCAGAAAGAAGAAACTAAGGGAACGGGAGAGCCAGCAAAGGATGGGGCCAGTTGAGGGGGAAGACTGCCATGGGGTAACCAGATTGACATGGGGGAACCAGATTGCAATGCCATTATGTCTTCACAGAAGTTGTTTATAGGTGCAGGGCATGGTTTTGGCAGAGGTATGTTATTTGCGACTGCAAGTGAGAGTGTGTGTGCGTTTTGAGGGTTGCATGGGAGGATCCATTGTGCTCATCCTCAAATCTGGGGTGACCTGAATGCCTGGCCAGTACCTGGACCATAGGGATGACTTCAGCATCACGATGTGTCAGTGCGATCGGGCAGAATAAATCAGAACAGGTTCTCTATAGCAAAAAGTCAAAATATATCCTTGTCACTAATAAGGGGCCCTCAGAATGAGAGCATTCAACAGTGCAAACAGCACTAAAGCATGCTCAGAAGCACCATCATTGGTCTCTAAAAATATGTGAACAACTCTGCCTTTATTTAAGCCACATCATCCCCTAATTATTAAACACCCTTCAACTCCTAACAACCCTGCCTCCCCCCTCAACAAACCATAATGCTCAGCTACCATCTACTCGTTCTGACACTCATCATCACACTTCCATCCCTCTACCACACTTACCACCATTGCTCAACATATTCCAGTAATCATTAGAACACATCGCCATCAGTACCATAACTCATAGTACAATCCCTGGACCAGAAACCATAAAAGATCTATACAAATTCAACCTACCCTACATACCGTCAACAAGCAAAGAACCAGTCTAAACAACAAGCAATACCTAAAGTGCTCCCTCATCAATGCATGCTCTGTGTGCAACAAAATCCCAATCATCACCGACATGCTCCTGAAAGATGAACCAGATCTACTATGCATACAGAAACCTGGCTGACAGCTACAGATACCGTACTCCTCAATCAACTCACAACATCAAAATGCACAGCCCTCAACTGCCCTTGTACAAGCAAAAGAGGAGGAGGAGTCCTAATTATTGCCAAAATCAGCTTACACTTCAGAATCTCAGAGGCTGCATCAACAGCCAACCTAGACAGCTTATCAATAACCAATGGCCACATCACCAAATGCCTAGTTTACAGAGCACCCTCAACCAACACCAACAACTTGGCCAACATCCTAGGGACAGCAGATGTAAGCAACACTCCAAGCAAACCATTACTTCTTCTAGGAGATTTCAACCTAACCATGCTCCCCAAAAACCATGCAAATGCATTCTTCGAGGTGATGGATACTCTGGACTACTGACAAATAGTAAATACCCCCACCCATACAAAAGGAAACATGCTAGACCTCATATTCATGCCAAAACTTCTAATATCAGACAACAGCACCTCAGTCACACGGTCCAACCACACCAGGATTGACTTCTCCACCCCCTTCTTATCCAACACATCCACTAAATACCCCATCCATTCCACAAAACGCAGATTCCGTACCTTTGACAAGAAAGACTTCCCTGAAGAAATTATCCCCTACCTCCAATCCAACACCACTGACATAGAAACTATGATCACAAACTGGAATCAAACACTACACAAAGCAGCATCCATGCCCCTGACCAAATCGTCACCAAAACATAAACCAAATGCCACTTGGTACACTAAAGACCTCAGGAACCTAAAACAAGAACTAAGAAAGATCGAAAGAAAACGGAGAGCATCGAAGCAGCCTGAACCAAAAACAAAATTCATGCAAGCACTAGAACAATACCATAACAAAGTGAATAAGGCCAAAAGAGAGTATCATACAAAAATTCTAAGTTGTGCCCTAAACCGCCCGAGAGCTTTTCAACATAGTGAAATCCAGAACCATGCCTCCCAGTCAGGAGACACTGCAAGACTCTCTACACCCGCAGACCCTAGCAGACATTTTCCAAAACAAAATGGGACCCACAAACAATGTACAGTTCACTACGAGAAACAAACCCACCAGAAATCAATAGACACTCCATCTCCAAAAAAAAAGCATTGAACATATAATCAGCCACCTCAACCACTGTCAGCTGGATCACGTTGACTAAGACTGAACTGTCCCCCTTCATCTGCAAGCTGACATAGATCTCTCTGGAACAAGGTATCCTCAAATAACCTAAAAACCCCTACAGCCAACAAAACAGAACTTGCCTCTTACAGACCCATCAGCAGCCTACCCTTTATCTCCAAAATCATTGAAAAAATAGTACTCCAGCAACTCCAAGACCATATAGACAAACATGCCCCACTAGGTTAATACCAGCACAGATACCGACCACACCACGGAGTTGAAACTCTCATCACATCTCTAATTGACACAATAATAAGAGGCATCAACAAGACCAGCCACATAACTGCAGTATTCGACTCCATTCCTCACAACCTCCTACTCGCCAGACTAGAGTCCATACGGATTGAAGACACCCCCTCAAATGGATGCAATCATACCACTCAGACGAAGTACAACAAGTTCACATGGGATAAAGCATATCAAATCCATACAAACACCACAAGGGAGTCTCACAGGGCTCCGCTCTATCTTCACTTCTCCAACATTTTCATCCAACCCATCTGCACCATTTTTCACAAGCACAACATTCAGTACAGAATGTATGCAGACGATATTATGATGTTCACACCCTACGAAATTAGTAACCCAGACATACACAAAATGTCTTCATGCTTCCAAGAAACATCACAATGGCTTCTCAAACACGGCCTACAGATCAACCACAAGAAAACTGACATCCTACATATCTCCAGAAACAGATCACTCTCACCCTCTAAAACTATCAAGATACATAACATCGAATTAGAAACCAAACATGAAGTAAGAGACCTGGACGACTACTTTCAATACGTTTTCTGTCTTTCCCAGCCTAGTGCAGACCAGTTGACTCAAAGAAAGCCAGAAATTCAAAGCACCTTATCCAAAACACTAGGCTAATCAGTAGACTTCAGTAGACTGGCTAATCTACTGAAGAGGGCTTTAAACTAGATTCGTTGGGGATGGGTGAAGAAAGCCCCCAGGTAAGTGAAAGCCCCCAGGTAAGTGATACATTAAATACCTTTATGGAAATGGGTAACAGGGGTAACATATGGAAAGCAGTGTGTATTAATGCCCGTAGCATGGGAAATAAGATCTCTGAAGTTGAAGCTTTGGTGGGAGTGGCTGACTTGGATTTAGTGGCAGTTACAGAAACATGGTTCACAGAAAACCATGACTGGGATGTAACTATACCTGGCTATACTTTATTCTGAAAGGACAGGGTAGGAAGAAGGGGAGGAGGAGTGGCACTATATGTAAAAACTACTATTAAAGCTTTGGAATTACAGAGCTTAAAAGGGAGAGAGGAGGCATTGTGGGTTAAACTAGAAAGAGGGAAAGAGAAATCTATTTGCATTGGTGTGCTATACAGACCTCCCTCACAAGAGGAAGAGGTGGACAGAGAGTTAATTGAAGACATACGCAGCATTGCTAGGAAAGGGGAAGTGCTACTGCTAGGAGATTTCAATATGCCAGATGTTGATTGGCACATTCCTGCTGCAGTATCATCTAAGAGTAAGGAGATCCTGGATTCTCTACAAGGAGAACTATTCAGGCAATTGGTAACAGACCCCACACGTGAAGGGGCCATACTGGACTTGGTGCTTACCAATGGTGAAAGTGTTTCTGATGTTGTAGTGGGAGATCATTTTGCATCCAGTGATCACCAGATGGTGTGGTTCAGTATTAGGACTAGGGCTGTTAGAATCCATTCCAAGGTGAAGATCTTAGACTTTAGGAAGACTAACTTTGCGAAGATGGGCCAATACCTCAGGGAGTTGTTAGTGGGATGGGAACAGCTGGGGGATGTAGAAAAACAGTGGGTAAAACTGAAAGGGGGTATTTTAAAGGCAACCAACCTTTTTGTTAAAAAGGTAAATAAAGGCAAAAGGAACAGGAGACCGCTATGGTTTTCGAAGGAAGTAGCTGAAAAAGTGAAGAAAAAGAGGGAGGCCTTCATGAAATACAAGAGATCACAGAGAGAGGAAGACAGGCATCTGTATTTGGAAAAACTTAGAGAAGCTAGCAAAGTAGTCAAGAAGTCAAAGATTCAAAAGGAGGAGGAAATAGCCAATGCAATAAAATGGGGGGATAAGACATTTTTCAGATATATTAGTGAGAAGAGGAAGGGCAAAAGTGGTATTGTCAGACTCAAGGGTGCAGGGGGGGAATATGTAGAAGCTGATAAGGATAAAGCGGAATTGCTTAACAAATATTTTTGTTCTGTGTTCACAGATGAAGAACCAGGAGCAGGACCTCAGAAAACACCCACAAATAAGAACAGAAGCGAGGGACATCTTGAACAATTTTCAGACGACTGTGTTCGTGAGAAACTAGCTCAACTTAAAGTAGACAAAGCGATGGGACCGGATGGGATACACCCTAGAATACTGAGGGAACTTGGGGACGTTCTAGCAACTCCACTGACTGACCTTTTCAATGCCTCATTGGAGTCGGGAGTGGTGCCAAAGGACTGGAGAGAGGCTCATGTGGTGCCTTTACACAAAAGCGGTAGTAAGGATGTGGTTGAAAACTACAGGCCGGTTAGTTTAACTTCAGTGATAAGTAAATTAATGGAAACGCTGTTGAAACAGAAAATAGTGAGGTTTCTGGAGTCCAGTGGATTACAGGATCCGAAGCAGCATGGATTCACCAGAGGCAGGTCTTGTCAGACAAATCTGATTGATTTCTTTGACTGGGTGACCAGGGAGTTGGACCGCGGGAGAGCTCTAGATGTGGTGTATTTCGATTTCAGTAAAGCCTTTGACACTGTTCCTCACAGGCGACTTATAAACAAACTGAGCACCCTAGGGATGGACCCTAAAGTTACTGCTTGGGTTAGAAATTGGTTGGGTGGGAGGCGACAAAGAGTACAAGTAAATGGAGCTCACTCTGAGGAGAAGGATGTTACCAGTGGTGTGCCCCAGGGATCTGTCCTTGGTCCGATTCTTTTTAACATCTTTGTTAGTGATATAGCGGAAGGGCTGTCGGGTAAGGTTTGCCTCTTTGCGGATGATACCAAAATCTGCAATAGAGTAGACACCCAGGAAGGTGTAGATAACATGAGGAGGGATCTAGCTAAGCTTGAAGAATGGTCTAGAATCTGGCAACTGGGATTTAATGTTAAAAAATGTAAGGTCATGCATTTGGGCTGCAGCAATCCAAGGGAGCAATACAGTATAGGAGGTGAAGTACTTTTGTCCACTAAAGAAGAGCGGGACCTAGGCGTAGTTGTGTCCGAGGATCTTATATAAGATCTGTATATAAGATGTTTTTAGCACCACTGTATATAGCCCACATTGTACATAACTCAAACTAATCTAGCACACAACACAACACGCACCCAACTAAATTTTCACCCTCACTGCATGTATAACACACTCACACTACCAGATTGTTTGCTGTGATACCACCTTGATTATTATGATAAGGCGGTTTAGAAATACTGTTAAATAAATAAATAAATAAATAAATAAAGTAGCTAAACAGGTAGAAAAGGCGACGGCAAAAGCTAGAAGGATGCTTGGGTGCATACGGAGAGGAATGGCTAGCAGAAAAAAGGAGGTGATAATGCCTCTGTATAAGTCTTTGGTGCGACCTCATTTGGAGTATGGTGTGCAATTCTGGAGACCGCACCTTCAAAAGGATGTGAACAGGATGGAGTCGGTGCAGAGGGTTGCTACTAAGATGATTAGTGGTCTTCATTATAAAGCATATGAGGACAGACTTAAGGATCTTAATATGTACACCTTAGAGGAAAGGCGGGATAGAGGTGATATGATTGAGATGTTAAAATACCTCTGTGGCATAAATGTTCAGGGAGAGAGCCTCTTTCAATTGAAAGCAAGTTCTGCGACGAGGGGACATGGGATGAGGGTGAAGGGAAATAGATTCAGGAGTGATATGCGGAAATATTTCTTTACAGAAAGAGTAGTGGATCCGTGGAATAGTCTCCCAGTGGAGGTGGTAGAGATGAGGACAGTAACTGAATTCAAAAAAGCATGGGACCAACACAGAGGATCTCTAAAGGTAAAAAGTGGACTGTTGTAGTTGTTGTTATGGAAGGACAGACTAGATGGGCCTTGTGGTCTTTTTCTGTCATCATGTTTCTATGTTTCTCTCCATTATTAGGGTGGCCATATGCAGACCAGACTTCAAAGGAGTTAAGTGCCTTACGGTGGACGTTAGGCTTGTAAATTGGCCGCTTTGAAAATTTTCTAGGACTGAGTGCTTAAATGTAGAGTTCATCTACTGTACTTTTTTCTCAGCTGCAAAAAAGGATAAAATAACAATGAAATAGCGCTGTTCAAAAACAGCAGAGCTGATAGTATTGCCAGATAAATGTATCTGGTTAACACTAGTCAGATATTCAGCCATACTTAACCTGGCTGAAAGTGCATTTTTGGATTTAGCTCACATATTTTCAGTGGTACTTTAAGACGAGTTACATTTAGGTACTATGGTTATTTTCCTATCTCTGGAGAGCCTATAATCTAAATTATGTACCAGAGTCCATGAAAAACTCAGGATTTCATGTCCGCTGTTCTCTGGCTTCATGTCTCTTCCTTATAACCAATCAAAATATCACATAAGAGATTCAGAGCTGCTTTGAAAACACATCTGTTTACCCAGAAGGTCTGTAATCACCATCTGGACCTGAACTGTTCATGTGAATATCTAATTTTCCCCACCCCTGGGTTAATACTGACCCTAATCTGGTCTCTGAACTTCCAGTCTTTGTTTTTTGTGTCAAAAATGGAATTTCTTTCAGTTTTCATATTTTAATTGTAACTTATAAACCACGTTTCAAACTCTGGAGAAGTGGTATATCAAATGTACGAATAAAGAGAAGATTCTGGTCTCCGACGCCCTTTTTTATATTTCTCCCATCGTATGAGCACCTTCTCCCTCCTTACATCATTAACCATGAACCATCCTAAACCCGATAGTTACTCGAAGTCTACATATATTTAGTTGAGATTCTCAAAAAGTGGCATTAACTGGCTAAAAGCCCTTAAAGAAAATAAAATCATATTCCTTCCCCCATTCCACCAGATGACACAAGTTGGCTAGGGGAAGGGGGAGGGGGAATAGCCCCTCACCTGTGAGCCTACTTCTTACTGCATTTGAAAATTATTACCCCCTTTTTGTTCTGTCCCCCAGATTTTCACCCACATTCCACAGAACCCACCACTACCAAAACTCAACCATAGTGTCTCCAACCAAACAGGGTGGAGTACGCACTCTTTTCTCCTGCTGTCTCAGTACGTTTGTTGCTCTGAGCGACACTGGACAATGAGCTGGGCAGGAGAAAAGAGTGAGTCTTCCTCTCAGCTTGGCAAGAGTGACTGTGGAGACGTCTAAAGGATACAGCTGGAGGTTTGGGGGGGGGGGAGGAGAATTTTAGGAAGGGTTTCAGAGAAGTGGGGTAAGAGGAGAGTGAAGAGATTCCCAGGTTGGAGATGATGGGATCAATGTTTAGGGTAATTTGTGTTTTGGATGGGGGAAATGTGGGTAGAGCTGGGTGGTTTGGGAAGGGGCTGGATTGTTCAAAATTGAATTTTGCTTTACTGTGGCTTGTGCACCCCAAGGAGCGGATCCAACTGTGCAGCTAACAAATGCAACTCAACAATAGGAAGTTTTCAGATGGCAGTTGTGGGTGATCATGAGAAGCAGTCCACCCCTCCTGCTGCCCAACTTAAACATTTAGGGCCCCTTTCACTAAAGCCCTGTAGGTGGTTAACGTGCATTTTAATGCCTGGCTACTGATAGCCGGGATCACTAACAGCGACCGTGCAGTAAATCGCACGATAATCAGCCATCACGCCATGGGGCAGTGAAGGGGCGGAGTGTAGGCATGGAAAGCGCAGTACTACTAGCAGGAGGGCAATTGTCATGCACTCCACTGCAATGTGGCTCTTAACGCATGTTCTCCTAATGAGATCTCTGTGGGAGTCATTACATGAGTTCGCCTTACTGGCGCGCACATTAGCACCCTCATCCGAGCATTAGGTGCTGGAAACATGCTGGTCACACCTTTGGCAGTTAACGCCGAGGTTTTGCACTTAACATACGTTTTCTTTTGCACTTTAAGTGGGCTTTGGTAAAAAGGGTCCTTACTACAAAGTAAGGCAAATCATGGTGGTGGCAGTCTGGTCCTGCTCCCCCTTGCCCAACTTAAGCATTTGGCCAAGAAGACATTGCTCCCCACCCCTACCTTACTTCAGCACCCCTCTGGGCTGGAGTAGGGGTCTGGCTGGACAGATTTAAGCCTCCTTTGGCAGACCACATTAGTCAACCAGAATCTGAGCATTGAAATTTTGTTACTTAGGGTGCTGTGGGGTTGCACCAAACACATCGCCATTTCACAAACCCGTGGCGCTTTACATAGTAACACAGTAAATGACGGCAGATAAAGACCAGTATCTTTAGGGCATAAGCACAGCGCTAACTGCCGGGTGAGCACAGAAAGCATGTTCCCGGAGGTCACCACAGCGCACACGGCCCTGTTGCAGCATGACAACAGCAGAGGTGCCCGACATGCAGTTGGCATGGGTGCACTGACTGCGTGGCGCTCACTCACTCTGCCCACTCTTTGCCCCTAACCCTCCCACTTGCAACCCTAATTGCCATGAACGACTAGCAGCAAAAGCTGCTGGCACCGTCGTGGCCCCGTGCTAGCTGTCAACACGTGTCCAACGCACACCTTTAGTGTGTACTAGACCTGTGCTGACAGCTAGCGCCCTTCAGCAAAAGGGCCCCTTACGGAAATGTGTGGCGGGCCAGATCTTAGCCACTACACACACACACACACACAGTACATACATACATACACACAGCCCCCAGTATCTCTTATTTTGTTAAGCTGAGCAACTGGACATGGAAAATAAATAATTTCTAACTGACAAATCCAAAAATGGTACAAATCAAATTTCCAAAACATAATAAGAATTCATAATAATTTATTAATTTCTAAACCACTTTTCAAGAAAGCAAGCCATCCAGGTATCATACAAAAACAAAATGTAAAAAGCTACTATAGCAAAATAATAAAAACAAAAAGAAACAGATCACCCCCACCTCCCAGATTATCTGTTAAAAAGCTAGCTTTTACTTCCTTCCTAAATTCTATAACATCTGACGAGGGCACCTCTGTAGTCTTGAAGCTCCTGTAAGTCTCATCTTTAGATGATTGCTATGTTGCTCCAATAAAAGCTCCCCCAACCTGATTTCACTGGTAGAGAAAGCTATTTTTTACTGGATAGACAATGAACATTTCACCTCACCTCCCCTTCCCCCCCCCAAAAAGCTTTCAGAACTTTATTTTCATATAGAAAGCATTTTACATTTATTTGCATATATCAACCCTCAAAAAGTATCTTTTTATGAGATGTCCTACAAGATGCATATTTTTGTTGTATTAAAGGTGCTACTGGGGGCATGATTAAGCCAAGGAAGGGCAAACATTGCCCCAGAAAGGTGTAAGTGGCCTATAGCAAATTTCAAAGCTTTGAAACTTAGTGCAGAGCAGGGGTAAAAAGGTAATCATGCGTGCACTTTGTGCCAACATGCATAGTTTAATAACTGCCCCATTTATTTCCCTGAAAGGCCTTAAATATCTTTATTATCAAACAAACATCTTGAGACGATGTATGCTTTTCTTGTAGCTGGGAAATTTATGTAAATGTTGGTGTGCCCGCCTACATAGAGCCTCTAAGACCTAAAATTTCCCTTTCCTTTCCCATCAGTAAAACACAAACCCTGGCATCTTTCTTTCTGAATTCTTATTGATAGTTTATTTCTATCAGAATGACTGTCACATTTTAGTGAAAGGCTGTGGTTATTTTAGGTGAACTCCCCACCATGGTAAAGTCATTTCCTCTTCTCGTGGTTTTGATACGCGGCGACTCATATCTTGATCTGAAAAGAGCTAGAAACCCCATCTTGCAGAGTAGCAGACAATGATTCACACGCTGGGAAAGCGACGCTAATGTGGGGGGAGGGGATTCATTTTCCACAGCAATTCACACCCTGTCACCACCACGGTCACACTCCTTAAAAGGATGTTCTGTGAATGAAAGTAGAAGAAATTACTCTCTATTGAGCTCCTTTAACTTTGGTTTAGTTGGGGTTTTTTTTCAAATTCTAGTTACAAACGTTTTTATTTCTTTTAAGTCGTTCTCACAGAAACAAACTAGACACTGCAGGTGGTTTTGGGTTAGGCACCATATACGTGATTTTAGAAAGGCTGATATTTGCACCTATAGTCTCGCAGCGTGTATGGATTTCAGTGGGGTGTTCTAAGCGTAGTTTGATCAAACTTGCAATGGCAAGATACGTATATTTCAAAAAAATGTCCCGTCAGCATTTACGACTGGTTTGCATCTGGGATATGGAGGAGCGATTGCTTCCTGGACCTCTGAGAGGGTAGGTGGGACTGGCGCCCTTCAGATATTCAGAGCGAGAGGAAGCAATCCTTCAACCTGCCCCACTGGTGCTGGCAAAATGGTGCCCGTTGACCTGCTCCTTTGCCTCACAAAAGCTCCCATGGAGTAGTTAAGTTTTTACATTGCTGGGTTAGATAAACACAAATCACATGTGTTAATGCAATTCAGATTGGCCCATTTTAATATTAAAAAGAGTTGCTTTGCACGGATTTGCATGCAAGACAGTCCATAACAATTTTTTCCATGTTATGCCAATTTTTATTGCATTCAAGACAATGCACTAATGTGCTGTCAATGCATCAATGTACCTTTTTTTAATTAAAATTTAAGATATTTGTTTGCTATTAGTGTTTTTTTAATTTTAATTATTTTAAGTTATTTGTTTGCTAGTAGTATGATTGATTTCTGCTGGTTGATGTATGTTTGTGTATCTATCCTATCATATATTGTGGTTCTTTTCTTGTTCTTTACGTTTTATTTCATTTATTTTGTAAACCATTCTGTATGCCCCACAAAGCATAGTTACTCACCTGTAACAGGTGTTCTCTGGGGACAGCAGGAATCAGTCCTCACATATGGGTGATGTTGGCACCAATGGAGCCTGCGTGGAAGCATCTCCCCGGTTTTCAAAGAAAACCTTTGGGAGATGCACCACTTATGCATGGTCCACTTCCCACGCAAGGGTGCCATCTTACCTCAGTCCAATGACATAGCTAAGATGGCAAAAATTAAAATATGGTAAAGAAGCAACTCCAAGAAGAGGAGGGAGGGTTCTGAGGACTGATTCCTGCTGTCCCCAGAGAACACCTGTTACAGGTGAGAAACTACCTTTCTCCGGGAACAAGAAGGAAGTCCGTTCTCACATATGGGATTTCCCAGCTACAGGCTGTAACCAAAAGAAAAATGCCATAGCGAACTGCAACAAATGAGTCGTGATCAGCAGCAGTTGAACCCCTACTGAGAGACTCTTGCAAGACCCAAGTGTCCGGCGGAAAACCAGCACTCTGGTAGCCTGAACACAGAAGGGTCGGAGGGCAGGAGTTGCCTACACCCCAAAGAGATTACGGAGGACAGCCTGGCCAAAGGCGCTGTCCCACTGGGACTCCCTCTCCAGGCAGTAGTGAGCTGCGAAGGTGTGAAGACCAGGTGGCAGCCCAGCAGATTTCCATCATGGGGATGGAACGCAGATTTGCCACTAAAGTAGCCATGGCCCTGACGTGGTACGCTGTGACCCTCTGGTCCAGTGAGATTCCTGCTTGCTTACAGGCAAGGGTAATGCAGTCCACCAACCAAGTAGACAGAGTTTGCTTAGTCACTGGGAGCTTCAGGTGACTGGGGTCATAGGATACGAAAAGCTGAGGTGCTTTGTGGTGGCCCTGGGTCCACTGCAAGTAAAAGGACAGGGTTCTCTTACAATCCAGATTGTGGAGAATGGTCTCTGCCTTACCAGTGTGAGGCCTCAGAAAGTGGGAGGTACCACTTCCTGGTTGAGGTGGAATGTGGACACCACCTTTGGCAGAAACTTGGGGTGTGTGCAGAGCACCACCCTGTTTCATGTAGAACCTCGTGTAGGGGGGCTCTGCCATCAGGGCCTGGAGCTTGCTGACTCTGTGAGCTGATGCGAGTGCTACCAGGAAGGCGACCTTCCAGGATAGATACCAGAAGTGGCAGGTAGCCAGAGGTTCAGAGCCTTAGTGAGCTGCGAGAACACCACATTGAGATCCCACTCCACTGCAGGAGGGCAGACAGGATTTTGGATAACATAAGGCCCCGCAGGAATCAGGACACAAGAGGCTGAGCCGAGAAGGGTTTTCCCTCAATGGAATGGTGATGCGCTGCAATGGCGCTCAAGTGTACTTGGACTGAATTGGACTTCTGAAGTACCACCTGTACTGAGCAGGAAAATGGGTTTGCCCGTTTTTCTGCACACCACACCAAGAATCGGCGCCACTTGAAGGCCTACGCTCTTTTAGTGAAAGCCTTGCAGGAAGCCAGAAGAATCTCTTCCACGTCTCGTGGGAGGTTGAAGGGAGCTAACACTACCCGTTCAGCAGCCAAGCCATGAGAGAGAGGGTTCCCAGATTGGGATGCAAGAGAGAGCCCTGCTCCTGTGAGAGTAGCTCTGGAGCTCAGTCCAGGGGAATCAGTGACGCTACTGATAGAGAGAGGAGCTGTGGGAACCAGGGCTGCCTGAGCCACTGAGGGGCTATCAGCACTAGCAGTGCTCTGTCACACTGAATCTTGAATAATGTCTTGGCTACCAGTGGTGTCAGTGGAAAGGTGTACATGAGGCCTTCTGTCCACAGGATGAGGAACGTATCTGCTGTCACCTGGGACAGGTGCGGCTGGCGTGAGCAGAATCAGGCAACTGCGTGTTGTCTGGGCTGGCGAACAGGTCCATTAAGGGAACGCCCCAGCGATGGAACAGCCGTGATGCTACTGCTGGATCCAGGCGCCACTCATGCGGCTGGAGGACCCTGCTCAATTTATCCACCAGGGCATTGTACTGGCCCAGGAGGTACACTGCCCTTAGGAGCAGAGGGCTACCGCCTCCTGGCAGAGGAGGTATGACCTTGTACCCCTCCTGTTTGTGCATGGAGACCTGATTGTCTGTCTGGATCAGCACAGTGTGATGTTGAAGGTGGTGGTGGAAGGCTCGGAGGGCTAAGTATATTGCCAGGAGTTCCAGCAGGTTGATTTGCAGCCAGAATTCCTCCTGGGACCTGCAGCCTTGCATCTGGAGGTTCCAGCAATGTGCTCCCCAGCCCATTAGCGAGGCGTCTGTGATGAGGACTTTTGGGGGTTGGATGCCTGGAAGGGCATCCCGGCCTGAAAGTGGCATGGATTCTGCCACCATCCAAGGGAGTCCGCCAGCTGAGGGTCACTTTCACTCTGTCCCCGAGTCTGCCTGTGGCTTGAGTCCACTGAGAGTGGAAGCACCACTGGCCTGCCCTCATGTGCAGATGGGCATATAGGGGTCACGTGAACTATAGAGGCCATGTTTCCCAACAGGCAGGGTAGGAGTCAGACAGGTAGCATCCGGCATTGGTATACCTCTGCGGCTAGCTCACTAAGGCGTTCTGACCTCTCCTGGGGGAGGAAGGCTTTTACCTGGAGGGTATCTAATTGTGCCGCTATGAATTCTAGGTGTTGGGCCGGAGTGAGGCGGGACTTGGGGTAGTTTATGACGAACCTCAGGTGCTGCAGGGCATTGATGGTGCACCCAGTGGCGCATTGTGCATTTGTAGCTATTTACCCCTTTATGAGCCAGTTGTCCAGATAGGGGATGATGAAGGCGCCTTGGAGCCAGAGGTAGGCTGCGACTACCACGAGGCATTTTGTGAAGACCCTTGGCAATGAGGCCAGACCGAAGGGCAGCACCCTGTATTGGTAGTGCTGTCTTCCACCATGAACTGGAGGTACTTTCTGTGGCTGGGATGGATTAGGATATGAGTGTAGGCGTCCTTTAGGTCTAAGGAGCATAGCCAATCTCCCTGCTGGAAGAATGGCAGTAGTGTCTCAAGGGACAGCATCTCAAATTTCTCTCTGACCAGAAACCTGTTGAGCTCTCACAGGTCCAGGATGGGCCCGAGACCCCCCATCCTCTTGGGGATGAGGAAGTATCTGGAATAGAAGCCTGTGCCCCAAGGATGTTTTGGCACTGGCTCAACTGCTTTGTCATTGATTAGGCCTGCCAGCTCGGTGAGGAGCAGGGTCTGGTGAAGGAGAGGCCTGGTGAGCTCCCCTGGGGAGTATGTGGGTAGCGCCCGATGTATGTGAGGAGTAGCCCTCCGAGAATCCACCAAGCTCTTTTGACAGCTCCTTTAGGTACATGCTGATGTAGAGCTGGTAGGACTGGATCTGGCATGTTAGCATCGAGTCCTGAAAGACCTACCAGCTGAGGGCATCAAGGATTTGAGCTTCCAAGCCGGATGGCACCGACAAATGGGTCTTTTGGCTCTTGAGCCAGTCCATTGCTGACTCCACGACCATGGAATTGTTGGGAAGCTGGGTCTTTTGGAACCAAGGGCTTTGGCTACCTGGTATATGGCATCGAGGTACCTGCTAACAATTGGTATTGATGCCAGTATTTCCCACATTCGGAGGCAGCGGCAAATGAGGATTGAGGACACTGGGGCCATAAGGTTTTCCTTCGGGGTACCTAGTATTAAAGCATCTCCAATTCCTCTTTAGCCTTGGTCTTGATGGCAAGGGCCTTAGCCATGTCCCGCACAAAATTGAGGAATGCAACATCCTCGGGAGGGGAGCAGCGTCAGATCATCAGGGGAGATGGGTCCGAGGGCACATCACTATGCAGCCTTGTGTCAGGGGGACTCTTAGTCCTCAGTCTCCCATTTGGACTCAAAGTCCGAGTACGAATCTGATGCCGCACGATCACATCGGCCAAGGACTGCTCTCAGCGGTCTGTGACCTTCAGGGGATTGCCGGTCCGAGCTGCGGGTGCTCACTGGGGAGGCCAGTCAGCAGATGCTGACAACTCCTTACGGGGCAGCTTTGTGGGCCGTTCCTGCCCCAACTCCTCAGACTCACGCCTGGGACTGTGACCTTGGATGGTATTTCCCCTTCTTCCTGGATTCGTCCTCTGAGGTGGTCTTTGAGGACTTCTTGTGCTCCACCTCTGGGGATTCCCACTCGGAGGAACCGTGGCCACGGTACTCTGAAGAGGCTCTGGCTTTGTGGGCACTGAGGTATTGGAGGAGGCCCTGGAACATGGTGTCTCTGGAGATTCCATTGTGGAGTCGGACTTCTGAAAGAAATTTATTTGCTTTTGATGGCGGTTCAAGGCCTTTGAGGTCATAGCTCTGCAGACTTCGCAGTCAGAGTCATTATGCTCCGGGCCAAGATGTCCGAGGCAGCAGTCGTTTGGGTCAGTGAGCAACATCATTATGCCACACCAATCACACTTTTTAAAGCCACTGGAGGCCATCGGAAAAAGGCTATCCCCGTCTCCAGGCAGGGGTCCAAGGCCTTTAGCTGGAAAAGGGCGCGAACACTGGTTGAGGAGCACCTCGATGAAAAAATGAAAAGCTAATAGACAAATCCAAGGAGCATCACCAAGGCGAGCTGGCTCGGGGGCGGGAAGGAACCGGTATGCAACCGGAGAAACACAACAATGAAAAATCCCAACTTTTTCCAGGAAGAATTGGACAGTGTCAGGTCATAGCAGAGCTTGCTTTCAATGGAAAAAGGCTCTTCTCTTGTGCATTTATGCCACGAAGATATTTAAACATTTCTATCACGTCTCCTCTATCCCGCCTTTCCTCTAACATATACATCTTAAGATCTTTAAGTCTGTCCTCATATGCTTTATAACAAAGACCACTAACCATTTCAGTGGCCACCCTCTGCACTGACTCCATCCTATTTATGTCCTTTTGAAAAGGTGGTCTCCAGAATTGTACACAATACTCCAAATGAGTTGACTGTCATTTATCAAGTTACAAGTAACTTTCCTTTTCTGTTTTCAAGTTTATTGTAAATCACAAGTTTCTGGAGAAAAGGTCCATAAACCATTATTAAGAAGGGACCCAGGATATCAATGCTTGACCCAGTACAAGCATTGTGGAACCTGTGTCTTTTGGGGAAACTGCTAGGTACGTATAACCTAGATTGGCCACTGTTGGAAACAGGATACTGGGCTTGATGAACCTTGGTCTGACCCAGTATGGCATATCTTATGTTCTTATGTAATGTGGTCTAGAAAGTTGCTAAATAAATAAATAGATAAAAATGAGGTCACACCAGAGACTTATACAGAGGGACTCCTTTTTTCTGTTGGCTATTCCTTTCCCTATACACCCAAGCATCCTTCTAGCTTTCGTTGTCACTTTTTCTACCTGTTTAGCTACCTTAAGATCATCAGAAACAATCACGCTCAGGTCCTGCACTTCTTTTTTGGACAGAAGTATTTTGCCCCCTACACTGTACTGCTCCCTTGGATTTTTGCATTGACCATTCTTGACCAGTCTTCAAGCTTAGCGAGATCCCTCCTTATATTATCTACTCCTTCCTAGGTGTATATTACAGATTTTGGTATTATCTGCAAAGAGGCAAACCTTACCCGACAGCCCTTCCGCAATATCACTAACAAAGATGTTAAAAAAAAAAAAAGAATTGGACAGATGGCAGATCCCTGTGGCACACCACTGGTAACCTCCTCTTCAGAGTGAGCACCATTTACATGTACCTTTTGTCACCTCCCACTCAACCAATTTCTAACCCAATCAATCAATCAGTTTCTTTAGGGTCCAAACCTAGGGTGTTCAGTTTGTTTATAAGTTGCCTGTGCAGAACAGTGTCAAAGGCTTTACTGAAATCTAAATACACCACATCTAGGGCCCTCCCTAGGTCCAATTCCCTGGTCACCCAGTCAAAGAAATCAGATTTGTCCGACAAGAACTGCCTCTGGTAAACTCATGCTCCTCGGATCCTGCAATCCACCACCCCCTCCCATCTCACCTCTCTCTGCCTCACTCCCTAATCCCACCCCCATCAACCCTGTATGTCTCTCTCTCGTTCTCTGACCCCCTCATCCACCCTTGCAGACCGGCATCATCTCTCTCTCTCCCTCTACCCCACCTTTGTAGTGCAGCATTTCTTTGCCTCTCTCCTCTCTGCATCCCCTCCCTCCAAACAGTGCATCATCTTCCATCTCAACCCTTCCCGGAGCCAGCTCAAGCAGCAGCAGCAGCAGGGCCAGGAGATGTGCATGCACTGGCTCTAGCAAGTCTTGTTTGACATTGGAGCACAACCCAATCGTTTTCTGCTGCCGCAGCAAGTGGTGTTTGAGTTATTTCACTTGTGTGCGCACGGAACACACCCGAAACGGAAATCACGGCTGGATCTGCATTGGGCACGAATCGCCGGGTCCAGTGCTGATGTGTCTTCTTCCCCTGCCAACTCTGTAACACATCTCCAGAATGCTGGCCGCATCTCCTGCTAGCATATGCGCGGCTCCGTGACACACTTCCAGGTGCTTGTGACGCACCAGTTGAGAACAGCTGCCCTACAAGGAAAGGCTTAAAAGGTTCCAAGGTCTTCTGTCCTTGGCGACTGCCTAGTTCAAGGGGCCGGCGAGCCCTGCCTACACCCATCCTTGGGAACGCCATTCTTTGAGTAAACCGCTCTTATCTGTGCCCTTCTCTCTCACTACCACCACCAACTCTGTTCTCTGTTTGTTCCACCTTGCTGCACTGGATGCCTAAAATAGACTTCCTGAGTCAGTACATCAGAGTCTCTCTCCGACTCTATTGAACTCCAGGCTAAAAGATCACCTTTTCGTGACTATTATTGGATCCTGACCCTCTTGAAAACGAAAGTGCTATTGAGTCATTGCTGACTCCTGGCAACACAGCCCTGTTGTTCCTCGGCAAGGTGCGACCCGAAGTAGACTGCCAGGCCTTGATAAAGAGCCGGGAGGATCGGAGGCTCGAAACAAATACAACGTTGAGTTACTTTACGAGGAGTTGAGTTCTCCTTATATGGTTGCTCAGAAGATGGAAGGGACCGGTTGGAATAAGTTTGCTTGCTTGGTTTGAGGAAGGAGAAGTGGAGCTTTTTGAAGTCACTAGAGTGGATTTCAGCAGTTTCAGCTATTGTTTTGCGGTGGACGCCAATCTGTTTTTGGACATCTATGGAATTGCTGAAGAAAAGCCCATGTTTAAGTTAAGTGACTCTTTATAAAACCCTTCATATGAATTATATTTCTTTGGTTGGTATTAGAGGGTGATATCCCCCTAATCCTTACTAGGGCCGTGTCCCTATTTTAATTTAAGAGAAAAACGGAACAGCACACAAGGAGAGGGAGGTTCCCTCATGGTGTGAGTTCCAACAAAAAGAGTTATTTAGGTGTGTTTCCCTTTGTGGTTTGGATGTTTGTACGGGAGACCCAGTGGGGTTTTGTGTTGTTATATAACATCTTAAATCCAGCACTGGAGCAGCAGTGCGAGCGACCTGTGGGGTTCCCAGTGCTCTTCCCACCATGAAGCATAATGACTGAGGAACAGTACAAAAGGAGCCCATTAGGGAAGTGGGGTGAGAAGGGAGGGGGAGCTGAGGGTAGTGGAGATTAATACTTCAGACACATCACTGTACAAATCTCACTCTTTGGCCTTCAGTTTCACTCTTTGGGGTATGTCTACTAAAAATACAATAGGTTTTTGCAGCTAATGCTGGGCATTAGTGCAGATAGTGCTGCATTGCTGTAAAAATTGAAGTATCTGGTGGGGGCAAGCAAAACATTTCCCCATCAGAAACCACAGTGAAAATACCGTAATCATGGTCAGCCAACACTGCAAATGCAGCTATCATCACCCATTGAGGTGGCGCTAGGTGCAACTGCGTGCCTGTAATTTTGGTGATTACTGCACGATGTTTACATTCACAGAAACGGCATGCCCCAGGCACACCCCCAACTCTCTTCCCTTATCCTGCCCAATCCTGCAGCTACTGTTCGAAATGCAGACATTTCAGAAAATCGCTGCGGTGTCTGCATTTGGCCCATGTTAGCTGCTATTGCGGCACGATCATCCCACACAATCTCCACAGCAATAGCTAACGCACTTCAGTAAACATACTCTGTTGGGATGGCCAACCTAGATGTCTCTGGAACACTCTAGAACAGAGTAAGCAGCAAAGCTACTACTACTACTGAGCATTTGTATAGCATTACCAGTCGTACGCAGCGCTGCACAGACATGTGAGAGACAGTCCCTGCTCATACAGCTTACAATCTAGTCAAGACAGACAACACAGAAGGTGTAGGCTGGGATAAAACAAGGGGGAAAGGAAAAGAAAAAGGAGATCAGGCGAGTCAAGATCCAAAAGCAGCGGCGAAGTAGTGAGTTTTCAGCCCGGATTTGAAGAGGGTCAGAGAAGGCGCCTGACAACAGACACAGGTAGTTTGTTCCAGGCGTAAGGTGCAGCAAGGTGAAAGAAACAAAGTCTGGAGTTATCAGTAGAAGAGAAGGGCACAGATAGAAGCAGTTTGCCAGAAGAGCGGAGTTCCCGAGGGGGGTTGTAAGGAGAGATAAGAGAAGAAAGGTAGTGAGGAGCTGCAGAGTAAATGCATTTATAGGTCAGTAGGAGAAGTTTGAACTGGATGCGGAAATGGATAGGAAGCCAGTGAAGTGACTTGAGAAGAGGAGTAATATGGGCATGACGAGGCTGGCGGAAGATTAGCTGAGCAGCAGAGTGATGAACAGATTGAAGGGGAGAGAGATGATTCAAAGAGAGATCAGCAAGGAGTAGGTTACAGTAGTCAAGACGGGAGGTGATTAAGAAGTGGATAAGCGTCTTAGTACTGTGTTCAGAAAGGAAAGGATGGATTTTGTTGATGTCATAGAGAAAGAAATGGCAGATCTTAGCTATCAGGTGAATGTGTGTGGAGAAGGAGAGAGAAGAGTCAAAGACAACTCCAAGATTGCGAGCCGAGGAAACAGGAAGCAGTACAGAGTTATCCATAGAGACTGAGAAAGGAGGACGAGGAGGGGAGGTTTTAGGGGGAAAGATAAAAAGTTCAGTCTTGGCCATGTTCAATTTCAAGTGGCGGTGAGACATCCAGGCAGCAATGTCAGAAAGTCAGGCAGAGATCCGGGTCTGGATAGCCAGAGAGATTTCAGGCATAGAGAGGTAGATCTGGGAGTCTTCAGCATAAAGATGGTACTGAAAACCGTGGGAAGAGATGAGTGCACCAAGGGATTGGGTATATAGAGAGAAAAGGAGCGGACCCAAGACAGATCCTTGGGGTACACCAACTGGGAGCAGGATGAGCCACCAGAACATACACTGAATGAGCAATGAGAGAGATAGGAGGAGAACCAGGATAGTACAGAGCCCTTAAAACCAAGCGAGGACAGGGTATCAAGGAGAAGGTTGTGGTCAACAGTGTCAAAAGCAGTAGAGAGGTCAAGACGGATGAGGACAGAGTAAAGGCCCTTGGATTTTGCCAGGAACAAGTCACTGGAGACTTTGGCAAGAGCCGTTTCAGTAGAGTGTAAGGACGAAAGCCAGACTGTAAAGGATCCAGGAGGGCATGAGATGAGAGGAGAGGAAGTTGAGGCAGCGGTGGTGAACAGCACGTTCAAGTAGTTTAGAAACAAAGGGAAGGAGGGAGAAGGGTCGATAATTAGAAGGACAGGTGGGATCAAGTGAGGGTTTCTTGAGGAGAGGTGTGACCACAGCATGCTTGAAGGCTGCAGGGACAGTTGCAGTGGAGAGCGATAGGTTGAGAATATGAGAGATGGAAGGGACAACAGTGGAGGAGATGTGGCTTAGGAAGCGGGTGGGAATAGGATCAGAGGAGCAGGTAGTGAGTTTGGAGGAAGAAAGGTGGTGGGCAGTTTCCTCTTCAGAGATCACAGGAAAGGAAGAGAGAGTAGCAGAGGTAGGGGAGGAAAGTTGGGAGTGAAGAGGGGGAGGAGGGGAAGTAGCTGACTTTGTGGGGAATTGGAGGGTGATCTTGTGGATTTTGTCATGGAAATAGTCAGCCAGGGTTTGGGCAGAAAGGGAGGGAGGGGTTAGAGGCGGAGGCACCTTGAGGAGAGAGCTGAGAGTAGTAAAGAGACGGCGAGGGTCAGAAGTAAGAGAGAGTTAGTCAGATGGACATAATAGTCCAATATTTAGTTATGGAGTATTGAAAGGTCTGCTGTGAGCTGGCAGGATGAACGCGGATGACAGGAAACCACGGCAATTTAAAACTACCTTGAAGGCCAGTTGAAAACAATTAACAGCACAAATCTTTGCTTGCCAAAGGTTAGCGCAGAACAGACAAGAGCAGCTACCTGTTCTAGACTGCTCTGGTTTCTTCTGTCCCCTTTTTGTCCAGTATGCCCAGCGCTCAATTTGTTTCATTGTTGTATTTTTATATTTATATTTGCTTTGGTTTTCATTTTTTAATTTTTTTTTATATTTGACTCCCAAGGTTCTTGGGTTACCGCATTGCTAATGTTGTGTTCCTATTTTGAGGGTACGTTATGCAGATTTCACATGCAGGCCTCAATTCTTTATTCTCCTTGCATGCTCAGATTACAGAAAATCATTCACCACTTCCTGACTGTGGCCCTCTAAGCCTTTTGCTCTTTCCTAAAAACATGGGATGGATCACTGGGCTGTTCTGGAAGCACAAGGCCTCACTGAAGAGCTGACCAAGATCCTAGGTAAGATTTCATCTTAACACTAAAGGGTAAGGATCTTTATAAAAGGAGATTTATTTTTAGCTGTGAACAAACGTGGTCTCTGGTGCCACTAGTCTGTAATTCCGTCTGTCTCTTCTGGAAGGAAAACATGCATAATTTAGCACCTTCTGACTTTCACCAAGCCAGTGCAAAAAACGCTCTGTACATCCAGATTCCGAAGGGGGGAAGAAAGCACATAATTAATTCATTTTTTCCATCTACCATCTCTCTCTTGTGTGATAATATACTGGAGGACCATCTAGATTCACTATTTTCACACTAAATTACTCCTTCCCTCCCCCCCCCCACATTGTTTCAATGTATCTATTATCAAGTCTCTTCATTGTTAAGGAAGATAAATGTCACACAGTGCACATTCCTCGAGCTGGGAGTTCCTTTGATCTTTATGGGTGGTCTGACCCGAGGGGCAATAGGAAGGTAAAGGGTCTTCTAGAGCTCTATTAACTGATGAAATATCCAACTGAAAATAGGTAGGACTCATACACAGAGAAAGCATTTGATTTCTTGTTTTCATTGTGATTTTTGACATATAGCATGCAGCAATAATAATATTATTATGAATTTACATAACTTCTTTCAACCAGATTAAATAATTATAATTATAAATCGTGTTAATGGCCAGACATCTGCATACAGTTAATGCTTTGGAACCTCTTAAACTCTGCAAAATTCTATTGGCCTCTCTATGTAAATGGCAATGGTTAAACAGTCATAGGCATGGAAGGGTTAAATTCGAACCCTTTTCGATGTCAGCAGCAAAGGAATGTGATTTCAACTGAAATAATGCAAAAGGCATCCAGATGTCTCAGTGTGAAGCACACTAAATCTGAATCTGCGCAACTCTAAGACCCAAGCCAACTGCAGCTCAACACATCTTTAACCTGATTTGCTCAACCCATAACCAAAGAACTAATGAACTGGATGGTCGTTCGATGTCACCAGGCTCGGATATTGCTGGCAAAAGTCATGCAGCCACCACAGTGTGAAACTAAATCAACAATACCCTATTTATGATGGTGAATCTCTAAGAGACAAAAATTAAACCAACATAAGAAAACCCCAAGCAATACCCAAGCAAGCCACGATGAAGGTGGCGGTGTTTAGAGTTGGAAGAGAATGACGGCAGTTTGTTGTAATACTTTATACGGAGATTACACTTGATACAGGGCGCACACCCGAAACGTGCACGTCGTGTATTGTATATCTTGGAATCTGCAACATGAAGGACACTAACTGCGGCTAGTGGATGAAGATAAGTAATTGGTTTTTAAATTCACAAGGGTGAAATAAAAAATGAATAAAAGCAGTCCACAGCCTGGTGAGGGCTAGGTTAACAGTGCTGGCCCTCCCCCGGTGGGCTTCGACAAAAGAATTGAATAATTAAGGGGTTTTCTTATGTTGGTTTAATTTTCACCACAGTGTGAAAGGCAAGAGACAGTCAATCAAAAAGACGACTAGATAGGCTACTTCCCCAAAAACAGCTGATCAAGACCAGTAGTAATAGCAGTAATGGGAAAAATCACCACAGAACTATGAGTGGGCATGCTGTCATCCCTGTAGCCCCACTTCTTCCCACCACATGATACTCTTGTCACCAAGGAAACAAGGCCTTGAGGTGGAACATGCTCACAGGGCCCCCACAGATTTGTCCTCTGAAAAATGTCCAGTACCGGTCCCCAAAATAGCCTAATGAAATAAGACAAAGGGATGGCAAGAGGGAGAAGACCTGGAAAGGGTTCATGGAGGGAGCCGAGTAGGAGAGAGATGCTAGTAAGGGATCATAGAAAGGGGAAAGTAGGAAGAAGTAGACCCAGGAAGGGGCCATGGTGGTGGGACTTTCCCAGCAGTTGCTATAATTTAGAAGGGGATCCCACCCCTTCCCATTTACAGATCTTTACAGAGATACCATCCTCTCCTTCCAAATTTTTGCAAGGGGGCCATATCCACCCTCCATTTTGGAAAACCTCTCAGAATTTCCTTGAAAGTGCTGGATTTGAATATTAATGCCACCATGTCTGTCCCTTCTGCTTTCCACTCAAGTCCTGCGTAGGCATCGCTAGATCCAATTCCAGCTTAAATGCACAACATTAGCATTTTGTCTTCACTGTTGTACAGCTCAGTAATGTACACCAAGTGCCAAGTTTTAAGTTAGCAGGATTTGTGAAAACAAAAATGGCAATCCAAAACATGGTACTGTGTCATCGTTGTGGAAAGAAATATACTTGAGTCAAACTCTTGAGGAAAGAACATTGCTATTGGATTCTCTGGGGATAAAGCTGGACTTTAGAACTGATTTGAACACGATGAGGGTTTCTAGACACCGAATATAAGAAATAACTTTATAAAAATTAAAAAAGGGACATACAGAAACCACACAAACTAAGTATAAAGTTGTTTGGTATAATACAGACCAACAAAAAAATTTTTGAAGAAATGTTTGACATAACACTCCTGAGGGCTCAGTTTATATACATCGACAGGACTGTAGACCCCTCCATTGCATCACTAGTACTTTTATATACCATGCATACAAGTACATGCCCGGACAAGACTGTGCATACTTGTGCACAACTTTAGAGTAGGCATGTTCAAGGATAGGTTCTGAATGGAGTCACGATTTATATACATACTTCACAAAACACGTACGATTGCGCATACTGCAGGCAGGTACGTTTACAGCTCCTCTTACACATCTTAGCTTCGATTTTGGCAGGATTTGTGATTGCATTTTGTAGACACAGATAAACACCTTTATAAATTAACTGCAAATAAGTGTTTATTTGCTTTTCACATATAGGCGACCTTTTTATAAAAATTACCTTAATAAAATTAAAATCAACCCCTAGGCCATGTTAATGGCCAATTTTAACATGGACTTTAGTAAATCAAGCATTCATTTGTCAATTAAAGAGCATAAGGCCTTTAGTAAATTGGGTGTGAACAGTGGATCTTAACAGAGTCCATATCATGCAGACTTAGAGTTCTGGAAGCCCTGTTCCTGAATTAACTCTCATTGAGGAATTTGAGGTTTTGAAGAATTTGGTTTTCAGAAAAGCCACACGGTTAGTTACTTTTGTGACCGAGCCAGAAAGAGCTTTAAAACCAATCCCTTTCTGCCAAAAGAGGATCATACCTTCCTAATAACATTTGAATTTCCTCATAAAAAGTCAGTTTGAGAAGTGCAGAAATTCCTTGAACTGAGGTAGAGCTGTGTTTATCTTAGGGGGTTTCTTACTAAAGGGCGCTAAGGTGTCGCCCCTAAAGCACCAAAACTGCCAAAACCATGGCGCCTTAGCTGCATGCCACTGCATTAACTGTCAGGGGTGTGAAAAGAATTTCCCTGGTAGTTAACACGGAGCCCTTTTCCCTAATGCATGCTGCAATAGCGTGGGCACACGTAACTCCACCTGTTGAGGTGGCATTAATGAACCCACGGAAATGCAGTTAGCGCCGGGTTCACCGCTTGCGCTAACTGCACTGAGCACACTACACCCACTCTGGGCCCAACCTACCCACTCGCAACCCTATTGTAGGTTGTAGAGTTAGTGCAGGAATCATCCCGTGCTATCATGGCCTGTGCCAACCGGTAATGTATGTCCCCGGGTGCCTTCAGTGTGCGCCAGAACACACGCTACCACTAGCGCCCATTGGTAAAAGAGCCCCTTAGAATTTCCCTGTAAATGTATATTAACAGTTAATGATGGGGGGGGGGGGGGAGGAATTAACCTGAGCAACTATCTGCTTTTGTTAAACGCAAAATTAGAAAAAAATGGAAAACATTTGTCTACTCCCAGTAGTTTTCACGCTCTCTGAGGTGTAAGACTGCAGGTCTATTTGTTTCTCCATGCTTTGCCTTTTTTGTGGTTGGTCTTTTTATTTTTTGCACTTTAATGATCTGGGTTTTTCCTGGCTCCGGATTTCCCCTATACTGTGGGCTTACATAATATAGAAGGGTGGTTTGATCTTTGCATTTGCTTAATTGCGTTTTCTGGCTATTAAATTTCCTTTTGGGTCCGTCAGAGTTGCCGACTTAATCACTTCCGCTAGGGCCATTTTAAGTCCGTCCTGGTTTTCAGTGTACCTCTCACTGTGGCGTGGTATTTGTCATTCCTGATTCAACCCATTGAAATCAATGCTGCTGGTCCTATAATGCACCAGATAGGATCGTCAAAAGTCCAGGACTGGCCCAAAACGTCCCTACTGGAACTGGGTAAGTTGGTAACTCTGCTGTTATGTGCAATGATCGTGTCTTGAATATGAAATATTAAATCTGAAAAATAGAACTCTAAAAAAATACAGCACTATTCATAGACAGATGGGGAAATTAGACTTTCAGATGTAGGAGTTGGTTAGTTCTATAAACTGAGCTGTGCTATGCACCAAGATAATTTCTCCTCTCTTTCCCCCCCCCTCCCCGGGGTACTCCAGAGTCTGAAGGAGTAGCACACGCCTACAGTAGTATCCTTAAGCACTTGATTGCTGGACAGCAACCCAGAGAAATCCCAGCATTATGGAGATAAGAACTTTTAAGTTAAAAGTTATTTTGTCCCTCTGAGACCACATAGAGCTACCTTAGAGCATTTCAGCTTGGCATAATGCTTCTTTAAAACAGCATTCTTAAATTACTGTACTCTTAGTAGCTAGCTACTATCCATTAAATTAAATGATAGAACATTTTAAGAAATGTAAAAGGATGAATGCCATCCTCAGGTTAGGTATCTTTGCAGGAGAAGCCAAAAAGAGAATAATGGTATGAAGACTCATGAAATCTCTTTCAAATGCGTAGATCTAATGCAAAAAATGTCCTAGAGAGGTTAAAGAAGGGTGGTGTTAATAAAAGAAACTCGGACTGAGCGTTTACATTTTAACTGCATTACAGGAAGGGTTATTTAAAAGGAAGCTGAGCCATGCCACAAAGGATGCCAACCAAGGAATCTAGTGTAGGGCAGACATGGCACCCTGAAGGATCAGAGAAGTTAGTACTTGCTGCGAGACAGAAAGAGAAGGTATGCAGGAAACATTGCAACAAGGTGGCATGAAATAGCACCAGAGGAAAGACAGGGTGATATATTATACAGCAAGGGGTGGAGAAACCATTTTCGCCACTCAGAATCCATATTCGGCCATGCAATAGACGCCTTCTAGATTGTAAAGGAAAGCGTACATGACTTAGGACAGTAGGGCTCAGATCCGAGACACACCAGTGTTAAAATTTAGAAATGTGTCACTGAGTAAACACTAAAACCATTTTGCTCCCTTCAAGTAATGTGCAGAAATACACATTGGAATGGACGAGGCTCAGTGATGATGGCAGAAAACGGATCAACTAACCATGCCAGGCTGCCCAGTTATTCCAGTCCAGCTGCCATTCCTATCTTTCCTTATCCAGGGCAGGTCTGTTGGGTTTCTAAAAAGGAACGCTACAAGTCATTGTTTTTAAGAGTCTGCACACTCAATATTTGCGGAGAGAATAACCTGTTGACTGTGAGGCCAAAATGTTACTTGTTTGATAAACAAAAAATATAATTTTACATCATATGTTTTTTAAAGGACTGCCTAAAAGGGGCATGCCAATTATTCTAAAGAATAGTAAAGCATGAGAAATAAAATATATCACTGCAAAAAAGACAACGGGGTATGTTTACTAAACAACAGTGGCTTCCGTGTGATATCAGAGCCTGAGGTTGCTGTCCTCCAGCAGGATTTGAACACCTGGCCCTCCGGCCTGAGGCAACTTGCCCCACCACCGGGCCACTCCTTAGCCCCTATCTGTGGATATTTAGTGGCACTCTTTAAACCGGTTGCTCTCAAACTAGTCTTCTGGGACTCCAGGCCAGTCAGGTTTTCAGGATATCCAATGGAAGCAGTGCACGCAGATCTCTCTCATGCATATTCATTGTGGATACCTTGAAAGCCCAACTGGACTAGGGGGTCACAGAGGACTGTGTTGAGAACCAGTGGTTTAGTGCATAACATATGGTGCGGGTTGAAACGACCACTCCAGATCGCTCCAGGTCAGTCTTAAGCTCTTTGGGATGTTGCATGTGGTGTTTTTCCAACAGTTTACATTAATCAAACCTTCGAAGACTTCTTGGATTCATTTTCCTCTTCCCACCATGTCCTGAGAGGTTCTTGACAGTTCAATGAAAAGAAAACTTCTGAATAACATTGCAAATGGTAAACACAGAAATGCCAAGGTCTTTAGAGATGGCCTTCTACCCCTTGATGTTTCATGATAATGGCTTTTCTGACAGTCTCAGGCAGCTCTCGTCTTCACCACTGAAAATGGAATGGGGGGTAAATGTGGCCATTTTAAACATTACAGCCATCATTGATTGATTCAAGTCATGTCAGTACTGACAATTGATCACAGATGTGTCTAATGCTACTGCAATGGGAATGTGGTTCTTCTGTCCAAACTGATTTGGATTGTTTATAAGGGTGCCCAGAATCACGTCCTGGCTATATCCCAGTTTTTCCTATTATTTCTTACTATTATCTTTTTTTAATTGGTCTTGTTTTATTTGATTCTTTTGTGTGTCAAATATGTGTGCATATATAGTCCAAAGCCATTTCATTGGCCACTTTTGATTTAAGGAGATAATGGACCTTGAGGGGTTGAACTGCAAGGTGCCAATAATGTTGACCACAGCTGTATTTAAGGTGTGGTCACACCATTGCATTGCATTTCGGATATCTGAGTGTTCCAGAAAAAATTGAAGGCACATTTATTTCAACAGGTTTTTGCTGCTGCTGTATGAATTAGGTAATTTGCGTTCTCTATTGGTCCTTTTTTGAGCAGGACAATGAGTTCAGAGGATTTTGTAAAATAGCAAGACAATAAAAGGGGGTCATTCTGCTGTGCAAATAGTGGGGATGAACATCTGGTTTGGACTTCAACCTCCGCTATTCGCAGGGACCGTATGCTGGTGGAGCTCCCTGCACCTACAGCAGCTTTGTGCGGGGAGCTCTGGACGGGAGCAGGAGGGCAGGAGGAGAAGCGTGGGCAGAGCGGGGGGCAGGGTGGACAATCTGGACATACAGGGTCAAATCAGGTCATGGTCCTGTACGTCTGGGGAGGCTAGGACAGACATGGGACTTATTCCATCTCTGAGGTGGAATAAGTCCCATGGGCCGAGGCGATCGGGGTGTGCAGGACACAGTAAGTGCCAGAGGGGCTGCAGTAAATGCCCTGCTGCCCGATCCTGGCCCTGGCTGCCCCCACCGAGGGCCGGACATTGGGGAAAGGAGAGCAGGAGGGTGGCAGGCCTGGCAGCAGTCCCGCATGGCATCCCAGTGCCGAGATGACACAGCAGCGGGGCTCCAGCAGCAGCATGGGAAAGGCCAGCCAGGTAGGTAGTGGGACATCCCAGACGTCTGAATTGGGGCCCATCCGGCCCATCTAAGTGCCCCAATTCTGCAACCATGGGAACATATACTACTGCTGTTGCAAAATCAGATGCAAATCTGACCCGTCCAGATTTTGGACATCTGGACGACCCTGACATGACCCAGTCAGAATTGGCTTCTAAGCCTATGGGATATGCAGTTATGAGCATGTGTGTGGTATGTTTTGTTTTTGTAAATTACTATGTATGTTTTTATGGTATCCACCTGGGGTGTAATGTGGATTATAAATGTTTTTTTAAAATAAATAAATAACTAAAAATAAAATGGAGCAATACAGAGGCATATCATCATCCTTGGTTTTATTCTCCATTCCTTTCCTTATGATTCCTAGCAGTTTATTTGCTTTCTTGGCCGCTGCTGCACAGTGGGCGGAGGGTTTCAACATATAGCATTATCCAAGATGATGCTCAGATGTTTTTCCTGGGTGACGATTCCTAATGTGGGGTGCCTTGCATCGTGCAACCATAGTTTGGATTGTTCTTCCCCCAAGTGCATAACTTTGTACTTGTGCATATGAAATTTTGTCTGCCATTTCGATGCCCAGTCTCCCAATTTAACAAAAAGTCTTCTTGCAATTTTTCACAATCCTTTTGTGTCTTAACAACTGAATAATTTTGTGTCATCTGCAGATTTGATCACCCCACTGGTTATTCCCATTTGCAGGTCATTTATAAATATGTTAAAAATCAGCGGGCCCAGCACGAATCCCTGGGGTACTGCACTATTCACCTTTCTCCATTGAAAAAACTTGTTCATTTAGCCCTCCTCTTGCGTAGGGCAGGCACAGAGCTGCAATGTCCATGTGCATTCTACAGAATATTTAAGCAAACAAAGAAAGTCCGCCTTTGGCCCTTCTTCAGAACATGTAGAGATTTGTGCAATACCGGAAGACCATTGTAGGAGTCTATCTTATAAAAAGCACACAGGCAACTGTTTCACCATTATGAAATAGGTGTAACATAGGCACCTTTTCGCACATTCATAAAATTCCTCCCTACCTGTACATCAGTGAAATGGCTGTGCTGTGGCGTTCCGTGCTGGAGACCACCAGGCATCCGTGCAATTACTGACCTAACACAATTCAGAAAGGCTCTCAAATTCCATTTATTTACACAGTACTACCAGATTAACCTAACCCCTACCTAATTGCCTCTCCTCTTACCTCCTCAAGATAACATCTCAACCCTACTGTACACATGTAACACCCTAAATTCTCAGCAATCAATCTCATTGTACATATGTAAGTAGTTCAGTTTGCATCCCCCGCGTTATCCAAGTTGTTACTCCTGTTCTCTGTAAAGCAAAACATGTTATCCAAGTTGTTACTCCTGTACTATGTGAAGCCAAACAGTTTGTTATGGTCATTTTGTTGTATGTAAACCGCGCTGACAATAGTGCGGTATATAAGAAATTGTAATAAATAAATAAATAAATAACGCCTGCATAAGAGACAGCACTGCCGAATAAAGCCCATCGCAATAGTCTAAGGCAGGAAAAGTCAAAGCTTCCAAAACTGCACAGTAGTCCCTGGGGGAGAACAAGGGCTTCAAATGGCATAATTCGTTTAGCTTAAAAAGAAGCCAACTCCGCTACGACTCTTTATGTGGATCGCCAGCGTAAGTCAAAAATCACACCCAGACTCCATAGTATAAAAGAGAAAGAACTATCAAAGCACATAAGATCTAATAAAGATCCCTAATCCAGGTACGACACACAAACAACAATTCAGAATTTACCATTTTTAGGGCCAACTGATTGGATGACAAAAATAATCCTTTCGCCACAGAGTAATACTGCTACTGACCAGGTCTATAGTGCTGCAAGACATAAGCAGTACTGTAGACAACCACAGACAAGATAGCCCCTGCTCAACAGAGCTTACAAGCTAATCAAGACAAACCCAGCAAGCAAGAGACTAGGGTAGCTCAAGAGGGAAATGATTAAAGCGCACATGGGTGCGAGAGAAAGGGGGTTAGGAACCAAAAAGCAGCCTCAACGGTTTTTAGCCTAGATTTGAAAAAGATCAGAGAGAGCCTGATGTACTGATTCAGGTAGTCAATACCAGGCATATGAAGAGGCAAAATGGAGCCTGGAGTAGGCGGTAGAAGAGAAGGACGCAAATGAAGCAACTTGCCAGATGAGTGGTGTTCCCAAGGAGGGTTATAGGGAGAGGTAATGAGGAGCCGCAGAGTGAACGAGCTAAACGTGGCACAATCGATATGTTATAGCCCCATGGTACGAATGCACAGGTGGTGGCCCTCTTCCAGCTGAATGGAAGCTCTAGGATGAGGCGTCATCGGATGAATGAGAAACGGGACAGATTCATGAATAAGCTGAGGAAATATTTCCTTATGAAAAGGGTGGTGGATGTGTGGAAAGCCTCCCCATGGAGGTGGTAGAGACGAGAACTGTATCTGAATTCAAGAAAGCATGGAACAAATACAGAGCGGACCTCGGAGGGAGAGGATGGGTCTGTAGTATGGATTGGCAGACTGGATAGGCCGTACACCTCAGGTAAGAGAACCATGTCTGACTGGCAGGGGAGAGGGAAACGGGTTTTAGGAATGTTGTACCCCCTTGCTTGACGTTATAAACATCCTGACCTTTATAATACTCAGGTGTCAAAAGGGGTTTTCTGCATCCCTACAAAAAAAAACAAAAAATGGAAATTACACTTACCTGGTAATTGATGTTCCTTGAGGGAGTACAGTTCAGTCCTCCACCACTGGGTAGTGCACCTCCTCCTGCAACATGGAGACTGGACAAGTCAAACTTGTGACATCACCGGGTATATCCTGCTGGTCTTCTCCCATGATTCCCCAGTAACCTACTGTCAAAGCAGACTCAAAGGAGCAAACAACCAACCAGTTAAAGTACTAAATACAAAGCTATGCTCAAACTTCAACTTTAAAATCACAGGGCCCCAAAAAGAAAGGCCGAAAACACCCTCCTCCGTGCCCCTGTCCCCCTGCGCACCAAACAGCGGAAGACAGAGAGCTAGAAGGAAGGAGAACTAAGGAAGAGTATAGGCAGAAAAGGTTGCTCTCGCGATTACCTGCCAATCAGAGCCCGTTGCCGACGCTAGGATCCGAAAGCACACTCGGAACTGACGCCTCGCGTCTGAAACATCCATCCCCGGGCGGGAATGAGGACTGAACTGTACTCCCTCAAGGAACATCAATTACCAGGTAAGTGTAATTTCCATTTCCTTATCGGTCCTACAGTTCAGTCCTCCACCACTGGGATGTACCAGAGCAGTAATCATTGGGAGGGACCTATCCAGTCGGCTCGGCCCCTAAACGAACAGAGCAGGCACCAACCCCAGCCCGCTCCTCACGTCAACAGGCAGTAAGCCAACCAGGAAGACACGACCGAGAGCCCACTTGGATCCTCTGCACTGGTGAAAACAGCACAGAACTCTGCCCCAAGCAGCGCTAGTGCTTCAGAAAGACAAACTCGCCATCGCAAACACACTGAACGCCCTAGAAACAGACCTACTGAGAAGGCTACCGGAGCTCCGCCTGAAAAATCCGCTTGAGCTCCCCCTTGGCTCTCGACCCCACCAGGGTGTCAAGTGTTAGCAACCGCTGCTCTCCCGCAGAACCCGCCTCCACGGAGGGACAGGCAGCGAAGAGACCTCCCAGAAAGCGACGGAACCTTCACCTAAGGTCCAAGAAACGCAGGTTACAAGCAAAGTGTTTCTTGCGTAAGTCCCAAACCGACAACTAGACAGGCACAGCCGGATTCCACGAGGGAGAACGGAACCGAGGTCCATCCAGACAGAGGTGGGAAGCAAAATGAGGGAAATGGAAAAACCACCAGCGTCAAACACCCTATTTGTCACACCTCTTAAGGGCTTTATTCTTTGCAACACAAAGTAACACCTCTTAAGGGCTTTATTCTTTGCAACACAAAGTAGCTCTACAGCTATGTCCTGGACCAGTTGGAGTCTTTTTAATTGAGAATGTGGAATGCAGCTAAGCAATGAGTTGCAATAAACCAAGCGTGATCCACCAAGGGCATATAAGAGGGTGTCAAGTGCCCCAGAGTCCAGCGTTGTTTCAGAAGATGTGGAGTCTTACATGGTGTGACAAAAAAGAAAGGAGACTCTGGTAGCCACGCCCACGACGCAATGCCAGTAGGCCAACCGCTTACATCACCTGGATATGCCCTCCGGAATTGGAGGAACCATGCAGAAGTAGCAATCGCCGACGTGATCCATGGGCCCTCTCCAGATCATTGGAACCGCAAAAGACTTTGATGGTTTTTTTCCCATCCATCCACAGCCTGAGATCTGCTACACATGTATTGCAGCATATGTGTGGCGCCTAGATTTTATCCTGATCTTTTATTCTGCAGCCAAAATATAAATTGTAGGCTTTCTGAACCGCCACAGTCATATGCCATTTTTGTGATGTAAAAGTCACATCACCACAACTAGAGCAGAAATTATCTGCATGATTAACACCAGTACAAGGAATCGCCAAATATGCTGTGAGTGACCTATCGGTATAAAATAAATATGTCTTTTTTTTTTTTTTTACTGTCAAGCGAGGCAAATTTAAGTAGTGACTGCATCAACTGATTTTGGACAGTTATTTCGATTGGTTGCAAGTAAAGATTATGCAAACTCACGCAAATGTTGCAGAATACACTGGTAATGGTCCCCTTCTGACTAATGAAGAGCACATATCTTAGCAACCAGACCCAGTCGGCCATTTTCACTATGACCTCTGAAAGGCATAGAATGGACCAGGCCACGGCCCCGTACCAATGCGTCGACGCTATCCAGTAGCCTCATATGTCCTCTGCTAAACATCGACCCGTCGCCGCAGACCGACAGGTCGCCATGAGGTCCAATATGGGCTGACCGCATCTGAGCACACGCGGCGCGCACACCGCCTGATGCAATCTCACTCCTCCGGCAAACACTCGGACCCCGCTAAGGACATTCGCCACCACAGTGTCCCCACCGAAACGCAGGCCGCCAAGGCTTCAACCGCGCACGCTGTCCCTTCGCTCGGGCCACCCTGACCACCCGACCGACTCCACCCTGCCGATCGAAATAGGCCACCATCCCGGAGATCTCAGACAGCACCTACAGCGCTCGATCCGCTACTGTGTCCGCGAACGCCTGCCACGGCTGACGTACCGCGTACCGTTCCAGTCAGACGATGGAACACTGGGCGTGCTGCGTACACTAAAACGCCTTGTACATAAAGGATCCTCAAAATGTAGCTGAGTCTAACCACGCTCCGGCCAAGCTCCCGGAAGAAAGGGACAGAACCTTATAAAAAAGAAGTGGGGACAATTAGGAAGGCTTTCCTGTTTAATGATTATTATTATTTTTTTTTTTTTCCTTTTTACAACTCCACAAGGGCCACAAGGCACACAACCGAACAGGGCATTGTCCAGAGAATGCAAGGCCCCTCCTCCAGGCTGACTCCACATCCACAGCCTAAACCGGCAGTCACCTTGGCTGATGCCGAGCAGCGCGGAAGCCAACTTGTAAGCCCAGCATATGAAGTATGCCTACTAGTACAGCATTCCACCATGGAGGGACATGTAACCGGACGGCTTTGAATATGAACCTACAGATATCCCGCGCTTGCTCCAAGACAAGCACTGTGCAGCCTACTGGTCTTCTCGGAGCACCGCCACGACCCGAAGACCTAAACCGGCCAGCAAAAGACGATGTACGCTGGGCCCGAAGGAACCTGGTTGAACGGATCCCAGCACTCCCTGTATCGTTAGGATCGGAGCCTCCCCCCCAAGGACTCAGCCCTGGCTGGAACCGGCTGAGCATAACTCCAGGCCCTGCAGCGAGTCCCCACGAAGAAGTGGGACGCAACGATGCCTTGAGGAAAGGGAAGGCGCAATGGGTGAAGCAAGTTGCTAGCCGACCAAGGGAGTAAACCCCACACGCGCACCTCAACGGAAGGACGGAAGAACCGAGGATTCTGGTCCCACAGGTGCGCCTGCTAGCCTTTAACAACATACACCTCCGCAGGTACAAAAAACTTAAATTGTGAGCACCTTCAGGGGTAAGGGGAATAGACGACAGCCTCCGACTGTGGACCACCTTGTCTTGCACAACAGACAGCAGCACCCCACCAAACAAATGATTGGGAATATATGACCTCAGAACCCCAAGGCAGAGGTAAAACAGTAGAACGTGCAGTGGACGTGAATTTCCAGATCTGCCAGCCCCCCTGCCCACATTGAGAAGAGGCAGAGAAGAACTGGACCGGCGGATCTGGAGGGGTGCCTCCTGGACAGCCGGGCCACCGAAGGGAAAGCTGATGACTGAGGCCCAAACTCCTCAGGATGGCCCCGTCTTGCATTGGCAACCCCATGACAACCCCGCTCACGATATCCCAAGCGATCTCTGTCATTGCTGCAACAATCACCTGAGCATGAGATCACAGACGGAACACGGACATGCAGACGCACTCAAGGAGAGTGCACCTAAGAAGTATGAGCCTATCCAACATCCAGCACCACATGTCCAGGTGTCCCACTCCTGTCACCCAAAACACAGGACGCTTGAACCTAGGTGACCGTCATAGCAAAGACAGGGAGGCCTGACTGCCGCTATCAACCCTTCCAGGACCCTGGAACACTAAGCCCCAGACTGTGCCATCCAGCAACACTTCTCACGATCCCCAGCAGGGGCCTTTCCCCAGATGGCCCAGAAGGGCAGTGTTCCCGCCAAATGGGCAAGCTGCGCTCTGATAACATAGTGCAGAAAACCAAATCAAAGTGTCTTAACCTAGCTAATTTTTGTCTAATAGTGATCATTCATAATATCAGCCAGGCTCAATCATAACATTAGTATTAATGATCTCTAAAGATTGAGGAGTTACTAATGTAACACTAATTGTTTTTTTTTTTTTTTAAAAGAGCTTCAAAGGCGATCTTGGAAACTGCAGACCAATGAATCTGAGTTCAGTGCCAGTTAAATAATAGAACTTGTTCTGAAAAGCAGCACCAAGCTGTCTTTTCAAAGGGTTAATAAACATGTGAGTAAGCCAAATGATATGTATCTGGATGTTTTAGAAGGTACTTGACAAAGCCCCTTATGAACTTCTCCTGAGGAAGGAGATGATGTGCTATTATAGAATGGGAAATGGATCAAAAACAGGAACACAATAGGACTAAATGGCCAGTTTTCTCACAGGAGACCCGTAAATAGTGGAATGTCTCGGGATCTGCACTGGAACTGGCATCTGGTAACATCTACTGCACTGAAATGATCTGGAAAAGAGATCAGCAAGCATGGCGATCAAATTTGCAGATGGCATAACGACATTTAGAGGCTGTCTGCACAATTTCCAAGCGTATAAACATGGAAATAGCATCCTTATGTAAATGACAATTTCAGAAAGGGCTCAATTTGTAGGTGGTTGTGCCGCCGATGACCCTGAATGGCCAAATCCTAGCACGGAAACCTGCTGCTGACAGACGTCACTAACTGCCAGAATGCAGACAAAGGTAAAGGCACCCCCCAAGAAGTAAAACCCAAACCAATCACATTGCATTCAAAGAACTATAAACTATCATGAAATTAAAAGGAAATTAAAATTAGAATTAAAATCAAAAGTAACAGCAAAAGGAAGTCCTTATCTGGGTGTAGCCGCGTGGAACAGCGTCGTCTGCTCAAACGCGGGGCTGCTCCGCTCTCCGCCACGAGGCCTCAGCCCTGCCGAGAAAATAGCGCCAGACACCACAGAGGCGGCAAGAGCTCAGAGCCCCTCCATGCGGACTCGAGAGACTCCCTTGTGGCGTCGGGATGCAGCAGTTACCCCGCTGTAGCTGCGGGGTGAAGAGCTGTCCAGACACGCTGCTGCCTCGCGCCACCAGAAGTAGCAGACGCTGCGAGCCCCGGCCCACCGGCTAAAGAACCTCGAACGGCCTGAGGCTCCCGCCGCGATGGGAATCTGCCGCATGGACACTGCCAAAATGCAGGTGTTCCACAGAGCTCTCCCCCGTACAGTCCTGGGGGAGAGATCATCACCGGGCACAGAGACCGAAGAATCCCAAGCAGAGAGGCTAGCTGGCAGCGTGAACTTTGAAAAGGGCAGAAACCCCCCTTTACACTAAGGCAGACTAGGTGAAAATAAATAAAGTAAATGAAATTAAATGAAAATGAATACAATTTACAGGATTACACCTAAAGAAGGGCAAAAGAAATGCAAGGTAAATCAAATCCTGACTAACTGCTCCTAAACTGCTTCTCAAGTGAGCCCAGCACCTAGGCTCACTACGTCCTCATGCTGCATGGAGACTGGACACACTGGGGAATCATGGGAGAAGACCAGCAGGATATACCCGGTGATGTCACAAGTTTGACTTGTCCAGTCTCCATGTTGCAGGAGGAGGTGCACTACCCAGTGGTGGAGGACTGAACTGTAGGACCGATAAGGAACAAAACACTTTCCACACTCTTAATAACCACGTAATATAGTGGCAAGTGGCTAGGCCTGGAGACCTCACATGACTAGGAGATATGCAGAGAGGAAGAAGAGGATGCGTTAAAGGTAAACACAGAAAGTCATATGTCACCAGGGCTGGCGCAAGGTTCAAAGGTGCTTAGGTAGGCCCTCCATCCTACCACCCCTCTCTGGGTCCAGCAGAAGCGGTAATGACAAGAGAACCACAACACAGTATTTACCTAAGGCTCCAGCATTGTATTGTGGTTCATACCTGCTATTATCTGCCACTTCTGCCCTCCCTATGACCCAGACTTCCGGCAATGGGTGTCCTCAGAAGGCCATCGCTTTAAAGCAGCGGTTCCCAACCCCGTCCTTGGGTACCCCCAGGCAAGTCAGGTTTTCAGGATATCCACAATGAATATGCATGAGATAGATCTGCATACAATGGAAGCAGTGCAGCCTAGTTTCCTAAATGGTAGGGTGAGCCCTGTCTGCCACAGTTTTTAAATATATTTTAGTAACTGGGTACTCACATTTGGCCACTGCAAAGAATGCATCCTTATCGCAAATAGTAACCAACGTTTGTTAAAAAAGGAAAAACAAAATTGAGCTAGTACTGCTGTATCCCATCCTTCAAACATTTTAAATTTACATTTTAATGCAACACTCTCTCCCCCAACTATGCTACACGCCATACTTCTAAGTACTGATACAGTAGTCTGTTGCTATGGTTATCAGCATTTTCTCTTTTTTTGACAAATTAAAGCACCCTAGTAAGTGGGTTTATAACCCCTGTTTCCACTAACGTGGAAGGCTAACCAGGGCAGAGTTCCTCTGTTCAGATGCCAACCTCAATATGTGCCCCTGCATCTCCCCCTGGTACACTGATGCCACATAGGAATTTTATAAGTGGCATGAGCCGCCCACCCATGCTGCCAGAATTTCCACTGCATTGCCGACCCCTCGACCATATCTCCTGATGGTGAGATTACTCTAAAGGATATTTGGGGGGGGGGGGGGGAAGAGATAAAAAATATCAATGTAAAATTGAGTTCCAGAGTTTCATTCTTGTCTCTCAAGAGGCCGTGGTTTCTTTGCGGGATCTTGGTAGTAAAGTTTCCCCTTTAGATAAAGCAGTTTCTATCGTGCAACCGCTACAGCAGACTAATGCAGTATATTTAAAAAAAAAAAAAAAAAAGAAGACGACTCTTGTTTTGCATGCTAAAGTGGAAGCACTGGTGAACTCGCTTCATGCGTATAATTTGCGTTTTTAAAATTGGTCTTATACTCATTTGTCTCCAGATATTCATTTAAAAAATCTCTTACTGATGTTTTGGATATATCTGATCCTATGGAGGTTGTTCAAGTCCACTATCTCCCTTCTAGATCCAAAGAAGTTAATCCCCTGAGGGTGGTTTGGATGTTTAGTTCCCTCCGTTAGTCAAAATCTCACTGTGTTTTTGGAGGACTCATTGGATATAATTTCTCAGCGATCCACGTTACTAGCAACCTTTGCCTCTGAAGCTGTTAAAATCTGGATTCTTAAGGCTTATTTTAAGAAGGATGCTCAGTTTTGTGGTCAGCAGTTGAATATTTTCCCTGATGTAACACGGAGCACTCAGCTCTGTCAGAAACGGACCTGAAAACACCAGGTCTTGGCCTTGGGGGCTACATTTTATTTGCTCTTTCCTTGTAAGTATGTTATCACCCTTCAGGATGATACACAGGGCTGGCCCAAGGGTTTCTGCCACCCTAGGCAGAAGCGCCGGCCATGCCACCCCCCTCCCCTCCCCCCTCCATGTGCTGAGCTGCGCCACCAACCCCACTGCTTCTAGCGGCAGGGTTGGGGGGGGGGGCAAGGGCTCAGCAGCAGCAGCAGGGCATATGCTTCGGCACACATGACCTGCCACTTCTGACTCCTCTGGCAAAACTTCAGGAGGTCAGAAATGGCAGGTCATGTGTGCCGAAGCACACGGCCTGCCGTGAGCCACTGCCACAGAGCCTAGCTAATTCCACTGCTGGAAATGGTGGCAGTGGGGGCGGAGGCACGGTTAAGCTCAGCATGGGAGGGGGGGCGGCAGACCATGTGTGCGTGCTGCCCACGGAGGTCTACTGCCCTAGGTTGCTGCCTAATGGGCAGGCCGGCCCTGGTGATCCTTGTGTGTTCCAGGATGTTTCCCATCTGGAAAGATTTCTTTTAGATAGGAGGTGCTCTGTTCTTGACATGGTAAATAGTTAAGAATAATATTGCTTTCTCCATGTTGGCTAGGTGCCATTTCTTTTTCTTACTGAAACATTATTATTTAGTTAGAGGATCTTGGCTCCCTTGATGTGAGCTTCTTCAGGTTTGATTTCCTTTGTCTTCAAATGTAATGTTTGTATTGTGCTGGTATTTCCTCTATTTGGTTTTTGTAAAACCTAAAATCTTATAATTAAAAAAGAAGAAAAAAAAAGAAAAGTAGTAGATTAAGGACAATAAGGTAAGAAGAAAGAGAAATCTGAGTCCATAGAGAGGAAAAAAATACATGGAAGAAAGCTGAAAAGACAAAGATCTATGTTGGAGACGGCTGTAAAGGAGAGACGTAGCAGATGGACTTTAGACGCTGAAAAATGTTAGGATGCAGGAAAATATAAACCAGAGACTTGAACCAACACGATTAGAAATATAAAACAGCCAGGCAACAAAGGCCGAAAAATGTATTTTATTTTTAATCTAATGATGGGAATATGTCGGTTTATGTAGCTCACATGTGCTTTCTTTATATGTCCTATTTCTCCGGTGTTGCGCAATATGCAGTCTGGCTTCTTGGGGTTTCAGCTTCAGTTTGTCAATATATTTCTATTTGTAGTTTGTGGTCACTTATTCTGTACTTGGTGAGGGCCGACGTATGTTCTAAGGGTATAACCTAAGTCATTCTGTTACCGTGGAATTTCTATGCAGTGGTGGCACAAGGGTTTCTGCCGCCCTAGGCGAACCTCCATTCCACCAACTGGTTCCAGATGCACCCAACAGGCTTGATCCAGTCCTGGGTTTACCCCATTGCATGCAGGGACATGTAGTCTTGCTTTTCTTATGGAGTGCAAAGAAAAAAATCAGAACTACATGTCCCTGCATGCAGTGGGGTAAACTAGGACTGGATCAAGTGTGTCGGGCACATCTGGAGACAGTTGGCAACCCTACCACCAACCCTTCTCCAAAGACTGTGCCTCCATCCAGCCTGTCATGCTGCCCCCCCACCTTGCCCTGAAATGGTGGTGGCTGAACTGCCGCTTCAGTGCTGTGTCAGGCCTTAAAGTGCCCACACTTTGCTGTTCCTGCCCCCCTCTGATGCAACTTTCTTGGAGGGCGGTCAGGAGTGTCAGACCGAAACTGTGGGTGTTGTAAATCCTGCCATGGTGCTGAACCAGCAGTTCAGCTGCCGCTTCACGGGAGGGGGTGGGGGGTTGGGTTAGCGATCCCGCCCACCAGGATCTGCTGCCCTAGGCCACAGCCTAGTTCACTTACTGGATGGGCTGGCCCTGTTTCTATGTATGAATCTGACTCGTTCAGTTGCCCGAGTAGGTTTATGGATGTTCTAGGTTCCACTGGAATATTTATGGTGCCGCCCTTTTCTAGATACACTCCTTGTGGTGTGAGTTTTGGAAATTAGAGCCGTTATGGAATGGTAGATTTGTGCTCGGGGTCCTGTACTGTGGGGTTTGGGTGTGTAGTCAACTGTAGAGTGTTGGTAGTTGGTTGTGTAGTTTTGCAGTTTTGCGTTCTTGATGCTGCCAATCTGAAATTTAAAATATTTTGTCAGTTCAGAACCAAGGAAATCTCAAATTTTAAGGGAGCTTCTCAGTTTAAATTTTGTTTAGTAGCCTGATAGCTCCACTGCTGCCAATTTTGGGGCTTTTCCAGCTCTAGCATGGTTCAGTTCAGCCTAGCACCATGATTATGAATTCACAGGTGCCAGGATTTGTTTCTCATTTTATATCTTCTCGCCTCATCAATAAGCTGGTCATAGCAGTGATCAAATAAATCCGACACGCAGATATTTATAATTGTTTGTTTGTTTGTGGATGTGTGAAAGAGCTTTTAAGTTCATTTTGATTTGTGATTGTTATGTTTATTTTGGCGTAACGTCTATTTTAATAAATCATGTATGTGTATGGAAGCCACCTAGGATTTTAGACGAACGGCATTTAAATGTTAAAATAAATAAAATAAATTTATGCAAATGAGGCTCAATGGATAAGTAAGGATTTATGCAAATGTTGCCCCGCAATGAGTCTCTGGACATAGCCCCGTGTCGCCTTTGGGCCAGCCCTGCCTACAAATCTCTCTGCGTGGCATGAACCTGCATACCATGAAGACAAGGCATGCTCATAGTTCTCCGTGTACTAAGTCAATTTACAGAGGGGTAATCTGTGTGACGTAAAGAGTATTCCTCCCTCGAAGTATTCCTAGGCTACGATTCTTTTTCTGTTGTACCTCATAATATATAAAGATCATCAAATGAGATATATCTAATCATAGGCATGAAAAGAACCTTGAGGTCTCAGACTCCTGATGGCACTATTATCCAGACAATGTCCTGCTATTGTGCCAATTTCGCGGTGGTGGAACAGTTAAAAGCCGACAGCTGTATCAACCCGCATGCGCGGTGCGGCGTTTTTTTGAAGCCAGTAGGCTCTAAGCACTACGCCAAGCAGCGGAGAATTATACCAGTATGATTCAATATAACGGTATGTGCAGTTTGTTTTGCATTACTAGCGAATGTCGATATCCTTTAACTGAACTGTTATAGGGTAAGGCATGAGAATTCGGTTTATTGTAACCATTCTTTTTGGCAGTGCTTTACTATTGGAAAAACCTATGCACAGTAGCACAGGATGACACTGGTGCGGCAAACGATAAGGTGCTTTATTCTAAACCCCCTGAAGAAACCCGTTTATGGGAAACGCAACACGGAGCCAGATGGTGGAGCCAGGGAACAACTAAGATAAGCACAACCATTTTGAAATGATGTAAAGTAGTTTGGTTAATATTAATCATGGCAAAAGAAGAATTTAAATGAACAGAGGTCGTTGATGCAAAATTGGCACAATAGCAGGACATTGTCGGGATAATAGTGCCATCAGGAGTCTGAGACCTCAAGGTTCTTTTCATGCCTATGATTAGATATATCTCGTTTGATGATCTTTATATATTATGAGGTACAACAGAAAAAGAATCGTAGCCTAGGAATACTTCGAGGGAGGAATACTCTTTACGGCACACAGATTTCTCCGTGGACAAGGCGGAGAATGGATCCACATTTGGATGATGTCATCTTGTTGCCCAGATCCAGACCTTTTGCTCTCCCAAGCAGACATAGCAGCCGCAGCATTGATGTCCACTGGCCTCTGTCCAGTCTGGTCATTCTGCATGTCCCTGTCAGATGCAGGACTTTGGCTCTCCACAGGAAAAGAAAGGGGGGGGGGGAGTGAAACGAGCAGCAAAATCTGGCCAAAATAATGGCATAGCCCTGAAAACCACATCAATGTCAGCTTTTGGGGCCGAGAACAAATTTATCAGGAAAAAATAAAAAAGTCTCCTCAGAGACCCGAAGCAGGTACCACGGGAGCAAGCAGACCATAAAGCAGCCCTAAAGTACTGCAGTCTTTGCTGTCTCCGGGAGTGAAACAAAATCAATCTTTGGGCAAAGTAGGCCCTAGTGCCTCTATTCCATCTACCCCCACTGTGACAGCTTCCCCTCAGCAACCACTTCGGCGTCTCTTAAAGGGGCGAGCTCAATACAACCGATAACAAGAAAGCAAAACCAAAAGTAAAGTGTTCCCAATAAGGAACTGATCATACTTCATCTTCAACGTCTCATGACAAGAAAAACAGAGGAAACTGCCTCAACAAGGCTATCCTTAAAGTAAACAGATGAGGCATCTTCCTACCAGGCAATGCCGGCCCTCCGGGAGCCAACAGCAACTCCAACCAGCTTAGGAGACGGACAATGGCACTTCAACTCTTCTCCAGAAGAGGCATGGTGTTTTCCAGCAGACGTCTGCACTTTGGGGTGTGTCCCCCTTATCTGACAGCTTAGCAGGCTCTTCAATATGCCTTACCTGTTCCACTGGAGATACCTCTTCAATATGAGACCTCTTCCAATATAAGCCCTAACCACATTCCTCCCACATTGGCTGGGAATCCCCTGAATACTACCTAGGAGAACCGCTCATGATGCCAGATCGACCAGGGGGCCTGCTAGAACTTGCAGAAATAGACTCTCTTATGGAAGGGAAGACATAACTAACCTAGAAATGTTTTAGACCGAGGATGTGTCCAATCCTAAATGCCTACAAAAATTCATTGAGTGTCTGTCTCTTTCCACTCCTGACACACCATGCAATCTGCAGGTCTTTAATGCTACCATACAGTCCATGAGTGCACATAAAAAGAATTTTGGGAAGTGAGGCATTGGGCAGGCTGGAAGAGGAGCAGTTTGAGGGGTTGGAAGAATAGAGCGCAGGGAAAGGAACAATGCCCTAACTGCTATGTGTCTCTGTAAGTTTCAATGCTACAGAAGCTGAATTGCTCCCATAGGAATACAATAAAAAAATTTTTAGGGGGGGGGGGCTTATTTCTCTGGAAGCTCCAGTTTGATTTGGCCCATTTTTGAAATCTGTGTGTCTTATTACCAGTTTTTCACATGCCAAAATGGGCTGGAAAGAACAAACAAGTGGAGAAAGCATACAGAGCATGGCTCATGGAATGCTTTCCAAACTGTGTGGGCGCACGCATGCATCTGTTTGTATCTGTGCTGCCTGTGGTGGTGGGCAGATCTTGTGGGGGGGAGGGGGGAGGTGTGTCTATTTGTAGAAGGGGTGGTATCTGTGTGCATCTGTTTATTTTATTGCATGTGTGTAAATCTATTTTGTTTGCATGTGCAAGAGTCTCTGGGCTGCTACGTCTGTACAAGTTTGTATGAATGTGCATGTGTTTGTGAATGCTTGGATGTGTGTGAGAGTGTGGGTGGGTGGGTATTGGCACATTAGCATGTGCATGTGAATGTACTTGTATCCGTGTTATCTGTGTGTCTGATAGAGAGCAAAGATGAGGCAGAAGTTGCAATTCCATAAATACTATATTACTGTCAATCAGTGTTGTATAGTGCAGCTGTTGAACTGCTTTTCCTATAGAAATGATGAGAGGTATCTTTGGTGGGTAGGAGCTTTGGCTTCCTTTCCATCTCCCATCACATGCAGAAACTAAACTTATACAGCACAGGAACTTTGCGGAGCTCACTTCCTCCCTTTCTGTGACTGGAGGAGCATTTCAGTGGTCCACCCCCGTATCCTTTCCATTGGCTGGATTCTATTCAGTCTCTGTAGCCGATTAGATTGCAAGCAAGCAGGGCAGGCTCACATATTCAGGGGGTAGGTTTAGAGAACTGCAGGTGGCGGTTTTAAACTCTGAAAAATGTTAAGATGCTAGCCTTCGTTCTAGCTTTCAGATCTTAATGTAAAAAAAATCAGTTGAATCATGAAAAGAAGTTAAACATCTGGCAATCCTAACCTCCTCACTGCTGAGCACATCTGATCGCACTCCCCCCCCCCACCAAACCCCCCCCCCTGACCCTAGATATCCTCCCTAGCTTGCCAATGACATCATATAACCTTGCCCATAGCAAGATACGGCAGCTTGCATTACACATAGCAGCGAATAAGAAAGCAGTACAGTTCAGTCAGTAGCTTTCAAAGTAGAAAACACCCTGGAAAATGAAATATATAGGTCAATGAGAAATGCAGTAGATCATAGGCAGGGGATCACGTCTAATCCCGGTGTCTGTACACATGCTGCACATGTGTTGTAGGATGGTGAGGTAATTGTGCGGGGGGTATTTTTTTTGCGATATCCACATGATTGGATATAAAGTACAAACTGCAAGCAACGTCAGGACGCACACGCCCTCAGTTACCACATCAACCCATAACAACAACTGAGGAGGTATTAAAGAAAACAAAACCCACCAAAATCTTATAATTATGTTCCACCAGGGAAAGAATCCAAGACCCTGGACATAGTGGGCAGGACTGTACCAAGCTAGAAATGTGCCCCATGCGATTCGTGGATCTGGTGCCCCCTCCCTCCCCAGCTGCACACAAAAATTCACTCTTATTGGGGTTTCTAGAACTCCAGTGATGAAAATGGTACCCCTTCCATACTTGCGTCCTGTATGGCCGCACTGCTCATACAGCCTTTGGTACGGCCCTGATAGTGGGTGGGAAAGAATATCGCAGTTCCATGCCGTCTCTCTGAACAGCAATTGCAGATGCTCCTTTACTAACGTGCCTTAGTACAAAGCCTTTATCATAAAGAGATCATGGGCTCTCCAAAGCAGACTACAATGAATTATCTTATTTACATTCTCTTATATACCGTGCTATTCTGCATCAGTGTGGTTTACATTGAACAAACTGAAATTACATTGAACAGGGCATTATAACTTGGAGATAACTATTTTACAGGGAACATGGGCTATGGAGGGTTAAGTGGCTTGCCCAAGAACACAAGGAACACCTGTGGGACTAGAAACCCCAGTCCTTCTGGCCCAAGGTTGCTGTCCTCTAGTGGGATTTGAACCCCCGACCTTCCAGCCTGAAGTACCTTGCCCCAACCACTAGGCCACTCCTCCACTCCACTCTTACCCAGGGCATGCAACTGGTCCAATATCGCCTTGTGCGCTCTACCTGCAACACAGCATCTAGAGCTCTGCAGTAGCCAGAAGCCTGTGTGGCTCAGGGCTTTGGGACTTCGGGAGGACCTGCATGACAAATTGGAGATGCTCCTTGCAGAGGAGACAGCCTTTTCAGTGACAAAGTCCTAGATACAGTTTTGCTAATCAAAAATCAAAGTTCAACTGTGAAAGAACTGTCTGTGCAGCCTGTTGACCAGACCTCTGTACTGAGACATCCAATGACATTCCATGCCCGGCGTAATATTTCCAGGCCATGTATTATCCCAGGCGTTATCAATCATATCTGTGGCCACCACCACAAAGGCAGCCTCTTTGGCAATATGCACCTAAACCATACCTGCAAGACAGAAAAAAAACAAACTACCCAGGCACCCTCACAGAAGCATGTGACTATTCTGTGAATTGTGTGGAGAGGAAAAAAAATCCTGAAACACCACAAAATGCAGTCAGAGACCAAGAAAATGTGACAAGAAGATGCAGAAATATTTCTCACTGTATTCGGAGTCATGGGCCCGATTAGAAAACTTTGCAATCGCACCTTGACAAGTTGCCTATAGATGTTATATCTTCTGAACTCCGGAAGGCACAAGGTAAGCATTATGGCAAAATGTTTGCAGCAAATTTGAGAGCCTAAGAACATATTCCACATACGCTGACTTAGGAGTGAGGTTCCTGACTGTCAAGGTATGCGCAAAACTAATCCATTTGGAGAAACTGCCCCGGCGTGAAGCTAGTACCCAATTTTTAATAGTTTGTCAGTCAGGAGCTGACTCAAGTTTTTTGTGAAGACTTGACAGGGAGTCGCTAAAGACAAATGGGTGCCAAGTATAAGCATTTTAACTCAAGGGTACAAGCTTCACTTCACGGGACCACCTCCTCCTCCCAGAAACGAACGCTGTTCATTCAAATCCCATATCAGTACCTCTCCCAGGTGCAGCCAAAGATCCAGTCACTTTTGCAATCCAATGCAATAGAGTCAGTCAATGGCATACCAAGGGCGGGGCAGTGGGTAGGGCCCCCGGAGGAGATGCGCAAGGCAAATATACCTTTTTTGGCTTGCCACGCATGCCTCCTCAGTGAGGGATGGGGGGGGGGGGGGTTGTAAGCATCATTACGGGGAGGGGGGAAGCACCTAGTCTGTGCACCCAACACCACTGGGATGCCACTGGAGGACGTTTCACAGGAAGAAGTAGCCTAAGGCCATTATTCCTCACACCCAAGAAGTCAGTCTTTGGCTGATACTCACCTCTTTGCTGCCGCTTTCGGATCTTGACTCACCTGATCTCCTTTGTGTTTCCCTACCATTCCCCCTGGCTGCATCCCAAGTCTACAGCTACTGTGTTGTCTGTCTTGACTAGCTTGTAAGCTCTGATGAGCAGGGACCGTCTTTTACATGTGTCCATGCAGCGCTGCGTACATCTTGTAGCCCTATACAAACGTTCAGTAGTAGTAGTAGTAGATACTGGATCGCAGAAGTCTTACCAAATTCTTATAAAAAGTTCAAAGTGAACTCTCTAGCAACCATTCTGCTGCTCATCAGGGCGGAAGACTGTCTGCTGTCTATGGATCGGAGAGATGCATGTGCCCACATTCCAAATTTATCCTCATCATTGCAGGTATCTTTGGTTTACCTGTAGAAACACTCATTACTAGTGCATAGTTCTGCCATTTGGCCTTTCATCAACCTCCATGTTTCACAAAATGCTTAGCTTTGGCCGTAGCACATCTGCACAGCTACATTTTTTCCCTTACTTGGACGATATTCTTTTTTCAGTCAGGACACATCCAGATGCAAATTTTCAGCAACAATAGCCCTAATCCTTCTTCAATCTTTGGGTTTCCTACTAATTCTAGAGAGGTTCACCCCAAACCCATGTCAAGACCTGCAATTCATAGCTGCACAGACTATGAACTGCAGGTCTTGCATGCTAATCTCTTTCATGCAAGACATTGTGGATGTCCTGGAAACTTGACTGGCTAGATGGAATACCAGTACAGGATTGAGAAACACTAAGCCACATCACCCATTATCCCAGAAGATTCAAGTAAAGTTGTTGATGCAAAATATTCTTTGCTGGTGGTCAGACCCTAACATCTCACGGAGGGATGATTTTTTGACAAGCTGCATGCTCTAATTACTCTTATGATGGATGCTTCTTCATTGAGACAGGGATTGCATCTCCTCCACTTATAAACTCAAGGATGATGGATGAATGCAGAGAAACAGCTGCATATCAATGTTCTATAAATTCGAGCAACTTTTCATGGTCTCAACTCTTTGACAATGGAACAAAAACAGGATAGCCAAGATTAAAACAGACAGCCAGCTTGTGATGTTTTACATCAACATGCAGTGGGGTATGGGATCCATTTCCTTATGCTGAGAAGCAATCACCAAACCTTATCTAGATAGATAGCAGATTGCATCGAGTTTTGTTATACTTTAGCAAAGCAGTTGCCATTGGGTTGAGTAACAGTTCACCATTTACATGCCGAGTCTGCAACAGTAGCTAGTCTCAGATCAGTTTCCCTGCTTAACATTTGCAAAGCTGCAACACTGACATCATTCAAACCTTTACAATATATTACAGTTTGGATGCTATTTCCCACAAGGAAATCAAATTTGGACAGTGCTAATACATATTTTTGCCTCAAACCATCCACCCTCTTTATCACCAGGATGCCTAACAACATTTGCCTTGGCTATGAAGTCACCCGATTGTGGATCCATTCCCTACCTTGTCCATGGAGAAATGAGACTGCTCACCTAAAATGGGGGTTCTCCATGGACAACAGGGAAATGGAGGCACACATTTCCATTTCCTCCACCCCAATCTCAAGGACTGGGCAGAAAGCTGGTGACATTATAGGGGGCAGCTCATGTACATTGCCCGGGGGAGGGGGGGGTGCTCTCAAAACTCTCCTGAACATGACTGGAGAACAGCTGTTCCTGATATGGGTGACAAAGATGATGTCACTCAAGTTTGGCTCCATTCCCCTGTTGCTTACCTGTAATAGGGATTCTCTATGGACAGATCTCGCATATACACTGTGGAAATACTGAAGACCAGACTGGTTTGCAATCCTTGAGCACCAGATTTTGGGATTCCCCTATATTACAGAATATATAGCTCCCTCCCCCACCCCCATTCACATTATACATAATCTAGAAAAGGGGCAAAGCCAATCACAATGAGTACTCTCTAACGTTTCATGGTGCTACCTAAAGCGGGGCAGACAATGAAGACCACATGCCCGTGCTTCACAATAAAAACAGAGGACACTTGGGATGGTCATGTGGCATCCATTTATGTAGGTTGTCAAACCAATTCTGGGCAATATACACAAAATAAGTTTGTGTACAATGGAGGTAGCAGATGCAGATCTATGTCGTGCATATTCATTTTGGACATCCTAAAACCAGAATGGCTAAGACTTGTCCAGGATAGGTCCGAGACCCACGTATTCACACTTGCGACAAATATTCCCCATAAACAAGCCTTTTATTTGTGTGGTGAGCAGCAGGGCAAAATATGGGGAGGGTAACTACACCAGATCAGACAGATTTTCCAGATAACTCATAAATACACCATCTGTCCTACGGCCAGAGTTAAAAGGAACTCGAAGACACACATTGCATTACATGCCCGGAACAGGTAGGGTTTGAGAAGCAAAACAGCTCTTTACTGGACTCCCTCTTGCACCTGCTAAAGTTCTCTTTCCTATAAAGCAAAAGGGGCTGTTTCTAAATATCCAGCATACTGTATAACCTATTAAGGGATGAAGGAACGGCTTAGTGCTTAAAGCAGCAATCTGGGTGCCACTGAAACCGCATTAGGAATTTGCTTTAAGACTGCCTCAAAACCAATTCAGTGCAAGCAAAAGCAAATTAAGACGCATCAAGTCAATTTGCACATTAAAAATGCTCTATTACAACAAATGTGTGAAATGAACCAAAAATAAAGTCTGAAAACACAGAGAAAGGGACAAAAATCAGCAAACTGTCATATATTCCCTGAGCACCTCTCTGTCATGGACACTTAGCAATTTCTCCATATATGGACTGCATTATACTGTTCTAAGGAAATCAAGTAATTTAAATGCTATGTTATTAGCACTGGATTAAACAATGCAGCACTAGAGAGCACTAATATTAAATGATCAGGACGCTGAAGTTCTCTGAAAAGGGCAACATGCCATAAACTCGGTGAAAGGGGTATCCTCCATCAGCCCAGAGGTTTTGCACAGACTGGAATAACCTTTACTGTTAGAGATACTCTGGCAAATTTGTAACTGGTGCCTGGTGGCCCCAAAAGGCTTTGCACATGAATGCTGACAGAAAGCCACAGAAAGACCCAAGAATTGCTTTTATTGGCCAGTACTTTTAGGCTCCTTGTACTTCCTCAGACGTGTTCCATTACCTTTCTCTCCCCTGCAATTTCAGGTGCATTTGAACCACTCTGCTGCTCCTTGATTTTGGTTTTCACACTGCCACCTACAGTTAAAGAGAGGAAACGTCAATGCATTTTTCTCCTGGAAGCTTGAAAGCGCAGAGTATTTCCTATTTCTTATTTTATTTTCTACTCCCGTCATTCCAGCAGGCACTTATATTAAATATCGGATGCAAAACTCCTAAAGATGTTTTTCGTTATTTGTCAAGTTGCAAAGGGACAGAAATCCCATTTCACGGAAATAAACATTTAAAAACGAGGAGTCAAGAATTTCAACCTGTTTGCTAAGTCGCTGAGCTGCTTTTAAGACTCAGAAGCAGTTATAAACATCAATTTAAATACAAAAATATTGCCTATATGGCAAAATTCCAAAGCATTACTTTTAATTCTACAAAAAACAGTATTTACATTTTGGGAGGAATGTGGAAAGAACGAAAAAAAAAATCATCTAAGTCCTTTAACCATGCTCGCATCCGTTTCTATAGAAATAAACGGATTTTTTCCCCATATTTTTTGCATATGCGTTAAACACCTTGGCAGACTGTACACACTTACTTAACGTGACTATTTGGGAACCGAAATTCAAGCTGCAACCTAGAGATCCCAAACTGGGTATAATACAACAGGGGCACATTCGCGAGCGAGCAGATCTATGCGCACAAACCGGACCTTCCAGATATCTGGGATGATTTTCCGGAACGGATTCGTGCGTTTGTCCCATCTGTTCCGAATAGCCCAGAGAAACTAAGCGTGCGGTACATTTCAAAAGCTGGGCAGAGTCACGCTTCGGCGGCTTTGCAAACCCAGCTTTGACCTCAGCATTTTTCTGCACGGCAAGGACTTTACTCGCAGGTAGATGGTGTCCTTAAAGAAAAAAAAAAAGAAAAAACACACCACCTTTCGAGATCGGGTTTGCATTTTCGCTGCCTCTGCAGGTTAATCCCTGCTTTTCTGCAACTGTAATACCATACGAAAGCAATTCTAGCAAGCATGTCTGGATCTTGTCCAAGCCACCTCTTGCACTTGGGGGAACCCCTTCCCCTTCCTCTCCACCCCCAATCTGATCCGCCGCCACCAGGGCTCCCGAGAGCTGTCAGATCTGCAAAACCTAACACCTCCGTCTGCAGGCATACGGTGAAGAACACATTTCCCACCCTGCGATCCACAGTGCACGATTCAAGGGAGCAAATGCCTGCTTAGTCCCCTCCCCCACCCGATCACACCAAAAATGTGCACTTGCTCCTAGCCCCATTTAGCTGCTTGCCACATTTTCTTTTCTTCTTGCACGAAGATAAACCCGAGCCTAAGTTCTTCCTAGCCGTAACAAAAAAAAAAAAAAAATCCCTGGAAACGTGCATATTTCTCAAGCCAGAGGCGAGCCGTTAGCCGCGCAAAGATTTATTTGCTCGCGATGAATTAACAATGGAAGACGTGCAAAGCTGTAAGATGGTTACCGAATAGCGAGGACGCGCCGTTGCAAGCTGAGCCTCTGCCGCAGGATGAATCCGGAGTGCTGCTCGCACCGGCGGCTCCAGCGTGATCCCGGAGAAAGGCGGAGCCCGGAGGCGCACGGAGCGGAGCGGAGGGGGCGCTCGCCGCTCCGGCACAGAGGAATGCGGTGGGCTAGCAACTTCCACGCGGCAACTAGGCAGCTTGGGAGGTCAAGCTGGAAGGGGAAGGGGAAGGGGAAGGGGAAGGGGGGGGGGGGTATTTGTGCTGCCCTTGAAGTTCCAGGATCCTCTTGGCTAGTCCTGGTTTTGAATTTACATCCCAAAGCAGTGCGCTTCTCACCATTGAAATCAGTGCTGCCGGTCCATATTACCTCAGAGAAGGGCTGCCAGAAATCCAGGACTGGCTTAGATTCTCCCTCCTGGAAATGGGTAATTTGGCATGTCTAATCTCTCTCCCTTCTACTTTCTTGGCGTCCCATATGTTCCTAAGTCCCAATAGTCACAGCTGGCTCCATTTCTGGTTTTGCTCTGTTGCATCTATAGAAACTACAAGTTCATAGGTGCCATAGTGCAAAATCTGAACTGGATCACATTGTTAGCGTTGACATGGGTCAGGTGGCAGCTCCTGGCAACATACCTTTGGCATTGACTCAGAAAGGATTAAAGTTTTGCAGGAAACAAAATCTGCTGTAGAATCTATATGGATTGAAATTCCATATAAAAGGGGGAAGGCGATGGCAGTGGGGGTGTACTATCGAGCACCTGGCCAGAATGACCAAATGGATGATGAAATGCTCAAAGAAATCAAGGAAGCTAACAAAAGTTACAGTGCAGTAATAATAATGGGTGATTTCAATTACCCCGGTATCGACTGGGTCAGTGTCACGTCAGGACATGCTAGGGAGATAAAGTTCCTAGATGAATTAAATGACTGCTTCTAGGAGCAGCTGGTTCATGAACCGACCAGAGGGGAAGCCATATTAGACCTAGTCCTTAGTGGAACACCAGATCTAGTGCAAGAGATAAGGGTGTTGGGGCCACTTGGCAATAGTGATCTTAGCATGATCGCCTTTGATTTAATTAGTGGAGGAGGGATAGTAAGGAAATCCACAGTACTACCTTTTAACTTTTGAAAGGGAGATTATGATAAAATGAGGAAAACAGTTAAGAAAAAACTAAAAGGAGCAGTTGCGAAGGTTAAAGACGTACATCAAGCTTGGGTGTTGTTGAAAAATACTATCTTGGAAGCCCAGACCAGCTGTATTCCATGCTTTAAGAAAAGTGGAAGGAAGTCCAAAAAACTGCCAGCATGGTTTAAAGGTGAGGTCAGAGAGGCTGTTGTTGCCAAAAAAGCATCTTTCAGGAAATGGAAAAAAGAGCCAAACGACGAAACCTGGAAACAGCACAAGCACTGGCAAGTCAAATGCAAGGCATTGATAAGGCAGGCAAAGAGAGAATTTGAGAAGAAGCTTGCTGCGGAAACAAAAACGCGAAATAAAGACCTTTTCAAGTACATTCGTAGCAAAAAACCTGTGAGAGAGTCAGTTAGTCCATTAGATGATAAAGGGGTTAAAGGAGCACTAAGAGGTGACAAGGCGATAGCGGAGAGACTGAATGAATTCTTTGCTTCGGTGTTTACTGAGGAAGAAGTAGGGATGTTACCCATGACTGAAGTGGTATTTAAAGGTGCGGAAGAATTGAAGGAAATATCGATACATCGGGAAGATGTCTTACAACTATTAGATAAACTGAAGAGTAGCAAATCACCTGGGCCGGATGGTATACATCCAAGGGTGTTGAAAGAACTGAAATATGAGATTGCAGAACTGCTATCAGTAATCTGTGAACTATCATTAAAATCATCTCTAATACCTGAAGATTGGAGGATCGCCAATGCAACACCAATTTTTAAAAAGGGTTCCAGGGGTGATCCGGGAAACTACAGACCGGTGAGCCTGACGTCAGTACCGGGAAAAATGGTAGAAACCATCATAAAGAATAAAATTACTCAGCATGTAGATAGTCACAACCTAATGGGAGACAGTCAACATGGCTTTAGACAAGGAAGATCTTGTCTTACTAATCTGTTATGTTTTTTTGAAGGAGTGAATAAACAGGTGGACAAAGGTGAGTCGGTTGATATTGTGTATTTGGACTTTCAGAAAGCCTTTGACAAGGTCCCTCATCAGAGACTTTTGGCAAAACTAAAGAGTCATGGGATAGGAGGCAGTGTACTATTGTGGATCAGGAACTGGTTAAAAGATAGAAAGCAGAGGGTAGGGCTAAATGGCCAATTTTCCCAATGGAGAAAGGTGAATAGTGGTGTACCCCAGGGATCTGTGCTGGGTCCGCTGCTTTTTGACATATTCATAAATGACCTGGAAAGTGGAATAACGAGTGAGGTTATCAAATTTGCAGATGACACAAAACTATTTAAAGTTGTTAAAACCCAAGAGGATTGTGAAAAATTGCAAGAGGATCTTGATAAATTGGAAGACTGGGCATCAAAATGGCAGATGAAATTTAATGTGGACAAGTGCAAGGTTATGCACCTAGGGAAGAACAACCCAAACTATGGTTACACGATGCAAGGTTCCACATTAGGAACCACCACCCAGGAAAAAGATTTAGGCGTCATTGTGGATACCATGTTAAAACCCTCGGCCCAGTGTGCAGCGGCGGCCAAGAGAGCAAATAGAATGCTAGGTATGATAAGGAAAGGAATGGAAAATAAAACAAAAGATATTATAATGCCTCTATATATCGTTCCATGGTGAGATCGCACCTTGAATATTGTGTGCAATTCTGGTCGCCGTATCTTAAAAAGGATATAGCGATTTTAGAAAAGGTACAGAGAAGAGCCACCAAAATGGTAAAGGGGATGGAAGGATACTCCTATGAAGAAAGGCTAAAAAGGTTAGGGCTCTTTAACCTGGAAAAGAGACGGCTGAGGGGGTGATATGATAGAAGTCTATAAATTAATGAACGGAGTGGAACGGGTAAACGTAGATCGATTGTTTACCTTATCAGAATATAGAAAGACTAGGGGACATGCAATGAAGCTACAGGGTAAACTATTTAAGACTAATAAAAGAAAATATTTTTTCACTCAACGTGTAATCAAACTCTGGAATTTGTTACCGGAGGATGTAGTAAAGGCTGTTAGTGTAGCTGGGTTTAAAAAAGGTTTGGACAAGTTCCTGGAGGAAAGGTCCATAAACCATTATTAAGAAGTGACCGAAGATATCAATGCTTGACCCAGTACAAGCATTGTGGAACTTGTGTCTCTTGGGGAAACTGCTAGGTACATATGACCTGGATTGGCCACTGTTGGAAACAGAATACTGGGCTTGATGGACCTTGGTCTGACCCAGTATGGCATATCTTATGTTCTTATGTTCCCTGAAGTCACACAACCACCATTTTCATTTTCTCTCAGCACTTACATTACCCCCTTCTACTCATGCACCTTCCTTCTCTCCCCCCATGTGGAGTCCTCCCTCCCTCTGCACAGCACATGCAATCCTACCACCACCCACATGGTAGGACACCCTCCTATCTATTGCCCACTCCAGCCGCACCTTGCAGCCTTCCACGCACTCCCTGTCCCCACCATTCTCAGGTCACAGAGTCTTGTTGGCTAAAACCCTCTGGAAGTAACAGTGCATTCCAATTAGCTTCCAGAACTGGTTTTCCCTTTTTCTCCAGAGAGAAGGCAAGGGCATTATGTCTATTATTTTGGCTTTGAAAATAGTGACGGTGGAGGTCATTTTAGAATCTGAGCTGACACAACCATGAGTCAAGACCAGGCAGCCACCTAGGGCAGGCAACTTCTGGGGCGATAAACAGCAACAGCTGTCAAAGAAAACCAATAGATCTCGACAACTATTCAAACTCAAAGATCCACCAGCATATTCTTTGACCTGCAGGGAGAGTGGACAGAGACTTACATACATACATTCTACAGTGACCACTTATCATTTATCTACAAGGCCGGCCCAACAATTAGGCAAACTAGGCAGTTGCCTAGGCTGAAGATTCTGTGGGGGGCTGCAAAGAGCTGGGCATTCCAAGCTAAACTATTGATTCTGACAGCCAGAGGGGGTTCAAGGCTTAAAGTTTGCCTAGGGTGCCAACACCTTGAACCAACTTGGGGGGTGGGGGGCAGCAGCAGCAGCCCTGCTTGTATAGGGTAGCCTAGTAGTTAGAGCAGCTGCCTCGTACCCAGAAGATCAAGGGTTCAATTCCCACCAGCACTCCTTGTGACCTTGGGTAAGTCACTTTACCCTCCATTGCCTCAGAAGAAAAAGCCTGGCAATCTACCTCTGCTGGTACATTGCCAAGAAAACCCAGAGGCAGCTGGGTCACCAGGAGTCGGCACTAAAAAAAACCCCAAGTGTACACAGCACTGTACCCTTATTTGTAAGAGAAAATCACTTTTTCAGAGTTTAATTCCATTCAAGATATACAAACAGGGGACTAGGGTTATTCATTAAGGGAAATGATTAAAACACACATGGGTGTTAAACAGAATAAGGGGGTCAGAATCCAAAAGCAGCTTTGAAGAGGCAGGTTTTTAGCTTGCATGTGAATGGGACCAGAGATGGAGACTGTTATACTGCCTTGGGTAGTGTGGTATGCAAAACAAAGTTTTAAAAAGTATGACATCCAATTATGTGTTTTTAGAAGAGGGAGTGTGGCGTTTCAATTATCATGATTGTTGAGTTTAATTATCAGAATCTTGGAAGGACTAGGGCACCCAGCACCCCTGCGCTATCCCTGTTTAGAGGGCATCTGTGTACATAATCTCAAGTGATGCCAGTTCTGTTTTTTGAACATGTTTTGTTCTAAAATTACTGCTTTCACCGTGCACGTCGCCAAATGCAATAGATCTTCTACAAAAGATTCTGCAGTCAGAAGTGTAAACGACTTGGACATCGCTTTTTCTAAACTCTTAATGCATAATCAAGCCTCCCATTTCCAACTTGGAATTTTACAAAACCTAGGTGAACCTCCATCCACGTCACAGCGGATGCTTGTGGAATAAATGATGCACCCAGAAAGAAGGTGTCCACTCCCCATCGGCAGCCATGCCTATAGGGGAGTTGGAATCCTTTTTCTAGTGAAGGTGTGTAAAGCAGCTTTTTATTTTCAGCAGTGTCTAATGGAAGCGTGCAACGCTCCCGGCACTTCCAGTAAAATAAGTTTTTGGCTCCCACAGAAGGTAAACTATACAGTCGATGTCTGCCTTGAGTAGTCCCGGTGTGCATTGATTTCACCTCCAGATCCCCTCTCTCCCCTCCCCCCCCCCCAAGAACTGGAAGTTTATTATTTTGTAATGTAATGTAATTTCAGTTTATTCTCGCCTTCTGCAGGCAAAGTCTACATCCAACACAAGTTACAATAGGGTACATTCATAATATAAAATAAATTACAATCAGATCATCTCTCCTTCCTTTGTCTGTACACTTAGCAGTTTCACGGTGTCCTTTCAGTATAATATTTTAATTTGGCATCTTGTGAAGATAGCTGGAAATCCAATTTATTCTGTCTTGGGGTCCGTTGAACTGTCTAAATACCAGTAAATACAGTGCATTTTTTGAGCTTTTCCCCTTCTGGCTCTTAGCTGTGAGAAAAGGGAGTTGGAGGTAAGGTAAACTTATATCTGATTACTGACCAGTTTCTGGGTGTGTAGTGTACTGTTATCCGAGCTTCTATTATGTATATTACAAAAATAATGGGTTTTCCTCTTGTAACTGCCATTGGCAATATTTGATATCTTTAAAGAATTTACTCAGATCTTATGAAGAAAGAAAAGGCAAGTCACTAAATAAGCAAGCTATGTCCTGGAGAGTTTGCACATCTTCTCAGCGAGTAATACCGTTGTCACCGTTATTGGCATCCTTGCAGTTCAACCCTTTAATGCCCAATATCTCCTAAAAAAAAAAGTGGCCAGTGAAATGGCTTGGGACGATATATGCACACATATACAATATGACACATAAAAGAATAAAAACGAGACCGAATAAAAAAGTAAATAGTATAAATACTGGGACATTGCCAGGATATGATTATTCCACACAAAAAAAACCTTTGTTTTAAAGAATCCCTTCAATCAAAAAAAAAAAACTTTAAATGTACTATTTTTGTCAGACCATTTGCCATGAGGGAACCCCTATCGAAACAAATATTTGTTTTATTCGTTTTTACGAGCCAATACACAGCTCAAATGCCATTCTAAACCAAACGAGGGAAGTGCTCAACGCAAGTCCCTCCAAAAAACACAACGGGGAATATCCCCTCTATTAAATGAAGAAAAAACACCAAACTTAACTTTCGTCAAAATGCTGCCAGACTTGTTCTTATCCTTCTGTCATGAGGCTTACACACAATGAGTCTTGTTACCGTCGTGTGCTCTATAAAGGCTACTGGAAACACTTCCATTCATGTCTCCGAGCAAACAGAGAAGTCATACCACTACATAGCGCCATGTTTCAGGCCGTCATCATTTTCCCTGCCCTCCTTCAGGCAATAACCAAGGCTGAATGAAATTCATTCACTCAAATAGGGAAATGCTTAATGACGTCTCAAGATCAAAGTCAGCCAATCAGAAACATCTAAAACCTGCTCATAACAAACTCCACCAATCAAGCTCGAGATTAAGCCCCTGAGGCATAACTGTCTGTAATTTAAATATCTACTGCTGTTCTAAATATTGCAACCATGTCACTCTCCTCCTCGAAAAGATTGGGGAACGTGATCTATAATTCACCAGGTAAAATCCTGGAATGAATGACCTTTGGCAACACTGTGTGTCACCATCGGGGCTGATAATACTTGTGTGTTAAGGCAAGACCTATGTTCCAGCAGATGCAATTTCATAGATCTAGTGGTCCTTCCTATGTATTTAAGTGAGCAAGGGCAAACCAGCATATATACCACAAAAGAAGACAAACACATTGTAGTGTGATAAGCCCTACAGGTTGTTTGAGACAATGAATCAGTCCATTCCGGGCCAGAAATTGTGGAGGTACAAAAATCACAACCTCCACATGCAAAGTGCCCAATAATAGGCTTTGACAATAAGTTCCCAGCAACATCAAAACCTACCTGGCATACCACATACTCTGCTATATTGTGCCCACATCGGTAGGCAATCATCAGCGGATGCTGAAAACAAGGGTGAACCCCCAACACATGCCAATGTCTTTTCAAAATACCACCGATCTGGTCAGTATAGTGGGGAACCTGGACTGAAAATGGGCTGATGGGGGGCTAGGACTGGAAATGAGCTGATGGGGAGGTCTAAGACTGGAAATGGGGAGATGTGTGTGGGGGGGGGGGGAGCTTGGACTGCAAATGGGTTGATGGGCAGCAGGAATAGGACTGGAAATGGGCTGATGAAGGGGATCTTGGACTGGAAATGTGCTGATGGAGGGGCTAGGAGGATTGGAAATTGGATAATGGGGGAACTTGGACTGGGAATGGGCTGATGAAGGATCTGGGACTGGAAATGGGCTAATGGGGAGCTGGAATAGGACTGGAAATAGGCTAATGGGGCGAGCTTGGACTGGAAATGGGCTGATGGGGGGGCATGGATTGGAAATTGAATGATGGGGGGAACCTGGACTGGGAATGGGCTGATGGGAGGCTGGAATAGGACTGGAAATGGGCTGATGGGGGGAGCTTTGACTGCAAATGGATTGATGGGGAACTAGAATAGGACTGGAAATGGCTGATGGGGATCTTGGACTGGAAATGGGCTGATGGGGGCTGGAATAGGACTGGAAATGGGCTGATGGGAGTTGGAATAGGACTGGAAATGTGCTGATGGTGGGGCTAGGATTGGAAATGGGCTGATGGGAGCTGGAATAGGACTGGAAATGTGCTGATGGGGGGAGCTAGGATTGGAAATTGGCTGATGGGGGGAGCTTGGACTGGAAATGGGCTGATGGGGGAGCTTGGACTGGAAATTGGCTGATGGGGGAGCTTGAAGTAGAAATGGGCTGATGGTGGCTGGAATGGGACTGGAAAAGAGCATATAGGGGGCTAGGACTCGAAATGGGCTGATGTGGGGGCATGGGAGAATGGGACTAGAAAGGAGCGGATGCTGGGTGGGTCTAGAACTAGAAGGGAGCTAATTTTGGGGGAGAACAAGAAGGGGATGGGGAATGAGGATTGAGAGGGGAAAAAATATTTTGTGTGGGAGGGAAGAAAAATCTACGATTGGCCGGGTATTGGGAGATTAAGTGGGGATTGAGAATGGAAGGATGAGGTTTGAGTGGATGATAAAGGAATAAAGAAAGAAATGGGAGAAAGAGCAAAAGGGGAAAGATCAGTATATTAAAGCAGATATAGAGAGAGAATAGAAAAAATCTAGAAGAGAGAAGAAAGGACAAATGGACAGCTCGCAAAACACACGAAGAAACCAGAAGAAAGTGACTGGAGCAATTGCAACTGAAAAATAAAATTCCCAAGCAAAAGGTAGAAAAATACTTTTTATTTTGAATTTATTAACTGGAATTTGTCAGGTCTGGGAAATGTGTATTGCTAACATCTTTGTGTTTTTGTTTAGTGCAAGTGGAAATTAATTTATAGTTTTATTTCTTCAGTGTTGTTGTACATTTCATGTTTGACTTTTGGGGTTCCCAATTTAGTTATTATCTTCCTATTTCTAAATTGGGATCCCTTGTTCTTTGTGTGGTGACAGTCTATGTTCTGCATGTGTAACTGAGCTGAGGTATTCTGTTCATGTAGCATCTATTTGACAGTCCCACTTGTTCTCTTTCCTCCAATAGAAAATGTATTGGTATTCTCTGAGATTTATTGGTTTAATATTTGCAGAGAAACAGTATGAAGACAACAGAGGTGTGAAGATTGGTGGAAGACTCATCAACAACCTTCGCTGATGACACCACAATACAGGCTGAAAGTGAAGACAATCTGAAACATTTTCTTCTCAAGGTAAAGGAACATAGTCTTAAAATGGGCCTGCATCTTAATGTAAAGAAGACAAAGATCCTGACTTTTTGCAAATTCAATAAGTTCATCATTGATGAAGAAGAAATTGAAATAGTGAGCAACTTTAATTTACTTGGATCAACTATCAATAAAGAAACAACAAGCAGTCAAGAAATCAGACAACGCATTGCTCTTGGCAGAATGGCTATGAAAGACCTAGATAAGATTCTCAAGAGCAGAGATGTCTCTCTCCATAGAAAGATTCGATTTGTTCAAGCCATGGTATTTTCAATAACATCATGTGGATGCGAAAGTTGGACAGTGAAAAAGATAGACAGGAAAAAAATTGTTGCCTTTGAATTATGGTGCTGGCGATTGAATACTGTGTATACCATGGACTGCCCGAAGAATAAGCCAGTCAGTACTAGAGGAGATTGAAGCTAAGCTTTCTTTAGAAGCTCATATGACAAGACTTCGGCTTTCATATTTTGGACACATCATGCGAAGAGAGAAAGACGTCATGCTTGGCAGGGTAGAAGGAGTGGAGGAGTGGCCTAGTGGTTGGGGCAAGGTACTTCAGGCCAGAAGGTCAGGGGTTCAAATCCCACTAGAGGACAGCAACCTTGGGCCGGAAGGACTGGGGTTTCTAGTCCCACAGGTGCTCCTTGTGGTCTTGGGCAAGCCACTTAACCCTCCATAGCCCATGTTCCCTGTAAAATAGTTATCTCCAAGTTATAATGCCCTGTTCAATGTAATTTCAGTTTGTTCAATGTAAACCGCACTGATGCAGAATAGCACGGTATATAAGAGAAGGTCAACGCAAAAGAGGAAGGCCAGCAATGAGATGGATCGATACAATAACAGCAGCTATGGGTACCAGTCTGTTAACAATGAGCTGCCTAACTGAAGATCGAACACAGTTTAGGACAACTATCCAGATGGTCACCATGAGTCAACACCAACTCAATGGCACTTAACAACAAAAATGAAGCTAATGCGCATTAAGTGACATTGCACCCATAGAAATAAAAGGACTGTGGGCAGTTAATACACACTAAAACCTTAGGTGAAAGGGCTCCTAAATTTTTAAAGGAGTCTTAATGAACCAAATAGGTAAAAGGCAGGTGCCTTTTTGAATATTACATATAGGCACTTTTATAAAATCACCGGTCCATGTCTATGGAAAAAAGCATAGTAAATCAAAGAAACATCCCTGGAGCCGTTTTAAAAATGTCTCTAGTGTATGGACAGCCAAATAGGTTGTGACAGAGGTGTGTCTGGGGCAGTGTAATGCACTTAGACAACCCCACTTGATTTCAGAAACATCAGGGACATCTGTGAGCCGTCCAAGTTTAGTCCCGCTCCAGGCATGAATAGGCATCAGCAAAGTGCTTGTTTTGGCCATAAGATAGCTGGAGAGTGTAGAAAAGATGGCACACCACCATGCCCAGTATTTATTTATTTGGTTTTATACCTCACTATTCATAATCAGCACGGTTTACAATAGAACAGCTTATTACACGGAACAGTTTACACTGAACATGTGAACAAGATATAACACAATTAACACATTTACTTTAACAGTAGCAAGTAAGAATGGTGAACTATTTACAGTATGACAGAATCTAGAGTATGATATTGACAGACCGGGCTTTAAGTTACGTGGTCAAAAGCACGATGGAATAGGTGTGTTTTGATTGCTTTGCGGAAGGAAGCCAAATCTGAAATGAGACGAATAGGAGCAGGTAGGGAGTTCCATAGTAGCGGGGCGAAGAGGGAGATGCCTCTGTTCTTGGCAAATTGGGAGCTTTTTCTAGCTATGGTTGGGATGGTAAGAGTCTTTGCCATATTTGTTCTCATTTTGTTGTCAGGAGTCCAGTGTAAGAGATCTTCCAGGGAGGATGCGAAAAGGTGATGAAGAATTTTAAAAGTTATCAGGAGAGTTTTGTACTTAAGTCGACTGCTTATTGGGAGCCAGTGTAGATGAATTGGGAGAGGAGTTACATGTTCGTATCTAGAAGCTCCGTAAATGGTACCCTACACAATCACAATGATAGCAGCAGTGGGACTCAAACCCTGGCTTCCCTAATCCTAGCCTCATTATTGAATACTATTCTGGGGATGTCCTTATAGATGTCCCCCCCTCCCCCAGTCGTCCATATCAGGTACGTACGAATTGGCGAAATCGTGCCAGAACTTGGATGTGCCTGCTGTTCTTCAGACATTCTGACTTGGACGTTCCCGATTGCACTTGGACTTCATTTGTAAAATGCGCCTTCATAGCCCCCAAAACACAACCTGTTCCTCTTCTTTCCTCACTTCCAAGTGGAAACAAATCCTCACGCTGCTTTGTCAGGACCATCTGACCATGTGAATCAAGGCGTAGCAAGCCTCTCTCTCTGTTGAAGCATAACAGAGCCTATTCATCTGTTGACTGACTTTGCTACATAGGAACTTCCTCAACTGTCAGCTGACTGATTTTGAAATTTCTGCAGCTCGGACAAGGTTTCTTTTGGGAGAAATTTCTCCAGTGGGTTAGTTTTCCCAGTGGGTTAGTTTTCCCGCATACCATGACAGCCAGGAACCTCACTCCTAAGCCAGGGTATGTGGAATATGATCTCCTCTCAAATTTATTGCTAATGCTGTTTGTAGTATTGTACTTGCATCGTACCAAAGAGAGCTTCTCTCTGGAGTTCATAAGATGTAACGTATAGGCAGACAAGGCTCTGTGAGGACTGAAGTGCAGATGAAGTAGTTTCAACTTCTTTAGCACGAAGAGCTAAAGAATTGAGTTTGCGGTTGACTGCAACATAAGAGGTTGCCATTATAATTGCTATGCACCTTGAATGCAACAGGTGATTTTATAGAATGATAATGCTGTTTTCACCAAGCAAAGTCCTTGGAAGATTACTTTCTTTCTTAAATGGCAATTTAAGTAGGACATGATTTGTTTTTACATATATACTTTCTTCCTACATACAGAAATACATTTCTGTAAAATAGCCCAAGGTCAGATTCTGAGAAAACAATCCAAAGGTCTTGTCTACATAACAAAAGAATTTGCAGTACACTACTACGCTGACCTGGATTGGTCAATGCATCCTGAAAGAATCTCCTGTTGATGATCTCAGAGGCTCCTTCAACCCACAACAGGGAGGGCTTTGTGGCATCACCCTTCTGCTCTTAGAATAAATGGTGCCACCCCAGCAGCTATTGTGAACTTTCCGGAAGGTTACTAGGTCATTAACCACTTTGATTGTAGGATAAGGTGGTATACAAGTATGTCTAAATAAATAAATAAGCTGCTCACGTCTAAAATCATACGGAAATTCATTTTTGTAAGTAGCAAGAAAGTATACATGTAAAAATAGCATGTCCTACTTAAATTACCATTTAAGACAAAAAGTCAAGTTTCCAGGACTTTTTGAAAATTACATTATCATTTTACAAAGCTGTCTTGCTCAGGCAACAGACTGTTTTCATCTGGCTGGATTTGGAGTTTGGAGCTCCCCTTTAACACTGTGTAGAACAGAGGTACTCAAATCCAGTCCTGGAGGGCCGCAAACCAGTCAGGTATTTGGGATATCCCTAATGAATATGCATGAGATATATTTGCATGCACTGCCTCCTTTGTATTTGAATCTATCTCATGTATATTCATTGTGGTGATTCAAAAACCTGACTGGCTAGGTGTGTCCCGAGGATTGGATTGAGAACCACTGTTCTAATGAGTTCTGCACCCATGAAAACTGTCTGACCAACAGCACTGTAAGTTTGGAGGACTCTGTTTTGAAGAGAATTTTGTGATGGACAAGTGGGGGTAATTCTAGACCAGTGATGGCTAACCTTTTTGAGCCCGAGTGCCCAAACTGCCGCACAAAACCAAAGAATTTCCTCAAAGTGCCAGCACGTCAATTTGCATAAATATTTGCATAATGCTAACATACACTAACTTTTAGTAAACATGTCTCTTAATGAGTGTATGGATAAAGACAGACTAAAAGATTTCTACATTACTATAATCCAGTGCCAACCGCCAGGCACATTAGGAACTACTACAAACACTGCCCATTTAGAACCAATAGTAAACCCGCCGTATCCTAACAGCACTACCAGGACTCACAAAGCACCATACCATACCTATCAAAAGGCAACACTGCAAATATTAAACCAATACATTTCAGAGAATAACAATACATGACCTACTGGGGAAAGAGAACAAGTGGCAATGTCAAAAAGGAATTACATAAACAGAATACCTCAGCTCAGTTACACAGTTGCAATTGCTCCAGCCACTTTCTTCTGGTTTCTTCATGTTTTCTGCTAACTCTCCATCATCTGCTGTCCATTTGTCCTTTCTTCTCTCTTCTAGTTTTTTTTTCCATTCTCTCTCTCTACATCCGCTTTAACATACTAATCTTTCTCCTTTTGCTCTTTCCTCATTCCTATTTCATCCACTCAAATTTTACCCCTCCATCCTCAATCCCCACTTACTCTCCCAATACCCGGCCAATTGTAGATTTTTTATCCCTCCCACACAAAATATTTTTCCCCTCTCCATTTTACTCTCCCAGCCCCATCCCATTCTAATCCTCCCCCAACATCAGCTCCCTTCTAGTTCCAGCCTCACCCAGCATCCATTCCCTTCTAGTCCCTGCATCAGCCCATTTCCAGTCCTAGCCCCCCATCAGCCCATTTCCAGTCCTAGCAACCCCCCAACCCAATACCAGTCCTAGCCCCCCCATCAACCCACTTCCAGTCCTAAACCCCCATCACCCCATTTTCAGTTTAAGCCCCCCCTATAACCCATTACCAGTCCTAACCCCCATCACCCCATTTCCAGACAGCCCCCATCAGCCAAAGCCCATTACCATTCCTAACCCCCCATAGCCCATTACCAGTCCTAACCCCCCCATAGCCCATTAACAGTCCTAACCCCTCATCACCACCTCAGCCCACAGCCCATTACCAGTCCTAACCCCCCCTAGCCCATTAGCAGTCCTAACCCCCCCTAGCCCTTTAGCAGTCCTAACTCCCCCACAGCCCATTACCAGTCCTAACCCCCCCCTAGCCCATTAGCAGTCCTAACCCCCCCAGCCCATTAGCAGTCCTAACCGCCCCTAGCCCATTAGAAGTCCTAAGCCCCCCCAGCCCTAACCCCCCTAGCCCATTAGAAGTCCTAACCCCCCAGCCCCCCCTAGCCCCCCCCTAGCCCCCCCCCCCCTAGCCCATTAGAAGTCCTAACCCCCCCCCCCTCGCCCATTAGAAGTCCTAACCCCCCGGCAAACTAAAAAAAAAAAAAAAGCTGGCTCTGGCTGCTGCCGCTGCCGCGGCAGAATGCAATGTCCCGCGGGGCCCCCTCCGCCCGCTAAGCCCCTCTGCAAGGGCTTTCAGATTCGCGAGGGAGAGCGTCTCCCTCGCGTCTCTGTTAAGCCCACAGGGGCTAATGGGAAATTTCCCATCAGTCCCTCGCGTCTAAAGGGGCTGATGGGAAATTTCCCATTAGCCCCTGCGGGCTTAACAGAGACGCGAGGGAGATGCTCTCCCTCGCGAATCTGAAAGCCCTTGCAGAGGGGCTTAGCGGGCGGAGGGGGCCCCGCGGGACACTGCATTCTGCCCTTGCCGCGTCCGCGGCAGCAGTCAGAGCCAGCTTTTTCTTTTTTGCGGACCTTCCCGCGTGCCAGCTGCAAGGCCTTCGCGTGCCACAGCTGGCACGCGTGCCATAGGTTTGCCATCGCTGTTCTAGACCTTAGAAAACTGTGCCTTAGGCGGTGGTTCCAACCCAGTCCTCAGGTACCTCCCAGGCCAGTCAGGCTTTCAGGATATCCATTGTATAGAGATCTATCTCATGCATATTCATTGTGGATATCCTGAAAACCTGACTGGACTGGGTTGGGAACCACTACCTTAGAGGTAGGTCTACCAAAGGGTGTTAGCTGTTATCGCAGTGCTAACAACCACTGCAGGCAATTTTCTGTGATACCGTAATTGCATTTTGTGTATTAGCAGTGCAAGTGGGAGGAGAGTGGTCGCCCCTTAACGTGCGGTAGCCACACGTTTTACAGACATCGCGGGTGCAGCTAATGCCAGCTCGATGGGTGGTGTTGGCTGTATCTATGATGCTGCTTGGCCATGATGTTGCATTTTCACAGCGTATCTGTGAAAATTAATGAAGAGTGGAATGCCTAAACAGCTAAAATCCTGCATGACCTCTCCACAGTCTCCCTGGAGGAAATCCTACATTGGACACCGCACAATAAAACGAGAAGAGCAATCATGGCAAACACGCTCACCATCCCGTCAGCAATAAGAAAAAGCTCCCAAGCTGCTAAGAACCGAGCTTTCTCGCTATACGCGCCAACTCTCTGGAACTTCCTCCCTGCCCCGATCCATGCCATTTCCGACTGCCGACCTTCAGGAAAGCAATAAAGACGCATCTTTTCCAACTGTGTTATGACTATATAACATAGCTTCACCTTGGATCCTGCCTACCAGCCATAGCTGAAACCCATCTACCTCTCACGATCCATTAACCAGCCTGTAAGTAGTTCGCCCTGTTACTACCCAAGCTGACACCCCTGTTTTAATGTAAAAGGTTACTGTTTATAGTGTAATATCTGTTGCTATTGTTCTGTTTTATACCTATTCTATGTAATAAGTGGATACTTGTTCTCTGTAAACCGCACTGATTTCAAAATAGTGCAGTATATAAAACCAAATAAATAAATAAATGATAAATAAATGTAGCTCTGTTATTTACAGTTCTTCAAAAAGTAGAAAGACCAGGGGACACTCAATGAAGCTCCAATGTTGCTCCTTTAGGACTAATAAGAGAAAATATTTTAATGAGTAATCAAACTCTGGAATTCATTACCGGAGGATGTAGTAAAAGCTGTTAGTGTAGCTGGGTTTAAGAAAGGTTTGGACAAAGTTTCTGGAGGAAACGTCCATAAGCCATTATTAAAGAGGACCAGGGAAATCCGCTCCTTACCCCCGGATAAGCACTGTGGAATCTGTGTACATTTTTGGGAACCTGACATGTGCCTGTGACCTGGATTGGCCACTGATGGAAACAGGATACTGGGCTTGATGGACCTTGGTCGGACCCAGTATGACATCTCTTATGTTCTTATGTTATCTGCTGGGGAAATGCTGGGCACACCCCCAACAGAATAAACACAACTTTTGCAGCTACCGCTGTGCTGTCACAACTAAAGCTCGGCATTAGCCGCCAAATGCAGCAGTAGTCATATCCCAAAATGTCAGGATTTTAGTCATTTATGTGCATAAGCGGCCCCTGACCTGTAGATGGTCTCATTTCCACTGAGCACTATTTGATAAGCATGCGTATAGATCCAATGGTGCGTACTTTCCCTGAGGGCGTGTGCATGGGGAGGGCACACAAGTATATGCACAGATTGTGAAATCTTAGAGTCTGATATCCAAAGGCATTTACAAGGTTATCATGGGGGCATGGCAGAGTGGCGCCCATCGCTAACTGGGCAGCGGCAATATTGAGCCGCTGTCTGGTTAACGACACATGGTGAAAATCAGGCGCAGTAAAGACTGGCTTAACTTTTGTTACAGAAGCTTCATGGCAATCAGGGCAACCCAGATATTCCATGCCGGAGTCTGGATATGGCCCCAACATGGAATATCTGGGTTTAAAGTTCCGCGTTAGATTGGCTAGCCACCGCTGTGGAATATCAGACTCTTAATTTATGCCCACTCTTTATAAATCTGATGTGGGCATTTATACCAGCTTAGTCATGGTGCTAGTGATCATATCTTAAATTAAGGTATGTTGTTGGCCACTTATTTTCTTTCCTACTTGTATGAGAAGTCTACTTTTCTTTATAACCTAGGCTTCAAAAAGACTCATTTCTAGTGCTTTAAATTAGGACTCTGATTATAAAATTGCCCTCCTTTTAAAATGAGGGCAGAAGCTGTATATTTTATTTTATTTACTCTTTCTTGGCATTTGTATAAAACACTCAGGTTTATACATAAATGAGAATATGAAATCATGGGATAACAATAAAACAAAATATAGTGGAACTCTTACATCATACAGAAGAAAGAATATCCCAAAAATTAGTCCACATTATACATTGGGAGGCAACAGGAAATATCAATTCCACCATTTACACTCCTAAAGGAGCGAAACAATGTAGAACGCAGGAAAAAAAATAAAAATAAAATAAAAAGCAGGCTAAGACTTATGTGTCAGCCGTAATGGGGCCCACCTCTACCCCAACCCCTTCCCTTACACATATAAATTCTGAGAGCTGCTTAGGATAAATAAAAAAAAGAAAATTCTTCCCCTGATAGGAAATATAACACCTAGATGGATACTTTAACACAAAAGATGCACCCAAGGATAAGGTTCTGGCTCGAAAAGCCAAGAATTCCTTCCTTCTTAATTGGGTTACTCGTGACAAATCAGGAAATATACGGACATTTGAACCTAAGAACTTCCCATTAATATTTCTAAAAAAAGATCGAAGAATTAAAGCTTTGTCAGCTTCCAAAGCCAGATTCACAAGCATAGTAGTTCTTTCCGTCACCACGTCTAGAGAATTTTCAAGGAATCCCGTCACGTCCCCGATGCCACTCACAGAGGCGCCCACACTCCTCCTCCTAACTTCTCTGCTGTTAACCGACAAATATTGATTTATTTATTTAACTTTCTTATATACCGCACTCTTTAATATCAGTGCGGTTTATATGTAACATATTTGTGCAGTGCAGGGGACCTGCATTGAACTTACAATATAACAGGGGGTCTTGTACAGGATTCAAACAGGGTAACTATATACAAATTAATTATTAACATATGTACATGGTTCATTCAACTATTTACATGTTGACTCTGTTGTGTGCGTGCTGTTAGTGGTATGGGTGTGGAACTATTTGTCAGGGGGATCGGTGTTTGGTGGGCTAGGTTTCTGTGTTATGTGGAGGTTGCATGGAGGTTGTTTGCATGAGCTCCTTGACATGGCTGAGAGTGGGAGGTGTCCTGGGTCCACATAGTACTGTAGGAACAGGTGGTGTTTAAGTGCCCTCCTAAATTGGGAGAGGTCACTTATGGCCTGGATAGCCAGAGGTAGGGCGTTCCAGCAGGTCGGTGCATAAAGGGCGAATGCTCTGTTCCTGGTTAATTGTGAGCATTTCGTGATTTCCTTCGGGATGTTCAGGGTATTGATAGCAGCTGATCTCCTTATTCTGTTTAGGGGTGTCGTATGGATGAGATCTGTGAGTGAGGCGGAGGAGCATTTATTAATGGCTTTGTAAGTCAGCGTCAGAACCTTGAATGCGATCCTGCATTGGACTGGGAGCCAATGCAGATTTTTTAGGATAGGGGTTATGTGTTCCCTCCTGGATGCCCCGTGCAGGACTCTGGCAGCCGCATTCATTGCTAGTTGAAGCGGATTTAAGGTGTTTTTTGGGAGACCATGTAGTATGGCATTCATGTAGTCAAAGTGCGGGATTATTAGCGCCTGATAAACTGTCCGATAATCCTCTGGTTCCAGTAGTTGTCTCAGGTGGCGAAGTGTCTTGATTTTGTTGTATATTGCCTTGACCATATTGCTTATCTGGGCCTTCATGTTGAGCTGTTCGTCGAGCGTAACTCCAAGGTACTGAATTGTATGCTTGCTTAGGAGCTCCACATCCCGGACCTTCAGGGAGCTGGGTGGTATGAATGTTGTATTTCTTGTGAGGAAGAGGACCTCTGTTTTCTTAAAGTTTATTCTTAATTTCTGTGAGAGTAGCCAATCTATAACAGCATCGAAACAAGCAGCCAGGGGTGATAGGTCCGGTTTGTTTAATAGGAACGGCATATATAGTAGAACATCATCGGCGTAGATTAGGCAGTTAATGTTGAATGAGTGGACGAGGTTGCATATGGGCTGCATGTAAATGTTAAACAGTAGGGCTGACAGTGACGATCCCTGTGGGACTCCTTTTTCTTGGAGGAAAGGGGAGGATGTGGTGGGACCGGTGCGCACATGCTGCCATCTGTCGGTTAGGTACGAGGCACACCATGAAAGCGCATTTCCCTAGACGCCCTTCTCACTGAGACGGGAGAGGAGTATTTCGTGACATACAGTGTCAAATGCTGCGGCAATGTCTAGGAAGATCGGGGCTAATCCTTGTTTGATATTATCCATCCCAATAGTCAGGGTGTTGAGTAGTGTGGTCAGCAGTGTTTCAACCCCATGTGATTCACGGAAGCCGTGTTGGCAGGGGTCGAGGGGTGCATTGATGTCAATGTGTTGGTCAAGTTGCCGATGTACAACCTTCTCGATGATCTTTGCTAGCATCGGGATGCTTGATATCGGCCTGTAGGAATCCATCCTTGCTGGGTCTAGTTTGCTGTTTTTTTAGTAGTGGTCTTATTGCTGTCTGCTTCAGGCTTTGGGGGAAGGTCCCCGTTGAGAAGGATAGCCCGATGAGTCTGGAGAGGAAAGGGCTGAGCTTGGTCTGCAGGGATTTTATCCAAAATGCTGGACAGGGGTCGTTAGGTGCTGTGGTGGTATTTATGGTGGATATGATGTCTTGTATGCTTCTTTCAGTTGGGGCGGAAAAAGCAGTGATGAAGTGTTTGCTGTCATTTGTGGCAGCCGTTGAGGTACATGGCAGGGATGGTTGGATGGAATTATACGTGATATTGTGCCCTAGTAAGTGGAGGTAGATGCTCCGTTGGTATTTTAAGCATATCTCTCAGATACTTCTGCACCATTTCCACCGGAGACATGAGAGGGGACTTTGGAAAATTGAATAGATGGAGATTGTTCCGTCGAGCTAGATTTTCAAGATGCTCAGTTTTTCTTCTTTCATCAGAGCTGTATGCTCCTCTTTAAGATGGGCAATGTCCTCTTTAACTTGTACCAAAGAACCAGCTTGTAGCTCCAGATTTTTAGAAGCCTCCAACTTAATATTAGATATCTCAGTACTTACAGAACCCACCACGGTTGAAAGGGTAGTTGTTAGAGCAGATATGGCATCCCACAGCGCTTCTAATGTAATAAATGCAGGCTTTTCCACCCGAGTAACCAACATCAGCCCTCCTCCAAGCTCCACCTGTCGTGAAAACACCACTGGCAGACTATTCCCACTGGAATCCAGAGCCGACCGTTGCCGGACTTGTCTCACATCGCAGGGCAACGGAGTGCTTTCCTGAAAGCCCGGCAACACAGAGAAACAAGCACCGTCCCAAGATGCAGCACTTCCGGGTTGTATTGGGGGCAACTGCTGATTGGGGGATAGACTCACCCCTGATGCACCCAGCACGGAATCCTCCTGCCGTGCTGTCGAAGACACCACTACTGACCTGGCGGCCGCAAAACCACAGCGCTCCAGGGTTCTCTGGCCGATGACTGAAACTTGCAGTGGAGCTACAGGGAAGCCCGCTTGTTTTCTTTTTCTCCGTCCCATCGCCGATGAAACAGGAGTTCACCGCCCAGACAAAATACACCGGAACAACTTGGAGCGGACGCCGACCGTCGGGTACCTGCCGCCATTTTGCCTCAGCAACAGAGTGAAGCTGTATATTTTAAATGTTAGTTAAATGTTTCCGAGAAAACGCAGGAAGAAAATGATCATTATTAGAAGAAAATCAACATCACTAGGAGGATAGGGGATGATGGAGAGAATCTCTGGGGTGCAATGAAGGGAGAGTCCAGGGTAGGTTTCAGTGGTTGTGGCAGGAGTGACATGGTGGGGGCTGTGGGCTGCCATTTTGTTCTGTTTTCTTTCTTTTCGCTGCTGCTAATTAACAGAAAAACACATCCCTATTTCCCCAAAAATGCCTGCAGTGCTCCTGACCCAACCCATAGCTTTTCTGCTCGGAAAGGAAGAACGTTGGCTCCTTAGATGGTAATATTCACCTTTCACGTACTCCGCGGAAGTAGCACTGCTAGTTCACTTTCATCCTTTTCTCATGTCACTGTTTGTCTCCAGCTTTTTGGCAGGTCTCCCACCCTCCTGGAACGCAGAAAAGCTGCTCCGTTTGACCTTTACTGCTAAGAGAAGCTTTAGTAATTTGCCAGGGAATAATGGGTTGAGCGTGTAAAGCTGAAATGCAAGAATAATAGGCACGTGCAAGCTAAAGATTTTCAGGCTCATTTTGGTATGTGAGAATATATCCACTTGGTTAGTCTTTGGAAACCAAAACACTTGTTCCTTCGTCTCATTTCCCCCATTAAAGTCTATGGGAATACCGTTTCGAACATGGGAATATAAGATATGCCATACTGCAGGGGTCTCAAACTCAAATTGTTTGAAGGCCAAATCAGGACTTGTAAAGTAACCGGGGGCCGCATAAGACGCGGGGCCTCATTTGCATAAGGGACCTCATTTGCATAAATATTTGCATAATGTTACCATACACTAACTTTTAGTAAACATGCCTCTTAATGAGTATGAATAAAGAAAGACTAAAAGATTTAGAAACAGGAAGACAATAATTAAACTGGGAACCCCAAAAGCCAAACTTGGAATGTACAACAACACTGTAGAAATAAAACTATAAATTAATTTCCTCTTGTACTAAACAAAGCGCAAACGTTAATGATGCACATTTCCTAGAGCTGACATATTCCAGTTAATAAATTCAAAATAAAGAGATATTTTTCTACCTTTTGTGCATTTTTTTTTCAGTTGCAATTGTTCCAGCCCCTTTCTTCTGGTTTCTTCATGTCTTCTGCTAACTTTCCATCGTCTGCTGTCCATTTGTCCTTTCTTCTCTCTCCTATTTTTTTTTTCCATTCTCTCTCTACATCTGCTTTAACATACTAATCTTTCTCCTTTTGCTCTTTCCTCAATCCTATTTCATCCACTCAAATTTTACCTCTCCATCCTCAATCCCCACTTAATCTCCCAATACCTGACCAATTGTAGATTTGTCTTCTCTCCCAGACAAAATATTTTTCCCCTCTCCATTTTACTTTCCCAGCTCCATCCCATTCTAATCCTCCCCCAACATCAGCTCCCTTCTAGTTCCAGCCCCACCCAGCATATGCTCCTTTCTAGTCCCTGCATCAGTCCATTTCCAGTCCTATCCTAGCCTCACCATCAGCCCATTTCCAATCCTAGCCCCCATTTCCAATCCTAGCTCCCCCCCACAGCCCATTTCCAGTGCTAGCTCCCTCCCCTCACAGCCCATTTCCATTCCAAGCCCCCCTCCCCATCAGCCATTTGTAGTTCAAGCCCCCCTTCCACTCAGCCCATTTCCAGTCCTAGCAACCCCCCTAGCCCATTACCAGTCCTAGACCCCCCATAGCCCATTACCAGTCCTAACCTCCCCATAGCGCACTTCCAGTCTTACCCCCCATCACCCCATTTTCAGTCTTACCACCCCCCATAGCCCATTACCAGTCCTAGTCCCCCCATAGCCCACTTGCAGTCTTACCCCCCATCACCCCACTTTCAGTCTTACCTCTCCTCATAGGCCATTACCAGTCCTAACCCCCCCATAGCCCATTACCAGTCCTAACCCTCATCTTCCCATTTCCAGTCCTAGCCCCCACCATAGCCCATTACCAGTCATAGCCCCACCTGCCATTAGCCCACTTCCAGTCCTAACCCCCATTACCCCATTTCAGTCAGCCTCTCCATAGTTCATTACCAGTCCTAAATCCCCCCATCAGCCCACCTCCAGTCCTTCCTAACCCCCATCAGCCTATTTCCAGTCCTACACTCCCTCCCTCCCTCCCTCCCATCAGCCCATTTCCAGTCCTACACCCCCCTCCCTCCCTCCCTCCCATCAGCCCATTTCCAGTCCTACACCCCCCTCCCTCCCTCCCTCCCATCAGCCCATTTCCAGTCCTACACCCCCCTCCCTTCCTCCCTCCCTCCCATCAGCCCATTTCCAGTCCTACACCCCCCTCCCTCCCTCCCTCCCATCAGCCCATTTCCAGTCCTACACCCCCCTCCCTCCCTCCCTCCCATCAGCCCAGGTAAATAAAAAAAAAAAAAAACTGGCTTCTGCTGCTGCCGTTGTGGCAGCGGCAGAATCAACTGTCATATTAAAAAAAAAAGCTGGCTTCGGCTGCTGCAGCAGCAAAATCAGCTGTCCCGCGGCCCCTTCCCCTCTGCCCGGAGGGCCCTGAGCCTACTTCATCAGCGGCGGGCTTTTTAAGCTGCGAAGAGAGTATTTCCCTCTCGCGCGGCTTAAGCCTATTCACTTTTCAAGCCGCGTGAGAGGGAAATACTCTCTTCGCGGCTTGAAAAGCCCGCCGCTGATGGAGCAGACTCAGGGATCTCCGGGCAGAGGGGAAGGGGCCGCAGGACAGCTGATTTTGCTGCTGCAGCAGCAGAAGCCAGGTTTTTTTTTTTTTTTAAATTTGACAGTTGATTCTACCACTGCCAAAGCGGCAGCAGCAGAAGCCAGGGTTTTTTTGGGTTTTTTGTTTCCCTCCATCGCGGGCCGCACAAAGTTCTCTTGCGGGCCGCGTGTTTGAGACCCCGGCCATACTGGGTCAGACCAAGGGTCCATCAAGCCCAGTATCCTGTTTCCAACAGTGGCCAGTCCAGGTCAGAAGTACCTAGCAGGTTCCAAAAAGGTAGACAGATTCCATGCTGCTTGTCCAATGGGTAAGCAGTGGATTTCCCCGGTCCTCTTTAATAACGGTTTATGGACTTTTCCAACCCTCTTCTAAACCCAGCTACATTAACAGCTTTTACCACATCCTCCGGTAACGAATTCCAGAGTTTGATTACGCTTTGAGTGAAAAAATATTTTCTCTGATTAGTCTTAAATGTGCTACATTTGTAGCTTCATTGCATGTCTCCTAGTCTTTCTACTTTTTGATCTACGTTTACCCATTCCACTCCGTTCATTATTTTATAGACCTCTGTCATATCTCCCCTCAGCCGTCTCTTTTCCATGTTGGAGAGGCCTAACCTTTAAAACCTTTTGTCATAGGGGTATCCTTCCATCTCCTTTACCATTTTGGTGGTTTTTCTAATTCTGTTATATCCTTTTTAAGATATGGTGACCAGAATTGCACACAATATTCAGGGTGCAGTCAAACCATGGATCGATACAGACACGTTATAATATCCTTGGTTTTTTTCTCCATTCCTTTCCTTATGATTCCTAGCATTCTATTTGCTTTCTTGGCCACTGCTGCACACTGGGTGGAGGGTTTCAATGTATTCTCCACGATGATGCCTAAATCCTTTTCCTGAGTATTGGTTCTTAATGTGGAACCTTGTATCATGTAACTGTAGTTTGGGTTGTTCTTTCCTAGGTGCGTAACTTTGCACTTGTCCACATTAAATATCATTTGCCATTTTGATTCTCAGTCTCCCAATTTATCAAGGTCCTCTTGCAATTTTTTACAATCCTCTTGTGTTTTAACAACTTTGATAATTTGGTGCCATCTGCAAATTTGATCACCTCACTTGTTATTCCCATGTCCAGGTCATTTATAAATATGTTAAAAAACATCAGGCCCAGCACAGAGCCTTGGGTGTACTCCACTATTCACCTTCTTCCATTGAGAAAATTGGCCATTTAGCCCTACTCTCTGTTTTCTATCTTTTAACAGTTCCTGATCCACAATACTACATTGCCTCCTATCTCATGGCTTTTTAATTTCCCCAAGAGCCTCTCATGAGGGACTTTGTCAAAGGCTTTCTGAAAATCAAGATACACTTTATTAACCGCTTACCTTTATCTACCTGTTTATTCACACCTTCAAAAACATATAAGAAATTGGTGAGACAAGACTTTCCTTGGCTAAATCCATGTTGGATTTCTGCCATTAAACTATGGCTATCCATATATTCAATAATTTTGTTTTTTATAATAGTTTCTACCATTTTTCCCAGTACTGATGGCAGGCACACTGGTCTGTAGTTTCCGGATCACCCTTGGAACCCTTTTTAAAAATCGGCATTACATTGGCCACTCTCCAATCTTCAGGTACTATAGATGATTTAAATGATAGATCACAGATTACTAATAGTAATTCTACAATCTCATATTTCAGTTCTTTCAGTACCCTGAGATGTATGCCATCTGGTTCAGGTGATTTGCTGCTCTTTAGTGTATCAATTAGCTGTATTACATCTTCCCAAATTATCGAGATTTGTTTCAATTCCTCTGATGCATCACCTTTAAATATCATTTCTGTTGTGGGTACATTTTCTACATCTTCCTCAGTTTCTCTGCTATAGCCTTGTCCTCTCTCAGTGCGTTTTTTACCCCTCTATCATCTAATGATCCAATTGACTCCTTCACAGGTGCTTTGCTATGAATATACTAGAAAACATTTTTATTATGAACTTTTGCTTCCAAGGCAAGCTTATTTTCTAGTTTTCTCTTTGCCTGCCTTATCAATGCCTTGCATTTAACTTGCCAGTATTTATGTTTTTTCCTATTTTCATCAGTTGGCTCTTTTTTCCATTTTCTGAAAGATTCTCTCTTAGCTATGACAGCCTCTCTAACTTCACCTTTAAGCCATGCTGTCTGTTGTTTGGCCTTCGTTCCATCTTTTTTAAAGCATGGAATACATCTGGTCTGGGCTTCCAAGATAGTACTTTTAAATAACACCCAGGTCTGAAGTAAACTCTTAATCTTTGCAGTTGCCCCTTTTGTTTTTTCTTATACATTTTCCTCATTTTATTATAGGCTCCTTTTGAAAGTTAAATGCTAGCTCAGTGAATTTCCTTACTATCGTCCTTTCGATTATTAAATCAAATTTGATCATATTATGATCGTTATTGCCAAGCGGCCCCAAAACATTTACCTCTGGCACTAGATCTTGCGTTCCACTGAGGACTAGGTGTAACATAGCATCCTCGTGTGTCAGTTCCTGAACCAGCTGCTCCATGAAGCAGTCATTTATTTCATCTAGAAACTTTATCTCCCTAGCATGTCCTGATGTGATATTGACCCAGTCAATACCGGGATAATTGAAATCTCCCATTATTAATGTGTTGTAAACTATGCTAGCTTTCCTAACTCATTAATTTGGTCCTATAACAAAATATATTTGGTTATATATACCCATAACTTCTTCCTAGAAGTCCTCCAAAACCTCTGTTAAATTTAAACTATCTACCAAAAGCTGACCACCTTCTCTCTGATCTTCCTTCACACCTCGAGTTTCTCCTACCATCTCAGATGTTAAAAAGAAAGCTCTAGTAACAGGCGGAACGTTATCGGGAGGGATCTTAAGCACTTCCTAAAGTATTCCTTTAACATCACCACAGCAAAAATGATCAGTGAGCTGGGAAAGTTAAAAAATGTTGTTACATCTGTAGCAGATATTGATGTTTGACCACTGCATGCATACATTCTTACATCCTTTTCCTCATCCAATTTAGTTTTCTGGGAGGTTAGCCTCTGGGAATGCCCATGAATTTGGGACTTAAGTTCCAGAATTGCTCCCAATATCTGATCCATGCAAGAGGACAATGAATGCTCCATACATACAATTGCTTTCCAGTGGGAGTCCAAAATCACTAGTCTAGTCGTAGTAGAAGTCTGAATAACCTCATATTCCTCGTGCCCCAATTTCACCAGAGCTGACCAATGCTTCTCCCTCTGCAAGTCATTCTTCCTGATGTGCCTTCTCAGGGTTGGCAAGGCTTGTGGTATCCACCAATAGATTTTTTTTCCTCAGGAGATTCTACTGGTGATGCTCCCCCAGGCTGATTATATTTTCTCAGACCTTGGGGTGCTTGACTCAGCAACAAATCTGTCACATTGGATGTTCTGGGTTGCAAAGGAGGCATGTGCAACTCGGGGCTGAGGGAGACCTCCTCTGCAGGATATTCCAGCAAAGCACCACACCCCGAGTTAGTCTTGGCAGCTGGCTGATAATAGCTATTTATAGAGGATTGTATCTTCTCCAGGCTTGGTGCAGGCAAAGGGGGATAAATCTGCACCTTGCCCTTCTAAACCATTAATAGTGTCACCAGTGTGGGGGGAGAGGGGGGTGGGGGCGTGCTGCTTGGGGTGCTGCCTTCCTCACACTAGGTCAGGGTCTGAGGATCAATTGTACTCAATGTAGGAGCCTTGACAAATATGCTTAAGAGACTTTATATTTAAAGGAGTCTCTTCATCAAGACAAAGCAGAGCTTATCTTTCCAAGTAAACTTTGGCCAATTACCAAGTTCAGTCTCTCAGCCGCTCGCTGAAATACCAGGTGCTTCTTTATGGCATACCAAGCATCTGGTTTTCACTTTGTTTTTTATTTCTTGTTTTTTTTTCTTTTAAGTTTTGTCATGGGGGCTGAAAGATAACCACTAGAAATTGGCACCATCCTGGAGAGACTTCAATGCAAACTGTCAAAAACGCTGCTAGTAGACACATTGAAGACAGACAGGCCCCTCAGTATAGCTCTACATTCCTTCCTTTTCCCAGTCACATGACAATGAAGAGAAGCCAAGCAAGGGGAGGTATATCTTCAGGAACATTAGCTTTTCCATCAAGTCTGATCTAGCATGAATGATGGGGAGCCATGATATCCCCTGCCATGGAGAATATGCGTTCACTGGGCACACTGGTTGGAGAGCAAGAAAGGACCTGTTGCGCAACCTTGAACAGGCCTGACCAGACTGCTGACTTGTGTGCCCAATATGCCAAGGGATCTGTGTGCATGGCCTCAATGGACTCTGCAAGGTAGCATGTCACTGAAATCCATGCAGGAATCCAACTCATGGTAGGCTGATCTCTGAAGCCTAGCACTGTAGCTAAAGGTTTGGTCACCAAAGATTGTCCCTGGCTAGCACTCATGGGCCACGGACATGTAACGCTGGAGGGGGGAGGAGGTTTATTACAGGGTGGTACTCATGCTAGCAATACTTCATCACCATTGCTACTGCCCCCTCCCTCTGGAGCTCCCTTCCCTCTACCTCGGCCACCAGCTTTTCCTTCTAGTAAGTCAGTGAACTGACCCTTTCATCTGTGAGTCTCAGAGACCAGCTAGCATCCAAGCATCTCCCTTCAGAAGGGGTTCCCACCTTTATCCCACTTGACCATGGAAGAAGTCCACTATCACCAAAATCTCTGCTGTGAATCTCTATTGCTGCCAAAAAACTCCTAACTTGGACCATAAAATATTCACTACCAGGATGGGAAGACTCAGGATAGCCCTTGTGGAACTTGGTTCCTTCGTGGCATCCTTAAATTTTATTTATTTATTTAACAGTATTTATATACCACCTTTTCCTTAAATCAAGGTGGTTTACATTGTAACAATACAATTTCCATGCAACTCTGTAAATTATATACATTGTAACAATAGTCTGGGAAGGGATGTACCTGGGGGGAAGCACAAACTTAACAGATTGATTCTTAATCAGCTTTTTACAAGGGGGAATCACTAACAATTATTAACAGTTTGATTCTTGATGTATTTACAGATGTAAATTATCTACAGTTTGGGGGTGATCCTTTGTGCTTATGTGGTATTGTTCCGCCAGAGTGGAGGGAGCGTTTGTATTATCCTATGTGATATTGCCAAAGTGTTCAATAAACAGGAATGCCTTTAACTTTTTCCTGAAGTCTTTGGTGTCTCCCGTGGTTCCGATGTCCTCAAGGAGGACGTTCCATAGATTTGATGCATACAGTGATAAAGTCCTGTCAGAGGTGGTCTTCCTTGTTTTGGAGAATTTGGCTGGAGTATCTAGTATGTTTTTGATGTTTGTTCTCGCTGGACAGCTCTCAGGAGTTCTTGAAGTGACTCGGCTGATCCATTCTGCAGTGTTTTGAAAATGGTCATGGTTGCCTTGAATCTTGCACGACTCTTTATCGGAAGCTGGTATAGCCGAGCCAGTACTGGGGTTATGTTTTCTTGTTTGGTTGTTCCTGTGAAAATGCGAGCTGCAGTGTTTTGTACCTTCTGAAGCGGGTGGATGGTGGTAGCCGGAAGGCCTTGGTACAGTGAATTGCAAAAGTCGAGAAGTGACGTGATTATTGCTTGTAGGACTGTTCTGAAGTTGTTATGACCTAGGAGGGGCTTTAGTTTCCGGATGATTTTTAGTTTATAGTATGCATTCTGAGTTGTTCTGTTGGTACGTGCTTGTAGGTTTAGGTTCCCGTCGAGGATAATCCCTAGGTATTTCACTTCACCTTTGACTCTTAGTTGTCTGTCATCTAGGGCTATGGTGCGAGGAGGAGTGAATCTCTTTTTCCTTGTTATAATTTATACTGAGATTGTGGGGGCTGGGCCATTCTGAGACTTTGGTGATGGCTTTAGAACTTCCATCGCCTATGCAATATTTGCCCAGTCCTGGTCAGCTAGAGGGGCCTGTTGATGCCGATCTCAGTCTCCAATGACATCTAATGAAAGGCTGCTCATGGCTCCACTAACCTCTCCAGCATGTCATAGGGTTAACATTCTGTTTGAGCAGGTGCACAGGTGCCCCAGTTGCTTCCTGCCTCTACTGCAGCTCACTCCCACCCTTCAAACTCCAGTGAAGATACCCAGCTATTTTTCAGCACTTCTCAGTCATTTCCCTCAGGACAGGGCTGCCACTTGCCTTGCTACCCAGGCTTAGGGAGTCTTTGACAACCAGGTGCGGCAAGTGTGCAAAGCAGCTGATCCTTGGAAAGTCCTCTACGTCAATCCCTTGATCATGTTTGTCTCACCATCTGTTACAAAGAAAGCTGGATGCACAGTGCTCTGTTTGTACCCTGTATTCCAGCCTGCAGAATTGCCCTTATTTCTGTGAAGATATGGATTCACTTGTGGCTGTCATCCATTACCTGGCTGTAGCACAGCCCATTAGTACCCTCTAGCTGTTGCTCTCCTGTTAGACTTGCAGCCTGCCTCTACCTTGGCCAGCTGTCGTCATTGTGCGATTGGGGAGAGGCAGACACGTACTGACTAGTCCAGATGTCAGAGATGGAATGCATGCTAGCAGTGGCCTCTGCGTTTCCCATATCCATCGGCAACAGGTGGCACAACTGGTTGTACTGACTGGAGATCACCTGCCTACGAACAGTTGTCCTGCAGGGCCCTCGATAAGTGGCAGCTAAGAGATGCAGCAGCTCTTAAACTCCAGCTTTTCAACTATTTACAGAGGATGGTCATCCAAGGCTATCATTTCCCTGATGCACCAGGCCACAACCCTCGACGTTTCCTGTGCCTACCGCTTGCCACCTATCCCATGACAGCGACAAAGAACACTACTTCATAGTGGCTTGTTTTGGTGTGAGGAGTCCAACCAAAAGAGGCACGCAGGTACCTGCAGAAGCCAAAAAAAAACAGTCCAGGGCGAGTGGTTCAAATAAAAATTTATTAATAACACACAGGGAATCTTTGCACACAGCGAATACTTAACCAGACACGGCTGTGTTTTGGCAGAGCCTTCGTCAGGGGTTAAGACTACAAACAAATCACATAGAATTAACCTTGTTTCTAATATTGTATTTATCATAAGACACATTCATAAGACATATAAAAAACATAAAAACAATAAAAATAGTGACTAAACTGTGACTAAATAGTGACTAAACCACTCACGGGCATTATCGGCACCCGTGAGTGTTTTTTTTTTAATACTGTTTTTATATTCAGCAGGACATTTGAGCATTTCATAAATTTTAGCCTTATTCAGTATTCAATTTCCCAAGAGACTTATTATCTTTATATGATTTTTAAAAGGCTCCCTTCCTACGTTTATCCATCCCTTTCACTTTCAGTCTTGAAGGGACAGGTAGTGGATATTTTGATTGTATAAATTTTGCTCAGAACACAATTCTTCAATTGGCTAATATTTATTTATTTAACAGTTTTTCGATACCCCCTTTGTCCAAAGTGGTTTACAATGAAGAACATGACAATTGCATAAGAATTGTTTTACATTAAACAAGGGAAGACAACTTGGATATAAATATGGGGTTAACTGTAGGAAAGGAATGAACTATGTCCACGGAGAAGTAAAGTTCATAAACAGGGAAGGTAAAATGCAGGAATGATCTGAGCAGTCAAATGGGGTAAGATGTATTAGTTCTGATTATGTAATGTCATTGAGTCCATAGTATTCTCTGAAGAGATGAGTTTTGAGAAACGTTTTTTAGATCTGTAATAGATTTTGCTGCTCTTACGTTTTCTGGTAGTGAGTTCCATATTGATAGAGCATATAGGGAGAATGCTCTGTTACTGGTTAGTTGCGTAGTTTTCATTGTTATTGTTTAGTGGAACGAAGTTATAAAAGGGTATTCTTACCTTTGCTAGTATCGATGGGTCCTCGAGCATGCTGTTTCAAGACTGAACCTACCTCTACAACTCCTTGGCTACACTGTTATGTGAGTTCACAGTATTGCCTCTTTTCTTACCTCGTATTTAATTCCTGCGTAATATGTATTTACTATGACACAATCTGACTTCCATATTGATATTAAATTTAATCACTTACTCGGTGTCCCTGGTGATATGCAGGATTTCCGTCTTGCTGAGGTTGATTGCCAGGTTTCGATGCTTGAGCCACTTGACCATTTCCTTGAAGCAAGCTGAGAGATTTGGAGTAGTCTGGAGCAGCTGTGGAAAAGGCATGTATACCATTATGTCGTCAGCGTATATTAAATACCTGACGTTGTGCTTCTGGATGGTCGTGCAAAGGGGGCGGACGTAGATATTGAATAGTAATGACGATAATGCAGATCTCTGAGGCATGCTTTGTGGCAGGATGTATGGGGAGAAGGAGGTTTGTCCCACTCTGATCTGTTGATTGTGTTGTGAGAGGTGCAAGTGAAACCATTTGAGCAGTTTGCCCTGCACTCCAATTTCGCAAAGTTGGTTCAATAGTGTTTGGTGTGACACTGTATCGAACGCTGCAGAGATGTCCAGGAAAAGCAGTATGAAGCCTTTTGATTTGTTTTGCATTCCTGTGATGAGGGTTGCTAGTAGGGAAGCCAGCAGGGATTCTGCCCTAAGGTGTGGGCGGAAGCCATGTTGGTGCTGGTCTAGAGGTGCATGCTGGTCCATGTGTTCCTGGAGCTGGATTTGGACTGCCTTTTCTATGACCTTTGCCAGGAATAGCACACTGGCGATGGGTCTGTATGACGTGGGCAATATGGGGTCTAGATTGGCCTTCTTTGGAAGGGGGCAGATGGAGGCCTGTTTGAGTGATGGGGGGAGGTAGGCATGGGAGAGGGATTTATGCACTATGCTCGTTATAAGTGTTAGGAAGTGGTCTTTGGTGGCTTTTATCCATGCCACTGGACATGAGTCCAGTGGGGTGGCATGGATAAAAGCCACCAAAGACCACTTCATACCACTTATAGTGACCATAGTGCATATAGCAAGGCAAGCAGAACCCAAGCATAAGCCCATCCTTAATGACTGAAAATCAGGCTTGAAGCTGTTTGTGCTTTCTCTCCTTTTAAATCCTCCTTTGCTCCAGACACAGCCCTATGGCAATAGCCATTAGCCAAGCTGCTATGTTTTGCTTAGTTCTTTTCAGTCCTACCCCAGTCACAGCCAAACTCCTATCTCTTCCTTAGAATCCTAAACCCCACACCAACACTCCTTCCCCACCCTCTAAAAGTCAGAACCATGTGTGCCGGCTGTGTGTTGCAGCCCTTCTCTGATGTCATCTACCGTGGGATTTACAGAAGTCAGACCAAGGTAGGTTCCTCTGGCTGCTGTCAAGCACTGAAACAGAATTGGCTCCAGTACCTCATGTTGGTTGTTGGTGACCATTCCGTAACCTCCTCTCCCTCCCATATTAGCTCTATGTGTCTGGGCGCACATATGAACACAACGGAAACACAGTTCACAAATGGCGGTCTGTGGAAATTTTCCAAGCATTTGCACTCAATTAGTTGACGCCGGAAGAAACCAAAAATTGTATTTTCAGAGAGATTTCCATTCAGATGCAAACTAATGCACGTGCCTAAAGAATAATAGAACAGACAAATTTTGTTGTGATTCAGTGTGAATCAGACCCAGAATCTATTCAATCTCCCCTTGATTTTGGATCATGGTCATCTGATCGCAGAAGGCTGAAATTGTTAATCATCCATGCTCATTTGTAGGAACTATTGTATATCAAATGGAAGTTTGACTGTCCCACCTAGTTGTTTTGCCTCTTCACCATGGGAAGCTGTCCTTGTCGCTCTGTCTGGAGCGGCTGCTGTCTTTGCAGTATCCCCTACTGTCATTGACTGACTGTAGAAAGGAGCAGCTGCGAGAGCTCTTTGGTCACTGCTTTTGTCAACACTATCTTCACGGGAAAATGAACCTCAATGAAAGCAAAGCGTTTGCTTACATTGGCAAAACTCAAACTCGTAACGTGCAGGTTTTTTTTCTAAATTGAGTAAAACAGGTTCTACAGTTTGTGGCTTTCTTCAGGCTCATGTAGATTTATTTAAGTGCAGGGAATGAACTGTGTTTTTTTAGATAGCTACACCCTCACTGTGGGAGGAAGCAGCGATAGAGATAAAATTGGTAATAGAATTCAATGTTCCTGCAAAGCTGCACGGGAGTCTCCACCTGCACTGCTGCTGGAGAGGGGGGAGGCGCTGTGATATTGAGTCTTCAGTCACAGTGCCTCCCCCCTTTGGCAGCAGCATGTGCAGAGGACTCCTGCAGAACTTTGCGGGAACATTCAATTCCATTACTCCTCTTAACTCCTGCAAGAAATATAAACACTAGGGGATATGCAATGACGCTACAAAGTAGTATATTAAGGGGTATGTTTACTAATCAGTGGTAGCGGCTTCCATGTGATATCGGAGTCGCGGTCCCATTGCACGGAAGCCGCTACTGCTGTATATAGCCCACTTTGTACATAGCTCATACCAATCTAGCACACAATACAACACTCACCCAACTAAATTTCACCCTCATTGCATGTATAACACACTCACCTTACCCGATTGTTTGCTGTGATACCACCTTGATTATTAAGATAAGGCGGTTTAGAAATACTGTTAAATAAATAAATAAAATAAATACCCCTAAGACTAATTGGAGAAAATATTTTTTCATTCAATGTGTAATTAAGCTCTGGAATGTATTGCCAGAGGATGTAGTAAAAGCTGTTAGTGTAGCTGGGTTTAAAAAAGGTTTAGAGAAATTCCTGGAAGAAAAGTCCATAAACCACTGCTTATCCCTAGGATAAACAACATTAGACTCTGACACTTGTAACCTGGATTGGCCACTGTTGGAAACAGGATACTGGGCTTGATGGACCTTTGGTCTGACCCAGTATGGCAAATCTTATGTTCTTATGTTGGCACTGGAGGGAAGTTGTGCTGCTGTTACTGAAGTGATGCCAAAATTAAAATATTAATCTAAAATTTAATAAACACTATGATGTCCAATTTATGTGTTTTTACAGGATCATTCTTGATGAGCATGGGGATCATGATTATTGCTTTAGGGCCCGATCCTATGCCATGAATATGCCAACGGGATGTCGATCTCCGCTATTTGTGCCTTCTCTGGCTGTGTCTAACTTCCCCGCCGGTTGTACAGTATAGGGAAGTTAGACGGGGCGGGAAAGGGGCGGCTTGGGGGCGGAGTCTGGGTGGGCGGTGGGCCCTGTACGTCCAGGGCCGGCGACTTGTGCGGGGAAGTTTTTCCACCTCCAAGGTGGAATAACCTCCTTGGACATTTTTTGTTTGGCAGCCCGGGGCTTGGATTGGGCAGTGGGGGCCTGAAGGCATTCCCCGCAGCCTGATCCTGGCCTTAGGAGGCCGGATTGGGGGTTTGGGCTGTGGGGAATGAAGCCCTGAAGTCTGGTGGCTGGCATCACGGCTGTTCAATGGAGCCGCGGTGCCATGGCAACATGACGCCATGGCACTGTGGCTCCATTAAAGAGCCTTGACTGAGTTAGCCGTTTAATTCCTGTACGTGTAGGCTGGACTGAATCGCAGTCCTGGCCTGCACGTACAGGACTGTTTGAAATTCTGATCCCGAGGGGCTAGTCATGCCCCGTGGGATCAGAATCATGATCCCCTCTGTACGTCCGGCTCATACCAGATGTACAGAGGGGATCTATGTCCGGACAGAATAAGCCTGTTAGTAATCAAAATCTTAGGTGGATGTTCTATGGGCCAGAGCCCTGATTCTTTTAAGTACCTAGGAATGCCTTTGCGTATGGTCATAGGTACAGTCCATCACCTCTATTCCTGCCCTCTTCTCTAATCTCCTCCTTACACTCTGTTGCCCAATCCCAGCTGACAGCAGGAGAGGAGAGGAATCGGTGGCATAGGAGGCCAGGTGCTTCTCTATCCCCATCTTCCTATTGCTGGTATCTCTCCCAGTTCACAGTAGAAATCTGAAGAGCATAAGGCAGGTCAAACAGCTGATCTGAGCTGTGAATGGCGTGGGCAGGAGAGCCACCAGTGGCAGGAAGAAGAGGTTAGAGAAGTACTGGGCCTGCTCTTGTCCTTGTCAGCTGGGCTTGTACCTCCAGGGAAGAGGTCAGAGGACCAGAAGAGATGTAGGGGGGAGGAGAGGGTACACAAATATAAACATTGGCCCCTGGGTGCTGGGGACTGATAATAGGCCACTGTTTTTTTTTAGATAAGTGTGGGTGTGAAGTGAGTCCCTCTGTGTCTATTATGAACTGCCACTATCCCAGATCCATACACCTGCTTTGCACTACCCTGAATCACTCTTACTTTGCTTACATACCTCCCCCCCCATTCATTTTCTTCTGGCCTGGTCTACTCTCCTCCCTCCCTCCATCACCCCCCCCCCCCCGGGATGCTCTCCTTACAGTATCCGATATCTCACTTCAATTTCCCTACCTGATGATCCTAGGCGATTTCAACATCCACTACCATTCCCCCATCTCTTCCCAAGATCACATCTTCATCACTCTTCTTCATGACCTTGCTCTCTCCCAACACATCTCCTTTCCCACACATGCTGCTGGTCATATGCTTGATCTGGTCACTACACCTTCCAACTTTTCTCTACTTCCATCCTTCATCTCTACCACTCCGTTGCCATGCTCTGATCCCTTCTATGTATATTGCATTTTCCCTGCAGACCCCTCTGTCCCTTCACTCTACAGCTTCTTTCTCCTTCAGCTCTGTTCCTGTCCAACTTTCCCGACATATCACCCCCTTTTTTCCTTGCAAGAGTATAGACTGGTATCCTCACCACCCTGATAATGTGGGCTAGGCCCCATTCCCCACACATCCTTTTTCTTTAAAGCACCCTGCCTTGGAATTCCCTTCCTAAGCGGAATCCTCATTAGAAATTTGAGGCTACCCTTAAAACCCATTGATTGTCACTTGCCCCGGACTGCATTACAGGTTAAGGGTGGAGAATGAGCGCAGTCACTGCAGGGAACACACTGTGTCCTCAATAGGTGGAGGTAAATGCACCAGCACTAATGTGGTGCACACTAGAGGACAGGAATCCTCATTCACAGCCGGGGAAATGCTATCCACCTCCGTGGTTTTGAAGCTATCAGCACGTTAGTTGCAACTCCTTAGCACCATTTAGTAAAAGACCCCCTAAGCTCTGCAAAATCTCCCTCTCCCTTCGAGATAGTCAGTCTGCGCTTGTCCCATATAAGGAGCAGGGAGCTTTGGCAGCAAGCAAGGATATTTCCCAGCATCCAAGGTCTGTACTGTGGAGGGTTGTGGAGGAACTTATGTCAGTCTGTGTCTGTTAGCAGCAGTTTGTGAGTAAAATTCACGTGGATAAGTTGTAGTAACTGCAGGGCTGGGCCAGCCATTAGGTAAACTAGAGCAGCAACTTCGGGGGGGGGGGGGGGCAGGGGGAGGCCTAGGGCACCAACACTTTGAACCAACTCTAGGCCTGGCCCTGATTAACTGTGATGTTCAGCTGTAACCTTGTCCTGCCTTGCCTCTGTAGGAGCAGAGGGCAATATCTGAGGGTTTGCTGTAAATATTTTCACTGTTGTCAGCTTCTTCATGGTAGAAACTGTTTCTTTGGGAATCACAAACTCCTGCGTGCTGCATGCTATTGGAGAGAGCAGACAGGAGCAGTACTGCGGATCTGTGTCCCACTTTACTGGAGGGCCTAAAGGAGATTTTTTTGTTCTACTGGCTGAGAATTCCTATTCATACTCCCATCTGAGATCTCTGAAAAGTGCTACTGACTTCTGACACAATAGGCTCTATTCCATCCTGCACATCTGAGCCCTCTATGCGTCCGTCTGGAACTGGACACACAGAGGGAGTTGCGATTCTGATCCCGCGGGGCACGTCTAGCCCTGTGGGATCAGAATCGTGAACAGGCCTGTACGTGCAGGCTGGGACCCTGATTTCATCTGGCCTGCACGTACAGGCCTTCCCCGGCTAACTCAGTCCGGGCTCTTCAATGGAGCTGCGGTGCCATGGCGTCCAGTTGCTATGGCACCGGAGCCGCGATCACCAGCCGCAGACTCCAGCAGCAAATTTCCCGCAGCCCGACCCCCCAATCTGGTCTCCTAAGACCAGGGTTGGGCTGAAGGGAATGTCCTCAGCCCCCCCCCCTGCCCCATCTGCACCCCGGGCCTGTCGTCCCCTGCCGAATAGTGGAACTTATTTCAACTTGGTGGTGGGTGGTGGAATAAGTTCCCCGTGCAAGTCGCCGGCCCCAGATGTACAGGGCCGCGACTGCCCACTGCCCGCCCTAACGCCACCCCCAATCTGCCCCTTTCCCGCCCTCATCTATCTTCCCCGTAGAAGACGCAGGGAAGGTAAACGGGACTGGAAAGAGGCATGAATAGTGGGGATGGGCGTTCCGTTGGGATGTCAATCCTCGCTATTCATGTCTCAGAATGACCCTGAATGTCTTTAGTTGCGTGCTGTTTTTATGATTTGACTCTTTTTTATGCAAGCATTTTTTTTGTTAAATTGCATATTTTTTGTACTTCGCCTTGGACTGTAGTGAAAAGGTGAGTAGTCAATTTGTGAAATAAATAAATACAAATTTTGTTGGCTTAGCAGTTTTATATTGCTCCTCCAACTCAATCAGAACCTGGGGCTGGGCTCTTTCATTTGCAATTATCTGGGGATTTTTTTCTTTATTTTATATCACTGCCTTCCCCCAGTGTACCTAGCCTTTGCAGTGATGGTCCTCCGTGGGGCTATTTTCCTACTGGAAACCCTCAATCATGGGGCCCTGAATTCAGCAAACCCATGAAAATGGCTTCCTTCTTCTGAAGGGCTATGAGCGCCACTTCCACATACCCCCTGCTCCCAACTGATCGGGGACTAGGAGACCAGATTTAGGGTCACACCAGGGATCTTCTGCATAGCGTATATCATACAATGGCTGAGCCACCATACCAACCCACCCTAGAAATCTAGAAGTGGCGGATTATATGCAAATAGATTTTGCCAGGTTTTGACTGTTACATGAAACATTAATGATAATACGTGGTGTTGGTTTGCTGTGCATTTGAAAAAGAAGAAATCCGCTTTTCTCAAATGCAATGTGTGCTTTCAAGTCACTGCTGACTCTTGGTGACCCAGCAGCTCCTGGGTTTTCTTGGCAGTGAAAATTGCCAGGCTTTTCTTCCGAGGCATTAGAGGTTAAATGACTTGCCCAAGGCCACAAGGAGTACTAGTGGGACTCAGACCCTGGTCTCTTGGTTACCAAGTCAGCGCTCTAACCATTAGGCTGTTCCTCCACTATCTTTCTCACCCCCTCAGTTACGCCTGCATGAGGCAGTCAGATCAGTGAACAATATTAAAACAGTATTTCAAAACGAGAAGTACATAGCCAAGATTACAAAGGAGCCTTGAAACATTTTACTTTATTCCAGTCGCGTTTTCTACATTCTTGTCTAATTTTATCCTCCTTCTGGTTTGCCGCCCATTCTCCCCCGGACTGCTGCGTGTGAATTGCTTGCATTAGGGTGCCTCACGAAGGGGAGTGGGAGTCTTCTACAGTGCCCTGTCGCTTATGCAAGAAGTGTGTTGACTAGTACATATGACTTCCAGAGCCCAGCAGCATCCTAGAAGGGGTAGTGGAGAGGGGAGGGGGCCTGCAATAAGGAGACAGAGAATATCACTCAGCGGCTTATGGTTCACAGGTTGCAAAGAGGCACTAGTTTTGCAAATGGATAGTAACTAATTTTACAGTAAAAACAAGACCCTCTGAGGTAAATATTCAGAGGCACTTATTACGCTAGCAGCATCTGCTGTCTGGAGTGATTTGGCAACATTCAGCAGCAGTCTCTGTGCTGCTGTGAATATCTTACAGACTGTCTCGGCACTACCTAGAGAGTGCCAGGGCATTCTGTGGGCGGGGCGAGGGCAGAGGGGCAAATTATCCAAATAGTGGTGATATTCAGTCTGCTAGTCAGATACTTATCCGTGTAAAGTTAGGAAAGCAAAACTGTATCCGGATAGCAGATTGAATATCGCCACTATTCAGGTGGAGGGGAATTTTAGAAGGGACGTCCCAGTGCAATGTGGGACGTCTAGGGTGCAACGTCTGAAAGAAAAGCGGGTACATCCAGGGGTAGACACGACTTCACAAATGTGAATGTGCCCGATGTGGATGTCTGCGGGGACGTATACATAGATGTCCCCAGACTAATATTTCAGAACCTGGATGTCTACGAATAGCCTAATTCTTAGAGTAGTGGGCTAGGAACAGGAAAGCCAGGGTTGAAACCCCACTGCTGCTGTCACTGAAATTGTGCCTAGTACTGGGGATGATAGAGTGCTTTCCCCTCTACACCCTCTGGATGTTTTTCAGCCAAATCAAGCACTTTTCAGGTGCCCGGAGCAGGTCTAAACTTAGACGCCAGATGTCTGGGGCGTTTCTGAGATCAGGCGGGGACTTCCTGGGATTGCCCGAGCCATGCCTCCACTATGCCCTCATGCTGGGGACGTCCACAGACCTGGCTTCTAAAATGGTTCTGGAGATTTTCTTTGCCTGTTTTCAGACGTCCAAAGCATGAACAGGGCTTCCAAAATGATGCCTATACTGCCACCGGTGATCATGTTGTCCGGATATTCAGCCCCAGTCATTATCCGGATACTGGCACTGTAATTTTTTAACTGCCCCAGTTGGTACTGACTGTGGCTGCTGAATATTGGCCCATCTTTTAGTTTCAAGCAATAACCATACTGGAATTTGCCAAAAAGCTAAGAAAGGGCAGTTAATTTGAGATCAGTTTATTTTACTGTGATTGAGCTGCCTAACTGCCATTTGGCACCCAGAGCCAGAGCTGGTAGGAGCGAGGAGGGATTGCTCTGCACAGCCTATCCCAGTAGACCACCAGAGACTGAGGATGTAGTAAAAGCTGTTAGTGTAGCCGGGTTTAAAAAAGGTTTGTACACGTTCCTGGAGGAAAGGTCCATAAACCATTATTAAAGAAGACCCACGTAATCTACTGCTTGCCCCAGTACAAGCATTATGGAACCTGTGTGGCTTTTTGGGAATCTGTTAGGTACTTGTGACCTGGATTGGCCACTGTTGGAAACAGGATACTGGGCTTGGACCTTGGTCTGACCCAGTATGGCATTTCTTAAGTAATGGATTGTAATGGCAACTTACTAGTGAATTTCTGTGGTCTGGTGTTTATTTATTTAACTAGACTAATATACTGCTTTTCTACAAATCAAAGCGATGTACATTCAGGTACTGTATGTATATTTCCCTTGTCCCTGAAGGGCTCACATTCTGTTTTTTGAACCTGAGGCAACAGAGAGTTAAGTGGCTTGCCCAAGGCCACAAGGAGCACCTGTGGGACTAGAAACTCCAGTCCTTCTGGCCCAAGGTTGCTGTCCCTAGCAGGATTCAAACCCCTGACCCTCCAGCCTGAGGTAACTTGTCCCAACAACTAATGTGTTTAATGACTAGTGCATGACAGTGTTGGTGGTGAAACATATTTAGAAAACTGTGAAAGTGAGGAAATCGGTAGCTATTTCTGCTTCAGGCCATTCTCAGTAAATTTGTTGAACTTTGGCTGAGCAGTTTCCATCTTTATAAGAGTTTGAATAATGCACTACAGGGTGGCCCCAAAAAAGTGAGAACATCTCGTAAATTAAAAGCTTAAATAGTTTACTTATTTACCTTTTTTAGCTATATAACGTCTTTATTTCGACAATTTCCGGTCACCATCTTTTTTTTTAAATTGTCAATCGTTTACATCTGTCTTTTTGAATTTTTAAATAACTTATATGCTACGAGATGTTCTCACTTTTTTGGGCCACCCTGTAGTGCATTATTCAAACTCTTATAAAGAGTCTTTTAAAGAACTGACATCACAGAGTCATAATGTGTTAGGGTATGCATTCATGCGTTAAGTGTTGGGAACATATTGGTCATGCCAGTTACCATGAAGGCTTTGCACTTAACACATGTTAGTCTTCATGCTAAATGTGCGTTAAATACAAAAATCAAACGCACATTAGTAAAAGGTCCCCCAAATATTTCATTTTGCTTTTAATTTGTGAAGCCCTGTGACACGTAAAATTCCCTGAATTTCATCTCAGACACATCACCAGGAAATCTCACTCTTTGGGGTGGTCCACCCTTGGCATCGCTGGTTTGTACTAGAGGCAGTGAAAGGTAAAACATGACTTGCCCAGTAGCAGATGCAAAAAAGAAAAATAATAAAAGAAATCGTTTTTCCACCAAGTATTCTGCTGGCTTGTGTTTAAGGTAGAGTGGGGGCAGAATGAGCTGGTTTTCCTTCTTGCAAGCAGTGAGCTGAGAAAGAGGGAGGACAGCCCCTCACTGTGGGCTTGTTTGTCTTTGTGACTTGCCTGTGTCCTTGCCCCCTTAGCACAGTTGTGTTCTAGAATATGAAAGTTGTCCTAATAGAGACCCAGTAGCATTGTGTTGTTCGTATGTACATTTTAAGCATAAATACTTTTCTGGGACATTTCTTCCCCCTACCTCCCCCTTTCTTCCCCCTCCTTCCTCGTTTTCAATCTGCGTGGGCCAGAGACTGCTAAATTTTATTCTGATTTCTGACTGGGTAAGATGTGATAATTAGCTTTTCTGTTTCTTAAGCATAAGGAACACTAGGAAAGGAGCTTTTCCCCATCCTCTCTAAGGCTTATTTAGTTGTGGTTCAAAGAAGCAAAGGTTATTCTGCTTTTGTTTGCAAGAAAATGCATGATGATATGACTCTTCTTTTGTTACGCTACTTTTATCATATATGTTAAGAAAAAAAGAAAAACTCCACTTGTTGTGTTCTCTGTAAAGAGAATTTGATGTTATATAATAAAAAGTTTTATCCTGACTTCTGACAGAACCAGCCAATAAAACCTTGCTGGAGGTTAAGTCTTGGTGCATCCGTATGCGTAAAGGGTTGCTGGCTGTGTGGCATGAGAGCAGGGTTAGCCCATTCACCAAGCAGATTAGGTGTCTGCCTAGGGCATCGAACCTTGGGGGTGGCAGTGCAGTACCAGCAAAGCTGACAAGATACCCTATGAGCGCGCCAGCAGATCTTTCTGCACTCACATATGCTCAAGGCCTTCTGCTCCTTACTCCTCTAACAGGACGTTTGTGTCGGAGGAGGCAGGACCAGCAGGTCATAAGCACATTTCCATGCAGGCTCGAGGGCAGAGGTATGCTGACAAGGGGAAGGGGGAGAGAGATGCTGGACACCTGGAGGAGAGAAAGAAAGGGGAGATGATGGATAGCTGGGGGGGGGGGGGGGGGTAAGGCAGGGAAGTGGTGATGCAGCAGCTACCATTTGGCCGGCCCTGCATGGAAGAGGCCACTGCACCATTTTCCCTGGATGTCAGTCCACTTCTCCCGGCACTAGGCCACACCACGCAGAGCATGTGCTTGAGCAGTCCCCGTGCTCACTGGCAACCTGTTACTGCTGCAACACCCAGAGATAGTCCAAAACCTGATCACTTGTTTCTTTCTTTTATGGATCTCACGTTGTGATCCATCAAGAACAATACTGGACTGTACAAAACAGAAATCTAATAAATTAAATGAAACATAATAGAACATGATCCAAACTCCAACTCTTAATTGGCAATTTTCTTAGGAAGTGGGATTGGACAAAAACCACCAGACCTGGAATAAAATATCCAGTACAAACTGAGGACCCGATTCAGACATGGACATCCTGGCCCTCCGTGCGCCCGGTTGGGACCGGACGCGCAGAGTTAGCCAGGATTCTGATCCTGCGGGGCACATTTAGCAGTGTGGAAGCAAAAGCAAAAAAAAATATTCACGTGTTTGTGCACAGCTCAGTGTAGGAAAGAACAGCTTCAAAGGGTGAAGACAGGTGTGAAAAAGTAGAATGGGTTAGATCATGCAATCAGCACAGAACAAATGATCTCTAACTACTTCTTACGCTTGGCAAACAGGGGGAGGGGGTGTTCATATCAGACAACACATTTGTAATCCATGCTGCTAGAGGATTTAAGTGAACCCCTACCCTCTGCACACACAAGTGTGATTACTATGGGATTACCCTTTCCACACCCACCCACCCCATGCAGCAAACTCAAAGGGGGATTCCCTCTATCAGCACTTTCGGTGATATGAAGTATCCCATCTGGCCCTTCTCTTCAAAATCTGCAATATAGTAGACACCCATGAAGGAATAAATAACACGAGGAGGGATCTAGGTAAGCTTGAAGAATGGTCAAGAATTTGGTAGCTGAGATTTAACGCTTTAAAAATGAAGCATCATGCATTTGTGCTGCAAAAATCTAAAGGCGCGGTAGAGTTTAAGGGGTTAAGTACTTCTGTCCATGAAAGAAGAGTGGGACCTGGGCATGATTGTTTCTAATGAACTTAAAGTCGCTAAACAAGTAGAAAAGGTGATGGCAAAAGCCAGAAGGATGCTTGAGTGCATAGGGAGAGGAATGGCCAGCAGAAGAAAGGAGGTGATAGTGTCTCTGTATGTCTTTAGTGAGACCTCATTTAGAGTACTGAGTGCAATTCTGGATACCACACCTTAAAAAGGATGCGCCCGATATTCAACAAGGTGCTCAGGAATGCCATACCCGCATGCACCTCCAAAATGGCCAAGTCTCAAAAATGCGGCACAAACCGAGCACAGAGACAGGTGCTCAGCACAGGATAGATGGGTACATGCAGGGCTGGAACCCGGGCTTGGTACCTAAGAAGATGTTAGTCTGCGATCCCCGTGTAGCCAGAGAAACGGGACGGCAAGTATACATGAACCCGTGTATTGCACATTTGGTGTATCCATGCATTGATGAAACTGTCACGCAGGCCCTGCGGGCTGCCTGTGCAAAAGCCCCTTGTGACTGCGTGAATAGACACCAGCAGCATGATGGCAAGAAGGACAATGAACTTCTGCCCCGATGAGTCTGAAGCCCTTGCCATTTCATGCTGTGGTATGAGGGGGGTGCTATACCCCGGAGGAGACGGTGGCCGAACCTGCAGTTGTCCATGGTGATATGGAGGGCATCCAACTCCATCTGCACAGGTAAGGAGACCAGAATGGGCGGGGGGGGGGGGGCAGGGGGGCTGAGCACCATGCTAGGCCAGATACACCCTGAAAGGCACAGTTGTGTGTCTGCACAGGGTGACAGGGCCATGGGGCCAAGCCACATGCTGGTGGCAACACCAATGGTGATAGAACAGGTGAAAACAGGGAGATGGGCCATGCATGATAGAGGTGCCATCCCTGGCTGCCCGCAGCAGTAGGCATATCCAGACACAGCAGGTGGGGAGGCCGCTGCACCCCCTGGCAGAAACAACACAGAGCTTGCACAGCAATGGCAGTGCCCGGTGCATGGGGAGCTGTGGCCGGGCTGCCCATCTCAGGGGTCTCCTCTGGCCTGTGTGGATGCCCTGGACATGCACTCCACCCTGCAGCTCCTGCAACTCCGGCCCAGGGGTTGGAGGGGGCCAGTGGCAGTATCTACATATGTGCTGTCCATCTGTCCCTGCAAGTGGATCAGCCACCACTGCCTGCCACCCCCTGCCCGGCTGTGGCAGTATGTCGATAATGTGATGCCACAGGACCTGACAGATGTGTAATGGCTGGCATGCACAAACTGTGACACCCGTCCTGCATGACACCTAACGAATCATGCAGTGATGATGCCCCTGAAGCAGTGGACGTCCCCAGCCATGACACATGCCTACAGCTGAAGCCACTCACGGTCCACAACCATGTACCATGGTGCCAAGCAAGACTGCATGCAACAGATGGGAGCAAGGGAAGGGGGGAGGACTGTAGAGGTGGCTGAAGGGACCAGAGGGGTGACCCTGGTGAATCAGTGGCCCAGATAGAACTGTTGGTGGTGGCATGGGGCACATGTCAAAGGTCCAGGGAGGGGTGGGTAGGAATCTGGTGCCAGATGCCAGAGGTGTACCATCAAATGCACCCCAACCTGCTACCTTGGGTATGCCCCTGTACCCAGGATGGGCAGGCCACCAGGCTGAGACAGGATACAGGTATGAGTAATAGGCAATGTGGAAGCACACAACCGAGCCCATATGTATCCTCTCCCCCTCTCTCCCATAGTGACTATGGCATGCGATGCACCTTGGAGGCCCTAAAGTGCCAATACTGCACACTGCACCGGAAGCACCTGAACCAGCTGCAGCATATCAGGGAGCAGCTGGTAGCTGAGGAAGGTTAGTGGGGTACACAGTGGAGCACAGTAGATGCAGGAGTGGCAGCCATGGCTACGTGACAGGTGTAGGCAGACCATCTGGTAGTGGATCCCCCATACACAATGATGTGAATGTGTTTGGGGCAACTGTGCCATCCCCCAGTGCCACTAGCCCATGTGTGTACCAGCCTGTACCCAATACATGCAGGTGAGCACACACATGGCCGGGGCAAGGCATGGAAGGGCGGTACAGAGACACATACCACCAGCGGTGGGCCCAGATTCACATTGTGCACCTGTCCACAGTGCCCCCTGTGGGTGTCCAGGTGGTGGCAGGCTACAGCTGAGCATGTGAAGGGAAGAAACAAAGCTGGCTGGGGGTCTGCAAAGGGAAGGGCATGCAGTGTGTACTGTAGGACGGCACACCCCAGTGACTTAAAGGTGGGTTGGGCAATGCATGTGCGGGCCGCACATAGATGTGCCAGTCATACCCCAGGGCAACACATGTGTGAACCTTTAACCCCCCTCCTTCTTCCCCCACAGCCAGTCCCAGGGAGGACCCAGACAGTGCTGGCACACCACTGACACCAACCCGAAGCAGCAGTCTGGTGTCAGCGCAGCTGTCCTGAGGTGCGGATCCCAGCGATACCTCCAGCAGTGACAGGGAGGAGGAGTCCAGCAGCACTGCAATGGAGGACAGCACCATAGAGGGGGAAGGCAGTGAGGGGGCCACTGCGCAGCAGTGGGATGGGGAGTCTGAGGAGGAAGAGGAGTGATCAGAGGGTCAGGAATAGGGTGGGGAGTCTGAGGAGGAGGAGATGGCAGTGGAACCAGAGCTGTCCCCTGTGGATGCAGGTCCCACCCTCCAAGCACCCCACATATGGTGGGGTACAGTGCACAGTCAGCAGGCACCCAGTGGGGGGCCAGAGGACGAGCTCCCCCCTTAGCTGTAGCCTGCAGCCCACAGTCATGCCTGCCCATGTCCCTACCAGGGAACCATGTGCCCACCACATGGCTTGGCACAGACCAAGCATGATAGGCAGCTGAGCCATGGCCCAATTTCTGCTGCCATGGGCCCCCACAGCCACCCCAGCACCCATAGGCATGGCATGGCCATGTGTACCAGGCCCCTCTTTACCAACACCCACTCGGCCATCTAGTGACTGGGCTCTGGCTGCCCTGGTGGAAGAGGTGTGGCTCCTCAGGGAGGACATGCAGGCAGTAGCACAGACAATCGGCGCATACCTGGATGCCCTCACTGCTGCAGTGATAGGGCACAGGCAGGGCCCCCTTGCACCATAGGCCAGGGATTGCCCTGTGATGGGCCGTAATGGGACAGGCTGTGTGGCCACAGACATGGGTGCACAATGCCCCCTTTGCTGTGTGGACCTCTGTTGTTTTGTACTGCCATTGTTTTTCTACTGCTGTTGCAGCCATTGTTGTACCTGTTACAGGTTTCCCAATAAACTGTTCCCAGCTTGGAATCACAAGGTGTTGCCAGTTTTATGGGGGCAGGGCTGCATGTCTGCATGGCTGGAGTAGGGGACTGTGGGTGGGGGACCAGGGGCTATGGGCATGGGATGTATGTGGGTATGGCACAGAGGCACCACCTGTGCAGAATGGCGGCGGTTTTAGCTCTGCATAGGTAGTGCCTCTGCCATACCTGCACAGAGCAGCTGCGTGTAACACCTCTGTGCCATACCTGCACAGAGTGACTGTGGGTAGCACCTCTGTGCCATACCTGCACAGAGTGGCTGCAGCTAATGCCCAGTGTGGGTAGCGCCTCTCTGCCATACCCGTACAGAATGGGCACCACCATGTTACCAGTGCAAGGTGCGTGTGCTATCGCCAGGCAGCATGAGCATGGCACAGTGGTGCTACACATGCAGAATGCCCCCTGCCCCATGGTGGCACACACAGCACCACTGTGCACCTGTCCTCATGCCGTGGCAGCGAGGCCCACATACTATACTATCTGTCCTACCTGGGTATTACTGTCTGGGCATCCATGCATGCATATGTTGTCATCACGCTGTGATGTGCGGCCATGGCATCCTATGGCAGACAGCTGTCATGCAGATTTTCATAGCGTCGGTACTCAGGAACCTACGTTGGTACCAGATATGCCTTTTGATGGGGCTTGGCATGGCTACACAACTTATCCATTTATGTGTGAAAGGGCCTACATGGGTAGCCTGGCACCACCGTAGCACCTAAACTACACAATGGTAGACACAGTACAAAAAGGGCCAAAGCAAACCTGGAAGGCGAACTTTACACCCTTTGAGATTTCGATGGCCCTGGGGCTCATCATGCAGCAATATGCTGCCCTCTTCACGGCAGAGGATGCCAACTCACAGTTGTTAGCATGATGTGACATCATTAGGAGTTTCAATGCCATCCATCATCACAACAGGGACATGGAGGATATCAAATCAAGAAGAAGTGGCAGATGATATGGCAGACTGTGAAGGAGAAAAGGGCCAGCAACAGCAAGCTGCCACCTTCGTGGCAGCACAGACTCACCCCTCTGGTGGAACAGGTGCTGCAGTTTGTGGAGGAGGTCTCCATCTCAGGGGTTTGACAGCTCTACCCCAGGCAAACAGGAGGGTGAGTATGGGTTGCCCCATGGCCTGGATGGCACCATGACAGCCATGTATTGTCATCAACCCCCCCTGGTGGCCAGTGGCGGCAAGGGCAGGTTGAGCATATTTATTATTTGTGGAGGTAAGAGACTTTTGGAGGCCAGGTGCACCCTGGTCTTTGTAGTCCTCCTCCTTATAGGAATAAGTTGTGTAGACCAGAATGGAGGGTAAATAAGGCTTTTATTTCCCCTTTCAAGCACTGAGGTTTGCTAGGTAACAGAAAATAAAGGGTTCTCCTCCTTTGTCAGGGTTTTTTACCAAAGCATAGTTAAACAAGTGAACTGTTACATACTTCACAGCTTCTTGCAAAAACAACACAGGGTTTACCAAACTTCGGAGCAAAGTAAAATTAGTGAGCTTTTTCTCTTTCGCTCAACATGAACAAAAACAATATCAGAGCTTGTCCAAATAAGTTACAGCAAGGGGAGTGACTCAAAACTCCCTGCTACACAAACCGAGCAGTCCATTACCTCTTCCTGGGACAATGTAACTGAGTCAACAGGCTCCAGCTGCATGGGCTCTGTTTCATTTGTGCCTCCCTCTGTACTTGAGCTATCCCTGGCTGCTGTGGTTTGAAAGTCAGTACTTCTTCTCCCTAGCTTCCAGCTAGGCTGTTCTATGGCTTTCAGGTAAATAGCAGGGTTTGTCCCTATGCCCCTATGTGATGGCCTAAAGGACTCCTGCCCACTTCCTTTTCTCTTAGGCTGATTATCTGGCTTTAAAGACGTTCTAGGAGCTGGGCCTTTCTTTGAGAAAAAGTAGTCACGTACCTTGGCTTCGTGAAGTCAGGGCGTCTGTTACTTGCCCACTCAGGCACCTCTCTCTGGCCACGGTATCCTTTGCAGACTCCCTCTGGAAGCCTCCTGGGTACTGTCTGTCCTCTCTGTAGCTTGGGAAGACCCTGTAAAGGTTCCAGGGTTCCTGGCTTCTTAGTATAAGTAAATCTCCTGTCAGGACTCTTTCTTCCAGTACCTTTTAATCCTGTTTCAGACCCTCCTGGTGAGCAGAGGCCTCTCTCCCAGCTGGGCTCTTCCCTTCTGAGCTCTCTGCCTTTGGGATTTCTTCCAAGCAGATCTCTTTCCAGTCTGCCTCTCCCAGGTCTCTTTCTCACTCCGGCTCTTTTGGGTCTGCTCCTTTCTCTCTCTCTTTCTGAGCTCTCCTCTGAGCTCCCTTCTAAGCTCCCTCCTGAGCTCCCTTCCGAGGTTCCTTCCTCTCTCCTTCCTTCTGAGCTGGCCCTCTGCTTATAAAGGCCTTTTTCTTTGGAGTTTCCCGGGCTACCCCTCAGGTGGAGCTGATTAGCTCCTGCACAATCAGTACCCGGGTGTGTTAGCTCAGCCCCTGTAGGTTCATGCCTGCTCCCTCTAGCTGCTCTGCAGGGGAACTGCATCTTCTGCACGTTAGCTGCTTTGTAAGGAACAGCGTTTTTTTCTAAGTTTTTGCTTTCAGTGGCTTCAGCCCTATCACAGTATGTAACCCTACTATAGTTCCATCCACCCAGGGCCTGCCTGTCTTTCGGTCCTTGGGTGATGCATGGGTTGGGGACAGTGTGAACTGGAGATCTCCCTACCAGTCCTGGGCTTAGTGGCACCCCATAGGCCAACCTAGCAACTCATGTCACTGACCTCTGCCACCTTTGTTCTCCAACAGATCTGCCAGGCACCCAACCCTCACAGCCTGGAACTGATGCATGAGGGGGAGCCTCACCACCCACCGCAGATGATGCCAATGTGCAGCTGGGATGCAGTACAGCCACAGGGTCTGTTGTGCTTGCCAGGGTGGAGGTGCAGTCTAGTGTGACACCCAGCATGGAGGTGCAGTCCAGTGCAAACCCCAGGGCAGAGGAGCAGTCCGGTGTGACACCCAGGGCAGAGGAGCAGGCCGTTGAAGTTCCCAAGGAAGTGGAGCAGGCCAGTGTGTCTACCAATGCTGGGGAGGTGGAGACAGATGATGCCCCACTCACTGAGCTACAGTTCACCACAGATGTGGACCAGGAACTACTGCAGGAGGGTGCACACCTAGTGGCCGGCACCAAGGGCATACTGGCCAAGCTGCACAGTATACGGCAGGACATGTCAGCAGGCACACAGGCGAGAGAGGCTGAGTTCTAGGTGTGGCAGGAACACTGACTGTGAGTGGAGCGTCATCTGGAAGGACACCTGAGTCCGATGAGGGCGATGGTGGCATACCAGAGAACGATGGCTAGTTCCCTGCACAGTTTGGTGGGCCTCCTATGGGCCCAGGGGGTAGGTGTTGGGGCTGCCAGTGCAGCCTGCCTTGATGGGGAGAATGATGATGATGCCAGCATGTCATCAGATATCGCTCCACTGCATCGCAGTTCAAGTGTCAGCAAGTGCCCATGGCTGGCTGTGAGCCTGGGGGCAGGGGACACATATGAGAGAAATAAACACTCTGCACATGTGGCATCATTGCAGGCACTGTATTGGTGAATGTGTGTATCCCATCCGGGTGATGGTGTAGAGCAGTCACCTCAGAAGCTGTCTTGTTTCAGCCGCACATGGTGGGCCAGTGCTAGGGCCTGCTGCTTGCTCCTGGCATCTGTGCTGTAACCATTTGCTGCCTCTGCAGTCTCCCTCTCCTCTTAGCCACAGTCTCTGGGTCTGGCACGCCCCAAATCTGTTCAAGGTTGTGGAGTATGCAGCATGATGCAAATATCTAGCATACATGCTAACCTCTCATCACTCCTACTGAGGCACTGGAAGCAGCTTTTCAGCACCCCTATTGCTCGTGCCACAACTGCCTGGGTATGCTGATGGGCAGCATTGGACAGATCTTCCTGCCGGTTCATGGGGTGGCGCACTGGGGTCAGCAGCCAGGTCCTCAAGGGATATCCATGGTTGCCTGTGGGGGCAATGTGAGTTGTGCACATGAGCATGGGACATGTGTTGGTTACAGTCTATGGGCTGTTACGGCAGCATACAACACACCAGCTACTATCAGGGCAGGGTGCAATATGTGACATTCAGGGACACTGTGGCAGTGAGGGGACACCAACATGTGGCTTGTGTGGCAGTCGGGCATTTGGGGCAGGGCAATGAGGGACAGTGACATGGGCTAGCCTGGGGGCAGGGGCATGGCATGGAGATATGATTGGGGGGGGGTCTTCTGGCTGGGTTGGGGGTCCTCCACATGCCATATTTGGTGCATGTGGTCTGCTGTTGGCTATGGGGCTTCCCCTGGTCGCCTCCACAATGTTCAACATGGCCTACTGTGCACATGGATCTGTGGAACAGCAGCACATGTACATGCTGTGGTCATCATGTGTTGCAATATGTACATAACACATATATCCCCACCTGCTTGCATTACACATAGCATCATACTACAGCAACCATTTGTTTTGGGCTTGTCCTGGGGCTCACATATGTGTGTACTCACCTAGCAGCCACCCATCTCTGAACTGACACCTGGCTGCTGCCTGTCTCAGGCTGGACTTGGCAAAGACAAATGAATCATGGCAGGACCCCAGGTAACAGTCACCCACATCAATAATGGTCATGTTGGCATTCACGATGACCTGCATGTTCATCGATGTATAACCATGCCTGTTCCAGTATGCTCCAGCCATGGTGCCCACAGTGCAATGTGGGTGCAATCTATATACCCAAGCACCGATGGGAATCCAGTAACATTGTAGAATGCCTGCATGGTCTCCTGCTACATCTGCTGTGTCTGGGGGAAGGCTATGAGGCGGCACATCCTCCACATAAGGGCCCTGGTGAAGGCACTTATGCAGTGGCTGGCAGTGAACTGCGTGATTCCAACAGTCACCCCTATCACATGCTGAAAGCTGCAGCTGCCAGATATCCCAGAGCAATGATCACCATCATAGCCACTGGCAGGGCCTGACTTCTGGTTGTGGAGGGCTCCAGGTCCAAACTGAGTAAGCTGCACAACTCTGTTATTGTTGCCCCATCCAGTCTGTATCAATGGTAGACCTCCTCCAATTGCAGGTAGTTCACCCTGGGCTTGTGTACACCTGGGTGCAGGGCTACTGCCTGCTGACAGATACACACTGCCTGCCACATCCTCTGTTGTGCCTGGGCATGGCGGGCGCGTCTCTACCTCTGTAATACCTTGTGCATGGCCCACATGACTTCACAACCAGTCCAGCAGCACTTTATCTCTGCACAGTTTGGGTACAGGCCTGCACATGCTCTCCTTGCTTTTTATGCACTGTAACGCCACCTCACGGGTTTGCCGCACATCATCAGTAGTCATATGTGGCAGGAAACGTCATTTAGGCTTACACGGTTAGTGATGTCCAATGTCTGTGCACATGGCTTTCGGAAATCCACTTTATGCAGGTTTGAGGATGACATGCCCCCATTCCACCCCCAGGCCTCAGCGCTTGGTGCTGTGCGGGTAGCTGGGCCTCTCCGATTCAAGCCACCTTGTTGAATATCTGGTTTACATGGTTATGGCGGTTTTACATGGGTAAGGCCGACTTTTACACATGTAGCATGTGCCTAGGGCTTTGAAAATTGGGCCCGATATAAACAGAAAGGAGTCAGTGCAGAGAGTGGCTACTAAAATGGTCAGTGGTCTTTGTTATAAACTATATAGGGACAGACTTAAAGATCTCAATATGCATACTTTAGAGGAAAGGCGGGATATGATAGAGACATTTAAATACCTCTGTGGCATAAATGCACATGAGGAGAGCCTCTTTCAATGGAAAGTAAGCTCTGCAATGAGGGGACATAGGATGAGAGTGAAAGGGAATAGACTCAGGAGTAATAAGTGGAAATATTTCTTTAAGGAAAGAATGGAAGATATTTGGAACAGTCTCCCACTGGAGGTAATAGAGACGAGGACAGTATCTGAATTCAAGAAAGCATGGGACACAGAAGATCTCTAATGGAGAAACAGGAACTATAGTAGTTGATATGGAAGAGCAAACTAGATAGGCCATATGGTCTTTTTCTGCTGTCATGTTTCCATAGGTTTGGTGATCGGTGCTGTAGTACAGTAATGGAGTAGTGCAGTCAGTCTGGAACTGGATAAAGGAGCGGGGAAGTGGGCACTGGTGTAGTGTCTGCATGAAGACTGTGATTCAGAAATTTTGCATTATAGTTCAAATGCTCAAGATAGAACATGAGCAATTCAAACTGTCCCCTATGGTACTTTTTATTCTCACCACCAAATTTCAGAAAGAGAAGCAGCATCTACTTTCCTTTTGAAATTTGCTGGGGATACTTTGCACCTGCTTTTTGCGTAGGTAGAGTTTTTGCAGAAAATAATGTGGGTCGATTTGCAACATCATTTGGCACATGTTATTTGTCTAACCATGCCCAAATCACACCTTTCAGAACGCCTACGATCAAGGTGACTGAAAGTACTCACTTTGTGGACATCATGTGCGCTCGACCATGGTAAATCTCTCTTTATCCATGTAAATGGCTTTCAGACTTTGGTCTTGGAACACTTGCAACTCGCGGTTTCCAGTGGAAGAGCAGCCCGTTTATTTATCCGCATATATAAAGCGAGACCAGTTTAGAACTATAGAGAATTGTTTGAAAAATCTGGGAGCAGGGTTACAGGGCGATACCTGCAGTCAAACAGAGAACCCTTATATCTATGGAATGCGAGTTCCACCCACAGTCCACCAAAGTATCTAATACAGCAGCTGATTAAAGAACCCCATAACTGATCAGGACGTCTTCCCCTGGTACTCAGATTACATCTACATGGACGTCTGAGGGACAGCATAACAAGGCCCGATTTATACTGATACATGATTTTAAAAGCAACTGAGTAGAAGGAGCTTTAAAAGAAAAGTGGAATGAAATACAAGTCTGAAGGTAAAATGGAGGACTAAATGAGCTGCTGAAATAAACATGTTTTCCTAGCACTGCTGCTTTAATGTGAAGCGAATCAGGTGGTCGACGCGACAGATTGATAAGGATAATGTTTACCCCTCTCCCTCGTGAATCTTCCGCATGCTAACTTGTTTTGTTGGCCTTGTGAACTGGTACATTGGATGTCAATTATTGTGTGGGTGGAGGGCACAAAGTCGCTGCAAGTTCATTCACCCAAGAGATGAAAACAAATTCCTGATCTCAGGGAACTGCGATTTTATATGATGTGTTGAAAATCATTGGTTGCTCTTTGGGGTCTTTCCACCAGTATTTTTATGGTTTTCTTTGCAACTACTATTGCTGCTAATACTTATCCTTTGTATAGCACTACAAGGCGTACACAGTACTGTATATGTACAAGTAAGAGACAGTCCCTACTGATCAAAGCTTACAATCTAATCAAGACAGACAACACAGCAACTGGGGGACTAGGGTAAATCAAGGAGATACAGATAGGGGATCAGCAGGCGAATAAGGGGATCAGGATCCAAACGCAGCCTCGAAGAGGTGGGTTTTAGCCTGGATTTGAAAAGGGCTAGAGAGGGAGCCTGGCATACTAGCTTAGGTAGTTTGTTTCATGCATATGGAGCAGCAAACTGGAATGAACGAAGTCTGAAGTTGGCAGTAGGAGAGAAGGGCGCAGATAAAAGGGATCTTCCAGAGGAGTGGCGTTCCCGAGACAGAGCATAGGGAGTGATAAGAGAGGAAAGGTAGTGAGGCGATACAGAATGAATACACTTATAAGTCAGTAGGAGAAGTTGAATTAAATGTGGAAACAGGGATCCAGTGAAGTGACTTGAGAAGAGGGGTTATGTGAGCATAGCGAGACTGGTGGAAGATTAGCTGTATGGCTGTGTTTTGAACAGACTGAAGGGGAGATAGAAAAGCAGCAGGTTGCAATAGTCTAGACGGGAGGTGACTAGAGAGTGGATAAGGGTCTTAGTAGTGTGTTCAGAAAGGAAGAGATGAATTTTACAGATGTTATTAGGAAACGGCAGGTTTTAGCTATCTGTTGGATGACCCCAAGGATGCAAGTTGAGGAAAAGGGGAGAAGCAGAGTGCTATCCACAGAGATAGAGAAAGGAAAAAGGAGGGATGTGGCTTTAGGAGGAAAGATAAGGAGCTTGGTTTTAATCATGTTCAATTTCAGATGGCGGTGGGACATCCAGGCAAAAACGCCAGATAAGCAGGTTGAGATATGGGCCTGGATTCCTAGAGGTATTTCAGGTGTAGATTTGAGATTCATCAGCATAAAGATGATACTGAAAACCATGGGAGGAGATGAGTGCATCAGGGGACTGAGTATAGAGAGAGAAAAGGAGAGGCCCTAGGACAGAGCCCTGAGGAACATCAACAGAGAGTGGAATGGGAGTAGAGGAGGATCCACCAGAACATATACTAAAAGTGCAATGGTAGAGATAAGAAGAAAACTAGTCCAGAACTGGGTCCCTAAAACCAAGGGAGAACAAGATATCAAGGAGAAGGTTGTGATCAACAGTGTCAAAAGCAGTAGAAAGGTCAAGAAGAATGAGGATTGATTAAAGACCTTTGAATTTGGTGAGGAACAAGTCATTGAAGATTTTGGCAAGAGCAGTTTCTGTTGCATGAAGAGGACTAAAGCCGTATTGCAGTGGCTCCAGAAGGCCTTGAGAGGATGAAAAGTCCAGACAATGGCAGTGAGCTGCATGTTTGAGGAGTTTATAAACAAAGGAGCAAATAGATATGGGCCGATAATTAGAAGGTAGATTCTAATGAAGGTTTTTTGAGAAGGGGTGTAACCACAGCATATTTAAAGGCTGCAGGAATAGTGCAGTGGAAAGCAATAGGTTGAGGATGTGATAGATGGAAGGGATGACAGTGGAAGAGAGAGAGCTTAGTAAATGGGTAGGAATAGGATAGTGGAACAGGTAGTAAGTTTGGAGGAGGAGAAAAGATGATCAGTTTCCTCCTCAATTTTAGAAAAGGAAGAAAGAGTGACAGAGGTTGAGGGAAGGATTTGGGAGTGCAGAAGGGGGGGGGGGGGTAGAGGTGATCTTGTGGAGAACTCAAGACTAACTTTGTGGACTTTATCAAGGAAATAGACAGAATCTAGGAGGAAAGGGAAGGAGGGGTTGGAGGTGAGTGTGGTGGCAAGAGTTAGAGGAAAGTGAATTAGGCAGGTGGACATAGTGCTCTTATTTGGTGAATGCTATGGCCGACTGGAATGTGGTTATCATAAAGTTGAAATTCAAGAAGTCAGCAAGAGGACAGCATTTAACCCAAAGGCGCTCAGCTGAGTGGTCACAGGAACAAAGATAGTGGGTTTTAGAGGACAGCCAGGGTTGAAGTACAGTACGCTTCACAGGATGAGGAACAGGAGAGGTGAGTGCCTCCAGAGCAGAGGAAAATACAGTGTTGTCAGCAGACATTGACTTCATTGACAGATTCAGATGACATAGTAGAGGAAAATGATGATGAAACAGCAGTGGAGAGTGCTGAAGGGTTGACAGTGTGAAGATTCCTAAATATGTTGGTGGAGATTGGGCTAGACCAAGGTGCAGCTGGTAAAGAATGAAGGTTAGTAGGTGATGGTCAGATAAGGGAAGGACTGAGGTGGAGAATTTTGAGGGCAAGCAATTGGAGAAGAAAATGAGGTCAAGGCAGTGGCCATGCTGGTGAGCAGAGGTAGTAGAGGCCAGCTGGCAGTTGAATGAGGATGTTAGGGAAAGGTACATGGGTCAGTGAGGTCATCAACATGAATGTTGAAATTCCTGAGATTAAGGGAAGAGGAAGATGCATCCAGAAAGAAGGAGAGCTAAAAGTCAGTGAGAAAGGTAGAGGTGGACTTGTCAGGGGGTCGATAAATGACAGCTACCTGGAGAGGTAGTGGAGAGAATAGTTGGATGGAGTGAATTTCAAAAGAAGAAAAGGAGGGAGACTGAGGCAGAGTGAGGAGTTGAAATTGTCAAGAGTGAGAGAGTAGAGTCCAACATCACCATAGCCAGAGGGTTGAGGAACATGGGAAAATATGTAGCTCCAGATGAGAGAAGGATAAAGGAGAATACTTGGGAGAGAGGAGACAGCATGGTGGTGACAAGGGGGAGGTTCTTTCAGAATGAGTGGAGATGACTGAATGAGAGGGAGAAAAAAGGTGAAGCTCTAGAATGGATGATAGGATAAAAGACAAAATGGCAGGAGAGGTGAGGATTGTAGGCAGTGGATGATAAGGACTAGAAGGTCTAGGGATATTGGAATGAAGGGAAAAGATTAGGGAGAGTCAACATTAAGAAGAGAAGATGATGTGGAGCCATAGGAATAGAAGGAGAGATAGAAGATAAACTAAAGGAGATGTTATATGGGGAGGCAGGAGAAAGGCACTAGAGGGATAGGGTGCACTTGAGAGTAATGGTGCTAATGATCCTAAGAAGGCTATATGAGGCAGCTAAACTATGGAGTAGGTGGGAGGGAAAGAAAGTCAGAAGTTGAGGAGGGAAGATACCAAGTCACATGCTGCAGAGAGGAGAGAAACTGCAGTAGTGTGCAGAAGCTGGACAAGATTACAGCAAGCCAAATACAATTAAGTAATAACAGCACACTCACACTTTGCAGACTGTGGTGCCTTTTATTGGATAAAGCTAAGATTTATCCTACTAATCTTTTTACACATGGGCCTGTGAGACCACTCAGGCTCCTTATTTAGATCTGAAGAAGCTGGCATATAACCTTGAAAGCTCAAGGACATCATCTTTGCATTATCCTTATGATGGCCCTACAAAAGGCATCAGAACTTGAGGAGAATCCCTCTTCCTGGTTGCTTTTGCACTGCTCTACAATGTCAGGTCCTTCTTTTTCACCAAAAGTGAGCAAATTTGCACCATAAAAGAAGACTCTCCTGCCCTAAGAATGGATGCCTGCCTAGATATTTTGGTGGCATCAAAAGTGGCATTTTAGAAAGGACGTCTGGGTGCAATCTGGGACATCCAGGGCAAAATGTCTGAGAAAACCTCGGGAATGTTTATATTTCAGCCCGATTTTAGAAATATGGACGCCCCCAAATAGACTGCTGTAGAAATGGCTTCTTGGATGTCCCGGCTGGTGTTTTTCAGAAGGGGGACGTCCATATTCAGTGATAATTGTATATAGTTTAAAGTATATAGTATAAAGTTAATCTGTACATAGTTCTCCCAGTTATCCCATGTGTTATTTTTTCCCTGTTCTTTGTAAACTCAATGTTGCCTGTATGCATTGCAGTATGTTTTGTTCAATGTACACCGCGCTGATTTTAATAGCGCGGTATAGAAGAAATGTTAAATAAATAAATAAATAAATAAAATAATACAGACAGAGGTGCATTGGCAGGTTAATAATCTGTTCAGTGTTTGTATTTATATGCAAGTTACTTTGCCAATGGGATTTATGTAATATGATCCATCAGTGGGTTACAGATGGCATACCACTGCTATTTGCATACATAGATGATACTACTGTTCCAAAGTTGAGAGGTATATATGTTGGAAAATGTGCTGGGGATTGTGAGAGGGCTTCAGGACTGCATTCTCTGGAAAAGCAGACCCTCTCATCTCAACCTACGAGGCAAAGGGAAGAAATCCTGTCCAGCGGATTCTGTTAGAATCTGGTAAGTTAGAGGGAGAAGGATGTGCATATTTCTCTCCTTTTTCTTGCCTGGTTTTCAGCTCTTGCTCGAGAGGAGGAAGAGTTCTTCCAAGGTGGGGAAGCTGAACTGCAGCCCAGTTGCGGGAATCCATAAAAGCTCAAGTCACAAAGGAGCTGAAGTTGCCGAGCATGGGTAAAGCAGGACTGTGAGCTCTAGTGATGCAAACCTCCCAGGCAGCAGGAGTCCAGGTGACTGAGATGGTGAACCCAGCAGTGGCCTCTTCAAGTGGAAGGAGACCTGGTGGTGGAAATGATGAAAATCTCTCAGGTAGCAGGAGGCCGGGTGACTGAGATGGTGAACCCAGCAGTGGCCTCTTCAGGTGGAAGGAGACCTGGTGGTGGAAATGATGAAAACCTCTCAGGCAGCAGGAGGCCAGGTGGCTGAGATGGTGAACCCAGCGGTGGCCTCTTCAGGTGGAAGGAGACCTGGTGGTGGAAATGATGAAAACCTCTCAGGCTTCAGGAGGCCGGGTGACTGAGATGGTGAGCCTAATAATGGGCTCTTCAGGTGGAAGGAGGCCTGGTGGTGGAAATGATGAAAACCTCTCAGGCAGCAGGAGGCCGGGTGACTGAGATGGTGAGCCTAATAATGGGCTCTTTAGGTGGAAGGAGACCTGGTGGTGGAAATGATGAAAACCTCTCAGGCAGCAGGAGGCCGGGTGACTGAGATGGTGGGCCTAATAATGGGCTCTTCAGGTGGAAGGAGGCCTGGTGGTGGAGATGGTGAGCCCAGCGGTGACCCCTTCAATTGAAAGGAGGCACAACTGTGGAAACAGTGAACCGTACTACTACTACTGATACTATTTATCATTTGTATAGTGCTAGAAGGCTTACACAGTGCTGTACATATACACATGGGAGGCAGTCCCTTCTCGATAGAGCTTACAATCTAAGCTAGAAATACAACAGAGAGGGGACTAGAGATAGTCTTGACACACATGGGTGAAATAGGAGCATAAGGGTCAGAATCCAAAAGCAGCCTTTGCGAGGTGGGTTTTTAGCCTGGATTTGAATAGGACTAGAGATGGATCCTGATGCACTGTTCCAGGCATATGCTACAGCAAGGTTAAAAGAACACAGTCTGGAGTTGGCAGTGGAAGAAAAGAGCATAGATAGAAGGGATTTGCCTAATGAGTGGAGTTCCTGAAAAGGGGTGTAGGAAGAGATAAGAGAGGAGAGGTAATGAGGAGCAGCAGAGTGAATGCACTTGTAGGTCAGAAGAAGTTTGAACCTAGCAGTGACCCATCCAGGCAGTGAGTTCAGTGGTGGCTCATGTGAAAGGAGACATGGTGGCAGAGACAATGAGTCCAGTGGTGGCCCCTTCAGGCAGAAGGAGACCCTGTGGTAGAGATGGTGAGCCCAGTGGTAGCAACTTAGGCGGAAGGAGATACAGCGGTAGAACCACTGAGGGATTGGTGACCTCTCCAGGTTGTGGGAAGCCCAGCACCAGAGGCTGGCTAGGCCTTGTGTGACCTCAAGACCTATAGCAACCACCTGTCCAGTTGCACTCTCGCACATGGGTGAGACTTGTGGGAAGAAAAAGGTGTTGGGGTGGGGGGCGTGGAGGATGTCTGGTGATAGAATTTTGATAAAGGGAAAGAGGGCTTCTCATAGTTAACTCGTAGCAGGGGAAGGAGAACATCTTTTTGGATGGAGGGGCTCAAACAAACCAATCTCCAGCCCTGCCCCCAAACTCTTTATTGCTGATACCTTGTTGAGCAAATTATTGGTAGGGTCATGGCCTCTGTGGCCATCTCCATGCCTCTGCCTTTGACTGGTAGTACCCCAAGTGGTTAATTGGTACTACGTAGGAAAACATGTAGAAGGTTCTTTTGCTACTATTGAACTGTTATCCCTGGTTTATCTGAATGGTTAACTGGTACTGTGTAGTATACCTAAAGGTTTCTTTTGCTGATCATTGAAGGGCTATGCCTCGGGGGATTACTATCTTAAATTGTTTGAGCTCACTGTTGATATGTATGAAATGTATAATTATAGAGATTAATAAAACGTTGTAAATATTGCCATCCAGCCTTGTTCACAGACACACCGTTTCTTGGTTTTCCCATGGAGAAGGGAGGAAAACCTCACCCACTGACACCCTTCTTCCCCAAGTGGAGGCACCAGGTGCCAAACCGTTAGGGGGACCAACGGAGCTTGCCTGAGGGGTACTCCTGCCAGGTCTGTCCCGGACCCAGGTACACCCGCTACAGGGTGCTACAAGATCAAAACAGAATGATCATGTCAAAGCAAACAATGAAATTGTCCGATCATGCAAATGAATCATAGATTACAGTACAGTGACTGTGTGAGGGGGAAGGGCAAAGGCATGTTTAATATGTTAGCAGAGTGATAACTTGGGGCAATTACTAATGTGCATTAAAGGAATAATGCACAATATTTCCTCTTAATGCGCATTAAAAAATAAGTGGAGGAGTAGCCTAATGGTTAGAGCACTGGCTTGGGGGCCAAGAGACCAGCGTCCAATTCCTACTAGCACTCCTTGTGGCCTTGAGCAAGTCACTTAATCCTCCACTGCCTCAGAAAAATCCAAGCTATTAATGTCCCTGTTTAATGTACATTACCAAGTTTAAGTTACGATGTAAACCGTTTTGACTGAAATGATGAAGTGGTATACAAAACCGGTTAAATAAAATCATGTATTATTTTGCCATAATGCATGTTAGTTTAATGCAGCACACATCTGCAAATAATGAGATGCAAAACATCTTATTATTATGCAAATCAAATTACATAGCTTGTGTTAAATTTCATAAGCTGTGTTATTCCTGAAAAAAATAATGCAATTTCAAAGCCAGCGTTACTTTTCCTCCCCAGTAAAACAAGACCTGATGCTCCGAGAGGAGCCTCGGGGCCAGAGTGAAAGTTCTATGTGGCCCTCTCCTCCAGGCATCTCTGACCCTACCCACAAGATCCAAGGCTGCCCCCCTTGCAAGACCCCCAAACTCCTTAAAGGCATCCCCAATCTCCTGGAAAACATCCCACCTCTTCAAAAGCATCCCTAGACCCACCTCACGGTAGCCTTGCAGTATTACCACTTGGTATCAAGTTATCATATTGGGCCATGGTCGAGTACTAGTGGCCTGATATTCCTGGGGAGGAAAAATAATGCCTGCTTTGAGCTGACGCTATTGTAGCAGGAATAACACAGCTTGTGAAGTTCAACGGAAACAGCGATATTTAATTGTCATGATAACGAGGTGCTTTGCACGCATTCTATGTATTTGCTAACACAGGTTGCCTTAAACTAACATGCGTAAGGTAAAGTAAAGCCTTTTTATGCATAATAAGAAGCAGATGTCATGTGCTCCCTTAATGCACATTAGTTACCTCCCATAATCCTGCAACCTTCTGGCCACCTTCTTATCACTCTGCTCACACAATCTCCCTTACCCTCACCTCTGCTTTCTTCTTCCTTCAAATAGCCATGTCAGTATAATCTTGAAGTCACTTGAATGTCCGGGCAATATCATCTCTAGCTTTGATCTGTTCATTTAGATTTGACCTGAGATAGGGCATGTAAGTTCCAAAAGCCGATCAAGAAATGTTAATTCAATGAAAAGATATCACCTTATAGATATTTTTGCTTACTGACCTTTGTTTCCATGCGGCGATGACAGTGTATGATTAAAACAGGAAAGAGTATAACTGTGACGCAGAGATTATTACCATTTGCTTTGAGGATTTTGGAAAACTTTGCAAAGTGCACGATGCCCACGGTTTTGATGTCGTCAAACTGCTCCTTACGCCAGAAGGATAAAATGCTCTTGGATATCTATAGTCAGTTGTATAGTGGGACAGCAGCATGCATCAGAAGCTTAATCAACCAACTTGAAGGCTATAACAGTGATTTAATTCATTGGTTTAATGGATCCTAGTGAATTTGGATCTCTTTAAGTGCTTTGTGCCTGTCAGGATCAATGAAGAATTATGTCAAACATGCGCAATGGCTACATAATTCAGGGAAAGATGCTATAAAGAAGATCTATGAACTAATCAAAATAATAATAATGTCAATATTCAGCAGAACAGCTCCCTCTTAAAGATAACTGGATAAGTTATCCAGGTATCGTTAAGCATATTTTCATATACACCCTTTATGTCAAACCTTAGGTTATTTAAGTGAGCAAAGCTGCTTATGTGGTCCTACATAAATGGATAACATTATTGGATAGCACAGAATATCATCACTATCCACACAAATTGTGGCCTCTCCTCCAAACACCTCCTAGCCCACCTTCTCCTAAACAGGTGAAGTGGTATTTTAGAAAGGAAATCTAGGGGCAGTCTGGGATGTCCAGGGCAAAATGTCTGAGGAAATCCCGGGGGATGTTTACATTTCAGCCCGATTTTGGAAATCTGGACATCCCCAAATGGTTGGCTGCAGAAAAGGCTTCTTGGACTTTTCCAGAAGGGGGACGTCCATGTTCAGTGACATCGCAGACAATGAGGTGTGCGGGGCTTGGTTAGTAATCTGTTTGGGGTTTGTATTTACATGCAGGTTTCTTTGTCGGGGAAATATCGACAGTGTGCTTGCTTCTCTTCCACCGTAGCATTGCTGCCATGACTCGAGCACTTTGCTACTTATTTGTGATCAGAAGCAGGTATAAGCATGGATGCCTCGACAATCAGGGGCGGATGTACTTGTGCCATTGGGCAATTGGACCGCGAGATCCATCTGCATTGCTCCGCCGAAGCCACTCCTCTGACATGCCTCCATTCTATTTGGACGTCCTTGTGCTAGGGACACGCATATACCTTGTTTCTAAAATGGCTTCAGGGGCATCCTTGTGAATTGGACGTCTACATACCCATTTTCAGACATCCAAAACACGAATAGGGCTTCTAAAATAACCCCCATAACTTCTACTTAAATACGAAGTTGCTCTGCTAAAGGTTATGCAGTGGATGGCTGAGGTTTCATCCCAATTTATGCAATTAATTCCAAAATTAACCACATAATTTATTTTGAGTATCTGCTTTAATAATAATGCGACCTGGATATCTCTAAGCCCTTGTGTAAAGCCCTGCAATAGACGCGGTTGGTGGGGAACCGGGAATCTTTGCCCTGGAATCAGCATGTACTCATCTCTAGTAAATTTCTGGGGGATCCAGTGATAAGCATAACCCATGGTAGGACTGAGTTGCCAACTTTTTGAATGAGAAAACCCGCCACCTATGGCTAGCCATGCTTTGCCCATACCTGCCCCACCCACAAAAAATAACTGCAGAGAGGGTAATGGTGCAGGCTTTAGCATCTGCAGGTTATATCAAGGGGGGGGGAGGAGTATAAGAGGTTGAACTCTTCAGCTCCTATTCAGTCAGAGTCCCCTTCTCAGGTCCCTCCAACACACATATACTCCCCCATATGGCATTAAATCCAGAAATATATATTCAGCATTCACTGAGCCCCGCCACCGGCCCCTCCTCTAACAATCTGTGCAGAGCAGAGCAGAGCTAGAACCTTCCCCATAAAACTTACCATATGAGAAAAAAATCTCTCTCAATACCAAACATATTGGAAAAGAGACGGCTGAGGGGAGATATGATAGAGGTCTATAAATTAATGAATGGAGTAGAACGGGTAAATGTAGATAGGTTGTTTATCAAAGAGTAGAAAGACTAGGGGACATGCAATGAAGCTATAATATAACCCATTTAAGAGTTATATTTTTTTCATTTAACATGTAATCAAACTGGAATTCGTTACCAGTGGATGTAGTAAAAGCTGTTAGTGTAGCTAGCTTTAAAAAAGGTTTGAACAACTTCCTAGAAGAAAGGTCCATAAACCATTATTAAAGAGGACCTGGGAAATCCACTGCTTACCTCAGAAGAAGCATTGTGGAATCTGTGTGTCTTTTTGGGAACCTGCCAGGTACTTGTGACCTGGATTGGCCTCTGTTGGAAACAGGATACTGGGCTTGATGGACCTTGGTCTGACCCAGTGTGGCATTTCTTATGTTCTTATGTTGTGAATTAATCACAAGTTTTTACTTGAATACATCAGTTTTGAGGATACTGGTATACTTTCGAGTTAAATGTGCAGAGTTGTGTTTTCTTTTTGACAAAAATTTTTGCTCTGTGATAAATTTTGACCATTACTATATTTGTGAATTAATCAGGGCCAGACACAGATTTGATTCAAAGTGTTGGCACCCTAAGCAAATCTTAACCCATATGTCCTCCCTGGCTGTGAGAATTTATTGTTTAGTTTTGAATGACCATCTCTCTGCTGACCAGCAGAAGCAATGGCCTAGGTTATCTGAAGGCGGGCCCGGCTCTGGAATTAATATAGAAAAGTCATTTGGGACCAAGAGCAAATTGACCATGCCAGCACTAACTTCCAAAACTCACACAAGGAAAAAGGGAGCATCATAAATATTGCAGTGGGTCCTAAAACATAATAAAGCTCTATTAGGAAAGCTAGTTTACCACACATTCTTAAACAGAAAATCCTTGCCAACAGAATACCCAGTCTAGGTTGCATACACACACATTACAGATAGGCCTTCACCAATAAGTGACCACAAAGTGAAAATAGAAATATTTAGACAAAAATTAAACTAAAACCTCAGAAAGCCAGACGCTGTGTGCAGTGCAACACCAGAGAAACAGAAAGAAATGCATGTCTCCCTATAGTGTACAAAACAAAAGACAGCAGATTCAGGACTGGCATTAGGAGGAAAGCAACCAGGGCAATTGCCCTGGGCCCCAAGCCAGAGAGGGCCTCAGATCTGTCTGAGACTGAAAAAGGCACAGCTTGCTAGTGGGCTTTGGGGTCCCTTCTCAGATTTCTGCCTTGGGCTAAGCCCCAGCCATGTCCGACACCAATCCTGACTCCTGGCAGATATGCTTTACAAATACCAACATTGTCCAGTTACAAAATAGAAAATAATTGTTTTTCTACCTTTGTTGTTGGGCCAATTTCTTTTTCTAATTGTGTTGATCCCAATCTCTGGTTTTTATTTTCCTCTGTCTTCTCTTAGCTCTCTTTTCATGGTCTCTTCTCCATTTGACATTTCTTCTCTATCCTCCTGTATTCACTTCCTCCCTTATATCAGTTTTTAATACTGGTCTCTTCAGTTTTCTTCCATTTATTTTTCTGCTTCTCTATCCAGATTTCACTCCTTATTATTACCAATCACTCCTCAATTTCACTCATTTTACTGTATCCAGCTATAGCTTTCCATCTCTTTCCCTCTCCGCAATCCTCCCATTTCCCAGCTCTCTGTCCTTCCCCAGTCTCTTATTTTCTAGTCTTTCACTTACGCTCCCCCTCTCTGCCCCATGTCCAGTATCAACCCCTCTCCCCGTCCTGCTTCCCTTTCTCCATTCAGTATTTTCCCATCAAGTCCTTCTTGTCCACCATATTCTCTCTCTGTCCCTGTCAGGGGCGGCTCTATAATGAGGCTGAGTGAGGCGGTAGCCTCAGGTGGCAACTTTTTGTGGCAGAAAAAATTGCCCCCAAAAAGACCGCCTCACTCGGCCTTCAAAATAAAAATAAAAAAACAAGCAAACCCAGCTGCAAAACCAGGCCCCCCCCCCCCCAAAGCCATGACAGCATTTCCCTCTGCATGCCGACTCAGCTTTGCAGAGCTGCGTGAAGGGAGAGGGGTTTCCCTTTCTCGCAGCTTTGTTAAAGCTGAGCCCATTTTCTATCAGCGCCGGAGGGTCAAGCTTTAACAGAACCACAGGAAAGGGAAACCCCTCTCCCTTTGCATGGCTCTGCATAGCTGAGCCAGTATGCAGAGGGAACCGCTGTCTGTCAGGTTGTGGCGGGGGGCCACGGCTTCAGGGCACTTCATTCTGCTGCAGCCAGGGTTTTTTTTTTCAATTTCCCTGGGTTGGGGGGGGGGGTGGTAGCATAGGAAATATTAATGAGCTGATGGGGGGAGGGCTAGGACTGGAAATGGGCAGATGGGGGGCTAGAACTGGTAATGGGCTGATTGGTGGGGTTAGGCCTAGAAATGGGCTGATTAGGGGGCTAGGAAAGGAAATGGACTTATTGGGGGGGGGTGTTAGGACTGGTAATGGGCTGATTGGGGAGCTAGGACTGGAGTGGGCTGATAAGGGGGATAGGACTGGAAATGGGCTGGGACTGGAAATGAGCTAATGGGGGAGGGGAGGAGAGTGCTGCTGGCCCTGGAAGAAGACTAGGGGCTAGGGCTACAAATGGACTAATGCGAGGTGATGGTAGAATAGGACTGGAGTGGATACTGAGAGGGTCTGCCAGGGGAAGGAGGGAGCAGGAAGGGAGCTGACACAGGGGGAAGGAGAGGGCTGGAAAGGTACTGACACCTGGGATGTACTGAAGGGGGACTGTAAGGGAACTGACACTTGGGGATGGGAGTGGTAGGTGGCTGGGTAATGGGGAGGAGGCTGGAAAGGAGCTGACATGTGCGAATGGCACTGGAAGGAAGATGGACAAAGGGTAGGGTAACTGAAAGGGAGCTGACTGGGGGGGTGGCACTGAGAGTGGATGTGAGCTGATACCTGGGATGGTATTTGGACTAGAATGGGCTGGAAAGTGGGGAAGGAGGGGGACTGGAAGGGAATGGACACCAGTGGCAGTTATGGGAATGCAAGGCAGTTGACATTGGAAGGTACTGGGAGGGGAGGACTGGAAAGAGGGCTGATACTGGGGAGGGTTACTGGAACTGGAAATGGGCTGATGGAAGGAAGTGAAGAAAACAAAAGATAAAGAAATGGCAGATGGACCATGGACCATGGACCACAGAAAGAGAGCTAAGAGAAGACAGGAAAGCTGAAGCCTCAGATCGGGACCAGCATGATCAGAGAATAAAATGGTCAGACAACAAAGGTAGGAAAAATAATTTTATTTAATTTTAGTGTTTGGACTTTGTGCTATTTTTATACTTTACACAGTATTGGGGAACTGCATCTCTTATTTATCTGATGTTGCACTGGATGTGGACTCTGTTCAACTTTTCAAATAGGTGTATGGATGTTCCAGGGCCCACTGTAATATTTACAGTGATGCTTTTTTTTGGATGGGCTCCTTATGTGACTTTTGGAAGTTTGTGCTGATATGGTATGGTATGGTAGGTTTGCTCTTTGTTGTAGGGTTTTGTATTAGTTCACAATATGCCTGGTACTGGAGAATAGTGGTTGTTGTTTTGTTGTTGCTAGCAAGTTGATCAAAATCAGATTTTTTTTTTAAAATATTGAGTTCTGTGGGTGAATGTCCTGGTTCTGCTCTGCACCTATTGTGGATGCAAAATATATGTTGAAAAAGAAAAAGCTAGAACCATAACGTAGTTTATAACAACATAAAAATGAGTTATAATTTAATTTTATAAACTGTGCTGTTGGTTCTTGCTGTCTTTTAGTTCCTTGGTGTGCAAACAGGACCGTACCTAGCCCTCTGCAAGTGGTGCAGCCGCACAGGGCACAAAGACTTAGGGGGCACATTTCGGCTGTCTGCTCTTGCCCTGCCGCCGCTGGCAGGACAATAGCAGGCAGTTAAAATGCGCCCCAAGCCTTTTTGCAGCACTTTAAGCAGGTCTGGTCCCTCCCTCCTCTGACGAGATGTCAGAGCAGGGAGGGACAGATCTCCTCAAAGTGCCGGTGCCTTTCAGATCGGGCGCGTGCCCCCCTCCTCCTCCTCCCCATACTTCCGTCCAGCACTGCCTGCTCTTTCCCTGTTGCCAGCACCTCTGTGAAAAAAACAGAGGGGGGCAGCAGCAGGGAAAGAGCAGGCAGCGCTGGACGGAGGTATGGGGGGGAGAGGGGGCATACGCCCGAGCTGCAAGTTACACAGGGAGCGATTGCAGTTCGATACGGCCCTGTGTGCAAACATCTTGCATTTCCTCCATATAATTGAATCGGCTTTTTGGTTTGGTTCAGTCTCAGATTGGATTTCAGAAAAAGCCCCGCCTCCTCTAAGGTTGGGGAGGGGGCACCATCTCATTCTTTGCCTCAGGCAGCAGATTGCCTTGAGCCGCCCCTGGACCCTGTCCACCATGTCCAACATCTCCCCTCTTTGTCCCTTCTTCTTCCCCCATGTCTAGCATCCCCCCTCTGTATCTATCCCCTGATGTCCAGCATCCTCCCTCTCTCTCTCCACCTCATGCCCAGCATCAGTTTTCTCTCACACCATATCCAGCATCTGCCCTCCACCCCCACATTTTGTGTCCAGAATCTTCCCTTCACACCTATCCTGGTCCAGCTGCTGCCCTAGATTGCCCTGTCCCTCCACCCCCTGTCCAGCATCTGCCCTTTATCACCCTATGACTCTTTCCCTATGTCCAGCATTTGCCATTCATCCCCATGCCCCATCCTGTGTCCAGCATGCACCCTCTATCCCATTTGACCCAAACCCCCTATCCAGCATCTACCCTTCTTCTCCTTATGCCCCACCCAGTGTCCAGCCTCTGCTCTCCACCACATTTCCACAATCTGTTCTCCACCTCTAGTAGCTGCCCTTCTTTCCCCATGTCCCCTAACCCATGCCCATCATTTGCCCTTCACTCCTCCACCCAATATCTACTATCTGTTCTCCATCACCTTATGTCCTCATACCATGTCCAACCTCTGCTCCCCACCCATGTTCAGATGTCTAGCATCTAACCTTCACTCCTATCCATAATCTGCCCTCTATCGCCTTATGCTCCCACCCTGTGTCTACTCTGTATCCCTCCACCCCTTCCTTTGTGTCCAGCATCTGTCCTCTGCCCTTCCTACTTCCTATCCAGCACCTGCCTCTGCCACCCCCCCCTTTATACCCAACATCTGCTGGACCTCCGCCCCCTAAAATGTGGTTACCCCTGCCCATCCACGCCGCCACCACTGTCACCATGCTTGGAAGGATGGTCTGATCCCATCCCCTTTGATGTGAGCACATGTCAGAGAAGAGAGAGACCAGACCAACCTTGCAAGCACAGAATCACAAAGACCCAGGGTTTTTTTTAAATTGGAGGTTTGTCATCACCATCACCATCACCACCACCATCACCATCACCATCACTGTCACCACCACCATCACCACCACCATCATCATCACCATCACAATCACCAACACCATCACCACCACCACCACCATCACCAACGGAACAGGAAAAGCAGTGGCAGCAGCGTGGGGGGGAAACCAAGGCCGGCGGTCGTTACAAAACCATCCCTTCATTGGCTGGTTTTACCGTCCTGCCGGCTGCTGTCCTGCAGCTTGTAAAGCCAGCTGGGCCGGTCTAAAACCAGTTGGTTGGCAACCCTAGGTAGGGGCTGGGAGTTTTCTTTTGAGATTATATATACTCCAGGTTTTGGAAGGAAAGTACTTTTTCAAAGTAGCCTGGAAATGAGAGCCTCTCTGTTCCAACAATGAGAAGTAATTTGTAAGGTGGTTACTCACTTCTGCAAGCTTTACTGGACTCTGACCCGGCTCACACCCAGCTAAGTATGAACCTCAGGTATAGAGGGGGAAGCAGGATAGAAGGAAGGGTTCTACCAATCTAGCATGGAACGCTGGACTAGCCCACGCTAGTGGGATCTTCAAGCTCGCAGGAAGCTGGAGGCAAAGGAAAAACAGTAGAAGAGGTCTTTAAGGCATCCTCTGGTATCCAAGCAGAAAGTAAGAGAGTGACGCATGCAAGGAGTTCCAAGGAAATGTTCCTGTTGACCGATTGGGAAAAGATTCCCACATAACACAGCAGAAGGGTCTGGGGACATTTGTCTGTCAAGCTCAAGAGAAGAGTGGGCAAGTGGGGAAAAAGAATCAGGAAATTTGGAGAGAAGAAAATAAACTGCAATAAGAGACCATAACCACTGCCTCAGTTGTGCATTCTTGGGAAGCCTCTCGACTGATGTACTCTTAAATCCTGTTGACTCCAATGGGTTGTTATTAAAGTAGAGTTATTTGCCTACTGGAGAGTGGAATGGAAGTATTCAAAGTACCTGGCAAGGCTGGGACCCAACTCTATAAACAGGACCCAGATTATCAGATAGGTGGAAGGACCTTGGAGATATTTTTCCCTTTTCCCCATGCCTTTGGAACCCATCACCTTATTGTTTATATAGCCCCAACGACTGCCCTCACTCAGGGGCCTTCCTGGCGATCAATTCCAATTATAAATCACTTCGGGCATTGCCCACTGAAGCCAAGTAGAACGGGCTGCACTGGAGAAAGCTGTCAATCTAATAGTAATCAGAATGGAGACGTCCAGCGTCTATAAACTAAGACCAATATACCAGAATGCATTAACATGATCCATTAATCAGCATGCATCAAAAGCCCATGTTAATGACATACAAATTGCGTGTTAGGACATTAACGCTGATGATAATGCAAGACGTCTTAGTTGTATCTCCGTGAGGTGTAATTACGTTTTACATGTCAGTGTAATATTCACATGTTTCAGGCTGTATTGACCAGGAATCAAACCTGGATGAAGAGCTTGGAATGCAGTTAGGCTCACCACTGTACCGCTAACACTAATGCATGCTATTTTACTCTGGGGCATGTTTACTAAAACACATTAAGCTTTTGCAGGTAATGTAGCAAAAAAGTGCAGATAGCATGGTGTTAGCTGCAGAAGCCATGCATTCTCTACTGGGTACGCACAGCATTTCTCCAGGAGATAATGCCCCAAAAATGCAGGAGTGCGATTCGACAGCAGCCTGGATGCAGCTGACGCTACCTATTGACGTGGCATCAGTAGCACCCACTCTGTCTGCAAATCTGATTGTTTCTATGCACTGTGGAGGCCCGCAGTAACCAGAGGTTGCAGACACACCCACTCTCTACCCGAATCTCACCCACTCTTGCAGATAACATATTTCTGCAGATAGTGCAGAAAATCAAGGTGTTATCTGCATTTTGCATGCGTTATCTGTTAACGCAGTCAGATAGTGTGCACTGCCGCATTAACAGCTAATGCGCTTTAGTAAACATGCCCCTATGTGTTCATAGGTAATGAACTGATTTGCATAACTGCACAGAGATTTGCAGCAGTGTTGGCAAAAACTAATTAATGCATGTTAAAAGCGCTGCTAATGCACATTAATGAGATTGTGAATATTAACTCTTGCTTGGCCCCATTGTGAACAGAGCTAGAAAACGGATCATTTAATAAAGTAAAATCAGGAACAGGTACGCTGTTGTCTCATCTCCAAAGTCCCCAAGTCATCGGCAAGGGATATGTTGTCTTTCAGTCAAAAAAGAGTGAAAATTAAAGCACTATTTTGCCAGTGATGTAACTGCCCCACTCATTATTGAACTCTTTGTCATCTGCTTCCAGATAATTGATGGTCAGCATAAGATAATCCTAAAACCTGCATTTTAAACCAAGCAGGATAGCCTTTTTGGATAGACCTTCTTCATCTTTGAGGCATTCACCCAAGACATTTTTGAGAATCTGTTCCTTTATCTATCAAATGTATTGACCACCTAATACAGCTCAACATGGTTTATAAAATTTAGGGAACACAATCAAAAAGCCAGATTAATATAAAGAACTTGGGTCCCCAAAGAAGAGCTTCAATTTGCTCAGATGGTTCACAGTGCTCCCACCTCTGACCTAATCTGAAATCATTGGACCAGCATGTTTCGACCTTATAGATGACAGGTGTGATACACTGAAAGCTAGTTTGACTAGACATCGGAAATTAGAGGCACTGGAAAACAGTTAACATGCTAAATACTGGCGTTTTTTTAAATTTGTTGGCATCAGGAATTCAGTTTATTTTTTTTCTTTCTATTTATGCAATTTTCAAATATTTACAAGAATAAATCTTGCACAGAGAAAGGCAAACCAGTCAAAATAATACAATAACATATATACAAATCGAAAAAAAATAAATAAACAGACCTTCACTAAGGGGAGGGAGAACACGAATCATAAGAAAATACAAACAGATCCATTACCAGAGAATGCAGGCAGACATGGAGGGAAACAATATTCATACCGAGACACAAGCCCTACTCCACAACAGGGCTAATGTTGGGGGCATCTGTAAGGGTGGACTGTACAGCAGCCACCCTAGAGGAGAGAAAGGAGGACAGATGCCGTGGGTCAAGAAAAAGAAAGTTGGAGCCAGCCAACTTAACTAAGCACTTACTAGGAACATTTAAAAAGAATAACTCGCCCAACTGAAGCACCCCAGCTTTAAGCAATAGCAATTGCTTTCTTTATCTTTATTTAATTTTTTGATATACCTCCCAGGCTGAAAGGCATTAGAGCAGTTTACAAATACTACAAGCAGGTATTGGATATAGTCCCTCGTCCCTGAAGGGCTCACAATCTAGATGCATACCCGAGGCAATGGAGGGTTAAATGGCTTGCCCAAGGCCACAAGGAGCACCTATAGACTAGATACCCCAGTCTCAGGCTGGTGTCCCTGAGCGGGAGTCAAAGCCCTGGCCTGAGATAACTTTCCCAAACACTAGGCCACTCCTCCCTCTTTCTTTTCTGTGTGGCTCTGGAAACGTCTGGGAAAATCCTGATACAGCAATCCAAAAACACCTTATTCGAGGAATGAAAATACATTTTTAGGAGCCAATCCTGATCTACATCTAAAGCCAAGGTGACCAACAAGGTAGCGATCAGCTTGGGTTCAGATTGAGACCATTCTAAAAAAGCTGTTAAATCTAAACTTTCACAAGACAGAACTGAAGACTGATCCTGGTCCTCCACAAGTTCAGCTTTAGCAGTAGGCAAGTAAAAGTCTTACATATCGGAGGCAAAGAGTCAGCAGGGGTCTTCAAAACTGAAATTATACATTCTTGAACAGTTCCAAAGCAGAAATAGAAGAAACCTTGGGAAAATTTAAAATCCTTAAACTCCTACTTCTGGAAGAACTTTTAAGAGATTCAAGCTTCCTATGCATAGCCTCAGAGTCCTTCATAACAGCTGAACCATTATAAACTGATACAAACATACTTCTACAGAAGCAGCTTTTGCCTTAAGATTGCCCAATAAAGACTTGTGTGCCTCTATCTTCTGACCAGCCTGAACAAACTGTGTTGACATACTGCAGACCTGACAAGAAAGAGACTGTTCCAACTTAAACAATGCTTCCCACAAAGTTTCCATTGTAAACACCTGAGGTCTCACCAACACCAACACCAACCAGGCGCTGGTACCAGGATCCCTCCGGGCAGAATCCAGAAACTGCAGGCCTGAAGAAGGCAAGGAAACGACTACCCCCATGATGTGGCAGAGCTTGACCACTCCTCGATAGCCCCAAACCTTCTAGGTACACCAGCAAAGAACCTCACCACTCGGTCAACACTGCTGGGGCAGGGCGGCTGCAACATCAAAGGGGAAAAGCCGCCAGATTCCTTCCGTAGTAATTCCGCAGTTGCAGGTTCGATAGCCTTCTGAACTGGCTGCACCAGAAGGGGCTTGGCACTTCGGGCTCAAGGACACATTGGGATCAAGAGTCTTCTTCCACCCTTCCCCGGAGCTCTCTCTCCGCCAGCGGGCCTCGCAAACGAATCCATGGGCCTGCTGATCTCCAACTCCACCGCTGACAGCTTCACCTTCAGTTTGCGGGCAGAAGGCGACATCAGGGGAAAAAAAAAATCAAAGGCGAGAAAGATCAGCAAATGGGAGGCGCTCCACGGAGTTAAGTCAGAGAGCGTCTGCCGACGCCACCGCCATCTTCTTCCCTACACTACTCCCTCTATTTAGAAACCATTTGGAGGATGTTTTGGCTTTGTCCAATGCAGCTGATCTTTATAAATTGGTATTATATTTCTAGAAATATGAGGGAAGACCAGGCAGAGGCTTCTATGGATAAGAGTAGATCTCTTTCTGATGCTCTAACTGCCTTTTGAGGCTTCCTGAGAAAACATGGCCGCACCCGCTTCCTTACTGGTCACATTGTTATCATATTTGGTCAAAGCTTTCATATTTAGGAATTACTTTCAGGAAAAAGATTCTTTGTCTTGTGGTGCTTGGGTAAAAGGTTTCCCTGATGCCTCTAAGGCTACTCTGCTCTTTTTTTTTTTTTTTTTTCCAAATAAAGCCTATTTTGTCCCTATGAGCTTTTTACTTAAAGTCCCCTTGCAAATGTTTAATTTCTTTCCAAGGACAAAATTGTATTTTTTATGATTCTTTACAGTTAGAACAAGTTTAGATAGGAAGGACCAGGATTAATTACGTTATCGACTTTATTTTATTTTACTTTGCTCTTTGGAATGGAGTGTATCATTAAGCAGATACTAATTTGTTACAGTGTGCTAGGTTTCTTGTGAATTTATATTTCCTTCTTGCTCCATAGATGTAGGCCAGAGTGCAGATTGATTTGGTATTATTAGTATTGTCTTTTTTTCCTTATTGCAATTTATTATGTCTGTCCTCTGGTGAAAGTAATTTCAAAAATGTGTTGAAAAAAAAAATCAAAATATGCCCATGCTGGAAATAATGTTTGGTAGCGGTGATTCAGATGACTTGAAGCAAATCACCATAAGCCCAAAGATACAATACAGCAGACTAACAGACTAAAACGTAAAGTTCACTAAAGTTCTGAAAAAAAAATCAAATATGAAATTGCAGAACTATTATTAGCAGTCTGTAACATATCATCAAAATCAGCTTCAGTACCTGTGGGTTGGAGGGTAGCCAAGCTCCATGATGATCCGGGAAACCACAGGCCAATGAGCCTGACATTGGTGTTGGGAAAAATGATTGAGGCTGGTTTGAAAAACAAACCTAGTGGCCATATAGATAGACATGGACTAATGGGACAAAGTCAAAATAGACTTAGCAAAGAGATGTCTTGCCTTACCAATTTGCTAGATTTCTTTGAAGGTGTTGTTAAACTTGTGGATAAGGGTGAGCTGATTGGTATAGTGTATCTGGATTTTCAGAAGACATTTGGCAATGTCTGCCATGACGTACACCTTAGGAAATTAAAAGTCATGTGATAGGAGACAATGTGCTATTGTGGATTGGGTAAGAAAAAGAAAGGTTGCAGAGCATAGGACTAAACAGTCAGTTTTCCCAATGGAGGAAGATAAACAACTGGGTATCCCAAGGATCTGTATTGGGATCTGGGTAAAGGAGCAATGAATGGGGTGATTAAATTTGCAGATGACAAAAATGATTCGTACTTGTTAGATTACAAGTAGAATGTGAGGAGTTGCAGGAGGACTTAGTGAGACTGGTGGTTTGGGCGTCTAAATAGCAGCCAAAATTGTGTGGATAAATGCAAATTATGCAAATTGGAAAAAGCAATCATAATTATAGGTACAGAATGCTGGGTTTTGTATTAGGAGTCACCATAAGAACATAAGAAATGCCATACTGGGTCAGACCGAGGTCCATCAAGCCCAGTATCCTGTTTCCAACAGTGGCCAATCTAGGTCATACGTACCTAGCAGTTTCCCCAAAAGACACAGGTTCTGCAGTGCTTGTACTAGGTCAAGCATTGATATCCTGGGTCCCTTTTTAATAGTGGTTTATGGACCTTTCCTCCAGGAACTTGTCCAAACCTTTTTTAAACCCAGCTACACTAACAGCCTTTACTACATCCTCCGGTAACAAATTCCAGAGTTTGATTACACGTTGAGTGAAGAAATATTTTCTCTTATTTGTCTTAAATAGTTTACCCCGTAGCTTCATTACATGTCCCCTAGTCCTTCTATATTCTGATAGCGTAAACAATTGATCCACGTTTATCCGTTCCACTCCATTCATTAATTTATAGACCTCTATCATATCTCCCCTCAGCCGTCTCTTTTCCAGGTTAAAAAGCCCTAACCTTTTTAGCCTCTCTTCATAGGAGTAGCCTTCCATCCCCTTCACCAATTTGGTGGCTCTTCTCTGTACTTTTTCTAATAACTCTATGTCCTTTTTAAGATACGGTGACCAGAATTGCACACAATATTCAAGGTGCGGTCGTACCATGGAGCGATACAGAGGCATTATAATATCCTTTGTTTTATTCTCCATCCCTTTCTTTATGATACCTAGCATTCTATTTGCTTTCTTGGCCGCCGCTGCACACTGGGCGGAGGGTTTTAACATGTTATCCACGATGACTCCTAAATCTTTTTCCTGGGTGGTGGTTTCTAATGTGGAGCCTTGCATCGTGTAACTATAGTGTGGGTTGTTCTTTCCTAGGTGCATAACTTTGCACTTGTGCACATTAAATTTCATCTGCCATTTGGATGCCCAGTCTTCCAATTTATCCAGATCTTCCTGCAGTTTTCCACAATCCTCTTGGGTTTTAACAACTTTAAACAGTTTTGTGTCATCTGCAAATTTGATAACCTCACTAGTTATTCCCTTTTCCAGGTCATTTATGAATATGTCAAAAAGTAGCGGACCCAGTACAGATCCCTGGGGTACTCCACTATTCACCTTTTTCCATTGGGAATATTGGCCATTTAGCCCTACCCTCTGCTTTCTATCTTTTAACCAGTTCCCGATCCACAATAGTACACTGCCTCCTATCCCATGACATTTTAGCTTTGCCAAAAGTCTCTGATGGGGGACCTTGTCAAAAGCTTTCTGAAAGTCCAGATACACTATATCAACTGACTCACCTTTGTCTACCTGTTTATGCACACCTTCAAAAAAACAGATCAGATTAGTAAGACAAGATCTTCCTTGTCTAAAGCCATGTTGGCTGTCTCCCATTAGGCCATGACTATCTACATGCTGTGTAATTTTGTTCTTTATGATGGTTTCTACCATTTTCCCTGGTACTGACGTCAGGCTCACCGGTCTGTAATTTCCCGGGTCACCCCTGGAACCCTTTTTAAAAATTGGTGTTACGTTGGCGACCCTCCAATCTTCAGGTATTACAGATGATTTTAATGAAAGTTCACAGATTACCAATAGCAGGTCTGCAATCTCATATTTCAGTTCTTTCAACACTCTGGGATGTATACCATCCGGTCCAGGTGATTTGCTACTATTCAGTTTATCAAATAGTTGTAATATATATCTTCCCGGTGTAGCGATATTTCTCTCAATTCCTCTGCAGTATCACCTTTAAATACCACTTCAGTCTTGGGTAACATCCCTACATCTTCCTCAGTAAAGACCGAAGCAAAGAATTCATTCAGTCTCTCTGCTATAGCCTTGTCTCCTCTTACTGCCCCTTTTACCCCTCTATCATCTAACGGTCCAATTGACTCTCTCACAGGCCTTTTGCTACGAATGTACTTGAAAAAGTCTTTATTTCGTGTTTTTGCTTCCGTAGCAAGTTTCTTCTCAAATTCCCGCTTTGCCTGCCTTATCAATGCTTTGCATTTAACTTGCCAGTGCTTGTGCTGTTTCCAGTTTTCATCATTTGGCTCTTTTTTCCATTTCCTGAAGGTTGCTCTTTTGGCAGCAACAGCCTCTCTGACCTCACCTTTAAACCATGCTGGCAGTTTTTTGGACTTTCTTCCACTTTTCTTAATGCGTGGAATACAGCTGGTCTGGGCTTCGAGGATAGTATTTTTAAATAACACCCAAGCTTGCTGTAAGTCTTTAACCTTTGGAACCGCTCCTTTTAGTTTTTTCCGAACTATATTCCTCATTCTATCATAGTCTCCCTTTTGAAAGTTAAAAGGTAGTACTGTGGATTCCTTTACTATCTGGCCTCCACTGATTAAATCAAACATGATCATACTATGATCACTATTGCCAAGTGGTCCCAACACCCTTATTTCTTGCACCAGATCTGGCGTTCCACTAAGGACTAGGTCCAGTATGGCTTCCCCTCTGGTTGGTTCATGAATCAGCTGCTCCAAGAAGCAGTCATTTATTTCATCTAGAAACTTTATCTCGTTAGCTTGTCCTGCTGTGACACTGTCCCAGTCGATACCGGGGTAATTGAAATCACCCATTATTACTACTCTGTTGTGGCTTTTGTTAGCTTCCTTGATTTCTTTGAGCATTTCATCATCCATTTGTTCATTCTGGCCAGGCGGTCAATAGTATACTCCCACTGCCATCACCTTCCCCTTCATAAATGGAATTTCAATCCATAGAGATTCTACAGCAAATTTTGTTCCCTGCAAAACTTTAATCCTTTCTGACTCAATGCCCTCTCTAACATAGAGCGCAACCCCTCCACCAATTTGTTCAGCTCTATCATTACGATATAGTTTGTATCCAGGTATCACAGTGTCCCACTGGTTATCCTCCTTCCACCATGTCTCTGAGAGTGCAATCATATCTAACCTCTCATTTAGTGCTATATATTCTAATTCTCCCATCTTATTGTTTAGACTTCTAGCATTGGCATACAAGCATTTTAGAGACTGTATTTTATTAATATTAATCTGGCTATTGGTAGGCATGGGTAACTGGGAATCTTTATGCTCTGTCTGCTCCTTACTCAAGGGCATTTGGGCTACTATACTCCCTTTTGGAACCTCACTGCTTTTGGTAGTATCCTTCAAGGATACCTTTGTCCGAACCATGCGCTCTTGGGTGACTGTCGGCTTCCCCCTATTTTCTAGTTTAAAAGCTTCTCTATCTCTTTTTTAAAGGTTAATGCCAGCAGTCTGGTCCCATCCTGATTAAGGTGAAGCCCATCCCTTCAGAAGAGCCCCCCCTTTCCCCAGAATGTTCCCCAGTTCCTAACAAATCCAAAACCCTCATCCTTGCACCATTGTCTCATCCACGCATTGAGACTCCGGAGCTCTGCCTGTCTTTTGGGTCCTGCACGTGGAACAGGAAGCATTTCGGAGAACGCTATCCTGGAAGTTCTGGATTTCAACTTCCTACCTAAAAGCTTAAATTTAGCCTCCAGAACTTCCCTACCACATTTTCCTATGTCATTGGTACCAACATGTACCAAGACAGCAGACTCCCCCCCAGCACTATCTATGATCCTATCTAGGCGGTGCGTGAGATCTGCTACCTTCGCACCAGGCAGGCATGTTACCAGGCGATCCTCACGTCCACCAGCCACCCAGCTATCTACATTCCTAATGATTGAATCACCAACTATAACAGCTGTCCTGACCCTCCCCTCATGGGGACATGGCCCTGAAGAAACGTCCTCAGTGCGAGAGGGTTTTACATCACCTGGAGGACAGGTCCTAGTTACAGGATCACTTCCTGCCACACCAGGGTGATGCTCTCCTGTCACGTGACCTCTCTCCTCCATGGCAACAGGGATGCTGCCAGACTGGAGGTGGGATTTCAGGACTATATCCCTGTAGGTCTCGTCCATGTACTTCTCTGTCTTTCTTATGTCTTCCAGGTCTGCTACTCTAGCCTCTAGAGAACGGACTCGTTCCCTGAGAGCAAAGAGCTCCCTGCACTTAGTGCATATGTAGGACCTCTCACCAACTGGGAGAAAATCATACATGTGACACTCAATGCAAAAGACCGGAGAACCCCCATCTCGTTGCTGGACCTCTGTCTGCATCTTAGTTTAAAGCTTGTGTTTAGGTCTTTTAAATTCGGTATATAATAAGGATTGGTGTAGATGCTTATACTAATAAAAGTGTATCTAATACCCCTAATACACCCTGTGTACCTGAAGCTTAATTAATCTCAGGTCCTCTGTGTATGACTGATTTGGATTAAGAGCTGCACCTGAGAGCAGCCCCTTTCCTCTAAGATGTGCAAGTACCTATAAAACTACAATTACCCCAGGGGTGGGTGGGTGCTGGGGAGGGAGGGAGGGAAAAGGGATCATTATGAACAGTACGTTGAGATACTCAGCTCAGTATGTGGTGATTGTCAAAAAGGCAAATAGAATATTTATTTATTTATTTTATTTAGAAGCTTTTTATACCACGCTCTTTAATATCAGTGTGGTTTACAATTAACAATTCTTGCACGAGATCAATGAGAACTGCCTAGTGCTTACATTGAACAGGATAAGTAACTTGGAGCTGAAACTGGGAGAACTATTTACACATTCTACCATCAAGGCTGTGGCTGAGTAACTATTTACAGGTTAGAAGTTCGGCCCAAACTGAATGATTAAGACTGAGAATATTAGGAGTTATTTGGAAGGGAATGAAAAATAAAATGGCGATTATCATAATACCTCTGTGTAGACCTATGGTGCGACTCTACCTTGAGTCCTGTATGCTGTTCTGGTCATCCAATCTCAAAAAATATATAATACATTGAAGGGTAACCAAAATTATAAAGAGGATGGAATACGAGTAGCCCCCTTATAAAGAAGTATTAAACAGGTAAGGACCCTTCTGAAGAAACAGAGAGGGGATATGATAGAGGACTATAAAATCATGAATGGGGTAAAACAAGTAAACAGAAAATGGTTGTTTTTTCTTTCAAATGATTCTAAGACTAGGAGACACTCCATGAGACTAAATGGTAGCACATTTACAGCAAATTCCAGAGCTTACTTCTCTCAACGAGCAATTACGCTGTGGAATTTATTGGTGAAGGATGTGATCAAGGCAGCACAGTTGGGTTTAAAAAGGATTTAAATGAGTTCTTGGAGGAAGAGTCCATAGAAGTTGGGACTGAGCAATAGGGTTGTTGCTCTTTGCTATCTGCAGGTATTTGTGACCTGAACTGGCCACTATTAGAGAGAGGATGCTGGGCTCAAGGGTTATTTGGTCTGACCTAGTATACGAGGGGTTGCTGATAAGTCTTTGGCTTTCAAAAGTTCCCTTACTTTGTAACTAAAAATAACTATATCGTGCTTGTGAGGTGCTCTGACCTGTACCTGGTCACAGACCTTGAAGGGATAAATTCAAATGTCATTGTTTTGAATGTGACTGGCCAAACTTTTGTGATTGTAACTCATACTTTTGTTTTCTGTAGGTCTGAAGCCAGAATGTCACAAAACAATGGAGATTTCACAACCAAAGAATGCCGAACAGTGATGAAATATTTTTTCTTAAAAGGGAATTCAGTCAAACAAATCTACAATGATACGCCAGTTACATTAGGTGATAAGTGTCCTTCCTACTCTACAGTCAAGAACTGGGTTGCTACGTTTAGGACAGAACATTTCAGCACTGAAGATGAAGAACATCCTGGGAGACCAAGTGAGGTGACAATTCCAGAAAACGTGGATGTCATTCATTCCATGTTCCTGGAGGATCAAAGAATATCAGCTAAAAAGATACCAGAGATACTAAAGATATCCTGAGAACCTGTGGGCTACATCATCCATGACATTTTAGACATGAGGAAGCTCTCAGCCAAATGGGTTCCCAAATGCCTCAATGCTGTCCAGAAGCTTGATTGAGTGGTTGCTTCACATGCTATTTTGGACCAATTACATAGGAATGCTGTGGGATTTTTGGATTATCTTATCACTATGGATAAAACTTGGATCCATATGTATGATCCAGAGACCAAAGAACAATCCAAAGAGTGGAGACACAGTGGTTCCCCATGTCCTCAGAAGTTCAAGACGTGGGGAAGCAAGATGATGACGTTTGTCTTCTGGGACAAGGATGGAATTTTGCTTTTGATTACATGGAAAAAGGTGCAAGCTACTACATTTCACTTCTGGACAAATTGAAGCAGGAACTGGTCTCCCAATGTCACGGCAAGTTTTCAAAAGGCATCTTGTTTCTGCAGGACAATGCCTCTCCTCACATTGCAGCCATCACACAGCAGAAATTGGTTGGTCTACTCTTTGAAGTGCTGAAACACTCGGCACACTCACCTGACCTGGTCCCTTCTGACTATTACCTGTTCCCTAACCTCAAAAAACACTTGAAGGGAAGAAAGTTTTCAAGCGTTGAGGAGGCCGCATCAGCTGATGATGGGTGTTTTGCAGAGCAACCACCCGAGTTTTGTTTGGAGGGCTTGAAGAAGTTGGAGCAATGAAGTAATAAGTGTGTGGAGCCCAGGGGGGGATATGTTGAGTAAATAAATATTTTCAAACCAGCAGGGTTTTTTTTCAAAGCCAAAGACTAGTATATCTTATGGTCAACTTAAACAGTTCATCTGCAGTACTCTTGAAAAGTTGTATGTTAAAGATCAAGATTCCTTTTTTGTTTGATCTGAAACAAATTGGTCATAGAATTTCTCATAGAATTTTTTGAAAATTACACTGATTCTCTTGTGGTCATTTGTTTCTTCTCTACTTTCACTTTTAATGCCAGTTATAAAGTTAGACCACCTAGAACATTGTACCATTCTTGCCAAAAGTCTTCCCAGCTTGTTTCCAAATTTAGATAACCTATAATTTTGATATTGATTTGAAGCTAAGGCTTTTCTGAAGTAAAGCACTTAGGACATTCTAACTTCCAAGGCTTGTGCTATTTTAGTCTGGCATGCAGTTTAGAAGTTTGGCTAGTTGCACCATCTTAAACAGATACAAAATGTCCTCCCTCTGTTCTTTACTTTTTTTGGCCGCAAAGGAGATTGTGCCCTCTAAGTACCACTTCAGCTGTTTCCTAGCAGAGAATTGGGCCAATCTCCCAAATGCAATTATTAACCCCAAGATTCTTTCCAGCAATTTAGTAAACAACAAAATTCATCATCATTATATAAATATGGTCTTAGGTGCCAGTGAAATGGCCTAGGGACTGGAAAGAATCCAAGCATATCTATAGAAGAGCATGGTTGAAAATCAGCAACACCTCTATTTAAGAAAGCGGCGCCGTTAAACAGACTAATGGATATTAATCACATAATCCACAAAAGAATAATGCTTGTGAGGGATGGGGAGATCCATCTTGGAAAGTGTGTAATTGGGAGAAAGAGGGCTCCTCTTCCAATAATAAAGAGCAATTCATGGCCGCCTCCTCTTGCTTCTCCATCTTGGTGGGTCTTCCCTCAAAATTGTCCCCTTAAAGAAATGTGGAGGCACATTTCATTCTATGTGTCCTGGTCTATGTATCCAGTTAGACCCGATTCTGATCCCGCAGGGCACGTCTAGCCCGCGCAGGATCAGAATCACATCTAGGCCTGTAGGTGCAGGCCGGGACCCAATTCCCATTGGCCTGCACGTACAGGGCCCTGCCCGGCTTTCACCTTTCCCTGCGTCCCGACCCCCAATCTGGCCTCTCATGGCCAGGGTTGGGCTGCAGGGAATCTCCTGCATCCCCTCACCTTTTTACTTCAAGCTGGGCCTCCCATCCTTCGACATCTAGGGGGACTTATTCCACCTCTGAGGTGGAATAAGTCCACTGTCCAGTTTGCCAGCCCCGGACGTACAGGGTTGAATTCAGAATCAGCTTTGTATGTCCAGGGCCACAGACCACCCACTGCCCATCTTAACTCCACTTCCACACCACCCCCTCTCACCCCCATCTAAGTCTCCCCATACAAACTCCTTGTTCATATGGGGAGGCTTAGTCAAGACAGCAAGGGAGACGAATAGCAGAGATGGATGTTCCAATGGGACGTCCATCCCTGCTATTCATGGGACAGAATAGATCCCATGGTCCCTATGAGTGGAGAAGTAGCTTAATAGTTAGAGCAGTGGCTGAAAACCAGGGTTCAAATCCCAGAAGAGGTCTTGTGTGCAATCAGGGGTTTACACGTGAAAAATCCTTAACAAGATTTCCCCCTACGTGCATAATTTTACCAAAATAAAATCTGGGCACTTTTTAAAATAAACATAAAACATTGCTTTTTGCGTGGAAATCTGGCTTTGAAAATGATCCCCTGAGTCATGGTTATTTGCGATGGAAACTTCTGTGGGAAGGCAGTGTATTTATAGCGACTTGTGCAGTCTTGATGCTGTCCTTAAACGTTATATAACTGTAGGGAAACCCAACTGATTTGTGTTGCAAGATTTCTGCAGCCGTCGCAGTTTCAAGTAATGTTAGGCCGATGAAACAAGGTCATTTTGGGGGTCTCTAAGACCATACCTAATTGTAGGAGGTTCCAACATCCCAGTGTTTGAGTGAAGATGCCTCGGTCCGAGCTGTCAGGTTCACATGAAGTTCTGAGTGCTCTGTAGTTTCTGGTGGTGTTCTGACACCATTCTACAAACCCAGGCATTGGACAGCTAGTTCAGTATTCGCTGCTAGTTGGAAAGCTAGTTCAGTATACGCTGCTAGTTGGAAAGCTAGTTCAGTATATGCTGCTAGTTGGAAAGCTAGTTCAGTATACGCTGCTGGACCGATACTGTGGTTCAGAAGTGTGATCCCGGCTTGGCTTCTGACAAGCCCAGCAAAGCACTCCCTCCTTATTTACCGAAAGTCATAATGGTGGAAGCAGCTACTTTAAATACCGACAGCCTCTCAAAAGTTAAGAATTAAGAAACAAAAGAGAAATCTTGTTGTTGTGACCTGCCAGTTCAATAATCTGACAGAACTGGTGACTAGTGCCTGCTGCTTATGGCAAACAAATTACTTACAAATTAATCGGGCGCATTTCACAGTGAACCCACCAGCATAATTACACAGGACACGGATACAAATGCTTCTTACTTAGTGAGGTCCATCCACTGAAACCATTGCAAAAATACCCACTGAAAGTACTGGTAAGGAAAAGGTTTTACCCACAAACTTCTAAGTCTAACTAGTTACGTAGAACTTTTCTTTTTTTTTAAAAACCTTTTTTTTTGTAAAGTACTTAAATGAATGATTTGCCTACAAGTCCATACAAGAATAGCACTTTTTGTTAGAAAAAATAGGCCAGTCTTACTACCCCAGCTCCTCCTACGTAAAATCCCCCTCCAACTGTCAGCGTCCTACTGCAGTCCACCCACATTGCAAATCACAGCACAATGCTTTCCATAAAAGACTGCAAAAGCCCCTGATGCTGAACAACAGCTCCTGCTGCCTTCGCCGAACCCAGCTCTGTAATTAGTTGGTACATAGAAGAAGCCTGGCTATGCATGCAGGAATCTCCCAGTGCAAAGACACAAAAGAATTAAAACGACACATGCCAGGAAGGTGACTAACATTTCTATTCAGCACACAGAGAATGTGCGGCTCAAATCTTTAGTCAATCAGTGAAACTTTGTTTAAACATTATGCACTAATTTTTAAATATTTTTAAAAAAGGGAGGGGGGGAGGTGTTAGGAGTTTTTGGCTATTTTTTTTTTCTTGAGTTCTGTTCCTTGGAGGTTTCTTAGCCAGGGTTCAGGTGAATAATAGGATTTTCGCCGCTTCTTGAGTTATTGTATTTGATGGTAATTTTATGCCAGTTAAGGGGTATTTTTTATAAAATGTCACCTGTGTGTGATGGGCAAAAAGGTGACAATTTTAGAAATTAAAGACACATGAAGCGGCATTTTAAAAAGGACGTCCAAGTGCAAACCAGGACGTCCATTGCAAACCGTCCGAGAAAACCCCGGGGACATTTACATTTTGGCTTGTTTATAGAAACATGGACATCCCCAAAAGGATGGCCGTAGAAATGGCCTCTTGGACATCCCAGCCAGCATTTTCCAAAAAGGGGTTGTCGGTGTTCAGTGACATTGCAGATACTCAGATGTGTGGTGGCGGGTTAGTAATCTTTTTGTGGTTTGTAGTTACATGTAGGTTTCTTTGCCCAGGAAATACTGATATGCTGATGGCAAGGCATTGTGCTATTCCCCCTGGTACTGTTGTTGACATGAAATGAGCACTTTTTTTGCTCTTTATTCATGGTCAAGAGCAGATATAGGCATAGACGCCTCAACAACCGGGGCCAGACACGTTTGTGCTGTTCTGGAACTGCATTACAACGTGCATCTTCTTTGCTCTGCCAGGGCCCCTCCTCCGGCACACCCCCATTCTACGTGGACGTCCTCACGCTAGGGATGTCCCTATAACCGGTTTCTATAATGGCTCCAGGGATGACCTTGTGCGTACCCGGTTTCAAACTTCCAAAATACAAATAAGGCTTCTAAAATAACACCCAAAGGCACCAACAGAAATTGCAAGTAAAATGAACCCATGTGCATTTATACCCGCTCTGTGTATGTGCACACAATACTGCGGGTCTGCCTGCACCCCAGCCCAACTCTATCCCAAAAGATGCCTACACGAAAGCCACGTACAGAATGCGTGCTCTTGGCATTGTATGGGGTGATTATATAAGACACATTTTATGTGTTTATACGGGCATATATGCCTGAAAATGCCCTCCACATGACACTTAGGGGGTAATTTTCTAAGGAGCTTCCTAGATTTACATGTCAACAGTGCATGTAAAGCCAGCATATTTTAGCCATACAGGCACATAAGTGGCATAGATGACCACATGCGGGTTACGTGCTATTTTATATGTGCGCATATCTGATCATATGTACTTTCATTGTGAGTCATGGGATAGGAGGCAGCGTACTATTCTAGCTCAGGAAATGGTTAAAAGATAGAAAGCAGAGAGTGGGGCTAAATGGCAATTTTCTCAATGGAGAAAGGTGACTTGTGGAATACCCCGGGGATCTGTGCTGGGCCTGCTGCTTTTTAACATATTCAGAAATGGCCTGGAAATGGGAATAATGAGTGAGCTGATCAAATTTGCGAATGACTCAAAATTATTCAAAGTTATTAAAACACAAATTTGTAAGAGGAGCTTGATAAATTGGGAAACTAGGCATTCAAATGGAAGATGAAATTTAATTTGGACAAGTACAAAGTTATGCACTTAGGCCCGATTCTGTCCTGGACGTCCCGGCCCTCTGTGCGCCCGATCGGAACCAGATGCACAGAGGTAGACGGGATTCTGAGCCCGCGGGGCACGCCTAGCCCTGCGGGATCAGAATTGCATCCAGGCCTGAACGTGCAAGACGGGACCTTGATTCTGGTCAATCTGCTTGTACAGACACCTGCCCAGCTAACTCAATCAAGGTTCCTGAATGGGGCCACGGTGCCATGGCGTCCATTCAGTAGCTGCGATCCCCGGCCGCTGGACAGAAATCTTTTTTTCACGCAGCCCGACCCCTGATCTGGCCTCCCAAGGCCATGGTCGGGCTGCAGGAAATCATCTCTACTCCCTCCTGCCTTTTCTGCGCCCCAGGTCTGCCATCCCCTGCTGACTAGGGGAACTTATTCCACTTCAAAGGTGGAATACGTTCCCCATTCAGCCCGCAGGCCCCGGACGTATAGGGCCAACATTGGAATTGGCCCTGTATGTCCGGTGCCGCTGACCACCCACTGCCTGCCCTAACTCCACCCCTGCAACGCCCCTTTCCCGCCCCATCTAACCTCCCCTTACAACGTATGGGGAAGTTAGTCGGGGTCAGCAGAGGGGCCGAATAGTGGGGATGGATGTCCCAATGTCCAATTTGCGCTTCGGAATGACCCCATTAGGGAAGAGCAACCTAAAGTACAGTTACACGATGCAAAATTCTACATTAGGAACCACCATCATTGTGGATAATATGTTGAAACCCTCTGGCCAGTGTGCAGCCATAGCCAAGAAAGGAAATAGAATGCTAGGAATCATAAAGAAAGGAATGAAGAATAGAACAAAGGATGACATTATAATGCCTCTGTATTGTTCCATGGTGCGATCACACCTTGAATATTGTGTGCAATTCTGGTCGCCGTATCTTAAAAAGGATATAGCAGAATTAGAAAAGGTACAGAAGAGTGCAAAAATGGTAAAGCCTACGAGGAAAGGCTTAAAGGGTTAGGGCTCTTCAACTTGGAAAAGAGATGGCTGAGGAGAGATTTGATAGAGGTCTATAAAATAATGAATGGAGTGGAACAGGTGAATGTAGATCAGTTGTTTACGCCTTCAAAAAAGTAGAAAGACGAATGTTAAAAAATGTAAGGTCGGGGATCCAAGATGGCGATTTCATGAGGTGTGTCAATCGGTGCGGTGTTTTTCCTATGGGCAGAAAACGGAAGTCTAGGGGGGCTAAACAGCCTTCTACAGCCCCTCAGGCTCCGTCGGTATTACCTGCAGTTACTGTGGGTCCTCTGGATTCTTATCTTGTCTCCGCGCCGAGACAGTTGAGTGAAGAAGGGGAGAGTAGCCTGGCTTTGCAACTGCCGGAGGTGGAGTCCTTGTCTGTTGCTTCGGGCGGCGATCTTTCCTCCCCTGGCTCTGTCCGGGCCTCTAAAGTTCCTCGCCAGGATATCGGCGGTGTGGGGAAGTTGGAGGAGGGTGTTGAGTCGTCGGACTCCCCCGTTGAGCAGTGACAGCCCGTGGAGAGTCGGGTGGATGCCGTTCCTTCCCCAGTGCAGCGGCAGAGGCTTGAGGTCATAGGAGAGATGGCAGAAGGTGGTGTTGGTCCTATGCTTGGTCCGACTACATCAACCCCATTGTTGGGCGGATTATCGTCGGGTCGAGGCGGGGAGGCTCCCCCAGCGCCGCTTGTGGAGGCCCCTGAGGTGGTGACTCTGGAAACGATATGGGCGGCCATTATGCAACTTCGGGAAGAAATGTTTCCACGGATATCGAGTTTGGCGTCTCAAGTTACAATAACGACTTGGCTATTCAGGAAAACGTGGTTAAAATAACTAATTTGCAGAGGGCTGTTGTTGAAATACAAGCTTCTTCTGTGGCTCTTGAGAAGGAGGTGGAAGTGCTGAAGAAGAATATATTGCCTATGACTTTTAAATTAGAAGTGTTGGAAAATATGTCTAGAGTAACAAACTTGCGTTTGATTAATTTCCCTCGGTCATCTCTGATATCTGCGAGGGATATGTTTAAAATGTATTTAGTAGAGAGTCTGGGTATCCCCCCTGAATCCCACCCTCCTATAGTTAAAATGTTTTATTTGCCTTTGGGGAAAAAGGTTGTGGGTACGGGGGGGGGGGGGCGAAGGGATTATCTAATGGAGATGTATTAAATGTAACAGCAATGTTGGAATCATCGCAGGAAGAGCAGGTTGTGCCCTCCACTTTATTGATTACATTAGCATTGCTCTCTGATAAGGAATGGCTTATGAAGTTATTCTTCAAGAAACTGAATGTTTTATTTAAGGGGTTGTCTGTTCGTATGTTTCCGGACCTCTCTAGGGAAATCCAGCGGCGGCGACGGGAGTTTCTCCTTCTTCGACCTGGTGTTCAGCAATTGGGAGGGCTCTTTTTCTTAAAGTTTCCGTGTAAGTGCCTGATTAAGTATCAGTCCGAATTCTTTATTTTTTATGAGCCTTCCCAATTGTTGGACTTTATAAATGCCCGGCATCATAGGGTGATGGATATTTCCCCAACTGCCTCTGTTTGAGTAAAATGGTTCCACTGTTTTTTCACACTTCTAGTTTCCTATTGAAATATTGGTATTATATTTTCTTTTTCCTCTTGGTTTCCTCTCTGTGTTGAGGGCTAGAGTGGGTTGGGCATTTTGAATTTTCCCTTTTGTTTGGAGGGACTGATAGGTCTGTCATGTTTTTACCTTGCCCTTCTCAGTTTCTGTTTCAAGAGGTATTCTTGATATGTATTATATAAATTCATAAATAAAAAATTTAAAAAAAAAGTAGAAAGACTAGGGGACACGCAATAAAGCTACAATGTAGCATATTTAATACTAATCTGAGAAAATATTTTTTCACTCAGTGCGTAATTAAACTCTGTAATTCACTACCAGAGGATGTAGAAAAAGCTATTAGTGTAGCTGGATTTAAAAGAGGTTTGAATGAGTTCCTGGAGGAAAAGTCCATAAACCATTATTAGAGAGCACTGGGCAAATCCACTGCTTACTAATGGGACAAGCAGCATGGAACCTGTGTACCTTTTTGGGATACTGGTCTTGATGACTCCTTGGGTCTGACCCAGTATGGCATATCTTATGTTCTTATGTTCATGCACAGGCGTGGAGTTTGTGAGGAGCAATGGACAGGGTGCAAAGTTATGCATGTAAATTATAAAATACTATAATTTCCATGTTTTCAGTAGAGATCTAGATGTGGACATTAATACCAGATGTAGGGCTAGTGAAAGGGATCATACCCTAACTGAATGCGCATTCTCAGCCACTTACGCTCTGTTTTATAAAGTAACGTACATGCATTCTTGATTTTATAAATAGGCGCGGCATACGCACATTTGAAATCTAGATGCGACTTATAAAATGACCCTCTGCAAAGGACATTTTATAAGGGGCGCCTAGTTTTAGTGCTTTTTAAGGCACCTATTTTAGCTCTGTTTTCTAAAAACAAATAGGCACCTCCTTGTCTTTAGAAAACGCTAGCAGAAGGGGCAGAACTCGCACCTCAAATGAAGGCGTGGAAATTTACACCAGACCTAGAGATCTTGTGATTGCCCATGCCTAGGGTTTGATAATGCATGTACGTTATAATATTTGATAATCCAGAGGGGGCGTTTTCAAAGCCATTTATGGGGGTTGCAGACCTGCAAACCTCCTAAATGGGGCTAGGTGGGATATTTAGCCACAGTACCATGATCCTCTGGTGATGCTGCTGGGGGAGGAGGGGTAGAGAAAAGGTGGCGTCCAGGCATAGCTGGCTGGCGGGTTATCCCACAGCGGTGAAAGCTTGGCCCTTTAAAGGCTGTCCTAACTTTTGCCACCATAGTTGATGGGGCAGCGGCTGAATGTCACCAATGCCCGGTTAACTGCGGCCTGGGCATTGAATGTCTGGGTATAAAGCTCCGCAGCAGTGGCTAGCCGCGGTAGGAGTGCTAGCCGCCACTGTGGAAAATTTCCCCCTATGTGCATAATGGTATGCTCTGTCTACATTCTTCCCAAACTCCAATCATGCGCACGCCCCCCAGCAAAGTACACACCGTCATACAATGTGCATACTTTTAAAATGGTCAGTATTTATGAGAGGTCATCAATGAACATAAGAACATAAGATATGCCATACTGGGTCAGACCAAGGTCCATCAAGCCCAGTATCCTGTTTCCAACAGTGGCCAATCTAGGTCATACGTACCTAGCAGTTTCCCCAAACGACACAGGTTCCACAATGCTTGTACTAGGTCAAGCATTGATATCCTGGGTCCCTTCTTAGTAATGGTTTATGGACCTTTCCTCCAGCAACTTGTCCAAACCTTTTTTAAACCCAGCTACACTAACAGCTTTTACTACATCCTCCGGTAACAAATTCCAGAGTTTGATTACACATTGAGTGAAAAAATATTTTCTTTTATTAGTCTTAAATAGTTTACCCTGCAGCTTCATTGCATGTCCCCTAGTCTTTCTATATTCTGATAATGTAAACAATCGATCTACGTTTACCCGTTCCACTCCGTTCATTAATTTATAGACCTCTATCATATCTCCCCTCAGCCGTCTCTTCCAGGTTAAAGAGCACTAACCTTTTTATCCTTTCTTCATAGGAGTATCCTTCCATCCCCTTTACCATTTTGGTGGCTCTTCTCTGAACCTTTTCTAATAACGCTATATCCTTTTTAAGATACGGCAACCAGAATTGCACACAATATTCAAGGTGCGGTCTCACCATGGAACGATATAGAGGCATTATAATATCTTTTGTTTTATTTTCCATTCCTTTCCTTATCATACCTAGCATTCTATTTGCTCTCTTGGCCACGCTGCACACTGGACCGAGGGCTTTAACATGTTATCCACAATGACGCCTAAATATTTTTCCTGGGTGGTTGTTCCTAATGTGGAACCTTGCATCGTGTAACCATAGTTTGGATTGTTCTTCCCTAGGTGCATAACTTTGCACTTGTCCACACTAAATTTCATCTGCCATTTTGATGCCCAGTCTTCCAATTTATCAAGATCCTCTTGCAATTTTCCACAATCCTCTTGGGTTTTAACAACTTTAAATAGTTCTGTGTCATCTGCAAATTTGATAACCTCACTCGTTATTCCACTTTCCAGGTCATTTATGAATATGTCAAAAAGCAGAGGACCCAGCACAGATCCCTGGGGTACACCACTATTAAACTTTCTCCATTGGGAAAATTGGCCATTTAGCCCTACCCTCTGCTTTCTATCTTTTAACCAGTTCCTGATCCACAATAGTACACTGCCTCCTATCCCATGACTCTTTAGTTTTGCCAAAAGTCTCTGATGAGGGACCTTGTCAAAGGCTTTCTGAAAGTCCAGATACACTATATCAACCGACTCACCTTTGTCCACCTGTTTATTCACATCTTTAAAAAAACATAACAGATTAGTAAGACAAGACCTTCCTTGTCTAAAGCCATGTTGGCTGTCTCCCATTAGGCCATGACTATCTACATACTGAGTAATTTTATTCTTTATGATGGTTTCTACCATTTTTCCTGGAACTGACGTCAGGCTCACCGGTCTGTAGTTTCCCAGATCACCCCTGGAACCCTTTTTAAAAATTGGTGTTACATTGGCGATCCTCCAATCTTCAGGTATTAAAGATGATTTTAATGATAGTTCACAGATTACTAATAGCAGGTCTGCAATCTCATATTTCAGTTATTTCAACACCCTTGGATGTATACCATCCGGCCCAGGTGATTTGCTACTCTTTAGCTTATCTAATAGTTGTAATACATCTTCCCGATGTATCGATATTTCCTTCAATTCTTCTGCACCTTTAAATACTACTTCAGTCATGGGTAACATCCCTACATCTTCCTCAGTAAAGACTGAAGCAAAGAATTCGTTCAGTCTCTCCGCTATCTCCTTGTTGCCTCTTAGTGCCCCTTTAACCCCTCTGTCATCTAATGGACCAACTGACTCTCCCACAGGTTTTTTGCTACGAATGTACTTGAAAAAGTCTTTATTTCGCGTTTTTGCTTCCGCAGCAAGCTTCTTCTCAAATTCTCTCTTTGCCTGCCTTATCAATGCCTTGCATTTGACTTGCCAGTGCTTGTGCTGTTTGTGCATGTATGTGGCCACCTATACATGTTAATAACTGAAATGATCCCTTGTTGGACATGGACTTGGACCCTATAGCCTATGCACCGAGTATTTTTCCAAAAATGGCCTATACATATGCATATAGATCAGGGGTTCTCAAGCCAGTTCTTGGGACCCACCTAGCCAGTCAGAATTTCAGGATAACCACACTGAATATGCATAAGAGAAATTGGCATACTCTGTCACTAGTGTATGCAAATCTTTCTCATGCATATCCATGTTGATTTTCTTGAAAACCTGACTGGCTAGGTGGGTCCTGAGGATTGGGTTGAGAAGCCCTGATTCTGCACTATTTTATAATGAAGGTTATATGCATTCACATAAGACTCCACATGGAGACGTTTGTGCTTACAAGACGGGTAGTTCTACACAAGCAAAACAAGTCTCCTAACTAGCTAAAACATTTTGAATATGCCCTTACAGATGTCAGCAAGGCCTTTGACATGGTTATGCAAAAGTAACTTACAAGTAAACTAAGTGCCCTTGGCATGAGTCCTAAAGCAACTGAATGGGCTAGAAACTGTTAAGTGGGGGGGGGGGGGGGGGAGGCATCAAAAGATAGTGGTAAATGGAGTTCACTCTGAGGTTACCAGTGGTGTGCCACAGTTATCAGTTCCTGGTCTTCTTCTTTTCAACATTTTTGTAAGCGATACTGCTGAAGGGCTGTTGGGTAAGGTTTGTCTCTTTGCTGATGATACCAAAATCTGCAATAGGGTAGATGCTCTGGAAGGTGTGGATAACATAAGGAGGGGTCTTGGGGATGGTCTGCAGTTTTTTGAACTTAGGAAAATTCAACAGCTACGTCCATATCTTTCCCAGATCAGTCGGGCACTAGAGATCCATGCTTCATTTTTCCACATTTGGCTTAAAGTAATTCATTATTGGTCTTTATTGGTATGTTGGTTGCAGTTATTACAGAATATGGCTGCTAAACTGATTAAGGGTCTCTGATGAATGGATCAAGTGACTCCGGTCTTGAAAGAGTTGCATTGGTTGCTGATACATTTTCCTATTCGGCATAAGTTACTGAGATGGCCAGCCCAACCAGAATATGTAAGAAAAATTACTCCATACAAACATATATTGAAATGTTTGAAATCTTTGGTGATACCTCACTTAAATTCAAATTTAACATATCATCTTTGCCTAGTTAGTCAGACCCTGGTGGGTGGCTCAGCTACCTTCTCTTGTGAATTGGCAGCTGAATTGCTGGTTCAGTGCCGTGGTGGGCTTTAAAACTCCTGCATGCATACATGCAGTTATGGCCTGCCGGTCCTGCCCCCTCCAACAGGAAGCTACGTATTTCTGTACAGCGCTGCGTGCGTAGCGCTATATAAATGGTAAATAGTAGTAGGGAAGCAGAAGTGTCAGGCCGTGAGCATACATGTGCACTTTAAGACCCAACAAGGCGCTGAAGTGGGAGTTCAGCTGCTGCTTCAGCACAAGGAAGTATCGCCATGCCACCCCCCTCCCCCAGGTGAGAAGATGGATGCCGGGGGAAGGCATGGCGGGCGGAGTGATGCTGCAGTCAGGGGGGCAGGACGGAGGGCCTGCCTATGGCAGCAGAAATCCTTGGGCTACTCCTGGGTACTGATAATAGGTTTTTAGATATAAATACAATTCTGCTCCAAATATCTGTCTTCTAAACTTATTTGGCATTTACAATCTTGGGGGAGGGTGAGGGAATTATTCGTAGTTCCAATTACAAAGATTATGAAGGAGAGTCATCATAGAGAGAGCATTTTCGGTACAAGGTCCATAATATTGGAACTCCCTCCCTATTGAGCTTTGTCATGAATTTGATTTGATGAGGTATAAAAAATCCTTAAAAACGTCTGTTTCATTGTGGGAGGTTAAAGGCTGCAGTTTATTATTTGTGTGGTGTTAGGTTTGGAATTTGATGTATAGTTTTGTTTTATATTTTATGTAGAGAATGGGTTGGGCTAGGAGGTTGGTTGCTGGGTGTAGTGGAAGGTTTTATGTGTTCTGTATTTTATATTATGTTTTATATGTTTGTTTTCATTTTAGTTGATTGTGAATGGCAGTATATAAGCAAAAATAAATAAAGAAACAAGCATTGCTTGAGGAATGGTCTAAAAAATGCAGGACAAACAGGAGCGAAGTGGAGTAAGACAGTCTTTATTGAAAAATCCCCGACACAACTGTGTTTTGGCAACCATGACTTCTTCAGGAGGGTAAACCTCAAAACAAGATAAAATAGTCAAATACATTGCATATTAAAAACATCCAACATTAAAATCAAACCTAAAATGAACCTTAAGAAATAAGCTTCATAGAAAAAATAAACATAAAACACAAAAATAAAAATATCATGACTATAAAATATTGAGTAATGAATAAATAATAGAGAAAAAGTGTTTGATGGACCAAAATATGTTAAATGTTACAAAGCATATACACAAGTATAACAGGAGAACAGAGAGCTATCATGAATGATAAGTTAAAAATAAACAAAAAATCTTATATGAAATATGGAGAGGACTATAGGAGAACCATACTCAGGGCTTGTCTAAAGTAAATACTCCTAGAAGACAGTATTTGGGAGGAAAGAAGAGAAGGAGGAAACAAATAAACACTAACCCTACTATGTGTAGTGATGAAATGATAAAGGCTGGAAACCAACATTATCTGTGGGAAAACAAAACATTGTGTACGGACCCATATCATCAAACACAAGACTTGTCTTAGAAGAAAAATAGAAGTCAAGCCGCTGGTAGAATATTGGGGTGGAAAACAACATATATTATCAGATCTTGTTTTTAGTGATCAGAGTGGTATGACCCCATTGGAGCGGAGGAGATATTGAGAAAGTTTTGTTACAACTAGAACAAAAAAATATTTTTAATTCGGGTGCCCCATGGTCTTAACCTAGACCATGACTTTTCTGTCTTTTTATGTCCTGGCCCATGGTGTACTTTCATTTTCTACTTTATCAGTCTTTGTTTTATTGAAGTTTTTTACTTTTCCTCTCCCATTTCTCCCCTTTCCCCTTTGCTTCTTCCTCCCCTCCCCTTCTTTTTTTTCTTCCTTCTTCCCCCCTTTTACCCTTCCCCCTTTTTTCCCTTTCTCCTCCCTGCTCCTTTCCCCTGCCCCCTTCTTCCCCCCCCCCAGGGGCGGCCCAAGGGGGGTGCGGGGCCATGTGCGGAGACTCGGTGCGGGGCCTCATTTGCATAAGGGTCCTCATTTGCATAAATATTTGCATAATGTTACCATACACGAACTTTTAGTAAACATGCCTCTTAATGAGTGTATGAATAAAGAAAGACTAAAAGACTTCTACATTACTATAATCCAGTGCCAACCGCCAGACACATTAGGAACTACTACAAACACTGCCCATTTAGAACCCATAGCAAACCCGCCGTATCCTAACAGCACTACCAGGACTCATAAAGCACCATACCCTAACTATCAAAAGGAAACGCTGCAAATATTAAACCAATACATTTCAGAGAACAACAATACATGACCTACTGGGGAAAGAGAACAAGTGGCAATGTCAAATAGGAATTACATAAACAGAATACCTCAGCTCAGTTACACATGAACAGAACATAAACCATCACCAAACAAGGAATCACAATTTAGAAACAGGAAGACAATAATTAAACTGGGAATCCCAAAAGCCAAACTTGGAATGTACAACAACACTGTAGAAATAAAACTATAAATTAATTTGCTCTTGTACTAAACAAAGCGCAGACGTTAATGATGCACATTTCCCAGAGCTGACATATTCCAATTAATAAATTCAAAATAAAGAGATATTTTTCTACCTTTTGTGCATTTTTTTTCAGCTGCAATTGCTCCAGCCACTTTCTTCTGGTTTCTTCGTGTCTTCCGCTAATTCTTCATCGTCTGCTGTCCATTTGTCTTTTCTTCTCTCTTCTAGTTTTTTTCCATTCTCTCTCTACATCTGCTTTAACATACTAATCTTTCTCCTTTTCCTCTTTCCTCATTCCTATTTCATCCACTCAAATTTTACCCCTCCATCCTCAATCCCCACTTACTCTCCCAATATCCGGACAATTGTAGATTTGTCTTCCCTCCCACACAAAATATTTTTTCCCTCTCCATTTCACTCTCCCAGCTCCATCCCATTCTAATCCTCCCCCAACATCAGCTCCATTCTAGTTCCAGTCCCACCCAGCATCCGCTCCCTTCTAGTCCCCGCATCAGCCCATTTGCAGTCCTAGCCCCTCATAAGCCCATTTCCAGTCCTAGCTCCCCCATCTATTTGCAGTCCCATTCAAGTCCCTCCATCAGCTCATTTCCAATCCCAGCCCCCCATGAGCCCATTTCTAGTCCTTTCCTAGCCCCACCATCAGCCCATGTCAAATCCTAGCTCCCCTCCACTCAGCCCATTTCCAATCCAAGCCCCCCATGAGCCTACTTCCAGTTCTAGCCCCTTCATGAGTCCATTTCAATCCAAACCCCCACCACAGCCCATTTCCAATCTTAGCACCCCCCAACAGCCAATTTCCAGTCCTATTCTAGCCCCTCCATCAGCCCATTTCCTGTCCTAGCCCCCCCCTCACCCATTTCCAGTCCTAGCTCCCTCCCCCTCACAACCCATTTCCATTCCAAGCCCCCGTCCCCATCAGCTATTTGCAGTTCAAGCCCTCCTTCCACTCAGCCCATTTCCAGTCCTAGCCTCCTCATAGCCCATTACTAGTCCTAACCCCCCATCAGCCCATTACGTCCTAACCCCCCATCACCCTATTTCCAGTCCTAGCCCCCCATCAGCCTATTTCCAGTCTTAGCCCCCCTCCCATAGCCAATTACCAGTCCTACCCCCCCATCAGCCCATTTCCAGTCTTAGCCCCCCATAGCCCATTACCAGTCCTAACCCCCCCATCACCCTATTTCCAGTCCTAGCCCCCCCATCAGCCTATTTCCAGTCTTAGCCTCCCCCATAGCCAATTACCAGTCCTACACCCCCCATCCGCCCACTTCCAGTCTTAGCCTCCCCCCCCATGGCCCATTACCAGTCCTATCCGCCCCCCATGGCCCATTTTAAGTCTTAAACCTCCCCCCCCATCAGCCCATTACCAGTCCTAACCCCCCCCCCCGGCCCATTACCTGTCCTAACACCCCCCCCATAGCCCATTACCAGTCCTAACCCCCCCCCCCCATCAGCCCAATTCCAGTCTTAGCCCCCCCATAGCCCATTACCAGTCCTAACCCCCCCCTTTAGCCCTTTTACAGTCCTACCCCCCCCCCATGGCCCTTTACCAGTCCTAACCACCCCCCCCCATCAGCCCACTTCCAGTCTTAGCCCCCCCATAGCCCATTACCAGTCCTAACCCCCCCCATCAGCCCATTTCCAGTCCTACCCCCCCCACTTCCAGCCTTAGCCCCCTCCCCATAGTCAATTACCAGTCCTACCCCCCCATCAGCCCATTTCCAGTCTTAGCCCCCCCATCAGCCCATTTCCAGTCCTACCCCCCCACTTCCAGCCTTAGCCCCCCTCCCCATAGCCCATTACCAGTCCTTACCCCCCCCATCAGCCCACTTAGCCCCCCCATCGCCCATTAGCAGTCCTAACACCCCCCCATCAGCCCTTTACCATTCCTTGCCTCCCCCCCCCATGGCCCATTACCAGTCCTAACCCCCCCAGCCCACTTAGCCCCCCCCCCATGGCCCATTACCAGTCCTAGCCTCCACCCCCCATGGCCCATTACCAGTCCTAACCCCCCCCATCAGCCCACTTAGCCCCCCCCCCCATCGCCCATTCCCAGTCCTAACCCCCCCCCCCCCATCAGCCCACTTCCAGTCTTAGCCTCCCCCCCATGGCCCATTACCAGTCCTAACCACCACCCCCCCCCTGGCCCATTACCAGTCCTAACCAGCCCCCCCCGGCCCATTACCAGTCCTCACCACCTCCCCCCCTCAGAACACTTCACGTTTAGCCTCCCCTCCCATTGCCCTTTACCAGTCCTAACCCCCCCATCAGCCCACTTAGCCCCCCCATTGCCCATTACCATTCCTAACCCCCCCCATAAGCCCATTACCAGTCCTAGCCTCCCCCCCCCCATGGCCCATTACCAGTCCTAACCCCCCCCCCAGCCCACTTAGCCCCCCCCAGCCCACTTAGCCCCCCCCATGGCCCATTACCAGTCCTAGCCTCCACCCCCCATGGCCCATTACCAGTCCTAACCCCCCCATCAGCCCACTTAGCCCCCCCCATAGCCCATTACCAGTCCTACCCCCCCCCCCATCAGCCCACTTAGCCCCCCCCCCATATCCCATTACCAGTCCTAACCCCCCCCCCCCATCAGCCCACTTCCAGTCTTAGCCTCCCCCCCATGGCCCATTACCAGTCCTAACCACCACCACCCCCCCCCCCGGGCTTTTACCAGTCATATCCTGCCCCCCCCGGACCTTTACCATTCCTCACCAACCCCCCCCCCATCAGCCCAATTCCAGTTTAGCCTCCCCTCCCATAGCCCATTACCAGTCCTAACCACCCCCCCCCCCCTATCATTCCCAATTACAACAAAAAAAAAACCAAACTGTCTGCTTCTTCCGCGGCAGCATCACGAGTTCTGCCGCGGCAGCATCAAGAGCTCTGCCGCGGGGCCCCCCCTGCCCGGCAGAGCCTCCGTGCATCCTCAGCAGCTTTCTTCATGTCCAAAACGCAGGCTTCTTTCAGAGCCGCGAGAGTTTCTTTTCTCGCGGCTCTCTTAATCCCGCGGGGCTGATGGGAAATCCCATCACCCTCGGCGGGATTAACAGAGCCGCGAGAAAGGAAACTCTCGCGGCTCTGAAAGAAGCCCGCGTTTTGGACATGAAGAAAGCTGCTGAGGATGCACGGAGGCTCTGCCGGGCAGGGGGGGCCCCGCGGCAGAGCTCTTGATGCTGCCGCGGCAGAGCTCTTGCTGCTGCCGCGGCAGAAGCAGCCGGTTTGGTTTTTTTTTTAAAAACTTGGGATGCTGAAGAATGTTTTTTGCGCGGGGCCCCCTGAAACGCGGGGCCCTGTGCAAAAAACATTCTTGCTCAATGGACGGGCCGGCCCTGCCCCCCCCCATGTATCAGTATTTTTTAGACACTTTGAGCCCGATATTCAGCTGGGCAGGCTAAGTGTATGGAGTGTAGGCAGTATGGAGTGGAGGAGTGGAGGAGTGGCCTAGTGGTTGGGGCAAGGTACTTCAGGCTAGAAGGTCAGGGGTTCAAATCCCACTAGAGGACAGCAACCTTGGGCCAGAAGGACTGGGGTTTCTAGTCCCACAGGTGCTCCTGGTGGTCTTGGGCAAGCCACTTAACCCTCCATAGCCCATGTTCCCTGTAAAATAGTTATCTCCAAGTTATATTGCCCTGTTCAATGTAATTTCAGTTTGTTCAATGTAAACCACACTGATGCAGAATAGCACAGTAAATAAATAAAGTGCAGAGCCCTGCCTGCTGACCTTTAACAGCAGATATTCAAAGTCACAGTGATGTCTGAATATCAGGCATCACTGCACATGCCCCAGAACCGCCGAGGCTAACCAGGTAGTGGCAATATTGCATCGCTACTCAGTTAGCATCCGTAACTAAAACTAAGCGAGCCAAAAGCTGGCCTAGTTTTAGCTGTGGATCGTTAACTGGGTAGCGGTGTATATCGGCGCTACCTGGTTATCATCAGTCTCTGCCTCCGCTCTGCTCCGGAACCTCCCCCACAGGCCCCAAAGCTAACCGCAGAACATTGGGGCATCAGTTTTCTTCCTGTCTATCTTTTTCACTGTCCAACGTTCGCATCCACATGATGTTATTGAAAATACCGTGGCTTGAACGAGTCAAATCTTTGTATGGAGAGAGCCATCTCTGTTCTTTAGTATCTCGTCTAGGTCCTTCATAGCCATTCTGCCAAGAGCAATGTGTCATTGGATTTCTTGACTGCTTCTTGTTTCTTGATAGTTGATCCAAGTAGGTTAAAGTTGTAACCGGGTAAGGCGGCATGTCGCCTCTCGCCCCCCCCCCCCCAGGCCCCACCCCAACTTTCCTTTCCCCGACAGATTAATTCAAAACAAAAACATGACAACCATTTGGGACTTAAACTGGTCGCAGCTTTAATAACCTTTTAAACACACATAATACAACATCAACACATTTTAACTCCCCCCCCCCCCCAAGCAGAGCGAGCTCTCACCCGCCGTGTTAGTAGCAAGGTGACGCCGCATCCGCTTCCCCCGGGCACAGGCCCGACATTTTCCACGCCCTCCCTCTTCCGGCTTCGCCATGCTATTAGCAAAAGCCTGAGGGGTTAACCGGGTCGGGGGTACCCCGCCCGCGCCCTCATGCTTGCCACCGGCTCCGGACCCCGGAAACCTCCGGGATCCCGCCACCGGCTCAGGTCAGCCACGACCAGAGCCGCCCCCCAAAGGTAAGCTGCGACCAGCCCTCGCCCCCAACGGAATACCTTCCAAGGCCTCCTGCCAATCGTTAAGCAGTAAATCTAGCCCTATCGGGGACAAGTGCACCCCATCCGGCCTATAGAGGCCAGGGCAGTCCACGTCCACCCAAGGGTGAAAAATTTGACAGCCCCCTTGCTGGCCCACCCACCGGCCAATTTGACGGTTAATTTTGGTCACACCCCGTGACCACCGTCGCTGAGCCCTACAGGACGGCCTTGGAATGATATCCGACCACAGCAATAATACATCCGGAAACATCCCCAAAACCACCCCAAAGTCCTTGATAGCTGCTCGAATCAACTGCCGGCAAGTCCATGAAGCGAGATCGTTGCCACCTAAGTGGAGCAGTAACACATCTGGGGCGCCTCTGGTACGCTGGAGGTGCCGAAGCAAAGGCAGGAGTTGGATCCACCGGAGTCCGCGCTCGCCCAGCCATGTGATCGTCACCGCCTGCTCAGAAAGTCCCAAATTCAGCCCCATTGGGCGCGTCGCTGCTCGCCGACCCGCCCAGAAGACAAAGGAGTGGCCAAGAATCCAGCAGCTTCTATGCCCCACATCTGAAAGACAAAGAATAGCCCCGTTAGTGCCCCCCCCTCACTCCCCTACAAACGCACATAGCTGTGGAAAGCTCCCGACCGCCAACGCCCAATGCGCTGTATCTCCTGATCGGGCAGCCCGGCCACCGCCACACTGGTCGCCGCCCCGATCCGGAAGGAATGAGGGGCGAAGGCACCAGGGTCCTCACCTATCTGTCGTAATGCTAGCCGTAGCACTGCGGTAAATTGGAAACGCGTAAGAACCCGCTCGTCCTGATGGATAAAAAGGCTACCGCCAACCTCCGGACGAATGCGTAAGTACGCTTGCAGTAACGCGACTGGACACGAGGGGGAACTCTGAACCGCTGCCAAGTCCACCCACATACCTTTACCCGCCTGATCCGTCTTAGAACGGGCAAGGCGGATACGAACCCTACTCCCGAGCAAGTGCACGTGATGCACATGCACCTCCCTCCCATTGTGAAGCCGCACCGACTCCGAAACCAGCTCGCCCACCCGAAATGCGCCGAAAAAGGCTAACGAAAAAACGGCCCGAAAGAGCACCCCTTCATAGTAGGAGGACACCACCTGCGGCAAGGCCCCGCATAACCGACGCAGTAAGTCATGAGTAATAGGACGCCGCCAATCCCCGGGCGAGGGACTGGACCGCTCCCAACCCCGCAACAATGTACGCGTTTTAAAAATCCACCTCCCGCCCCCCCCACCCGATAGCCCGTGCGAAAAAGGCGAATCCTGCTAAGTTCCTTCGGACAGTGGTCCGTGACAGGCCCTGTTCCTTAGCCGCCGCCACATACTGACCCAGAAGCAGATCCGACGCTGGCCCGGGACGCCATCCATGGAGTAGCAAGAAGGACACCACACTGCAGTAGCCACGTTGATACGTGACCCATGTCGCCGAGGAGACGGACTTCCGCAACAGCTCGATCATGGCTGGAGGCCAATCCGCCATAAATGCTCCGGGACCGCAGATCCCACGTCGTCCGCATCTGGCGCCAAGGTCTGAAACAGCGCCCACTTGAAACGGGAAAGAGCATCGGCAATCTGGTTATGACTCCCCGGAATATGACGAGCCTTAATCACTAAATTCAACTGCAAGCATGAAAAGACCACCTGCCGCATCAGGTCAGCTACCGGCTGACATCTTGGGGAATAGTTATTGATCACCGACACTACCGCCTCGTTGTCGCACCACCAGCGCACTCTGCGATTGCGGAGTCTATCCGGCCACAACGACAGGACCATCAAAATGGGAAACAACTCGAGGAAGGTAATATTCCTCGTAAGCCCCACCGCTCGCCAGGATTGAGGCCAGCCTTCTGCGCACCATGCGCCCCCAAAATAAATCCCCAAACCGGAACCCCCTGCTGCATCAGTATACAACTGCAGATCCGCAGAAGTCACCTCCGGGTCTCTCAGCACCGTGGTACCATTAAAGTCACGAAGAAAATCGTCCCAAATCCGCAGGTCTGCCCGCAAGCTGCGTGACATCCGAACCCGATGATGCGGCCTAGAGACGCCTGCAGTAGCTGCGGACAACCGGCGCAAGAACACTCTCCCCATCGGGATCACCCGACACGCAAAATTCAGGGACCCCACCAAAGACTGCATCTCCCGCAGCGTTAGCTTACTAGAACCCAGCGCGTTGGCGACCAACACCCGCAGACTCGTAACTTTCTCCTCCAGCAAGCGGGCCACCAACGCCACGGAATCCAACTCCACTCCCAAAAAGGTAAGAGTAGTCGCCGGACCCGCCGTCTTTTCGGATGCTAATGGAACACCCCACACTCGGGCCAACTGGACAAACCCATCCAACAAAGCCTTGCACTGCCCCGTATGCGCCGGCCCCACGAAGAGGAAGTCATATAAGTAATGCACTACCGAGCCGCATCCCACCCAGTCCACGAATGCCCAGTGTAAAAAGGACTAACTGTTCGAAATACGCACAGGAAATCGAACAGCCCATAGGCATGCATTTATCGAAGTAAAATTGCCCTTCGAAGCAAAACCCGAACAAATGGAAAGCAGAAGGGTGCACCGGCAATAAACGGAAAGCGGATTCAATATCCACTTTTGACATCAAGCACCCCGGCCCACAGGCACGTACAAGCTCAACAGCCTCATCAAAGGATGCGTAACGTACGGCACACAAAACCTTAGGAATGTGATCATTAACTGAGGAACCAATAGGAAAAGAAAGATTATGTATCAGGCGATACTTCCCCGGCTCCTTCTTTGGAATGATACCCAACGGAGAAACCACAAACTCTGCAAAAGGTCGCTCTCCGAAAGGACCCGCCACCCTACCTAAGGCCAGCTCAGTTGCCAACTTATCTCGTACCAGCTGCGCGAAACGCCGCACCGAAGGCGAATTCCGCGCCTTGTGTACCCCTACACTGCCCACCACCGGTATGGGAAACCCCTCCTTAAACCCGTATTCCAAAAGACCGCTGACCTGTCGCTTCGGATACTTCCTAAGCCACGGGCCTAACCCATCAATCGCAACCGGGGTGGGGGCCAAACTCCAGATGTCCCCATTACTTGTGGCTGGGGGCTGACACGCCCCCGCCACTCTTCTTGACACACTTGAGGGCTGAGTGACCCCCATTACAGACGGAGCAGGCGTGCCGGAATTTGCAATCCGGAAAGGGGCAGGAAGACTTGTTGAAGCGCCAGCACAAGTCCCCCGCTCCCCCCCCCCTGGAGTTCTCTGCAAAACAGGGGGCACGCCCGATCGAAAGGGCCGATCCGCCCGCGCAGGGGTGGCTACTCCACCTCTTTGCCCACCCATACTTCCCCCGCCAGGTCTGATCGCCATCTGCGTTAGCCAAAGATTAATGTCCTGCGTTCCCCACGACAACAGGCGATTCTCCTCCATCTTATCACGGAATTGCTCATCATAGTTGAGCCAAGCCCAACCGTCATGAGTCTGTGAGGCCTCCAGTATGGAATCCGCGTAAGCCAACAGCATACCGTACTGCTCCGGATGCGAATGACCCCATACACTCGCCAAGCGCAAGAAAGACCGAGTCCAATTAACCACATTCCGAGCCACTCTCTTGACCCTACCCGCCTTCTCGTCCTCCTTACGCTTCCGTCGGCTATCCCCCGACCGTTTTCGACCTTCGAGTAAGCGGAAAATATCTACGTAGCGACGTTTTACAATCTTTTTCCGCAGAGTCTTTGGCATCCCCTCCCATAACTCCGAGAAAAATGCCACCGAAAGCACCGAACCCACCTGTCCCACGCCGACCTCCCTGCCAGTGGCCCGCGGACTCCCGGCCAAGTCGTCTGACACCGAGCCGGACGAAGACTCAGAAGTTGAAGAAGAGGAGGACCCCGAACGCCGCCGCCGGTGACCGGAACACCGCTTGCGCTTGGTCGCTCGCTTCTTACCCCCCTCCCCTGCCCTCCCCCTAGCAGCCAACTCACCTGCCACTGGTGCTGCTACCTCGGAAGACACGCCCAGCTCCGGTGGCATCAACGCTGATGCTTCCGCTCCTCCTCCGCTTCCGACAGACACGGGGCCTCCACTTGTGCTCGCCCTCCCGCCATCCAGCTGTCCAGCAGGAGCCCCCCACGGTTGCCCCAAGTAGTGCCAGCCAGTCGAAACCTGCGGAGAAAAAACAGGGAAAGGCGAAGGAACACCCGCCCCCGGCCAAGGCGGCTGCCACGCCCCTAGCCATTCCGCGCGGGAAGAGCCTTGACCCCCGCCCTGCCAATGCACCCACATGGGGGAATAGGCTGCCCCAGCAGGAGCAGATCCACCCCCCCGGACTCGCAGCATCCATAACCACAGTGCTCGACTGAGGAGCCGCCCCTTCACTCACCCCCGTGGGACCTATAGCCACCCCCAAGCCACCGGGGGCCTCTCCCCGCCCCAAAGCACCTCTAGCCGGGGCTGTTGACCTACCACGCCGGCCCCCAGCTAACCCGCCAGCCGAAACCCCCCTACCCGCCCGCCCCCCCGGCCTGGTGACAGGGCTAGTACCACGGGTCGCCGCCCCGTCGGACGCTGGGCCATGGCTCGGAGCCTTGCCCCTGGTCCCTCTTCCAAGAGGAGCCGAGCGCCCCAACGGAGCAGGCTCTCCCCTCCGAGGACCGGCCGGCTTAGCCTTCCCAGGCCCGTGGCGCTTACTGGAACCCCCCTTCTTTCCTCCACCGGCCATGGCCAAGTAATAGGCCGGAGGCAACCTGGAAACCTATTGCACAAAGGGTTGCTCACTTATTTATTTATGTATTTATTGATTTTTTTTTTTTTTTTTTTATAAGGAGAGAGGGGACTCTCTGCGTATCCAAATTAAAGAATTAGTAATTTATTTATAATGTGTTGTAAGGGGATAGAAGACCACCCCACAGAGCCCAAACAAACTTGCCTGGAGAGCCACGAGCCTCCCGACTCCCCCGCCGCTGGATCGCTGCCCCCCGGAGCTCCAAAGACGGCGCCGCTTCACGTGCTGCCTCACGCTGCTGCCCTAGGCCCTCACAACCAACGATTATCCTGCGCAGCAAGCCCGCACACGTCTGGAGCCTCCAGCCTTGACCCAGCAACTGCCGATGCAGAGCTGGGTCCCCGCGCCACCCACCCCCCCCGCTGCCGGGTCCTAGCCTCCTCATTGGCTCCCGGGCGTTTTAAATGCCGCGGGGAGCCAATGAGGCGCCCGGCCGCGCGGGCACCAATGAGCCGCGCGCCGCCGCAACCGAGGGGGGGGGGCGAACAGCCCGCCACCCCCCCGGTTAGGAGCGGCCACGCAGACGGGGCCCGCGGCCTTGCTGTTCACTATTTCAATTTCTTCACCATCAATGATGAACTTATTGATTTTGCCATTCTGTTTCTCCTTGTTCCATTAGAACTGTTGCTTCTTAATCAATGTAAGGGTTGTGTAAAGAGTAACAAGAGAAAATATTGTTTCACTTAATTTGTAGTCAAACTCTGGAATTTGTTACCAGAGGCTGTTAGTGAAGCTGGGATAATTTCCAGGAGGTAAGGTCCATAAGCCATTATTAAAGAGGACCTGGGAAATCCACTGCTTACCTCGGGATAAGCACTGTGCAACCTAGTATCTTTTTGGGAACCTGCCAGGTACTTTTAACCTGGATTGGCCACTGTTGGAAACAGGATACTGGGCTTCTTGGCATTTCTTATGTTCTTATGTTCTATTTCTGTGCATAAAAAACAGCGGGACCTGGGGATGAATGTATCAGATGATTTCAGGTAGCAAAACAAGTAGAAAAGGTGATGGAAAGAGATGGAAGGATGCTTGGGTGCATAGGGAAAGTAATGGCCAGCAATAAAACGGAGGTGATAGTGCCTTTGTATATGTCTCTAGTGACGTCTCATTTGGAATACTCTGTATAATTCTGGAGATCACACCTTCAAAATGATAAAAACCAGAGGGAGTCAGCACAGAAGATGGTTGCTAAAATGGCCATTGGCTTCATCATAAAGCACATGGAGCAGACTTAAAGATCTAAATATGGATAGGAGAAAGGTGGAAGAAGGTAGATATGAGAGAGACACCAAATACCTTCACTGTAGATATGCCTCTTTCAATTAAAAGGAAGTTCCAGAACACAGGGATCAGAGAATAAGGGGGAAAGGGGATAGATCAGAGACAGGCAAACTATAGCAGCAAGCCAGATCTGACCTGCTGACGCAGAAAGGTTGATCTCCTACCTAGTTACAATAAAAATGGGCTGCAAAGTCCCCTCCTGTGGCTTGTCATTAGGCGTCATTGTGGATAACATGTTAAAACCCTCGGCCCAGTGTGCGGCAGCGGCCAAGAGAGCAAATAGAATGCTAGGTATCATAAGGAAAGGAATGGAAAATAACACAAAAGATATTATAATGCCTCTATATCGTTCCATGGTGAGACCGCACCTTGAATATTGTGGGCAATTCTGGTCACCGTATCTTAAAAAGGATATAGCATTATTAGAAAAGGTTCAGAGAAGAGCCACCAAAATGGTAAATGGGATGGAAGGATACTCCTATGAAGAAGGGCTAAAAAGGTTAGGGCTCTTTAACCTGGAAAAGAGACAGCTGAGGGGAGATATGATAGAAGTCTATAAATTAATGAACGGAGTGGAACGGGTAAACGTAGATCGATTGTTTACGTTATCAGAATATAGAAAGACTAGGGGACATGCAATGAAGCTACAGGGTAAACTATTTAAGACTAATAAAAGAAAATATTTTTTCACGCAACATGTAATCAAACTCTGGAATTTGTTACCGGAGGATGTGGTAAAGGCTGTTAGTGTTGCTGGGTTTAAGAAAGGTTTGGACAAGTTCCTGGAGGAAAGGTCCATAAACCATTATTAAGAAGGGACCCAGGATATCAATGCTTGACCCAGTACAAGCATTGTGGAACCTGTGTCTATTGGGGAAACTGCTAGTTACGTATGACCTAGATTGGCCACTGTTGGAAACAGGATACTGGGCTTGATGGACCTTGGTCTGACCCAGTATGGCATATCTTATGTTCTTATGTAATAACACACAAATATCTGCTTTGCCCCCCATGGACTGGCCCCACTAACCCAATCACAACCTCCAATGCTGCCCTCTGACCAAAGGTTTGTCCATCCCAGGGTTAGTTTCAGGAGTAATCTAAGGAAATATTTCTTTACAGGAAGGGTGATGGATGTGTGGAGCAGCCTTCTAGAGAAGGAGGGGGAGACGAGGACAGTATCTTCTTTCAAGAAAACAAGATGCAAGCACTAGGAGTGTGTGTGGTGTACTCCTCCAGTCACTGAGCACAGGAACATAGGTCTGCTCTTCCACCTTCTGGTCTCCACCCTTGGGTACTCCAACTACAATAAAGGATCCAGGAACACAAGAGAAGGGTCAGGCTTTGTTCATCTGAGAGGACCAAGTTTCCCCCATAGTCTGGAATTCACTAAGTCCCAGTAGCACATTGAGCTAAAAAGTACATATGACTACTGTATATACAAAGCCACTTTAAGGTCCAGAGGTATCTGGAGCCCCACTGTCCTTCTTACAGGTTATATGGCTGAATTCCAGAGTACCTCAGCAAACAGTCCAGTGGGGCCGACCTCTAATTTCAGACCCCTCTTTCTCTGCTTTTAGCACTCTTTCTACAAAGGTTTAAATGCTGGTCTCTGGGATTCTCCAGAAATAAAATCAGTAAAGAAAAATATTGCAGTCATTAGTGGGCTTCCAAGTGGCCCTCCTGACACTAACCTCATGACCTCCACGATTCAGACTGATTGACTATTGTTTCTGAATCAGGGCCACCGCCACCCACTGTCAGGATTCTTCCCAATTGTCTTTAGAAGTGAACTGCCCATAAATAACTTAGGCTACTAGCAAACCAGCAGAGTCTTTTGCTTAAAGGTCCTTCAGAGGTCAGGCAAAATTGTACCTACATCTTCCAATACAGGGTATTTTATCCAAGAGCTCTTGTAAAGGCTACTACTACTACTGAACATTTGTATAGTGTTACATGACATACACAGTGTTACACAGAAACATGTAAAAGACAGTCCCTGCTCATCAGAGCTTACAATCTAGTCAAGACAGTCAACACAATAGCTGGAAACACAAAGGAGAACAGGCAAATCAAGATCCGAAAGTGGCAACGAAGAGGTGAGTTTTCAGCCTGGATTTGAAAAGGGCCAGAAATGAAGCCTGATGTACAGACTCAAGGAGTCTGTTCCAGGCATAAGGAGCAGCAAGGTGAAAGGAGCGAAGTCTGGAGTTAGCCATAGAAGAGAAGAAAGCAAGGCAAAGTAAAGTTTCCCTTTTCTTGATCGTTTAGACAGGCAGCCAATCAGGCAGCTTTTCACAGTCAGAGAGTCTCCCTGGAACTGAGCTCTTGCTCTGCCCCCAGGCTTTTATCCTCTGACTAGTCCCACCTCTTCCAGCCCTAGCCTCCTGAATTGTCTGCAAAACCAAGCCTCCTTTTTCCCTGCTATTAGCAATAGGGAAATCCTGGCCTGGAATCTGCCCTAGTGATGGGATATGCACCCTATCGCAATGGCTAAAAAGGGTTTGGTTTGTGCTAACATAAAATGACATTTTCCCAATGTTTGGCCATTTTTTCATGTTTTTTTCACATATTCATATTTTTGGTGTGCACTTTATGCAGAGTAGAACTGAGAAATGAAAGGAAGACAAGAAATGAATTCTTAAAAGAGACAAAAGAAAACCAAGACGAAGAGGAGGCAGAGGACTGAAGTCAAACTCCAGATGAGTTTTGTAAAGATGTTTTTGCTGTCTGGGCTGGGTAGGGTTAGCTGGTGTTCTACCCTTTTCCGGCCCTGCAGTCACTAGAATAAAAAAATGGGTCTGATATTCAGCAGAGGCAGTCAGCGCTTATCAAGCACCTAGTTACCACTGCTTTAATTCAAATAAGATATTCAGCACCAGAGTTTATCAGGAGTTCCTCGCTGAATATCCAGTTTTGCTGGCTCTCCAGAGAGTTGCAACATTCAACCACTAACCGGATGGCAAAATCTCCATAAAGTTAGGATCACTGCTGACCTGTCCTACTACCTCAATATCGCTGCTAACTGGGTAGCTTCCCACAGACTGCCCTGATTTTAACTAGGCGTCTTTCCTGCAGTCTGTGGGATGCTGAACCTTGAGATCACTGATATATCTCCTCCCTACAGTGTATTGTACTGGAAAGACATGGGGAAGTTGGAGAGTACTGTTGCAGTATATGATGTGGTTTGTAAAATCTCTTTAAAATTGCTTTCCTGTTCTGGGAAGGGCCTATGGTCCAATCTCAAGTTGAGAGGAAAATGCAGAGAAACTCCCTTTTACACACAAAATCCCCCCCCAAAAAATGGGCCCGATATTCAGTGCCGGCAGGCGCTGAACTTGAAACCCGGATATTCAATGTCAGGGCCATATCCAGGCTCCGGTGTTGAATATCTGGGTTGCTATGAAGCGATATTCAGCCGCTGCCTGTTAGCTTGTGCAGGAAAAGTGAGGATGGGGTTTCCTGTGCCTAACTTCCACCACGCATTGCTAATTGCATAGCAGCTGAATATCGCCACTGACGATTAGTGATGGCTGCCACCACGGAACGCTCCAGTATGCCCCGGTGCTATTTGGTTAGCCTAAGGGCATGTAAAGGTGGCACCCATGAATATTCAGCGGCACTAACCGTGTAACCATGTTAGTGCCGCCGAATATCCCACAAAGCAGCATTTACACGGTTTACAGGTCTGCAAACCAAGTAAATGCCTTTGAAAATCCCCTCAATGATTCCCCTCCCCCTTCCCCAGTATATGCATGGGAGGCAGCCGTGGTAGTTAACTGGGCTCAATGTGCTGCATCAGCTCAAAGAAACCTTCATACCAAAGTAAGTCCCTTCTTCCTTAATCTACTTTTCCTAAATGTTACTCAGTGTAACTCAATTACAACAAAGATAACAAAAGCGTGGACCTTCATGTACGAAGAAGCGTTAAGATCTTTTGATGAGAATTCTCTGCTGTTATAATCATTGGTCCAATATAAGGGAAAAAAACGTGCTCATGCGTTTCTTGTGATCACTATTTCTTTAAATATATCGTATAAAAATAGACCTCTTATCTGAGCAGTAATGAGTTTGACATGAAAACACGTTTGAATGACTTCTTCAGGAACTATGTGCAAATCTTGGGTCAAAAGTTCTTCGTAACTTTCTCCTTGATGCTGCACATAATTCCTGAAGCAGAAATGGCTTGAAACATGATTTCACGTCAGACTCATTATAGTGTAGATAAGCAGGAATAGTAGATTAAGAAATAGTAGATTACTAAAGTGCGCTAATTGGTTACTGTGGGATTTTTACCATGAGGCCCCGCATTAACTTTTGAGCATGCACATTAGTGTGCAATTCGGCAGGGACTAAGCAGGTGATTACAGAGCAGCGCGGTTGGTACGGGTATATTTGGTGCACAATAACCACAGATGATGCCATTAGTGTGAGTGCACTTAACACCACCTCAATGGGTAGCTTAAAAGATATCGGTAGCCACTTAGCACAGTGCCACGTGGTTGCAATACGCTCATGGCAAGGGGACAGATGCACCTGCCCCATGAGGTTAGCACGAGCCTCCACACTAGAATTGCAGTCTTGTAATATTAGATCCTTATTGGTATGATCAGCCCAAAGAAATAACATGGCGGCAGCAGGAAGAGATGACAGGAGAGATGAGTGGTCTCTAGAAGCAGACAAGGGGTTCACTGTCCCCACAAACTATATGCGTGTCTTGATTCAGTTTCCTTAGCTACCAAGTCTTGGTTTCCCTTCTCACTTCCAGCACATTTCTGCTGCTGACTCAGCTCAAGGCCAACCTTTGGTGTGTTTGACCTATATGGCTGCATAGGGTATCATAAAGAGGGTATACTGCCATGCTGGTGCCCCCCCCCCCCCCATCATGTAAGCAAATGGAAAGAAGGATTGGGGATAATGGTGCTGGGCAGAAGGGAGGAAAAAGAATACGATTCTTGGTAGGAGAAAGAGAGGGATGCTCTACTGGAATCATCACCGCTACTAGGAATGCTATACTGGAATTGTCACTGCTACTAAGGATGCTCTTCTGGAATCATCACCACTACTAAGGATGCTCTTCTGGAATCATCACCGCTACTAAGGATGCTCTTCTGGAATCATCACCACTACTAGGGATGTTATACTGGAATTGTCACTGCTACTAGGAATGCTCTACTGGAATCATCACCGCTACTAAGGATGCTATACTGGAATTGTCACTGCTACTAGGAATGCTCTACTGGAATCATCACCACTACTAAGGATGCTCTTCTGGAATCATCACCGCTACTAGGGATGCTATACTGGAATTGTCACTGCTACTAGGAATGCTCTTCTGGAATCATCACCGCTACTAGGAATGCTATACTGGAATTGTCACTGCTACTAGGAATGCTCTTCTGGAATCATCACCGCTACTAGGAATGCTATACTGGAATTGTCACTGCTACTAGGAATGCTCTACTGGAATCATCACCGCTACTAAGGATGCTATACTGGAATTGTCACTGCTACTAGGAATGCTCTACTGAAATCATCACCGCTACTAAGAATGCTCTACTGGAATCATCACCACTACTAAGGATGCTCTTCTGGAATCATCACCGCTACTAGGGATGTTATACTGGAATTGTCACTGCTACTAGGAATGCTCTACTGGAATCATCACCACTACTAAGGATGCTCTTCTGGAATCATCACCGCTACTAGGGATGTTATACTGGAATTGTCACTGCTACTAGGGATGCTCTACTGGAATCATCGCTGCTACTAAGGATGCTCTACTGGAATCATCACCGCTACTATGCTGTGACAAAGCTGCCACCAAAGGGATGCCAGTTTCCATTTTTGTAAAGGGCGATGGCGAGCCAAGAGCCAGCACTAACTTTACTTCCCTAGGCTAGACACTTACTCTGTGGCCATCAGTGCAGTATTAGGTGGGCCATCGCATAGTGGGTCGATGAGTGCATGCTTCTGTCTCTAGGGCTGTTGATCTCTGGGGTTTTCATGCTCAGGCTGGAAAGTACCATGCGCAGCTGTGGTCTTGGGGCTGCAGACTGCTGAGTGTCTAAGGTTTGGGAACGTGGGTGGTAGAGTGGCTCTTAGGGACTCTGGATATGGAACGACTGCTGTCCTTCAATCTATGAGTTCCAGAAAACATTCTAGAGGGGATTGGGAAGACAGGAATGGTTCCAGGGAACAGATGTATTGGAGCTCTGGAAAGGGGGAACAAGAAAGTGATCTATCCCTATTAGGAAGGGAGAAAGGCCAGAAGAGGGAGAGTGTGGATGGTATGCTGTAGATAGGTCGGGCTGGATTGGAAGGGACAGAGTATTGTGTAGATGGGCTGTGGAGGAAAGAAGAGTGAGGTAGGAGTAAATTGGTGGGCATGAGCTGGAGCTGGGGAGAAACAGAGACTGGTGGGACGGGCTTTTCAATGATCCCTGAGCTCTTATTCTTATCACTAGAGTCCTCCCTGTGGGTGCACCTGCTATGCTCTATACTCCAATACTGCCTGGCCAGTGGCACCTATGAGCCACCATGCTTTATGTTCCAACATTTGCATTGAATTTTATGAAAACATTAAAGAAATAATACAAATTGAGAAAAGAAATAAAAGGAACAAAGTGCAATAAACAAACCAGTGTGTGAATATACATAAGGAATAAGAACATTATTAACGGCATCAATTAAGTGAAACAGTTATACAGTTAACATGAATTATTTATCTTAATACTATGTGGAGACAATTATGAAAGATAAGAGCACCTAGTAATAATTAAATGAGGGAAGAGAAATACATAGAATAATAATTTTCGTATGCATTAATGGGATAGTCATTATAACAGGAGAGAGGAGACGGGTTCCCACAGTTTCTTAACCTTGGATACCTTGTTAGTCTTTTCAGCTGCTTTAATTTCAAATTTTTGAATTTGTCCTCAGGTATGCCACCAAAAGGTAATATTCAAATTAAACGAATCTTTCCATTTGTGAAGAATCATTTGAATTGATAGAGAAATTAAAATATCATAAAGTTTTCAGGAATTGGGATTGTCAATTGATAAAGACGGAGAAGAGGATTTCAGAATAACATAGCTTGAAGTTATGGGTATATCAAAGTGAAACAACTTTTGAATGTACTTCCAAACTTTTTGCCAAAAATGATTAATCACCTTACATTTGAATAACATATGAAGAAGAGCACCTTCATAGGTATCACAGTGCCAACACTTATTGGTGGCCAATAAGCCAGCTTTATATTTTTTAGTGGGGGTCCAAAGAGCACGATGAAAAATAAAATATAATGACTGAAGAAAACTAGCCGATAATGCGGGACAATTATCATGTAGCCAAAAATGATACCAGTCTATAGCAGCATCTTCAGGTAAATGAAGATCATTCTCACAAACCTTATAAAGAGCAGAAGACCTGGAAGTAGGTTTAGTTAGTACTTTGTAAAAGGATGAGGCAATGTGACCTTTGCTGAAAATGTTAACTAAGAGAACATAAAGAGACAGTGTGGGAACTAGTGTATCAAGTTTAATAGAGCTTTTTTTTAAGAACATGCTTTAATTGAAGCCAAGCAAAAAATTGGTTGGGTTGTAATTTGTATTGGGACATTAAGGTATGAAAGGAGACAAGATTTGAACCATGAAGCAGATGTGCAAGGCACGATATACCTAATGACTGCCATTTCAACCAGGATAAGATTTTGTGATCTATTTTAAATTTGGGATTATGCCATAAGGAAATTTCATGGGAATGACAAATAGAGATATCAAGCTTTTTATCTAATTGAAAAAGAGCAAATTGTGTATCTAACATAACTTTGTTATTTAAAGTAGTGTTATGTAAATCAATAGAGAAAATATATTTTAGGGGGATAGGTGATATTAGATCTAGTTCAACATCATATCACAATGGTAGCAGTTCCTCAGGTGGATCAGATAGAAGCCAGAACGAACCAAAGCAAGCCAGGAAGACTGTATGATATAGTTGGAAATCAGGGAAGGCAAGCCTCCGGCGTATTTGGAATATTTGAAGGTTTTCAAAGCGATTCTAGGTGGTTTTTCACCATAAAAATGTTACCAGTTTGGATTCTATTTTCTAAAATTTTGGGGGGCAAAATCCAGGCAACATCATGAGACTATAATAATTTGTGGCATCATAACCATTTTAATAGATTCTAGTCTACCCCACCATGAAATATAAAGTGGAGTCCATTTCTGAACGTTTGCATCTATAGTACAGAGAATATGTTCCATATTTATGTGTAGAGCCTGTTCAACATCCTTAATTAAAAATATACCTAAATATTTGAGTTGTAAGGGAGACCATTTAAAGGGGAAGTCCTGAGAAATATAAATACTGGGTGGCATTATTTCAGATTTATCCCAATTAATTCTGTAATCAGAAAATATTGAAGAGGCATTAACAGTGTCGATAAGATTAGAAATAGAAATTTGGGGGTTAGTTAAGAGAAGTGAGAGGTCATCAGCATATGCCGCAAGCTTGGTTTCAGTATATCTGGTTTTGATACCAAGTGAGGATGGGAACGTATTGCTATTAACAAGGGTTCAAGGGCTAAATTAAAAAGTAGAGGAAATAAAGAACATCCTTGTCTGGTTCCACGATGAAGCTGGTTCCACGATGAAGCTGTATTGGTTTAGAGATATTATTGTAGACTATACAAATACAATAACAGCAGCTACAGATGCCAGTCTGTCAAAAATGAGCTGCCTGACTGAAGACCGAACACAATTTAGGACAACTATCCAGAGAGTCACTATCAGTCGACCCCGACTTGACGGCACTTAACAACAACAAAATACATTGGGACATAGGATTGTAATATAATAACTTTATCCATCATAGGAAATCATCTCCCAAATGAAACCATTCTATTACTTTATAAAGATAAGACCATTCAATTCATCAAACACCTTTCTGCGTCTAATGATAGGGCAATTGATGGAAATAGTTGTTTACTTGTGACATACTTAAGATCATGAAATAATCTTATATTATCACCAATGTATCTTCCATTTATAAATCCAATTTGAGTTTTGTGAACTAAAGAAGGCAGGACTTTATTAATACGGGTTGCAAGAATTTTAGTTAGAATTTTGTAATCCATGTTTAATAGTGAGATGGGGGCTATAGCTTTGAGGATAATTAGAGTCTCTATCAGGTTTAGGTATAAGAACAATATGAGCTTGAGCAAAGATCTGTTGTTGTTCTGGATTAGTATATATGGAGTCATATAGGTCTAAAAGGAAGAGATTAAGAATATCAGAAATGTTTTATAAAATTCTGCAGTGAATCCATCAGGGCCTGGAGTTTTACCCGATGGACAGGATTTAATAGCTTCAATTATTTCTTATGTGGTAATTCCAGATCCTAATTCATTTTGTGCTGTGTGGTATTGTTTAGGAGAATTCAAGGAACTGAGAAATTGATCACATAGATCATTATCTTTATCAATATCTGAATGAAATAAATTTTCAAAGAAGGTTTGGAAACTATTTTCTATGTCAGATTGGTTTGTATAAATATTGGAATTGGTATCACACAATGAGGTGATAATATGTTTTCTGTGTTTTCCTTTTAGGTATTGAGCCAAGGATCTACCTATTTTATTATCACCGATATAATGTTCAATTTTGTAAACAAAAATGTCCATATTGGCATGTAGACTAGTTAAGGAGTTATATTTATACTTAGCCTGGGTTAATGAATGTAGATTTTGCTGGGTAGGATGTTTAATATGTTTTTTTTAACAATTCTTGAATTTGATGTTTATTTATTTAAAAATTTTTATATATTGCCATTTGTGATGTCAAGGTGGTTTACATTGAACAAACTGAAATTACATTGAACAGGGCATTATAACTTGGAGATAACTATTTTACAGGGAACATGGGCAATGGAGGGTTAAGTGGCTTGCCCAAGACCACAAGGAGCACCTGTGGGACTAGAAACCCCAGTCCTTCCAGCCCAAGGATGCTGTCCTCTAGTGGGATTTGAACCCCCGACCTTCCAGCTTGAGGTAACTTGCCCCAACCACTAGGCCACTCCTCCCTTGTCTAGCTGAGTTAATTCCAGTTTTTCTTTTTTTTCCAAATGGAATAACTCATTATTTAACCTCTAGGTGTTGTTTTATAAGTTTCCCAAAGCAGTGGAGGCTCATATAAATCTGAAGGATTGTTTTTAAAGAAGTCTTGTGTAAAGTTTAATACATTCAATAAAATGAGGATCAGTAAGATGCGTATTACTGAATCTTCATTGTCTCTGTTTGTGAGTTTCCATTTCAAAATCAAGAGTGATTGCTGCATGATCTGAAATAAGTATAGGTAGAATTTGAGAATGGATAATTTTAACATAGTAACATAGTATATGACGGCAGATAAAGACCAGTATGCTCTATCTAGTCTGCTCAGCAAGGCGGCACGAGTAGGTGCACTTACCACTCCGTGCAGGTCACCTTTCCCCATGCCTTTGTTTAGGGGTGTACCCACCGCTCCATGTAGGTCACCCCTATTTATTCAGATATAAGAGATAGTTATGCTTATTTTGATTTTATCCTGTTGCTATAAAGGGATCCACTATGTCTGTCCCATGCCATTTTGAATTCTCTCACTGTGTGATAAGAAAATAGTCAATTCCTGAGTATGTATTGTGTGGGTTAGAGTATAATGCGTAGTCTCTATCTAGAGGATGGAGTAATCTCCATGGGTCAATGAAATCAAAATTGGAGATCATATTATGCAAAGTTTTCCATGAACTGGTTTTGGAAGGTCTACATGTAGAATTTCTGTCTAACGTGTAATATAGAGGTAGGTTAAAGTCACCTACAATGATTTTTTGATAGTCCCAAAATTCAAGAAGAATTTGAGATAGAGTTTGAAAGAAAGTTGAGTCATCTTCATTGGAATCATAAAAATTTAATAGCATTAATTTTGTATTAAGAAGATGGCCAGCAAGTATAAAACATCTTCCTTGAGTATCTGAAAGTTGTCTTTCCAATTGAAAGTCAATAGTGTTGTGGAAGAGGATTGAAACACCTGCTTTTTTATTAAATGCAGATGAAAAAAATGGCAAGTATAAAATTTATCTTTAAATTTAGGGCATTCCGTATGTTGTAAATGAGTTTCTTGTATAAAGGCAATGTCAGATATTTCTTTCTTAAGATAAGTTAAGATTCTTTTGCGTTTGATGAGGTTATTAATCCCATTAACGTTCAGAGATAATAGTTTAAATGATGCCAAAATAAAGAGAATACTAGGTTAATAATTCAAAATAGTCTCCACAATAATAGCAATACACTGGGGTATATTTACAAAGCAGCGGTAGCAGCCTCTGTGCGATATCGGAGCAGCAGCCCCATTGAATTCAATGGGACCGTGGCTCCGATATTGCACGGAGGCTGCTACCGCTGCTTTGTAAACATACCCTATTGTTTCACTATAAGAGAAAAAATGAACTATATAAGTAGGAGAAGGGAACTTACCGTAAAAAAGAGTATAACCTCTATGAGGGAGGTGGAGCTCCATCTATCAGTCAGAGCAGGGAGAGCAAGCAATGAAAAAATTCTGATCATTAAACAATATATAAACAAAATCAGATAGGAAGAGGGGCCTAAAATGATAAAGAAAATTAAGTTAAAGAATGGATATTAATCTAATCACAGCAAAATAAAATTCACGGTCAATTAGAACATATCAAACAAGCAGAAATGCTAACAAAATCAGGCAGAACGTGACATATACATATATATATATATATATATATCTACAGGGTGGCCCAAAAAAAGTGAGAACATCTCATAGCATATAAGTTATTTAAAAATTCAAAAAGACAGATTAAACGATTGACAAATTAAAAAAACAAAGATGGTGACTGGAAATTGTCGAAATAAAGACGTTATATAGCTAAAAAAGGTAAATAAGTAAACTATTTAAGCTTTTAATTTATGAGATGTTCTCACTTTTTTTGGGCCACCCTATACATATACATATATATATATATATGTTGTTGTTGTTAAGTGCCGTCGAGTCGGAGTCGACTCATGGCGAACCTCTGGAAAGCTATCACAATGCTTAGCGGAGTATGCAAAATGCAATGTGTGCCTATGAGTCAGTCCTGCTGCCTGGTGACCCAGAAGCTGCTGGGTGTTTTTGGTAGTGTCACTGGAAGTAGATTGCCAGGCCTTTCTTCTGAGGCAATGGAGGGTTAAGTGACTTGCCCAACACCACAAGGAGTGCTAGTGGGAATTGAACCCTGGTTGCTTGGTTACTAAGCCAGTGTTCTAACCACTAGGCTATTCCTCCACTCCTTAGTGAAGTATAGAAAATGATAAATTAAATGAAGTGTTTGAGTTCAGCATAAAGTAATAAAATTCTGAGAACACCCCCTCCCCAAATGATCAATGAGGTAGCCTCAGGAACGTAGAGTGAATGTAACCAATTATAATAGAGAGTCCTAATGGGCTACAGCAAACAGTGATAGCATAGTGTGTTGATCTGGTGTCATAAACTTGAAGAGTCAAAAAAGAAGCATAGAGTGTAAATACAATGGACAGAACCATATAGCAAGGAGTCCACAAGCGATCATAGCAGACCGCAGCACACAAGGTTCACAAGAGCGAACTAGATCTATGCTTATTTCTGGTTGATGAGGTAAATCATAGAAGCAGTATTGAAATTAATACCGAATAAAGTAGTGCAGAGACAAGGATATAGTCAAAGACAGTCACTTCATCTTGTACTTCTCTACGAAATCCTGAAGCTGGTCTGGATCAGTAGAGATAGTGGTTTTATTTGCATATGTGACAATCATTCTGGCAGGTAAAGTAAGCCAAATTTCACACCTATATCTTTAAGATCTTGTTTCATTTTAAAAAAAGACTTGCGCTTAAGCACACTGTTTTTGGCGAGATCTGGCACAATCAATACTTTCTTACGTTGATAGAGAAGTTGCTTTTTGGCTTTGGCGGTTGCCAGAATTTGTAAGCTCTCTCACTTAACCCTCCATAGCCCATGTTCCCTGTAAAATAGTTATCTCCAAGTTATAATGCCCTGTTTAATGTAATTTCAGTTTGTTCAATGTAAACCGCACTGATGCAGAATAGCGCGGTATATAAGAGAATGTAAATAAATAAATAAATAGTGCAGCAGTTTGATGATTACAGGTCTTAGATATTTGCTATTTGAGAGAGGTCTAGATGGCATTCGATGACCTCTTTCAATTTCCAAAGCAGTTTGGAAAGAAAGTTTCCAGAACGCAAAGGCCGCAGGGCCACGTACCGGCAGGCCGCATCTAACCGGGTGGGCGGCGTGGTGCGTGGCCCCGGCCTTGGGAGAGGCGGGGGAAGAGGGGGCTGATGCGGCGGCGAGCGTCATTTAAATCCATTGGCTCCTGCGGATGTCGGAGGAATGCAGGAGCCAATGGATGAGGGCAGGCAGGCGGGAGGACTGGCCAAAGGGGGATGGGCTGGCAAGGCGCCAGTCCGTCCTAGCAGTTGGAGGAGGACGGGCGTTTTTTGCTCGAGCTACGGGCGCCGGTGTTGTTGTGCGGAGGCGAGTGTGGCAGCGGTCAGTGGAGCGGCGGATGATCTCGTCGGTGATGGCAGCGTGAGCGGAAGAGTGGCAGCCGGAGCGGGAGCGGTGTGCGACAGGACTCCTGGCACGTGCGTCGGTGATGGCAGCGTGAGCGGAAGAGCGGCAGCCGGAGCAGGAGCGGTATGCGGCAGGACTCCCAGCACGTGATCAACGGCTTCAAAGGCAACGGCATAAGCTGGATTTGGTATGGGGGGGGGGAGAATTGGTGTTTAGGGTAAAAGGGGGGGTAATTTTCTGGTGGGGGGGCTGCCCACTGGCACTTCTTGTGATCTTGGGCAAATCACTTTACCTTCTAATGCCTCGCACTATGTTTAGGTCATAAAAAGGCCAGCAGATTTTTTTCCATGAAAAGGGGGGAGAAAAGCAACGGTTTGGTGATTGGGTTCAGGGAGGGGTATTTTTTGGTGGGGGGGATGTCAGCACGGGAGGGACGGGGGGGGGGCTTGGGGGAGTAGGTGGCCCGTTGGTTGGGGCAGCTGTAAAGCAGAGGAGACAGGCTAGAAGAAAAAGGGGGCGTCGGGGCAAGGGAGGGGGTCAAAGGGGCTCGGGGGCAGCTTCTAGGGGTGCGTGGGGGGCACAAGGGTCAAGGGGTGGTGGGACCCTCCGGGTTGTGAGGGAGGCTACTGGTATTTCGGGGCCCGCGCATAGGACATTGGGGTAGCAAAGGGAGGGTAATCGGGCAGGACTGGTTGCCGGGGGGGGGGGGGGGGGCCCATGGGTGGGCGGGCCTCGAGTACCTGGGGGGTTGTATCCCATGGCATGTGAGCATGGGGGGGGTGATGTGCTGGGATCCCCCAGGGGTCGAATGGTTGGGGGGGCATGGCAGTCGCCGTGGGCTTGGGCAGGTTCCCCCTCCTTTTTTCCCTTCTTGTCTTCGCAGGTGCGGCTTGCTGAGGCGCAGATGTCAGAGCCAGCGATCAGTGTGCAGGCAGCAGTGGCACGAGTGGAGCAGCAAGAGGCACTTCAGGAGGATGGCGTCGGCCGGCTTCGGATGGCCGGGTTGAGGTGGTGCAGCTAAGGACTCTGACAGTTGGTGAGTTGAAGGGGGTCAAGATGCCTGTAAGTGTAGGCGGAGATCGCCTCTCTGTCGTCGGCGAGGAGGTTTGCATCGGCTTCTTCAAGCTTGGCGGGCAAGGGAGCGAGCATTAGGCGTGGGGGTGGGGGCGGGGGGCGGTAGTCTTCAGCGAGGGCGTCCTTTTCGGCGGAAGATCCGGATGTGGAGATATATAGATATCGTCCGGCTGTGGGAGGCTAGGAAGTGGTCGGGGGATAGCAAACGAAACTGATGGAGGACGAGAAGGCGGGGAGGGTCTGGAAGGCGTCGTGCAAAGTCATTATTGGTCAAGGGCCTATTTGCAGCTGGCTAGTGTGTGGGTGGGGACGTCATTACCTGGGGCAATATTGGATGTGGCTCGCCTACGCGGACTCGATTGGGAGGTGACGCGGACTCATGATGGCTGGGCAAGGTACCATTAGGTGAGAGGTTCTGGGGCGAGATGGCAGAGAATAGATGGTGGTCTTGGGGAACGCAGGACATTCATCTGGGGTTGACACAGATGTCGGTGAGAGGAGGGGCAAGGGGGGGGGCGGACAAAACGGGGGCACCATTTGACGGCGAGTGCGGGGCGGCCCTTTCAGGGGAAAGGGGCATCCTGGCTAGCGAGATCGGGTGGCGGGGGAGCCGGGGACATTTGTGGGCATTTTTAATATGCCCTCTTGCCCCTTTCCGGACTGTACGTTCTGGCACAGTGGTTCCGCTGGCGGTGGGGGGCATTCGGCACTTAGATGTGTCTCGAACGGGGCAGCGATTGCCCCCACACCTACTCCCTAGCCATAGGGACTTGTTGGACCCGGCCCCGACACCTCTTTGCGTTGCGGCGCTTAGGCCTTGGCGGAGGTGATATAGGAGGATTAGGACTGGGGCAGCTGGAGGGGGTTTTATGTATAGTTTCCCCATACCGGTGGTCGGGGAGGGGGATTCGGGCGGGGCGCGCAACTTGCCATCAGTAAGGCTTTTGGTTCATCTGGGTAGGGTGACTGGCGGGGAGCCGGAGTGGGGTAGGATGGACGGGCCCTTTGCGGGGCGGCCAAGTGCCGGTGGATTCACAGCTTGTCCGTGGCTGCGTCGGCATATGTTCCCGGTAGGACTGGGTACCAAGGAATTTGTGTGCCGTGAGTTATGCGCCATCAACAAGGCGGCGGGGTTAGTATAGGGATGTGAGCCAGGGTGTCTGATGAAAAATGTGGCTATAGAATCCGCTTTTCGCCTGTTGCCGGTTCGCCCTGCTTCTTTCATCTACTGGGTTTTGGCTTTCCAAAGGCGGTATTCTTCAGTGCTGGGGGAGGATCGGAGGCTTTGGGGGGAGTTGGGGTGTTGCAGCTGGAGGGGGTGGCGGGATCCCGGAGGTTTCCGGGGTCAGGAGCCGGAGGCAAGCATTAGGGGGGGTGGGGTACCCCCGACCCGGACAATCCCTCAGGTTTTTGCTAATAGTTTGGCGAAGCCGGAAAAGGGAGGGCGAGGCAAATTAGTAGGGGCCTGTACCCGGCGGAAGCGGAAGCGGTGTCACCTTGCTACTAATATGGCTGGTGAGGGCTCGCTCAGTGTGGAAGAATGTAGTTGGTTGTTGTTAGAAGGTTAATTCGCAAAGCGCATGCTGATGGTGGTGCGATATCTTGTTCTTATGCGGAGAGGTTCAGTTCCTTCTTGTACTGGGTGCTCGAGGAGGCCTGGGATGGGGGAACGGGGTCCATTATCTGGACGATTTCTTATTCGACGGCGGGGCACATTCGGGGCGATGTCCGGAGTTGGATGGCTTCGGGAGATTGACGCAAGATTGGGGTGTCACGTTGGTGGGGGGTAAGTCGGAGGGTCGATCAACGCGCCTCACATTTTTGGGGGTCGATTTGGATTCGGGGGAGATGGAGACGCGACTGCTGTTGGATTAGTTGGCGAGCTTGCGGGTTCTGGTGGCGAATGGGTTGGGGGTCAGCGAACGTAGCGCTGAAAGAGATGCAGGCGCTGATTGGCTCACTGAAGTTTGTTTGGCGGGTCATTCCGATGGGGCAGGAGTTCACGCGCAGGTTTTCGGCGGCTACCTCAGGCGTTTTTACGCCGCACCACCGTGTTAGGGTTTCAAGGAGCATGAGGGGACTTGGGGGGCTTGGGGCGAGTTCCTGAAGGCTTCAGTGGCATCGCGGTTATGCTGGAGAAGGAAATGTCGACTGGTGACCTACGGATCTTACTGACGCAGTGGGTGGTTTGGGATTGGGTGTGTATTTCGGGGATGGATGGTGTGCGGCGCCATGGCCGCTGGTGTGGCGAGAGGTGGGCTTGACCGAGGGTAGCTTTTCTGGTGTTAGTCCAGGTGCTGGTGGTTCTGGAGCTGGGGGCCGGATGGACTACGCCATCGTCGGGAGATGGGGTGGTGCGATACCGAAGCGGTGGTCACTGTCATTAACGGATATGCCCCGCTTTGCTCGAGGGTGGCGGCCCTGAGGAGCGTTGTTGTGCTAGCCTGTGAGAGGTTGAATGTGGGTGTGGGCACGGCATCTGCCAGAGACTGTGTTAACCGGGTTGCTGTATCTCTTTCATGTTCAAGTGGGGCTTGTACTGGCGTTTGGCGCCAGAGGCGAGCACTGTTGGGCTGAGGGTCCCGGAGCGCTTATGGCAGATTGGCATGACGGCAAGCTAGGCCTGTTGGAGAGTCCATCGCCATGTAGTGGGATACTGGCGGCCCGAGGATGGCGGCGTGGTCCTGTCCGGGATCAACTCATGGAATTATACATCAAGGCAGCGAAGGCTGCGGGAGCAGCGTGGGCGATGGTGAGGGTGCCCATAGCAGGTTTTTTGCTATTTTCTCCAGTTCCTGTTTCGCCGGTTGCTAGGGGGGGAGGGGGTTAACCCTCTGTAGGTGAATAGGGGGCGTCCGATCACGCACGACCGGCTCGGGAAGCCGGTGGTGGCTGCGTCGGCATGTGAGGTCACGCTGTTCCAGGCAGTGTTTTGTGTGGCCTTTTTCGGGGCTCTCCTAGCTGGTCTGGTGGCCGCTATTGAGGCTTATCTATGGGCGAGGCTGCAGGGGGGCATTTGTTTTCTTCCTTCTTGGGACTTCCAGCGGCCTTACGCGTTTTCAGTTCACGGTAGTCTGGCGGATGGCGGGGCTCCAGGTGGGGTTTGGAGCCGAGTGACTTCGCGCCTCCTTCATTTCGGATTGGGGCTGCCTCCGGTGCCGCAGAGGCGGGCTTGCATGAGCTGGACATTTAGCGGATCGGCAGATGGCGCTCTAATGCATTTTCGGGGGAGGTGCATTTGTGTGGGGAATTGATTGGACGGTGTTAACTGTTTATTTTCTTTTGGACGTGGGCCGGATGCCGTATGGCTGACGGATGAGCAGCCATTTGTTTGTCTACGGGGCTGATCAGCAGGCAGCGGTGAGACCTCTCGGGGTGCACAGTGGATTGCACATGGCGGAGGTGACCATTTCCTGGCTAGGCGAGCTCGGCCGTCGCAGGCCGCAGCTATTGCCTTTGCTTCGGCACCATCGGCGTGGAAAGGGATACCCAGGGTTGCGGGGGTTACATCTTGGTGGCAGCGACTTGGGGCACTGGGACAGTTAAGCAGCTGATCAGAGCGGCAAAGAGAGACCTGGACGTAGGTCATCAATGTTTAGGGATGTTGTGTTGTTATGGTTGGATCTAATTCCGAGGCCTGCTTGCGGGGGCCACCGATGGTGGTCTCGTAGGTGGATTAAAGTTAATCGGCAAATTGGCCTCTGGGTGAGTGGGAAAAGGGGATGGCAGCTTTTGCATCCTTGGGTCGCGGTTGATGGTGCTGGCTCTTATCGGCCCGATGGAATGCATCTATCCCTGGTTGGGGTGGCTTTGCTCCTGAATGCTTGGCGGGAGGCCTTGGTTTATGTCGTTCAGGGCATGGCAGCTGGTCGCAGCTTTGCACTTGGGGGGAGGCTCAGGGACAGGTGTCTCTGAGCCTGTGGTGGGATCCCGGAGGTGTCCGGGGTCCGGAGTCTTGGCAATACGCAGGGCGGGGGTGGGGTACCCCCGACCCGGAGAATCCCTCGGGGCTTTTGCTAATAATATGGCGAAGCCAGAAGAGGGGGGATGGAATTGCCGGGGGACGGTTCACGGCGGAGGTGGGAGGGAACTCACTTTGCTACTCACATGGCTGGTGAGGGTTCGTCCCGCTGCCGGAACCTGAAGGACGCAGTTCCGGTTGATGTAGTTGTTTGGATAATGTTTATGGTTAATAAAGCTGCGACCAGTTGAATGCCAATAAGTGTACTGTGTGGTTATTTCAAGGGGGAGGGGAGGTGGCGGAAGGTGGCGTTTAAGGGGCGGGAGCACCACGTCTGCCTTACCTGGTTAGCTCGGTGAGGAAGGGTGGTATGAAGCGAAGCATATCAGAACCTTCAGACCCTTCAGCTATATCTAAAATACAAATATTGTTGCGTCAATTCCTGTTGGAGAGGTCTTCAAGGTCATTGTGCAGTTTTTAAATTTCTGATTCATTTTGTTTAATGGTGTCCACGTGAGTTTCAAGAATAGATGTTCAGTGTTCCAACTCTGCAATTTTCTCTTGTGATAAAGTAAACTTGTTTAGGCTTTCAATTTCTCGTTGACTTTCTCTAGTAAGTTCCAGTTGAGTTTTCAGCATGTCTTTTAAGAGCTGAATATCATGCATAATCAGATCCCAGAGAGAGGCCTTGTCCCAAGGTGAAGCCTTTTCTGGAGTTGGAAGAGCTGTTTTTGGTCTTTAATTACCAGTTCCAAGGGTCACAATCGATTCTACTCTGTTGCCTTTGTTTTCTGACATGTTATGGTTATTAAGCACTGAAGGATTAAAGATCAGAAGTCAATATTTAGTACTTTTATTCTGCTGAATGTAGGAGCTCTCACAGCATGCTTCTGACTCTGTGTAGCTTCAGGCACTGCCTCCCCCCCCCCCAACTACCATGCTTTGAGGGTTTTTTGGCCATGGTAATGTGAGTTGAGTTGAGCAGCTCTAATCATTTTGAAAAGTTGGCATCTCTGTTCCCCAACGAAACATATAAGTGAGATTGCAGTAAGTTACTTTCTGTTGTATTGCAGCCTCATGTTATGAAAAGAGGGGGGGGATTACCTGCACTGTATTATTGAAAAATATTTGGAGCCCAGTACTACTGCTTTAAACAAATGACTCTTTGAGGCCCATTTGATGACCAGCAAGTATTAGTCTAAAGCAGGGATTCTCAACCCAGCCATTGGGACACCACTAGCCAGTCAGGTTTTCAGGATAACCACAATAAATATGCATGAGAGAGATTTGTAGACAATTTATTAGCAGCATTTTACTTATGCTTTTTCAGTAACAGTTCATGTTGAGTTACAATCAAGTACAGTAGATCTTTCCCTCTCTTCAGAAGACTTACAATCTACATTGGTACCTAAGGAAGTGGAGAATTAAGCACTTGCCCAATGCCACAAGGAGCAGCGATAGGATTTGAACATTGGTCTCTATGATGACCAGGCCACTGTCTAACCATTAGGCTATTCCTCCACTCTACAGTGGGTGCAAATCTCTCTCATACATATTCATTGTGGATATTCTGAAAACCTGTCTGGCCAGAGGTGTCCAGTGGAGTGGGTTGAGAACTACAAATGATCAGTAGTAACCCCAGGTCTAGAGTGCACACATATCTCATCACTGAAGCATAAGGGTCAACAAGCACATTGACCCTAATGACTTTGACTCTTAAGACTTTGCATGAGGTAAATGAGCAAATATAGAGTTTTCAGCATATGCATGTATATCCTGAGAATCTGGCTAGCCGTGGGGTCTCCAGGCGAGGTCCGAGAAGCTTTGCTCTATGGTTTCCGCAGCATATTAAGAAATCAGTTCTCACTCACTCTGTTGGACATGTGCAGGGAGTTACCGGTGTGTGTTTTAAAGTAGAGTGAACATTTTAGCTGGATGATTGTGGACGACTGAGTGTTGCTTTGGATTTCATATGCACAAAGGGTTTGCTCGTTGGATGGTGGAGCTTTCGACATTATCACCCACAGCACCATTATGTCTGGAGGTGGATGCCAAGTGTATTTTCTGTTTGCATTTTAAAAGGTTTCTTTAAGCTACTCCCCAGGAAACGTTAGCAGGAATGGCAGCAGCGACATCATGGATCACTCAGACACCTGTGTGATACGACATTGTTGCCAAAATGCCAGCTCCCATTGGGGGCCGAATACAGAATTTCATTTTTCAAAAATAATAGCTTCAAACTTCAATGCTCAGTTTATGCAAGGTGAGCATTGTAATCAGCATTTAAAAGGTTGCCTGATGTTTGAAGTGTAGTTTTCTTTTAAAAAGAACAATTTGGCTCGCTATGGGGCCGGCAGTGTCCCTCTACATTTAACATACTTATAGTCTTCATTTATAATGAGCACCTCTCAGATCAGCCTTTCAGTGGCAAACATACAAAAAAAAGCTTTTAAGAAAAAATGATATTTAAAGATTCTTAATTTGGATTTTGCTTACATTAGAGTGGCTGACTCATTCCATATTTCATCCTGTTCCCTCATCTTTACAAAACATAAGAGCGATGCATTTATGGGGAAATTTTATAAGGAGACTCCTAGTTTTGGATTAGTGGTTCTCAACCCAGTCCTCTGGATCCCCCAGGCCAGTCAGGTTTTCAGGATATTCACAATGAATATGCATGCAATGCAATGCAATGTGTGCCTTCGAGTCAGTCCTGACTCCTGGCGACCCAGAAGCTCCTGGGTTTTCTTGGCAGTGTCACCGGAAGTAGATTGCCAGGCCTTTCTTCCGAGGCAATGGAGGGTTAAGTGACTTGCCCAAGGCCACAAGGAGTGCTAGTGATAGATACCCTGAAAACCCAAATGGACTAGGGGTCCCAGAAGACTGGGATGAGAACCACTGTTCTAGAAGCTAACAACCAGAACTGGCTTATCCACCATCCGGACTAGGCAGCCGCCTAGAGCGTCAGACAACCATGGGTGGCATGGCGACTCCCTGATCCTTTCAAAGTAGTGGCTTTCTGCCACCACTTCAGCCCTGAGGCGGGTCTTAAAGCACATGCACACATTTACTACCTGTCACTTCTGCCCCTTCTGATGCAACTTTCTGTCGAAAGGGGCAGGAGCGGCAGGTGGTAAGTGCACATACCCAGGCGGGTGCTCTAAAGGCCTGCCACGGTGCAGCTCTGCTGTTTTGAAAAAGAGGATGTAGGGATCGCTGTGTTGCTCCTCCCCCAGTGTGATCATGGGGGGGGGGGGAGGCCTGCCTGGGGCAGCAGAAACCTTTGCGCTAGCCCTGTTAATAGCACATATAAATGTAGATATTTGCATGTGAATGGCAACTTATGTTCATGAATGACCACTTATAAAATATCAACTAGCGTGAAATTGCATGCGTTGCTTGTGTGGCGCGCATTTTCACTGAGTGGGCACAAGGTTGGCATTCGGCTGGAGGGTGGACAGCGCGAGCAAGTACGCATTTTGATTATAGAATACAATAATTTATGCGCCTACTTGCAAAAAGTAGGTGTGCTCTTTTCTACTATCTCTAGGGCTGGTGGAGGTGATCGTGCTTTACTTCAAGATGCCTTCTCTCCCACTTACGCTAGCGTTTTATAAAGTCAAGAATGCGTGAAGTTCTTTTTGTAAAAAAGGTGTGATGTATGTGAACGCAAATGTGTCTTGCTGATGTTAACTAGGCACAATTTTATAAACTTACCCGCTGCGAGGGTAATTTTTGTAACTGCTTGCCTAGGAGGCCGAGTGGGTGCCTATTATGTACCTCTTAAAATCTGTCAGAATGGTGGTTAAAATGCAGCCATGATCTTTTAAACCTGCTGAAGAGCTGGTTTCAATGCACGTGTCTGAGTTACGTGCATAGATGCCTTTTTTAGAACCAATTCACATACCTTGTGACTCTGCTATGCTCTGCTAAACCTACGCCCTTGAACATGCTTGAACACGTGTCATGCAAAAATACACATCGCCTTGCCACCATACATTCTTTCATGCACATACAGTATTTGGTGGGTTCGTTTTTTATGAGATCTTTTACTGGTTTATGTATGGAAAGTCCTATATAAAATGGTGTCTTTAGTGGCATGCTGTTTAACAGCTTGGGGTGCATGCATCCCTCCTATAGTGGGCAGCACCTGATTGCCACATATCAACGTACTTACTCAATGAGTAGTTGGAGAAGAAAATTGATGTTTTTGGAAGGCGATAATGTCTGGAATGGTCTGATGCTTGCCAAAGAGGAGGGGGAGAAATACTCTATTGGATTGAATGAATGCCTGTGGCCCTCTCACATCATGATGGCAAACAGTTGAGTTCAACAAGTTCTAAATGGGGCCAAAATAGGGTTGCCAACTGAATCCAGATTCACTTGACAGAGGTTGATCCAGTCCAGGGTTTACCCCATTGCCTACAAGAACTTGTAGTTCTGATTTCCCAATTGATTCTTCAAGAAAAGCAAAACTACAAGACCCTGCAGGCAATGGGGTAAACCCAGGATTGGATCAACCCTGTCGGGCAAATCTGGAGTCAATTGACAACCCTAGGCTACTGTAGAATGCCAATTGTTGGAGGACAGCTAGCTAAAACGACCCTTTCTATGTATTTAGTTGTATTCCAGCAGCATGCATTATGGAAAGAAAAAACACTCAGGCCATGACAATTTATTATTGTATGTATAAGTTCTTGAGGTCTTAGGGGTCTACAAATGAAGAGATTCAGTAAAAACAAATATATGGTTATTCACCAAGGAGGCTCTGTATTTGGAATGGGGCAGTATTTGATCACAAAGCGCACAGAGTCAACTAGCAGCAGCTAACGTTGTTGATATGCTTGCCTCCATTATCCAAGGGTTGGAAACAAGGAAACGAGGTCATCCTTCCATTGCATATCATATCAGAGTTGCAAAGTTACCCAATTCCAGGCGTGAGATTTTTTGCCAGTTCTGGTTTTAAATTTGTTTTGCGTTTCAGATATGGTATTTCTAGTCCCTGATTTTATCCATTGGAATGGGGGCTGCAGGGCCCATCATGCATCGGGACGAGATTGTCAGAAAAACAGGACTATCTTAAAATCTCACGCCTGGAACTGGGTGGCTTGGCCACTCTGCATATCACCTTTACCGTGCCACATTTGGAGTACAGGATTCATTTTGAAGAACCCATCCTAAAAAAGACTAATCAAATGTTTGAGAAAGTATAAAGATGGATCATTGACTTAATAAAGGGAAACATACATTGAAAAATTGTCAAAGACTGTGATATGTTTCCCTCCTGTAATATGAAAATCCATGGATTTTTCAGAGATTCTCTTTACCCTAGAAGCAAGAAGCAAGTCGCAAGTCATGAGGAGCTTTTTGATAGCAGCTACAGAGGGGAGAAGTATCCTAGTGGTTAAAGCAGCAGGTTGGAAGCCAAGATTCATACCCCACTGATGTCCCTTGGGCAAGTCACTTAACTCTCCATTGCCTCAGGTAACAGCCTAGATTTGTAAGTCACTTGGGGACAGGGAAATACCTACTGAAACGGAATGATCTTGTCTTAGTCTCTTAGAACAATTCGATTTAGGCATTCATTTGATGTAGCCCTCCCTAATATAAACCAGCTTGTCAATGGACTTACTGTGTTTTTTCAACACCTTCCCGATGTTATTCCCATACTGCTTGAACAATTGACCTGTATATTATTGCCTGTATGGATTTGTACTGTATTGACCGATCACACGGAACTGTAAGCGGCCCCAAAATCGTTTTGCGTAATTGGTGGTATAGCAAATAATTATAAATAAATAAGCGTAACTCACCTTAAACTACTACAGAAAAGGCATGAGTTAAATACAAAACAATATAATATGGTCATATTTTCAAACACCAAATAACTTCAACTCAACAGGTTTTCTGGTAGACAAAGTTATTAGGGCCTCATCATATTCAGCACGATTAATGCTGTCAGCAGAGCTATGGGTGCCGTGGCTACTTGCCCTGATGCTAGGCAGCTAGCATTGGGGCATTCTGGGGACAGACCAAGCAGTGGCTGAATGTCATTGCTATCTGGTTAACTTCAACACTGTCCAGCTGACCCGAATATTCAATGCTGGCTTCCAGATATAGCCCTGGCACTGCATAGCCGGGTCTTAGGTTGAGGGGTGGCGACTAGCCGTTTTAGAACAGTTCGCCACCACTGCTGAACAGCGGGTCCTTAGAAAATACGATGATGGAGTTACAGTCCAAGGAGCTGTTCTGTTCATCAGATTTACTGTATGCAGCTAATCTTATACAAGGTCAGGAAAGTCTTGACTTTTTTCACCATGCTACAGTACTGTCCCCAGACTGGAGGCATGCTGTCATTTTAAAACTATAGGGAAATGCCCATGAAATCTGTTATTTCATTTCATGCCATTTCTAATCCAAACCAATGCCAAAAAATGAAATGTTGTAGAAATAAAATGAAAACCAAAAAACCAAAAAAACCCAAAAAACCTCCAAAACCCCCAAGCAAAAAGCGAAATAAGAAAAATGCAATGAAAATGCAAATGGACTGAAAACTTTCCCATGTACTTTCTACCACAGATGCATGAGATACTTTCCTTAGGCTCTTCAGGATAACTGCACAGTGAGAGCAACGTTCCTGCCAAAATGTGCAGGAGTCCTCTGGTATTGTTGCGATATTGTGCTTTTAGTAGTGAGGAGTAAGTAAAAGTGGTGTTTTACCAGAAGTCAGTTTAACCAAGTAGCACACGTTTCCTGGAAGAACTTAGTCTGTGGGATGAAATCACCATCTACTATCTGTCCTTTTCTTGTGTTGAGAACACCACCTACATAATACAGACGCAAAGCAAACTCATTGAAAAAAAAAATCAGACAGCATTCATTGATCTACTTCTTAAAAAGAAAGCAGGGAATTTTTTTTTCTATTTACTGGTTATTAACTGTTTCAGCCAACTTTGGTTTCTTTTCTTGTTTCACAAAAGTTCTGTGAAAATTGTAATCAATGTAAACATTGGATGGATCCCAGGAGAATATCTTGACTCTGCTGTATCTTATTTGCAAATTGTGCTGCTGTAGCAAAGTGTAATCAATGAATAAATCCAGGAGTCAATTGACAGGGTCCAAACCAGTTTATTGTGCACAGGCCCAGTCAGTCAAAGCTTCAAAAGGAACTGAGCAAATGTTTCTACAGAGACATAACCATTTATACCTCTTTTTCAGTTTGATACATGAGAACTTTCTATTGGTTCCAACTCGATACATGCAAACTTCTCATTGGTTTTACATTCCCTGCACCATCCCTCCGGAGCCTAGCAACCAGCCCCCTCCCTTAGGATTGCTCTAACAATGGTGCAGTTCTTGATTTTGTTACTTCTCTACTGCAAGGTTATCCCTAGCTTCAGGAATGCATGTATTGAAACATTTCTTTTCTTTCAAACACAAGAGAATAATGAAAGACTTATGAATTCATAAAAACTTCTTAATAAGCAGTTTAAAACAGTTTTCTCATTTCTCACAGATTTTTGGTTCTTTTCTAGCTATAATGGGAGTTAGGATCCAGGCCTAATTTACAGGCCTTTCATAGTAGCAGGCCATGCTAGGCCATAGCCTACCACAATGCTCCAAGCAATCAAAGGTGGCTTTGATTTATAAAACACCCTTCATTCAGGAAGGATTCAAATGGACTTTATACCATCCGATTATTTCAGAAACAGACCTGCAGCCCCTCTAGGCTACATATGCATGCACCAAGTGAAACTTTGCGGTGTGGAGGAATACAAACCAAGGATCGATACTACAATTACAGAGACAACAAGAGATAAAGTGGGTAACCTCTGGTTATAGAATCAGTAGGGAAGCTCCCTTTCTCAAATCACTACAGATAATTGGCAAAATGCATAGTCAGGAGACCCACAATCCCACCCTGCTGCAGCAGAGGGGAGGCAATATCTCGGTCCCCAGATGACCTCAGCTCATTAGGGACAGAGTGAGCCTGGCCTGATTGTGTCCCATTGGAGGCCAGAGCTAACCATTATGACATCATTGAGAAAGGTTATGACAGTGGGCAATCAGATAAGAGTTTAATATCAAGACTACTCAGCCTTTCTCAGATTTGCTGAGTTACCCAGTTCCAGGAGTGAAATTTTAAGCCACAGGTGGATTTCTACAAATACCATAATGCATTGCAATGCAAATTTAAAGCCAGAACTGACAAAAAATCTCACTCCTGGAACTGGGTAACTTGGCAATGCTGCTTTCTGTGGTGGTCTTAACCATCTGATAGGGGGCATCATAGAGCAGGGGTTCTCAGCCCAGTCCTCAGGACACACCTAGCCAGTCAGGTTTTCAGGATAGCCGCAATGAATATGCATAAGAGAGATTTGCATACAATAGAGGCTGGTTTGAGAACCCTGCCATGAATCTTTCTGGGCGAGCAGTGCTCTGGGTTACTCTGTACAGGTGGCAAACAGATTTGTAACTCTCAGGCCCTTCAGTGAATTTCAGTGATGTCTAAACCAGCCTACAAATGCATTTGCTGCATGAAAGATGATTGGCTGAGTGTTTCTTTGGTCTCTGCTGTGCGGTTTCCTGGGATATTCATGCAAAAAGCAATTGTTATTTTTTGATTGATTACATTACTTATGTACATTACATTTTATCATCAGAGAAAAAAGCTTTTCTCTATGGTTGCCTGATTACATTATCAGGCTTTCCGCATTTGTAGATTAGGTTATCACCTTTGACAAAGGAGCTTTTTGGGACATCGAGTTTAAAAAATGGTCTCTGACAGAGGATGGAGAGATGAAAAGTCATGTGTTTAATCTGATGCTCCCTCGCTGCAGGTCTGGCGCTACCATTAGGTGAACTAGGCAGTTGCCCAGAATGCATCAGAATGCACCAGATTTTGGAGGGCGGCATGCTCCTATTCCTGTCCCCCCTCACTGCTGCTGCTCTCGCCACTGCCATAACATATTCCCAGGCCCAGAAGCGACGGCAGTAAACAAGTCGGAGCAGTGTGTGGAGGTACTACACTCTGAAACGGCAACGGGTCTCGCCCTGGCGCAAACAGGGAGTCTGTGTCGGAAGAGGTGGGACTGGCTGCACTCAGGGGCTGAGGCTTCCCTCCAAACAGCGCTCCAACTTGTTTACTAATGCTCTCACTGGGCCTGGGATATACTTTATGGCTTGGCAGTGGTGGTAGCACAGCAGAAGACTAATCATTGCCGGATGGGTTGCCTATCGACCTGGTGTCGTGATCACCTCATGGGCGACTAGATGGGTTTCGCCTGGCTTTGTTGTAAGGACATCACGAAACCTTCCTAATAGCTGGGTCAGCTCTTGTTGCCCAACCTTGGTTCTGGTTTTTCCCTCCAATCGGAGGTCTGAGGCCCGAGATCTTCCTCTCGCCTTTCCTCCGCTAGGGCTGTCATCCCTTTTATCTCTTTCTGGCCCGTGGAACCAAACCCACCCGTTCCCCTCGGAGTGGGTGCTAATTCGGGAACCTCTTCTACTGTGGGGAAGCCTACCCGTTCGCACACCAATTGTGCAATGCGGTCACCCTCCTGGATTCTGAAATCCTTTTCCCCAAAGTTAAAAATGAGGACCTTTATAAGACCAAGATAATCGGGGTCTATCACCTCTGCCCCGATGTCTACAAAGTTTTTAACTGCTAGGCCTGACCTTGGAGCTATTCGCCCATAACATCCCTCAGGTAACTTTATTTGTATCCCTGTGTCAATCAAGGCCTTCCCACCTTTTAACACTATGGCCTCCTCAGCGCTGAAAAGGTCGTATCCGGCCGCCCCAGCGGAAGCTCTCTGTGGGCTCTTTGCTTTCGGAGTGGCTTTACAAAATTGCAACACAAATTTCGCCTTCCCTTGAGGTGCTTCCCTAACTTGGGCCGGGGTTTGACCAACAGCCTTTTTTGCCTTTCCAAACAGGGGTGCAGGGATCTTTGCTGTTAAAGCCTCCAACCTTGTTCCCATTGCTTCTGTTGGGGGTGATATACACTTATAGCCTAATCTATCAAGGCCCTTTCCTACTTCTTTACAAAAAGGAGGCCAGTCACGCCCCAGAACAATCTCGTGGGGTAACCTTGGTACTATGGCAATTAGTAATGAGTGTGTGGTTCCCAACCCTTTTACAGCGACCATGTGTAAAGGATAAGGCGACGAGGTGCCATGCACGCATCGCATGCGTACTTGACCCTCTGCTTGACTCGGGGTAGACGAACGGCGCTTCTCAATGGCTTCCGAGAGCCTGCGGGAAATCATGCTCTGGTCATCCCCCGAGTCAAGCAGTGCCTTCAGGCGGGCGTCCCTAAACATCCTCCTATAGTGTGAGGTAGTAAGCCCTAATCTATCCTTAACTGCCTTCTTTATTTCATTATAATCGGCAGCAAGGGTTGCAGGCATCGCCTTGTAAGCTGAAAGGGCTTCACCGGTAAGTGAAACCGCTAAGCGGGTTGCCCATTGCCTACTAGGCCATTTTAGTGCTTCCCCAATGCGTTCAAACGCATTGATAAAGTCATCGACATTGTCGTGCGGGCTGTCAGACGGCTGCCTGGGTGAGAATCTTCACAGTCTTGACAAGTGCATATATCTATATGATTTGCAAGGTATTGTGGGCAATGTAGTTCATTCACACCAGACACAGCTGCTGACAATAATTTAGTTGTGCTCTTGGGTAAAGCCAATAAGATTTTTATTTATGGGGTTATTTCTCCCAACACAGATATGCTTGGTAGCAAATAAATTAGGTTACTTGCTTTCAGTGTTAACTTGGAAAAACAAAGTCAAAATCAGGAAAACAACAAATGAAAAGCCACAAAGCAAGAAACAAACTGTTCTTTTCAGGTTAACTTCTGATTACTTCCCACATAGACACAGAAGTGATTCTCTCCTAGCTCACAAACAATTAGGTAAGGCTTAATTGCTAGCAGTCACCAGCTGAAACCCCTTAGCTGGCTTGCCTTCCACTGTGTGGGTCAAATCCTGCTTCAGGAGCTTTTCTGAGTAGATTAAAGAACAAATTTGTATTTCTTTGTGATGGTTGCTGTAATTTATAACAGAAAGTTACCAACGGAGTTTAGATAGAGAGCAGTCCATATAAACAGGATCCTCATCTGCTATTATTCCCCCTTGTTCAACAAGCATGGGTTCAATATCATGGATTGGCACAGACGAATTTCTCAATGGAACATTTTCAGTAGAATACTTGTTTCCCTGCTGTCTTTCAAGGTTATAGCTAGGGCATAGATCAGTATTTATACCTGAGCTTCCATTGCTGCTAGAGTTCCTCTCTATATAGCCTGGCCAGTATGTAGTCCAGTTCTTATGTCCAGCCTTCCAATCCAGATCCCTGGACACTGGATCTCTCTTCACATACCTTCTGGCATGGGTCTTAGGGTCCCTTCCACGTGCAGCCGTCTCCCTCACAGGTAGCCTCTGGTGTTTCCTAGCTCTGCAGCACCATTCCTCTGGCTTTCCCCAGTCCAATTGTGTATGCTGGCCCTTGGAATACCTCCCAGTATACGTACTGCTTTGGACTCTTCTAGACCTCTCAAAGGCTTTTCTCCTCTTTCTTCCAGAGGGTCTCTTTCCCTCTCTGTCTGTCCGGTTTGGCTTCTGCTTCTGATAATCCTTCAGATGAAACTGAGGATAATTCTCTGTATATCCAAGGTGATCATGAAGATGGTCATCTGTAGAATAAACTCTACTCTTATTCTGCTTGGATGAGTGCTCCTCCCTAACACAGCGCAGCTGTGCTGAATCAGGCCCTGCCCTTTGAGATGAGTGCTTAGGGATTACCTCATAGCCCTCCTGATTGAACACACGTTTCCCCACTTCAGGTCCTCTAATGGCTGTTGGAAACCTGGTGCATTCTGGGACTGGTAGTCTTTTATGGCAAAATTCTGTTTTCTTATTTCTACCAGAACTGACAGGTTGTTTGTTCAGAGTCACTTCACCTTTTCTATAGCTCCTTCCTGAGCTATGATAAGCTTCCTTATCACATACCCCCCTGCTTAAGTTATTACGGACTGGTGTAACTGGTGAAACTTCTTCTCTACAGTCCGTAATCCGGGAAAGGGCATCCGCATTCTTGTGTAACTTCCCAGCACGATGTTCAACTTGAAAATCAAATGCCTGTAAGGCCATGTACCAGCGTGTCAACCTGGCATTGTGGTTCTTCATTTGCTGCAACCACTTAAGTGGGGCATGGTCCGTGACCAACTGGAACTTTCTCCCTGTAAGGTAAAACCTTAACGCCTCCACTGACCACTTGATAGCTAAACATTCTTTTTCTATTGTGGATTACTTTTGTTCAGCCGGTGACAACTTCCTGCTCAGGTACATCACAGGATGCTCCTCCCCATCATGACACTGGGATAGAACCGCTCCTAGCCCTACATCCAATGCATCGGTTTGAACCAGAAAGGGTTTCTTGAAGTCCACCCCTTTCAGTACCGGTCCTGTACACAATTTTCCTTTTAAGACTGAAAATGCTTTTTCAGCTTCAGGTGTCCACTTTAGCTGGTTTGGACAATTCTTCCGCAGCATATCCGTGAAAATTGCACTTTTCTCTGCGAATTGCGGTATAAACCTGCGGTAGTATCCAATAAGTCCTAAGAAACGTCTTAGTTGTTTCTTTGTTGTTGGAGGAGGAAAATTCCTGATGCTATCTACTTTACTCATTAGAGGTTTAATTTTTCCTCTTCCCACTAGGTGTCCCAGGTATTTTACCTCCCTATTTGCAACGGCACACTTCTTCGGGTTTAAAGTGATTCCCGCTTGCTTCATGGAGCACAAGACTGCCCTGATCCGCTTTAGATGCTCCGCCCAGGTGTTACTATGGATTATGACATCATCCATATATGCAAAAGCATAATTTTGGTGGGGTCGAAGTACCTGATCCACTAACCTTTGGCAGGTAGCCGCTGCTCCATGTAGTCCGAAAGGCATCCTCTTGAACTGGAAAAGGCCAACGGGGGTGCTGAACGCAGTCTTCGGCTTCGACTCCCTGGTGAGAGGGATTTGCCAATATCCTTTTGTCATATCAAGGGTGGTTAAGTATTGAGCCTGTCCCAGCTTGTCCAACAGCTCTTCAATTCTTGGCATTGGATATGCATCAAAAACTGATATGGCGTTTACCTGCCGGAAGTCAATACAAAATCTTAAAGATCCATCAGGCTTTGGCACCAGGACTATGAGGCTATTCCAGGGACTCTTCGACTCCTCTATTACTCCCATGTCCAACATCTCCTGGACTTGTGCCACTACTTCCTGTCTCTTGGCTTCAGGCAAGCGGTATGGCCTTTGACGAACTAATTTCCCAGGTGGAGTTATTATTTCATGGGCAACCAAATGTGTCTCCCCAGGTATGGGTGTCAACACATCTGGAAACTCTTTGAGCAATTTCCTAATTTCTTCCTGTTGTACCACTGTCAGGTCCTCACCTATTTGGGGCTCTGATTTTTCTTTACAATCAGATACCTGGGGTCCCAAAATTTCCTCTTCATTCACCTCCTTCTCTCGGGCACAGGTGGCAGCTAGGCTTTTAACCCCTTTGACATCAGTAGAACCAAAGCCTTTGGTTCCACGTTCAGAATTCTCCAGGGATGTGACCTCCTCCACAGGTGGAAAACCCAGCCTCTCACAGATCAATTGGGCAATTCTGTCTCCTGTCTTCACGTGATAATCGTTCTGTCCAAAATTAAACAACAGAACTTTAATATTGCCCCTGTAATCGGGATCAATTACTCCCGCACCCACATCTATGAAATATTTAAGGGCTATTCCGGACCTTGGGGCTACTCTCCCATAGCATCCAATAGGTATTTCCACTTGGAGACCGGTGTCAACCAGGGCTCTCCCTTGGCTAGGTACAGTCACATTTTCTATGCTGCACAGGTCAAACCCAGCAGCTTGAGGGGTTGCCCGCTTAGGAGCTTGGGCCTTCTCTGTGACCCTATGGTACTTTAGGATGAATGTCTGCTTTGGGGTAGCTTGGTCTTCTGGATGCTTAACCATCTTTTTAGCTGGGGTCTGAGGACTTCCAAATAAAGGCCCGGGAGCTATTACCATTAAACCTTCTCCCTCCTTCTTTCCTAGTCCTTCCACTAGACCTTGCTTAAATCTTGGCCAGTCTCTTCCTAGAACCAAATCAAAGGGTAGCCTAGGCACCACTGCTAACAGGACTTCCTCTTGTTCCCCCAGGTACTTAACCTTTAGCCTATAGGTGGGATATGATGTTGCAGCAACATGAATGCATCTGATGTGAACTTGGCTTTCAGGGGTTCTAGGCACAAATCCTTCTTTGGCCTCTATCCTCTTCCAAAGCCTTTTTGACATCATACTCTGGTCTGCCCCAGAGTCTAACAGAGCATTTGTGGTAATTCCCTGCACATCAACCATCAAAAGAAATCCTTCTTTGGGCTGTTTTAAATCCACACCCACTAAGCTAGTGTGTGTCTGGCATCTCTTTTCTAAATGTCCCCATTTTCCACACTTGAAACATTTCTTTCTATTCCACTGTGTCATCTGGTTTGATACAGTACATTTATTTTCAGAAACATTTTTCATTATTTTCTTTTCTGATACAGCACATCTTGCCTCAGCATCAATCTTCAGAGGGCCACCCATTCTATGGCAAGCCTGCGTGGCTTCCAAGAATCTCTCTGCTAGCATGGTTGCCTCTCCAAGATTTTGGCAATTTTGCTGTATAAGGAAAGTGTGCAAATCTTTAGGCACCCCAGACATAAATTGTTCCAGCATTATAATGTCTAATAACATTTCTACCGTCTTTTGCTCAGGCTCCAACCATTTTACAGCTAAACTTCTGATTCTCTGACTCAGAGCCCTGGGTGTTTCACCCACTCTCAATGTAACAGCTCTAAACATTCGCCTATACTCTGAAATAGACAACCCTAGGCGATCTCTAATAGCAGCCTTTACATCCTTATAATTCAAAGCCTGGGCTGCTGGCATTGCTCTATAAGCTGCAAGCGCCTCTCCAGTTAATGAGGCTGCCAGCCTTACTGCCCACTGGGTCTCTGGCCATGCTAATGCTTGTGCCACTCTTTCAAAAGACTCTAGAAAATCATCAACATTATCATCTGGAGTTAGCTTCCCAAAACTAAATGCCCCAATCCCTTGATTGAGTCCCACACTGTCCACATGTGGTGTACCAGTATTTACTGCTGGTCTTGCATCTGTTCCACTTTGGTTCTTCAGCTCAACTAGGGCTTGCACCAGATCAAGCACTGGCCTCTGCTGGTCCATTAAGGCTCTCATAGCAGTGTCCTGAGCCTGCTGTGCTAGCTCCTGTTGCCTGCTGAACTGGGCTGCCATCCACTCAGCTAGTTCCCTTGAATCCATCTTGATTCCTGCAAGAAATACAAAGAAAAAAAAAACACAGTGCACCACCTTCCAAACAGGTGTTTTTTCTACACTTTTTTTTTTTTCAATTACCCTGTGCTTGCTCCCATCCACCACTAGACATGCCCAGGTACTTATTACCTTGTCTCAGTGATGAATCCAGCTCTGCACAGGGTCTTTTCCTCCTGGGACATTCACTTCTCCTCCAAAGTGCAGTTGAGGGAAAATCTTTTTTTCCAGCTTTAAACTTGAACTTTAGTTGTAATCCTCAGCAAGTAAATCCCTTTTGTGCAAAAGCAATCCGAAAAACTACGCCATTTGTCAGACGGCTGCCTGGGTGAGAATCTTCACAGTCTTGACAAGTGCATATATCTATATGATTTGCAAGGTATTGTGGGCAATGTAGTTCATTCACACCAGACACAGCTGCTGACAATAATTTAGTTGTGCTCTTGGGTAAAGCCAATAAGATTTTTATTTATGGGGTTATTTCTCCCAACACAGATATGCTTGGTAGCACATAAATTAGGTTACTTGCTTTCAGTGTTAACTTGGAAAAACAAAGTCAAAATCAGGAAAACAACAAATGAAAAGCCACAAAGCAAGAAACAAACTGTTCTTTTCAGGTTAACTTCTGATTACTTCCCACATAGATACAGAAGTGATTCTCTCCTAGCTCACAAGCAATTAGGTAAGGCTTAATTGCTAGCAGTCACCAGCTGAAACCCCTTAGCTGGCTTGCCTTCCACTGTGTGGGTCAAATCCTGCTTCAGGAGCTTTTCTGAGTAGATTAAAGAACAAATTTGTATTTCTTTGTGATGGTTGCTGTACTTCATAACAGAAAGTTACCAACGGAGTTTAGATAGAGAGCAGTCCATATAAACAGGATCCTCATCTGCTATTATTCCCCCTTGTTCAACAAGCATGGGTTCAATATCATGGATTGGCACAGATGAATTTCTCAATGGAACATTTTCAGGAGAATACTTGTTTCCCTGCTGTCTTTCAAGGTTATAGCTAGGGCATAGATCAGTGTTCATACCTGAGCTTCCATTGCTGCTAGAGTTCCTCTCTATATAGCCTGGCCAGTATGTAGTCCAGTTCTTATGTCCAGCCTTCCAATCCAGATCCCTGGACACTGGATCTCTCTTCACATACCTTCTGGCACGGGTCTTAGGGTCCCTTCCACGTGCAGCGGTCTCCCTCACAGGTAGCCTCTGGTGTTTCCTAGCTCTGCAGCACCATTCCTCTGGCTTTCCCCAGTCCAATGGTGTATGCTGGCCCTTGGAATACCTCCCAGTATACGTACTGCTTTGGACTCTTCTAGACCTCTCAAAGGCTTTTCTCCTCTTTCTTCCAGAGGGTCTCTTTCCCTCTCTGTCCGTCCGGTTTGGCTTCTGCTTCTGATAATCCTTCAGATGAAACTGAGGATAATTCTCTGTATATCCAAGGTGATCATGAAGATGGTCATCTGTAGAATAAACTCTACTCTTATTCTGCTTGGATGAGTGCTCCTCCCTAACACAGCGCAGCTGTGCTGAATCAGGCCCTGCCCTTTGAGATGAGTGCTTAGGGATTACCTCATAGCCCTCCTGATTGAACACACGTTTCCCCACTTCAGGTCCTCTAATGGCTGTTGGAAACCTGGTGCATTCTGGGACTGGTAGTCTTTTATGGCAAAATTCTGTTTTCTTATTTCTACCAGAACTGACAGGTTGTTTGTTCAGAGTCACTTCACCTTTTCTATAGCTCCTTCCTGAGCTATGATAAGCTTCCTTATCACAGGGCTCAATTGTCCTAAAGAAAAAGCATGACCAGCATGTAGTCCTAGCCCTGGTATGACCGTGGGGTTCTCAGTCACCATCTCCTGTGGTTTTCTCAGCAGCGCCTCCATAGCGTCTAACAGAGGTTTCTGTTGCTCCCTCATCATGCAGGCACTCTGCTCCTGGATATGTTTCGCTAGTTCAAACTGCTTATCCCACTGCAGCTGCATCCACTGCATGACGTCTCTGGGCTCCATCCCTCTTGTCAGTATCTGTGGAAAAAAGAAAGGAAAAACACCAAGTGCGGCTCCTTTTTTTTTTTTTTTTCCTGCAGCGCCCCCTTTTCCTGCACAAAATCCTCCCACACTTATGCCCTAGGTGACATTACCTGAGGCTTCGTGTAGAGGTCAGCATTCAGGAAAGGTCACTGTTTCTTTCACCAGCCGTCTGTCAGCCAACTTACTTCAACAGGGGTCCTCTGGTGCTGTAATTTCTTCACTGTGTCCTTTATTTCAAGGTCAAAATCCTCAAAACTACGCCAAATGTCGCCCGCTCACCCTCCCAGAGGCCACGGGCGTGGGAAGACTGACTGCCTATTTATTTATTTATTTAGCTGTATTTGTATCCCGCTTTTCACTGGGTCAAAGCGGTGCCACATAGAAAGGGGGGGGGGGGAATTTACGTATAAGGGTGGGGCCATCACCGGGGAGGCTACATTGATGATTTTAACATAGGATATAGGACAGACTTTGGGTTTAGACAGATATAGGACAGACTTTAGACTTAGACAGAATTTGGACATGGTCAGGTTAGTATAGTTTGAGTTAGTTGGTCATGGTTGGTGAGATCAGCTGTTATTTCGCTTTCTGGTGGGTGTCATGTTGAGGTATTCCTGAAACAGGATGGTTTTCAGCTGCTTTCGAAAGGATGGTAGATCGGTGTTGTTTCTGAGACTGGTTGGTAGAGAGTTCCATAGGGATGGTGCATACAGTTCAAAGGCTCGATTGCAGGTCCGTTGAGAGCATTTGGTTCTTTTGTGAGGGATGGTGAGGGAGTTGCTGGAGGCTTGTCTGGTAGGTCTGCCATGAGCTGGATGGGACAGTAGGGTGTGAAGTTGGGAGTTTGGTGTTTGATGTATGGCTTTGTGGGTGAGTAGGATGGCTTTGTATTTAGTCCTTGCCTCAAGGGGTAGTATGTGTAAGTCTTTCAAAATCGGGGTGATGTGGTCGGTCTTCTTTGCTCCCTGAATGATTCTCGCTGTGGTGTTCAATGCTGTTTTGAGGGGGTTCGTCTGTGTGGCTGGAAGGCCATGGTATAATATATTACAATAATCCTAGGGTGGCTAATGCCCTTGTCTCACTGTTTTCTTACAGGACCGAGCAATAACAAGGAAATCCCAGCGTGGTCCATCAAGATGTAGAGTATATTCTGGTAGTGGACCATAGAAGCCGTGCTCATAAAAGAGTTGAAATAATTAAATATGCTTGTATTAGCAGGGGATTTGATGCTCCACACTATGTGGGTAAATTTGTAAGGAGCTGCGTAAGGTTGTGCACCATGAACACATGTAAATCACGTATTTTTAGTGGCTTACATACATGACTAGGCCTTTATATGAACACTTTAGCTGCTCACTCTTCTGTAAGTGTGCTCATTGTGTGTACCTTTGCTGTGGGTGTGCACATGGGTGGAGCCTAATTCACACTCGCACATTATAAACTGCTATAACTGACGTGCTTTCTTGAGAAACTGAGGCGTGGGTATTTACTGCAGCTCTGTGGCCGTGTAAGTGCTTGCGGCTAGATTTAAGGTGTGGTTTTGAATGTTTCTGCTCTCTATATTTTTTTTTAACTCTGTTTATTGAAAATGTGCACATCACATTTACAACATCTAACATATATTTCCAATCATAGAGCAACAGTGCGTCTTATATACATCCACAGTAGTGTCAAAATTAATTTTTAAATTTTTATCCCCTACCCACAATAACCTCCCTTAGGTCCCCCTCAGTAATGCACATATTGCTTACTACTCAATATACTGGCAAGCGCTACCAAGTCAATAATTCATTATGGGTCACCAGGGATAGAGTATCAATATAACTCCCCCACACTCCCATAAAACTAACCTGTTGCTTTTTATTGTCTCTGGCAGCCATACGCTCCATCAACATTAGCTGATGGAAATTGTTGCGCCATTCCCAGTGCGATGGAATCAAGGGCTTTCCAGTTAAATAGGCCTTCCGCACCAACAGGCATTTCCTCTTAGGTCTGGAGGGAGCTAGTTTGTCATACACTACCAAACTGGCAGACCATTGGGTCTCCTGTCCTAAAAGGGAGGCCACATAGTTTTTTATCAGCAACCAGTATCGATGCATCTTCTTACACATCCACCGCATGTGTCCCAAATCTGCCAACTGGGAGCCACACCTCGGGCACCCTCTAGTATCAGCTAACCTACACCGAAAAGCTTGCTTGGGAGAGAAGTGTGCACGGTAGATTGCCCGATACTGCACCTCCCTCAAACAGGCACCTTGCACCAACTTAGGGATACGTGCTATCACCCGTCTCATCACTCCTGAACCCACTGTAATCCCCAGTTCAGCCACTCACCGACCTTCCTCTCTCTGAAGCTCTCACGGGAGGGCCCACTGCTGTAGCTTCTGGGCAAGTCGAGAGATCGACATCCATTCCTTCTCCCCAAATTCAAAGAAGTGTATTACTCGAGCCGACACCTCTGCACACAACGCCTCCCATGGGAGAGAGTGAATATAGTATATCACCTGCAGATAGGCATACGTATGGGCGGCCTTCAACCCAAACTCTGTCCTCAATACCTCAAATGGTTTTGCCTGCCATTCCAAGTTCACTAAGTGCCCAACACTATACAATCCATTTTGCTTCCATTCTCGAAATACCTTGTTCTCCATGCCTGGAATGAAACTGGGATTTCCTTGTATGGCCAGGAAACTAGTATACCTAGCATCTATTTTCCATTGTGCACAGAGATGTTTCCATATGCTTCGAATGGGGCTGACCAACAAACTACTAGTGATCTGCATGGGCAGGTCCTGTGCTGATAAGTGCAATACTGTTGGTAACGAAAGGGGGGCCTCAAAATCCTCCTCCAATTTATGCAATGTGAAGATCTCAGTCTGGCCTAGCCAATCTCTCAAGTGCCGTAGCTTACATGCCCTGGCATAGCCTATACGATCCAGTATGCCCAAACCTCCCTGCTGCCAGGGACACTTCATTTTTTGGAATGAAATTCTCGCTGGCTTCCCCCGCCAAAGGAAGTGGTGCAACTCCCTTTCCAGAAAGCGCACATCCTTGTGAAGCAGTCGAAGGGGTACCAACTGCAATACATTAAGCACCTTTGGGGATAACGTCATATGATAGGCAGCCACCCGTCCCATTAGCGATAGGGGCAATGGTGTCTAATCTCTCATCTTGATCTGCAAGTGACGTAATAGCAATTCCCAGTTTAAGCGATAGAGTAAGCTCGAATCCCCCGGTAATTGAATAGTTTATTATTGAAAATATGTGTTGGCCCAACAAAGCAGAAATTCCTGCCCGCATCGAGTCTGCAATAGCCCTGCAATATCTATGGCCTCGGATTTATCCATATTTAAACAAAGACCTGAGATTCGGCCAAATTTTTGAAATTCTCCTAGAAAGTACGTGAGTGAGCTGTGTGGGTGGGTCAAGTGGACCAAGAGATCGTCCACAAAGGCCGATAAGTTAAACTCCGAGCTGCCAATATGCACCCTTTAAATTCTGGGACTCTGTTCCACCATGCGCAAGAAAGGGTCTAGAGCAAGAAAAAATAATAGTGGGGACAGAGGACAGCCCTGACATGTCCCGCATTGCAAGTCAAATCCCTCTGAAGCTGTCCCGTTCACAAGCACCGCAGCCGTGGGTCTCCTATATAAACTTTGGATCATCTGCATGAAAGGCTTTCCCGGACCATACCCAGGTAGTACCCGAAATAGATATTTTCATCCAATCCTATCGAAGGCCTTCTCGGCATGTAAACTAACTAGGATGGATGGGATCTGTTTTTCCTATTCCAGAGATGCTGTTATGCGCCACACGTTGATCACCGCGTGCCACCCTTTCACAAATCCGACCTGAGAGCCTTGTATCAGCCCTAGACATGTGCATTCTGGAATACTATTCTGGGGATGTCTATGTAGACACCCCCGTAGATGTCCATACGTGGCATGTTCACCTTTGTGAAATCACATCTGCACCAGTACGTTCCTGCTTTTCTCTCAGATGTTCTGACTTAGACATCCCAATTTGCACTTGGACGTCCTTTCTAAAACACCCCTCTATAAATTTACAAAACAAAGTTTAATATTTAAAATATGATGCTCAAATCTGCATTTTCATAGGATTTTTCTGGGAGGTACACTGTCGACATGATTATGGTTGAGCTTAATTATCAAAATCTTGCAGGTGGGAGGGATGCCAGGGGTCTAAAATCTAATTGTGAAGGGGGGCACAAGGCTGTAGGTTTGCTTAGGGCATCTAATAACCTTGCACTGGCCCCACCTACCCCAACGGTCGGAGGTGCGCTCAGCACGTTCCAGCAATTATCGCACTGAAAAGCCCCTCACCTCACATTCAGTTCATGCACAATTACCACGGGAATTAGCGGTGGTAATTACGTGATAGCTGTCCTGCCAGCATGGCTTCAGGCTAACCACTTACCATGTCTTAAAGTGTGTGTTAACTGTTAGCAAACTTTAGTATAAGAGCCCAAACACTCGCACAAATTTACACCGGCTCTGAGGCAGGTGTCAATGTGTCTGTGTACTTTATGTGCGCATGTGTTCATCACATCTCTACCTCTGCTGTTCCCAAACTACACCTCCGCAGTCCCTACACATCCTCTTGTCAGCATGCATACTGGTAGGCACATATACGCCCATGCGATTTTAAAGATCCATTTCCGTATGTAAAACATGCTTTACATTATTACTACTCCTAGTGCTCATCATTTGTATAGTGGTACAAAATGTACGTAGCACTGTGCATATGCATGTAAGAGACAGCCCCTGCTCGCTAGAACTTACAATCTATGAAAGACAGAAACATAACAGAGAGGGGACTAGAGATGCTCTCGACACACAAGGGTGCTAAAAAGGAGAATAAAGGGTTCTAAGTGCCATTTTTTGCAGGTTACCCCCAGAAAGACGTTGGAAAACAATCATTTATGTCTATACAATGGCGTACCGAGGGTGGGGTGGTGGGGGCAATTGGCCCTGGGCGCAGGCAATAAGGGATTTCATTGTCTGTAGAGAATTTAAAAATAATAATAAAGCCAACTAAATGTGTGGATGTAACAGCAGCAGGCAATCTGAACTGGAAACCCACGGTGCTTCTGATCTTCTGAGGGAGAGAAACAGCTTATGCGCCTCTATTCAGTCAGCAATTTGGTTCAATTTCTCGTCAAGGGAGAGTTCAAAGAGCTGATCTCAGTTGTCATGCACTATAATCGGTGGTATGGGATCTGCATGGAAGTGAGCACTTATGCCTAACTCTTCACCACTTCCGCGACCTTCCATGGTGAGGGTTAGGTAGGTTCCTGCAGATGTCGCACCTGCAAGTTTGGAAGTTCATCGTACTACTTGCTTTGAATGCTTTGGTTCTTTTGAGCAAAGTTGCCTCACTTAAGGCCTTGCGGTGCTCGCAAGTTATTAATACATGTATTATTAATATATATGTTTTTATGGAGTCCGCCCTGCAAAATATTGAAATCAACCAAATAAAATGTCTCAAGCAACAAGTGGCACGCTGGCGCTCCTGATGCCCTCAGTCCAATATCTCAGAAGGACCCTACATAGGCAGCAATGATCACTTGGTGTTAATTCATAACTCTGCTTGGCACGCATTTATTTATTAAGGGGATGGGTTTAAATAGCTCGTGTTCGTGATTGACTCCAGATCTTTTAACCCATTTAACTTTGCAGCAGTTTGCAAAAGAAATCGTCTGGCGCAATTTCAGGTCAGGGTCTTCGCAGTGATAGGGGGGCTTATGTGCGATTGGAATGAGATTATCAACATTTTAGGAAATATTTGAAGGCACATGTTTTAAGGTTAGCGTTTGGGTAGGGAATGGATGTATAGTGAGGGTATGGGAAGCTAGAGGAGGGAGGGTTTGTTATCATTGTGAGATTTTTAAATTTATATAAACTGCAATGTGTATTTATTTTTGGCAATCATACAAGAATACTAACTAAGTGTATGCCATGTGTGTTGCTTGTATTTAAAATTCATCCAAATTAATAACTTCACTCCACCAATCCACAAAAATAAGGTTCAGAATGCTTCTTGTGTTTTAAGAAGAAAAGGATCTCAGAATCAACGAGCTCATCGTCAAGGCGTATAATATCTTAGCTATAGACGTATGTTCAGAACATCAAGGATCCTAAAAAACTTCTTATAAGTTTATTTTTGAGTTAATTATTTAATTGACAATAACAGTTTTGCAATTAGTATATTGAAATAGTTTAATGCTTTCTCGTCCACAGGGCATTACTAAAAGACTGCGTATTGACCATTTCATATATCAAGTTCATAACCACTGACCACAGGTGAGAAATCACCAGACATATGTGCTATAAAGAGAATCCCTAACACCACTCTGGATGCCAACCTTGGCATTTCACAACAGCTTCCTCAGGGGGATAATAAGGTGCGTGGAATAGAAGGCAAGTATTAACACAACCATATCAAAATAACCTTATGTAAAACACAGTGTAACTAATCCATAAATCTAACTTAACAGCAAGAGCTGGTCACTCACATCTTACACAACACCCAAGATTCCCCACTTTCTCGTCCAGAAAACAGACATTTGTAATAGTTTCTTAGACCTACCGATCAACAGGGAGACAATCAAAGAAGAGCAGTCGGTGATGAGTGGATCACATCAGAAAAAACGCCACACGTGCATCTTATTTAAAACAGCATGATTAATCAGATGCAGATGAGCCCCCATGCATCTCTCATTAACCATATGACTGCGCCCCCTTACCAGAACTACACAACAATGACATTCCTAACAGCAATCTATATTCTATAAGCATCACCATGGTGCTTAAACATCCCACAGAAAACAATGGCGAAATATATTCTACAGTCATAAATAAACTAATACAAAACCACACTCCCACCCTACAGGACTCACAGACAAAATCCCCAATCTATCCGTGCATTCATCCGAAAAGGATCGACCATATTTAAATAGTGGATCCACTTCTGTTCACATCTCAACAACAGTCTATCCCTATTGGGACCATTTTGTGACATCCAATTTCCACGTCCAGGGCCACTGTGCTTCCAGTCGGAACCAGACGCACAATGGTAGACGCAATTCTGATCCTGCAGGGCACGTCAAGCCCCTGTGGAATCAGAATCACATCTAAACTGTACGTGCAGGCCTTGACCCGATTGTCATGATCCCCGGCTGCTGACGATTTTGTTCATTCCCCGCAGCCCGACCCCTGATCTGGCCTCCCAAGGCCAGGGTTGGGCTGCATGGAATCTCCTGCTCCCCCTCCTACCTTTGCCGCTTCCCGGGCCTGCCATACCCGATGTCTAGGGGGACTTATTCCACCTCCGGGGTGGAATAAGTCCCTCGTTTAGTCTGTCAGCCCCAATCCCCCATCTAGTCTGCCGGCCCGTGGACTGTCTGCTGCCTGCCCTAACTCCGCCTCCACACTGTCCCTTTCCCACCCCCATCTAGCCTCTCCGTATAAACTCCTTGTTCGTATGGGGAGGTTTCATCTGGGATGGGAACGGGGAACAGAATAGACCCCACTGTGTTTTACATAAGGTTATTTTGATATTGTTGTATTAATTTTTGCCTTCTTTTCTACACACCACTGTTGATTATTATTCCCCTGAGGAAGCTGTGGCGAAATGCCAGGGTTGGCATCTGGAATGGCGTTGTGGATTATATTTACAGCAGATAAGTCTGGTGATTTGTCATCTGTGGTCAGTGGTTATGAACTTGATATATGAAATGGTCAATATAGCAGTCTTTCAGTAATGCTCTGTGGATGAGAAGGCATTAAGCTATTTCAATATACTAATTGCAAAACGGTTATTGTCAATTAAATAATTAACTCTAAAGTAAATTTATAAGGAGTTTTTTAGGATCCTTGATGTTCTGAGCATACATCTATGGCTAAGATACTATACGCCTTGACGATGAGCTCGTTGGTTCTGAGATCCTTTTCTCCTTAAAACACAAGAAGTATTCCAAACCCTATTTTTGTTGGATGAGTACATCGATCTTCATTCTGCAATTGGCATTGTTACACCGGTGTATTTAAAAATTAGCAGCCACAAAGTCTGTACTGCCTGTGTAATTTACACCTATTTCTGCAGGACTCAGCACCTCCCTCCCTTGTAGCTCTTCAAGGTGTCTGGGGTTTATTACTGAAAATAATTTTATCGTATAGAGGAGGGGAGTGTTAAAAAATGATCCGCTGCGAGTGTCCAATATGCAAGGGACATCACCGGGTCCATGTGTGCAAAACTGGGATAGTATTTTACAAAGCCTTGCTGAACTCGGAGCCGTTTATAGAATAGTTTTGACGCTGTGAAAAAGCAAACCATTTTATAAAAGAGCTCATTTAAAAAAATGGCAAAGCTAAGGGGGTTTGAGTGGAGGAGTAGCCTAGTGGTTAGAACACTGGCTTGGTAACCAAGCAACCAGGGTTCAATTCCCACTAGCACTCCTTGTGGCCTTGGGCAAGTCACTTAACCCTCCATTGCCTTGGAAGAAAGGCTTGGCAATCTACTTCTGGTGACACTGCCAAGAAAACCCAGGAGCTTCTGGGTCACCAGGAGTCAGGACTGTCTCTTGAACGTGTGATTAGCAGTATGCACACATCTAAGCCACAGTTTTACAACCTGCACATGTAAGTGGCGCTTTTGCAATCCTGCACTTGCAAAAGAATGTGATTAGGCAGCCTTTTTCTGAAGCTCTAAGGGGCCCTTTTATTAAAGGGTGGTAGCTTCAGGGATGTGGCCATCATGCACCCGACTCTTACCGCTGGATTGACTCATAAACAGCGTCAGAATGAAGATATAGGGACGTTGTTAGGTCTTTAAGGTGAGTGTTTTGCCTTCGTTTGAATTTTTTTATATATACATGCATAAAAGATTCAATGAGCATGTCACTTATATATGGGCATTCAATCAAAACAAAAAGTGATCTAAAAAGCTTTGGAACAACGATGAAAATGTTGTCGGTGCAACACTGGTTCTCACCGCAAACAAATGTGAACTCCTTAATGATCACCAGTGGAATATAGCATCATTGTGTAATTATTATTATCAGTATATATTGTTAAGCTGATTGTCCTTGCAGAGGTCTTTGGGATGAGTTTATACTGATTTTAATCACAGGTAAGCATTTTTGTTCGTTACCTATGAGGAAGTGGTCACATGTGTGTTACCAAATGTTATACATCTGCCAGAAGGGAGGATTGTTGCTGGAACAATAATTGAGTTTCATTTCCACACAATAAAGTTAGTCAGAACACCCACTTCAGACTGTTGCGCTAGGGCCTTGAAATCCCACCCACCCCACCCCCAAGAACCTGTCCCAGTGGATAAGAACATGTGCGAACTGATTGATAGAGAGAGGGAGGGTGAGGGCCAGGAGAAACGTAGTTATTTGTGGGCCCTTTGGGTGATGGACAGACCTGTGACGAGGTGCCCCTTACATATGGATGGACAAACAGACAGACAGACAGATCTTCCCAAACAGGATCTATCGCTGGTGTGAAATGCACCTTAAAAACAGATCATTCACAATTTTTGATATCTTTTATTGACCTAGTATATGAATAATTTAAACAAAGCAATGTTCTTAACCATTTAAGATCACACAGGACTCTTCTTGTGGCCAAAAAACCTGAAGATTGGACCTAGGTGATCTTGAAAATTCAGGTGCAAGAATAGTTTTGATCATTTATATTAGAGAAATGCAGGGGCTTTTGTTTCTTCATTCCATTGGTAGGAGTCTTTCACTTAAATTTTCATTTATATATTTTTTCAATATTTTTTCTTGGGAGGGGGGAGGGTGGTTCAGCCTCTAGCCATGCCTCCACATATTAAACTTTGAACATGCTCACCAAATTTTTTTTAAAAGTTCTTGGGTTTTCTGCTATCCTTTCCCAGTGCCCCACTCATCTTAAGTCATCCATAAAGTCCAAAAGAGATAGGAGTGATCCTTACGTGCTACTTTCTTGCCAATGCCTCAGGCCAGCCAATCCCCTTTGAAATATAGTATCAGGGGGAGGGGACAGGAGTGACCAGGGATCACCTGCGCCCTTTGAACCCCTTAGATGAGATAAGAGAGGGTCTAAAGCAGTCTGGGGTGAAGAGGAAAGCCTAGAGAGACTTTTTAAAAATGTCTTAGCTGGTTTAGCCTGGAGAGGGTGGGGCGTGGAGGGGGGGGGGGAATTCTTGCCAATGAAGGGTCAGAACAGCGCCAGCCTTGATTCTGACTGAGCTGGAAACCTAAGAGCACAAAAGGAAATTGTTACGTGAAAAAAAGAAAAGAAAGAAAATAGGCACCACGATCAGAGGCGAAAGAGAAAAAATGGAAAATATTGTAAGACCTACACAAAGAATTCAGTTATCTAGGCCTTGAGGAAAGAGGGCAGAAGGAGGGGGAGTGAGAGATTATCCATGCTCTTTAAAAATACAGAAACAATAGAATTAATCACTCTGCCTTAAATTATAAGACCATTCCTCCAGCTGCACGGTGGAGAAACTCCTACAGCCACCTGGTAAAAGAAAGAGTAACGTGAGATTCTGGGAGAGCGGCAGGCGGTATTTCCGTTTTAGTTTCTCACTAATAGCTGTTATGTTTTTAAAATAACTTATTACGAGCCTTTAAGTAGAGGGGACAGAAAGGGAGAGTGCGAGTGTTTTATTGTTATTAGCTCAATACAAAAAGGGATCTTGGAGGGGAAGCACTTTCCGGGAAAAGTGCAGCATCTCCCACAAAATTCTCTATGTGCTCAAATCAATTTATTAGGAAATTATAAATCATCTCCTTTTAAAAAGCCCTGAGTGATATATACAAGCATATTAGCATAAATAATAAATAGAATCATTACATACAGTCAAGGATAAACCATTTAAAAAATTCAGAAATATAAAACAAACCGGCACACAACGGCAACTGCGAACATAATTCATATTGTCAATATGAAATGACGCATTCAATCAACGAATGCAAACATTTGGTTATAGTTGTTTTGTTTTTTTCAGGAGCTAATGTATTACATTAGTCTGATAAAACGATATTCCCTGATATATTTATTCTTAGCGACCTTTATTTTCAAGCAGACGAACGCAGCCAGCAGCCGCGCCATAGGGATGTGCTGTTATTTTAAAACCACAAGGAAACGTCGGTTTTGTTTTGTGCCATTTCCTAATCAAAATGGCACATACGAAACCTCATCACGTTTAATTTTGTGTTGTTGTACCACTTTAGTGAGTGCTATCCGCAAATTACACGCTTGAAACAATAGCGCAGGCTAAATAAAAACGAATGAAACCAACAAAAGAAATGCAACATAAATACAAAATAACAATGGCAGTAAACAAAATGGGGGTCATCTTTAAAAGGGCTTAGCCGGTTAGTAGGACCTGCTATCTAGATACTGCCACTGAATATTCCCAACAGACCACAGAAAAGACACTCAGTTAAACTAGGGATGGTTTATGGGTAGAGGGGGACTGGTCCTGGCAGCTATCTGATTAGCAGAGACATTCAGCCGCTGATTGGAAGATTGGCTCTCTGGTTAGTGGCTGAATATCGCTGTGAACTGGATAGCAAGCGCTCTATCTGGTGAAACCAGATATTCAGTTCCAGATGAGGATAAGCTCCGGTGCTGAACATCCGACAGCTGTGGCTGAATATCCCCCCCCCCCAATGTTTTTCTATGCATACCCCCAATTTCAGAAGCCTTGCATGGCTTCTACACTTGTAAATAGCAAAATTTAGATGTGTAGATCAGGTACATGTGTAAATAGCCATTTCAGAATGGTCATGATCATTATTTTAAGGGAATTAGTTTTATTTATTTTAAATATTTATAGCCCACTACATCTACCATTTTGAGTGGATTTTATCATAACATTAGAAATAAATAAAACAATACATTCATACAAACTTTTAACAAATGGTCAACAGTCCACAACAGCTGCTCATACGGTATTAATTACAGACACTCAAATCCAAATATCACAAATACCGGTAGGTCGTTACCCTCTTTTGAAAAGTCAACAAATCTGTCTCACCATGAATCTGATGAGGTAAAGTTCCAAAATGCAGGACTTACTACTGAAAGACTCGGATGCTGACTTTTGTTGCGGTTATCTTGTTGATGGGAAGGAAATGGGAGAAGGTTCCTCAGCAGGAATGTAGGGGTCGTGATGGATTATATGAACCAACAAGCTTACGCACTCCTAGAGGGGCTAAGTCAACAATAACCCTAAACAATAAAGTAGCTAACTTAAATTTTGCTTGCTCCTCAATGAGAAGCCAATGAAGAGATTGTAAACATGGTGTTACATGGTCTCTTCGAGACTTGCCCAAAACCAGATGAGCAGTTGCATTTTGAGCATGCTCTGTTAAATAAATAAATAAATGCTCAAGCCTATAGGTTATAACAACTATAATGAAAGCCAACAGGAACAAACAATGTTCTTATCCGATAAAGGGGGAGAAAAGGAAGATATCAGCAGAGCACCAGGACCTATTCTATATTTTCGGCCTGCCAATCTTCCACTCTAAAGGGAATGGCCTCATTGCATTGAGGGAGCATAGCAAGTATTGACAAGCCTATAGGGGCACATTTATTAAGACCTGAACTGCTAATGCGGGTATGGGGTGCATACTAGTGCAGGGCTTTGCACTAACTGCAGGGGTGCAGGTCCCAAGACAGAGCTCTGAAACACTGACTGAAAGAGGAATAGCAGTGGAGAAAGATCCGCCAGAAGAAACATTAAAAGTGCAATGGGAGAGGTAAGAAGAAAACCAGGAAAGAGCAGAACCCCTAACGCCCAGCAAGAATAGGCTATCAAGAAGAAGGTGGTGATCAACAGTGTCAAAAGCAGCAGAGATGTCCAGAAGGATGAATATCGAGTAAAGACCCTTGGATTTGGCCAGAAATAGGTCACTGGATGGCTTGCAGGGGTAAATGTGCCATCTGTTTGCCAGAATCAGGCCCATAGTCTATCTTATATGGCAGTCTGACCTCACCCAGTGCATAGGATTCACTAGTTGAGGTAGATTATGGCTATCTTGTAAAATGGCGACACCTGGCCCCATGCGGTGCATACCAGGATGCATCACATGGGGCCAGAAGTCCCCATTTTACAAGATGGCAGACCAGAGCAGGAGTGTGTAGGCAGTGCTCCTGACTATTTTAAGCCACAGGTTTAGTGCCGGCTTTCTGCATCGGCCTACTAAAGTGGCCAAGGCCTGGAAAAAATACCCCATGTTCCAATCCCCTCCCTGATATCAAGAATAACGTCTCCACCTCTGATCACCTCCTTGGTAGCCAGTATACCCCTCACCCCGATCCACCCCAACACCTACTTGGATGTCCCTTGTGGGTAATGGGGAAGGGGGGGCAAGAGCGATCCTTCGATGCTTAAGTCTTCATAGCTCCTGGATTCAAAATGGTGGTCCTCGACCCCTAATGGTAGCCTCACAGTATTATTGCTAGGAATCAAAACAAAAGAGGCTAGGCTTTACAAATAAATAGCAACAAAAGTAAAACGAAAAATGAGAAAGCATAAAAAGAAAGTCCTATAAACAGGAAGCACTAAGAATCAAACCAATAAGAATAAATGCAACACTGAAAAGAAATATAAGCAGGAATGATTTAATAAGATAACAATAGGACCATGCATAAACTTGCGAACTCATATAAAACCCGACACAACCGTTTTGGCTGCCCTCTGCATTAGGGATAAGATAAAACCATACGATCAAGTCACATATGAATCAATATCTTCCTAATTTTAATCATATCACAAATTTCATCCTTAAGCTGAAACATATACGAAATGAGGCATCCTCACAGGGAAACCTCCTGTCTGGATCAGCTCTCCAGGGGAATGCAAGTTAACATCAGCACAGAGACCTGCCATCGTACCTATGTATAATTGCAGAGCCATATTCCAGAGTTTAAAGAGCAGCCTGAGAGGGGGTCGATCCAGTAAAGTTTAACATTTATTTACATTCTCTTATATACCGTGCTATTCTGCATCAGTGCAGTTTACATTGAACAAACTGAAATTACATTGAACAGGGCATTATAACATGGAGATAACTATTTTACAGGGAACACGGGCTATGGAGGGTTAAGTGGCTTGCCCAAGACCACAAGGAGCACCTGTGGGACTAGAAACCCCAGTCCTTCTGGCCCAAGGTTGCTGTCCTCTAGTGGGATTTGAACCACTGACCTTCCGGCCTGAAGTACCTTGCCCCAACCACTAGGCTACTCCTCCACTCCTGTATATTAAGGCCATTTTGCTTGTGCTAAAAATATCAAACTGTGCAGTAAGGTCTTATCATGCATGTTAAAACAGTCTGAAAATACTGTATGTTAGCAGCAGCGCTGTAAAATTACCATTTGCATATATTTGCAAATAAGTCTTTAATGTGAGCATGGGAAATAGTATAGTATGCTGTCATCTGCAAACTACTTACCATGGGCTTGACGACACTGAAAAGTTAGCACCCGCCTGGGGTCAGGTGTTCATTTTTCAGCATGTGCATTTTCTCAAGGACTCGGCTGCTGCCGGCAAGCATCATGACTAAAAGATGAAGGTCATGCAGAAGAGACGCACTGTAAGTATTTAGACACAAGAAATACAGATCCTCTAACCAAGGGAATGGGCACAGAGGTACATACAAGGGAAGAGCAAGAGCTGAATTGGAGCCAACTGCATAGCCAAAGACAGCCATGCTAATTCAACGTTCTCCATGCTCATGAAGTAATTTACAAGAATCAGTGCATTCATTTATTTATTTAGCTGGTTTTCTATACAACAGCTGAATACATGATTTAGGTAGGCATACTTCCAAAGTGTTCAGTAAATAGATATGTCTTTAACGTCTTATGGAAGCCTTCCAGGTTGTTTGGATGTTGTCTGGGAGGGTATGCCAACACTGTACATTCCAGAGCTGAAAGAGGGCTAGGCCTCATAGAGATTGATTACATCTACAGAGCTACTATCAAAGGCCTCCAGGCCTACCTAACAGCATCATCAGATCCAAATAAGCAAAATGTATGAAAGTAAGCGTCTCCATCATCAAACATGCACAAGAGTTCCGACGACTAGAAGGAATGAGTGAGAATGCACAAGCACACACAGGAAAGGAAGCAACACAATTTGCAAAACAAGAGAAAAAACTCTTCAAAAATTAGATCAGCAAACGAGGAAAGACAAGTGGAAAATGGACAAATACATTGGGAAATACAAAGGGTTACTCCAGGAACCCTTTGCCAATCAAGAACAGATACATGAATGGTAAAGGAGAGGTGAACTGAAACCAGTGGATTATGGATGAGATGGTTTACAGCTAGTTTTGAAAAAAACTGGGAAAACAGAAATATGTTGATTCTGTAAGAAAGACCTGGAAACAGTGACTCACCTCATAGCTGACTGAGAAGTTCTGATGGCAGAAAATTTCTATACAGAAAGGCACAACAAAATAGCACATCTCACACACTGGAAACTCTGTGAACACCATAACATCACTGTGCCTGAAAAGCACTGGGATCATAACCCTAAGAGAATAACAGAGAATGAAGAGGTTATGATCACCTGGGACATTCCCATTCTGATGGATAAGAAACTGTATATGAGGAAACATGACATAGTGAAACAGGCGAAAAACAACAGAATGTCATTGATAATAGAGGGGTAGGTTCCAAGTGATTATTCTGTGAATCGCGTGGAGAGGCAGAAGATCCTGAAATACAATCAGAGACCAAGAAAATGTGGCAGAAAGATACAGAAATATTTCCCATCGTATTGGGAGCCACAGGCTTGATAAAATGGAATTTCCAAGCACATATTGACATACTACCCATACATGTTACATTTTACAAACTCCAGAAGGAGGCTCTCTTTGGCATGATGCAAGTACTACACTGAGCATTAGCTGAGATCATACTCCACATACCCTGGCTTAGAAGTGAGGTTCATGACATGTGCAGAACTAACCCATTTGGAGAAACTACCCTGAAGAGTAAGAGCTGAATTGGAGCCAAATGCATAGCCAAAGGCAGTCATGTTAATTCAACGTCTAGCTAAGGGGAATAGGAGGGATACAGACACCAATATGCTCAACACTTAGAGAACCACATGGCATCAGAAGGCAATTTAAAGCAGACATCTTTCATTGCCACCACCATTTTGTGGTTCACATGACAAAATAGGCAACAAGGAAAGGACATAAAACTGTAGAGAAGTGCCAAGACTATCTGGGTGCTGCACTGAGAGCAATGGCACCATTCAATGTCCCTACTAAATATAACGAGAAGTACAGTAAGAAAGGTCTAACATTTTCCAGAACAAGGGAGGCTCTTTCTGTCAGTCATTTCAGATTAGGAGAAGACTCCTCTGGTAGGGAAAATCCTACTTGCTATAAAAACACTCTCAAAGGCAGAATCCTAGCCATTGACCATGAGGTTTTAGAGGGAGTCTGTCCTTCAGGGGCAGATACCTCTGGCACTCAGTCAGAGCACTCAGACTAAAAGGAGAAGTATCTGCATCCAGCACCATGACCACCGGAGTGTTTGAACAGGCTTGGATCTGCTGCCAGAGGACAGAAGGGAGCTCAACCTGAAGAGGTTACAGGAGTGTGCCTACACCTATCCCTCCATATCAGAGGAGCCAGGGATCCAGTGCAGCAAAACTGGGGAAACTGCATCTTCAGTAACCATCCATCTGAAGGAGAAGGATCCAGCAGATGCGATAGACCACGACTGCCAGAATAAGGGGTATCATCCATTGCAGAACCAGGAATATGTGACTCTGTCACTTTCACACATGGGTACGCTGGGGAGGACACTCCCAGAGAAATATTTGGACTGGTCAAAGTGCTTAGGTGGTGGAGAAACAGGAACCAAAAGATGGTACACTAAGTGGGAAGAGTGGTGTGAAAGAAACCAATTGCTCAACATTATCTACAGAGAAATGGGAAGGAATGGAGTATAAAACACCCTAAGCAAAGGGAGAGGAGACTATACTGTTTTGTGACATAATTCTTGTTCATTAGTTTATTTATTTATTTATTTATTTTGACAGACTTGTATACCACCTTATCCTTCAATCAAAATAGGTACATCACATCACAATTGGAGGGTTACAATTAACATTAGGGTACATGTAAACATTCAGACAGTACAGTTACATAACAGTATTTAGACAGTACAATTAAAGGCAACATTTAACATGAGGGTATTTAATAACGTGTTATGATAAACTTGTGTGTATGGATAGGATGGGTGCATGTTTAGTTGGCGGGGTAGGTGCCAATTGTTGTTTTATCAGAGACCCTAAAGTTTAAGTAAAAAAAGAGGAAAAAGAGTGGTGTGAGAGTGGCATGTGCCAAGGGCCTCCTGGATTATTCCAGTCCCCACTAAGAGAACCAATATCCATGAGCTCCATGAGAAAGACTGAAGTCGGTGTGCTCCTTTGTCTGCTAAGCAGTTGGTGAAATAACTGTGAGAATCACACAGAAAGGTGGTTACAGAAGGAATCTAAACATACATGCTGAAATGGCAAACACTGACAGCCTTGTCTATGAACACAGGTAACACATGTCAACAAGGAAAGAACATCGGACAAAAGTGGCATCACAGACGTGAACAGTCTAAATGCCAGGAAGTCCCAGCAGCAAACAGAGCAGAGCCAAGGGATTTGTAGTCCCCTCAGGAAGTCCCAATCACTGTTCCCTCTAAGCTGTGCACGTGTGCGCGCGCACACACCTCGCCGAGCGAGCGCACATACTTTACAACAGAGCGCACAAAAATTACGGCTCTGATTCTGATAGAAAACAACACAGACGTCTTAAAATTTAAAAGTTATGATTGTAATTACTAGAAATTTCCCGCTTCATTTAGTAATCATCTATTTTCATTTAATTTGATTAAAATCAATGTGGTGTACATACTGTATTCTGACGTGTAGTCAAATTTTAAAGTATATAACTCTGAGTGTCGTTATATGGCGCACAAAAAATTAACCTTCCTTCAAAAGCTGCACACAGCTGATATTTTATGCGCACACAGCCTACAGAAAATTAGAGGGAACATTGGTCCCAATAGCAAGCAAGGCACAAAGTCAGGGAGTCCACAGGCCCCCTCAAGACATTCAAGGAAAAAAACACGGCACAGAGCCAAGGAATCCACCAACTAGTTGAAAGGAAAGGATGGGCCAGCTTATATTTGCTGTTAGTCACCCCACAGCATTGTATACTGTAGTAAAGATGGCTGATAAGATTTTGCCAACACTTTCCAAAGAAAAATGGAAAATATCTGTGCTGGCTTTTTGCCCAGTCATTGCAACTTTGATTAATGATGATTCCAGTAAGGTCAGGTGGTATGATTCACTGCTCTTTCATCTGAAGAAATACAGCACACAATATCTGTTCTAAATAATTCGTCTAGCCCTCTGTCACATACTTATCCCCTGGATGCTCTCTTCGCATAGGAAATGAGCCTTGGTTTCTTCCTACCTTTTATTTGATGCAAAGGCGCAGTTTGATGATGCGGATTGCTGTGATTGGTCCTCTGATGATGCTTCTTGGCCTAATTGGTTCTCTGAGAAATGCATCTTCTCTGATTGGTCCGCCACCTATTTAGAGCCAATAACTTCCATTCTACCTTGTCCTCAGAGAGGTCTCACCAGTGAGTTCCTGGGTGTGTTATCTCCTGTTATTGCCTTCCTTCCCTACAGCCTCTTTGCCTTGCATCTTTCTGATCTTGCCTGTTCTCTTTAGCTAAGTAGGGTTGGGCCTATCAGGCTCCTGTTCTTCTCTTAGCAGCTGGTGTCTAGGCCCACTCTGTGGGAAACATCCCAGGCTTGTGTTTAAGTTCTGACAGTCTCTGAGTACTAGAGGACTCAACCCAAAAGGGAAGGGGGCTGTTCAGGAGACCAAGGATAACCTAGTTCTTTGTGTGCCTCATGTTCCTTGACCTGTTCGTGACACACTCTAAATTTAAACTCTATGGGCCCGATATTTGAAAGGCATTTACACGGTTTACAGCCCTGTAAACTCTGTAAATGCCTCTAACCGGGATATTCAACGGCACTAACACGGTTAGTGAACATAAGAACATAAGAACATAAGATATGCCATACTGGGTCAGACCAAGGTCCATCAAGCCCAGTATCCTGTTTCCAACAGTGCCCAATCCAGGTCAGAAGTACCTAACAGTTTCCCCAAAGGACACAGGTTCCACAATGCTTGTACTGGGTCAAGCATTGATATCCTGGGTCCCTTCTTAATAATGGTTTATGGACCTTTCCTCCGGGAACTTGTTCAAACCTTTTTTAAACCCAGCTACACTAACAGCCTTTACTACATCCTCCGGTAACAAATTCCAGAGTTTGATTACACGTTGAGTGAAAAAATATTTTCTTTTATTAGTCTTAAATAGTTTACCCTGTAGCTTCATTGCATGTCCCCTAGTCTTTCTATATTCTGATAAGGTAAACAATCGATCTACATTTACCCGTTCCACACCGTTCATTAATTTATAGACTTCTATCATATCTCCCCTCAGCCGTCTCTTTTCCAGGTTAAAGAGCCCTAACCTTTTTAGCCTTTCTTCATAGGAGTATCCTTCCATCCCCTTTACCATTTTGGTGGCTCTTCTCTGTACCTTTTCTAAAATCGCTATATCCTTTTTAAGATACGGCGACCAGAATTGCACACAATATTCAAGGTGCACCATGGAACGATATAGAGGCATTATAATATCTTTTGTTTTATTTTCCATTCCTTTCCTTATCATACCTAGCATTCTATTTGCTCTCTTGGCCGCCGCTGCACACTGGGCCGAGGGTTTTAACATGGTATCCACAATGACGCCTAAATCTTTTTCCTGGGTGGTGGTTCTTAATGTGGAACCTTGCATCATGTAACCATAGTTTGGGTTGTTCATCCCTAGGTGCATAACCTTGCACTTGTCCACATTAAATTTCATCTGCCATTTTGATGCCCAGTCTTCCAATTTATCAAGATCCTCTTGCAATTTTCCACAATCCTCTTGGGTTTTAACAACTTTAAATAGTTTTGTGTCATCTGCAAATTTGATAACCTCACTCGTTATTCCACTTTCCAGGTCATTTATGAATATGTCAAAAAGCAGCGGACCCAGCACAGATCCCTGGGGTACACCACTATTCAACTTTCTCCATTGGGAAAATTGACCATTTAGCCCTACCCTCTGCTTTCTATCTTTTAACCAGTTCCTGATCCACAATAGTACACTGCCTCCTATCCCATGACTCTTTAGTTTTGCCAAAAGTCTCTGATGAGGGACCTTGTCAAAGGCTTTCTGAAAGTCCAGATACACAATATCAACCGACTCACCTTTGTCCACCTGTTTATTCACTCCTTCAAAAAAACATAACAGATTAGTAAGACAAGATCTTCCTTGTCTAAAGCCATGTTGGCTGTCTCCCATTAGGTCATGACTATCTACATGCTGAGTAATTTTATTCTTTATAATGGTTTCTACCATTTTCCTGGTACTGATGTCAGGCTCACCGGTCTGTAGTTTCCTGGATCACCCCTGGAACCCTTTTTAAAAATTGGTGTTACATTGGCGATCCTCCAATCTTCAGGTATTAGAGATGATTTTAATGATAGTTCACAGATTACTAATAGCAGGTCTGCAATCTCATATTTCAGTTCTTTCAACGCCCTTGGATGTATACCATCTGGCCCAGGTGATTTGCTACTCTTCAGTTTATCTAATAGTTGTAATACATCTTCCCGATGTATCGATATTTCCTTCAGTTCTTACACACCTTTAAATACCACTTCAGTCATGGGTAACATCCCTACATCTTCCTCAGTAAACACCGAAGCAAAGAATTCATTCAGTTTCTCCGCTATCGCCTTGTCGCCTCTCAGTGCTCCTTTAACCCCTTTATCATCTAATGGACCAACTGACTCTCTCACAGGTTTTTTGCTACGAATGTACTTGAAAAGGTCTTTATTTCGTGTTTTTGCTTCCGCAGCAAGCTTCCTTTCAAATTCTCCCTTTGCCTGCCTTATCAATGCCTTGCATTTGACTTGCCAGTGCTTGTGCTGTTTCCAGGTTTCGTCGTTTGGCTCTTGTTTCCATTTCCTGAAAGATGCTTTTTTGGCAACAACAGCCTCTCTGACCTCACCTTTAAACCATGCTGGCAGTTTTTTGGACTTCCTTCCACTTTTCTTAAAGCGTAGAATACAGCTGGTCTGGGCTTCCAAGATAGTATTTTTCAACAACACCCAAGCTTGATGTACGTCTTTAACCTTTGCAACTGCTCCTTTTAGTTTTTTCTTAACTGTTTTCCTCATTTTATCATAGTCTCCCTTTCGAAAGTTAAAAGGTAGTACTGTGGATTTCCTTACTATCCCTCTTCCACTAATTAAATCAAAGGCGATCATGCTATGATCACTATTGCCAAGTGGCCCCAACACCCTCATCTCTTGCACTAGATCTGGTGTTCCACTAAGGACTAGGTCTAATATGGCTTCCTCTCTGGTCGGTTCATGAACCAGCTGCTCCAAGAAGCAGTCATTTATTTCATCTAGGAACTTTATCTCCCTAGCATGTCCTGACGTGACACTAACCCAGTCGATACCGGGGTAATTGAAATCACCCATTATTATTACTGCGCTGTAAATTTTGTTAGCTTCTTTGATTTCTTTGAGCATTTCATCATCCATTTGGTCATTCTGGCCAGGCGCTCGATAGTACATCCCCACTGCCATCGCCTTCCCCCTTTTACATGGAATTTCAATCCATATAGATTCTACAGCAAATTTTGTTTCCTGCAAAACTTTAATCCTTTCTGACTCAATGCCCTCTCTAACATAGAGAGCAACCCCTCCACCAATTTGATCAGCTCTATCATTACGATATAATTTGTACCCAGGTATCACAGTGTCCCACTGGTTGTCCTCCTTCCACCATGTCTCTGATATTCCAATCATATCTAACCTTTCATTTAGTGCTATATATTCTAACTCTCCCATCTTATTTTTTAGACTTCTAGCATTTGCATACAAGCATTTTAGAGATTGTATTTTATTCATATTAATTTGGCTAATGTTAGACATGGGTAATTTGGGATCTTTAAGCTGTGTCTGCTCCATACTTGAGGGTATTTGGGCTACTTTACTCTTTTGTGGAACCTCTCTGCTTTTGGTAGTATCCTTCAAGGATACATTCTTCCGAACCATCTGCTCTTGGGTGACTGTCGGCTTTCCCCTAATATCTAGTTTAAAAGCTGCTCTATCTCCTTTTTAAAGGTTAATGCCAGCAGCCTGGTTCCATCCCGGTTAAGGTGAAGCCCATCCCTTTGGAAGAGCCCTTCCTTTCCCCTGAATGTTCCCCAGTTCCTAACAAATCCAAAACCCTCATCTCTGCACCATTGTGTCATCCACGCATTGAGACTCCGGAGCTCTGCCTGCCTTTTGGGTCCTGCGCGTGGAACAGGAAGCATTTTGGAGAATGCAACCCTGGACGTTCTGGATTTCAACTTCCTACCTAAAAGCCTAAATTTTGCCTCCAGAACCTCCCTACCACATTTTCCTCTGTCATTGGTACCAACATGTACCAAGACACAGACTCCTCCCCAGCACTATCTAAGACCTTATCTAGGTGGCGCGTGAGGTCCGCTACCTTCGCAGGCATGTTACCAGGCGATCCTCACGTCCACCAACCACCCAGCTATCTACATGCCTAATGATCGAATCACCAACTATAACGGCTGTCCTAACCCTTCCCTCATGGGCACATGGCCCTGGAGAAACTTCCTCGGTGCGAGAGGGTTTTACATCACCTGGAGGACAGGTCCTAGTTACAGGATCACTTCCTGCCACACCAGGGTGATGCTCTCCTGTCACGTGACCTCTCTACTCCATGGCAACAGGGATGCTGCCAGACTGGAGGTGGGACTTCAGGACTAAATCCCTGTAGGTCTCGTCTATGTACCTCTCTGTCTGTCTTATGTTTTCCAAGTCTGCTACTCTAGCCTCTAGAGAACGGACTCGTTCCCTGAGAGCAAAGAGCTCCTTGCACCTAGTGCACACGTAAGACCTCTCACCAACTGGGAGAAAATCATACATGTGACACTCAATGCAAAAGACTGGAAAGCCCCCATCCTGCTGCTGGACTGCCGTCTGCATCTTAGTTTTAAGTTTGTGCTTAGATCTAAGTTCTTTACTTACTAAGAGTTGCTATGGATATGTATACTAATAAAACTGTACCTAATACGTGTAATATACCTTGTTCACCTGAAGCTTAATTAATCTCAGGTCCTTAATGTATGACTGATTTGGATAATGAGCTTCACCTGAAAGCACCTCCTGTCTTTTAAGATGTTTAAGTACGTATAAAGCTACGATTATCCCAGGGGTGGGTGGGTGTGGGGAGGGAGGGAAATAACACTTATTAAAAGAGGGCTGCTACATAGTACCCTGTCTTGTGCTGCTGAGGTAAGCTATATTCTGATTTGATTTAAATTATAGCTCTTAGCTGCTGCTAGGCTCTAACTTCTTATGAAATTTAAACTGCAAGCTCTCTGCTGGGTTCTAAATTTAACCAGAAAGCTCTCTTCTGTGTTTTAAATGTAAGCTAAAAGTACTTTGCTGATGCTAGGCCCTGAGTGACTATTAAATTTAGACTACAAGCTCTCTGCTGGGTTCCAAATGTAACCGGAAAGCTCTCTTCTGTGTTTTAAAACTAAAAGTACTTTTCTGATGCTAGACCCTGAGTGACTATTAAATGTAAACTACAAGCTCTCTGCTGGGTTCCAAATTTAACCAGAAAGCTCTCTTCTGTGTTTTAAATTTAAACTAAAAGTACTTTGCTGTTACTAGGCCCTGAGTGACTATTAAATTTAAAGTACAAGCTCTCTGCTGGGTATGAAATGTAACCAAAAAGTTCTCCTATGTGTTTTAAATTTAAACTTAAACTGCTGCTACTAGGCCCTGACTGATTTAACAAAAAATAGTGGGTTCACAGATTAATTAGCTTTAATACAAAGAATTCCTTTTAGAAAATTACCAGAAGTATATACTCACAGTTGCAGATCTCTCTCTAGAAGTAACAGTCCCTTTTTCTAGTCCTTCAAGACAGAGCCACTGAATATCCCCGATCTTCTGCCTTACACGCGCCGATGCTAACCGCTTATCATCGGCACGTATTGTGTGCATTCCAGGGAGGAGTGGAGGTGGCAACAGTCGCTAATCGGGCCTCTGGCCAAAAGATAGGTGAGGCAAAGGTTCGCCTATCTTTTAGCTACAGCATCTAACCAGGCAGCATGAAATACTGCCACTGCCCGGTTATCTACTGCATCTGGGAGGCTGTGCTGCAAACCCAGATAATTAATGCCTGGTCCGCATATGACCCCGGCATTGAATATCCGGGGTTAAGGGTTGGCGCACATGGCTATGCGTCGTAGTGGCTCATAGCCGGCATAACTCAGTATTGGGCCCCATAAGGCTGCTTCTGCATTACGACCCCCTATTCTCCTGTTTGGCACCTGTGTATGTTTTAATCATGTCCCTTAAGATTTACCCTAGTTCCCTGTTTGTTCTGTTTGTCTCTCTTTGTAAGCTTTAGAGCAGAGACTGTCTGTTACATGGATGTGCACAGCTGCGTATGCCTAGGAGCACTATACAAATGATAAATAGGAGTAGTAACACTCGTAGTAGTATTTTCAGAACACTTTTACTAACAGGCACTAAGTTGTTGCACCTAACTTGCGCATAGTGCTGAAACCATGGCATGTTACGTGCAACGCCCCCAGGTTAACTGTCGGGGGCATGGAAAGCATTTCCCCGGCAGTTAACGTGGAGACTTGTCCCATAGGTGGCCTTAGGCGAACCATGCTAATACAGTTAGCGTATGATGTGAGCACAGCACAAACTGAGCTGCGCCCCCCATATCCACTCTAAGCCCCTACCCTGCCCACTCACGCCTTTAATGTGGACTGCACAGTGAGCGGGGAAATCATCCTCACTTACTGTCATGGCCCCGAGTTAAATGGCAACTCATGTCCCAACATGTCTCTAGCACTGTCAGACGGCACCTGCTAGGAAAAGACCCCCTAAGTGAAGGTATCACCAGTCCAGTGATGCTGATCATTAATAAATCTCTAACACATCATCAAAGCAAACTTGTATTCATCCTGTATTAAAGAAACCATATTTGGATTGGTCCAATCTGGCAAACTATCGGCCCATATGTGGCCACATATACGCATAAATGATTTCTTATAAAATACCGTGCTTTGGCATGAAAGTACATACTTTGCTGGTGCGTACAGTTGGAGACATGGTCTGGATGGAGTTCACACGTACACACATAGATTATAAAATACTTTAATCTACCTGCTTATGTGCATAAAGTGCACATGAACATTTACACCTACTCACTAGCAGGACATTCAAGGTGTGTTCTCTCACATTTTCATTAGTATTTTATAAAGACAAGCAGGGCATCAACTTCTCTTTATAAAACAGCACCTACGCAGGTGCCTACCCATGATACCCTGTTCTAAAATTACCCTCATGATCCTTAGCATTTTTGGCCAAGGTCACCAAGAAGATAATACTTAAGCAATTGCAAAGTTTTATTAACATCACAAAATACCAGACCTCTTCCAATTTGGGTTCTGTCCTAAGCATGGAACAGAAACCTTATCACTAGGCATTTTGGGTACGGTATTAGCCTGGTTTAGAACTTCTCTTTCTGAGCAACTACAGTAAATTCATATAGACAATGCACATTCTTCTTGCTACTCAGTAAGACAGATTTTAGATAGGACACAGAGAGGGGAACTCACACGTCCAGGTCAGAACGAGGAGAATTCCCATTGTATTTTACAAGATACTCTTGTAAACTAGGTGCAGGATTGCTCAGGTATGTCTCTCCATGTCCAGCAGGGGCAATGATTTTAAGAATCTGCATGTGGAGAAAAAAATGTAAAAATACCCCCCATCTCCCCCCCATATGCATGGGGGCACATTCTTAAAACCACTGCTCTCTGCATGTGCACAGCACCACTGGTTCCATTCCCAAACACCATCCCGACTTTAATCTTCCTCCCGATGCTCCCCCAATTCCCAATTCCCAACCACATCCAAACTCTTACCCAACCCCCTCCTACCATATCTGATCCCCGCCGACCCCAAAGCATCTGCCCCCCCCCCCCCCCACACCAAACAAACCCTCCTCTGGCACAAGTACCTCCACACCTGATCTCTAATTATCACCGACCCCACCTAAAGGTCATAGTAACATTGTATATGACGGCAGATAAAGACTAGTATGGTCCATCGAGTCTGCCTGCTGATCCCTGCAGGTCAGTCCACCTCTATTAAAATATATTTAAGTTTGCTTTGATTTCATCCTCTTGCTGTAAAGGGATCCACTGTGCCTGTCCCAAGCCATTTTGAATTCCGTCACTGTATTTGCCCCCACCATCTCCATCGGGAAGGCATTCCAAACATCCACCACCCTTTCAGTGAACAAGTATTTCCTGATGTTGCTTTTAAGTTTACCTCCTTGCAGCTTCATCATATGCCCTCTAGTTTTACAGCTTCTCCTTCTTTGAAAAAGGTTTGTTTGTTCATTAATACTCTTTAAGTATTTAAACATCTGTATCATATCTCCCCTGTCCCTCCTCTCCTCTAGGGTATACATATTTATGTCTTCTCTTCTCATATGTCTTCTGGCACAGGCTCCAAATCATTTTGGCTGCCTTCCTCTGAATCGTTTCAAGTCTTTTTATATCCTTTGTGAGATATGGTCTCTAAAATTGAACACAATATTCTAAGTGAGGCCTCACCAACGATTTGTACTGGGGCATTAATACCTCTTCCTTTCTGCTGTTTATTCCTATCTGTGTGCAGCCCAGCATCCTTCTGGCTTTAGCTACTGCCTTGTTGCTTTGTTTCGCCACCTTGAGATACTCAGGCACTAGCACACCGAGGTCTCTCTCCTGTTCCGTGTACACCAACCCCTTACCCCCTATTGCATACACAAACTGACGTCAGAAACAGGAGAAAAAAACTCACAGAACCTTCTATCTATACCCCTCTCAATACGGAAAACCAAACTACCAGCAATAGGGCCTTCAGGTACACCGCTCCCACCCTTTGGAACTCTCTCCCCGACTCCATCAGAGCAATTAAAGATCTTCAGTCTTTGCACAAGGAATTAAAAACCCTACTTTTCTCTGAATATTGCAACACTTCCCTGTCCACATTTGTGTTCACCCCCTCTACCCACCCCCTTCCTCCTAATTAATCTAACCCCTTTTTCCTCCCCCATGACAAGAACATTCTTCTGTAAACTGTTTCTATTGTCTTACAGTTCTGAAAATCATTAGGGACCCCGGCTACCACTATATTACGGTATATGTGGATAACTGGCTTGTAAATAGTTTCATTGTATCATAGTTCAACATGTTTTATTTAACATTTCTTTTTTTTTAAATTTATTTTATTTAACATTTCTTTTATACCGCGCTCTTACCATCAGCGCGGTGTACAATGAACAAACATATACATACAGGGTAACTGTAGTGTATTTTACATTTAACAGGAGTTGAAACTTGAGAGAACATGGGTAACTGTCTATAGTTATTCACATAGTCGAAAAACTCTGGTTATATGCATGGTGTGTGTATTTCCCTATGGAATCTACACTGGAAAGTAACTTGTGAATAGGTGGTGCTTGAGCTTTTTCCTGAATTGGGTTAAGCTGGTGATAGCTCTCAAGTCTGGTGGGAGGGCGTTCCAGGCTTTTGGGGCATAAATGCTGAAGGCTCTTTTAGCTGTTGCCTTTGTGCATCTCGCTATTTCTTTCGGGACAATTAGGGTGTTTATTGCTGTGGATCTTCTGATTCTATTGGGGGGTGAAGTACGTAATAGTTCAGTGATGGCTGTGGGTGATTGATTGTTCAGGGCTTTGAAGGTCGTGATTATGATCTTATGTTGGATTCTGGCATGGGTCGGTAACCAGTGAAGCCTTTTCAGGATTGGTGTACTGTGGTCTGTCCTCGATATTCCTTCCAATACTCTGGCGGCTGTGTTCATTGCTAGTTGGAGAGGGTTTAGAGTTGCTTGTGGGAGTCCATATAGAATTGCATTTGAGAAATCGAGGTGTGGCATCACCAAGGCTTGGTAGATGGTTCTGAAATCCGTGGGTTCAAGTAGTGGTCGTAAATGCCAGAGTGTACGTATTTTGTGATATATCAATTTTGTTGTATTTTTTATGTGTGTTTTCATGTCTAGTTGTTGGTCCAGGGTGATGCCTAGATATCGAATAGTGGGTTTAACTGTTAGTTCTGTGTCCTTTATCTTTAATGTGGCTGGGGGTGTGAAATCCTGGTTCCTCGTGATGAACAGTACGTCAGTCTTGCTATGATTGATTCGTAAGTTCTGTGTGAGGAGTCACTCTTCAACTGCTTCGAAACAGCTCACCAGGGGGGTAAAGTCGGGTTGGTTGAGTATACAATGTTATTGTAACTGAGTTACTTGTTCGTTTTAAACCACCCTTGATCGTTGGAAGGGGCGGTATATAAAAACTGTTCAAATAAAGAAATTAATAAATGACTCTATACTTCCCCAGTATCCTAATTATCTCCCACCCCATATCCCCCTGCCTTCCTGTGGTGGGTCCCTAGTAGTTTTGAGGCAGCAGGATTGATGCCTACTCTTCGCTGAATTCCAAAATGGCACCAATAACTCCTAAAGGTAATCTTATTTATTTATTTATTTTATTTATTTAACATATATTTATAACCCGCAACTTCCAGAGTTCAGTTGCGGTTCACAATAAAACAACATTCCACATAGCAAAAGCTTAGTTTTACATCGAACATTTTTGTAACAATAAAAGTAATGGGTAACAGCTTGAACTAATGCAAAATAGCAAAACTGGCTTATTAAACTATGTACAAAAAACTATATACAGGTACATGTTGGGGGTACTCAGGGTTGGATCATAGAGTTTATATAATAGCGTAATGTCTGTTAAATTTTTGGGATAAGTATAGCAACTTCATAGCTAGATTGACATACACATGTAAATGTTGCTTTTTAGATGTAAGGGTAAAATAGTAACATATTAAATGACAGCAGATGAAGACCAGCATGGTCCATCCAGTCTGCCCAGCAATTTGTTGAGAAGTTAGTTGGTTCAGTTTATTTTGTTTTTATCCTGTTGTTGTAAAGGGATCCGCTGTGCTTGTCCCATGCTGTTTTGAATTCCGTCACCGTGTTTGCCCCCACTGCTTCCATCGGGAGAGCATTCCAAGCATCCACCACCCTTTCGGTGAAAAAATATTTCCTGGCATTGCCTTTCAATTTTCCACCTTGCAGCTTCATGTTATGCCCTCTAGTTTTGCAGCTTCCTCATCTTTGGAAGAGGTTTGTTTGTTCATTGTTCCTCTTTAAGTATTTAAAGGTCTGAATCATATCTCCCCTATCCCTCCTCTCCTCCAAAGTGTACATATTTAGGTCTTCAAGTCTTTTCTCATAAGGTTTCTTACGCAGGCTCCAAATCATTTTGGTCACCTTCCTCTGAACACTTTCCAGTCTTTTTACATCTTTTGCAAGATATGGTCTCCAAAACTAAACACAGTATTTCAGGTGAGGCCTCACCAGCGACTGTACAGTGGCATAAGTACCTCTTCCTTTCTGCTGGTAATCCCTCTCTGTATGCAGCCCAACATCCTCCTGGCTTTTGCCACTGCCTTGTCGCACTGTTTTGCCACCTTGAGATCATCAGAGATAATCACACCAAGGTCTTTCTCCTGAACCATGCACACCAACCTCTCGCCCCCTATTGCATACATTTCCCTTGGATTTCTGCTACCTAAGTGCATGACACTGCACTTTTTCCACATTAAATCGTAATTGCCAAGCATTAGACCATTCTTCCAGTTTTTGTAGATCTTTCCTCATGTTATCCACTCCCTCGGGGGAGTCCACTCTGTTGCAAATTTTTGTGTCATCTGCAAAAAGACAGACTTTTCCATTCAGTCCTTCAGCAATATCACTCACAAATGCATTGAACAGTGCTGGGCCCAGGACCGAACCCTGGGGCACCCCGCTAATCACCTTCCTTTCATCCGAGTGAGCTCCATGTACCATCACCATCTGTCGTCTGTCAATCAACCAATTTCTAATCCAGTTTACCATCTTGGTACCCATCCCCAAGCTACTGAGTTTATTGACAAGCTTCCTATGAGGAACAGTATCTTCTAAAATAGTCCCCAATATATGCTGGCATCCCATAAGGTTCAGCCTTATCAGTCATTGTATTTAATATGTATATCAGCTCTATTTGCCAATTAGTGATATATTATCAGCTGTTGGTGGATGAGATACACTTTCTGGTTCCCGTCACAGAATGAATCGTGGCTGCTTGTGATTTAGCCATTTCTATAATAGGTTAGCTAAAGAATGGATGGCTGATCATTGACTTGTTCTGAATATTTGGAAAACGGAAATTATGCTACCCAGATTCTCTGTTGAAGAATTGCCTGATTAGCTACAAGTTGAAGGATGAAGCATTCCCGTTTCTTTCCAGCTTTGCAATTGGGGTCATTTAGATCCTAGTCTAACAATGCATTTGTAGTTAAGGGCTGTAGTAAGAAGAGTGTCTGCGAAATTGTGTCTAGTTCACCATTTTAAACCTTTGTAGATGCTGATGACTGTTGAGTGGTTCTACAGTCTTTAGTATACATGTAATATGGACTGGTACATGTGTATATTTATGTCTGTTCGGGAGTAGGCATAAATATGCATGTGTGCCTGCGCCCAGTGGCATTCCCAGCCCTTTCAGTACCTAGGGAGGGTTGTCCCCCCTGTGGTACAATGCTGTGCAACCCTCCTGCTGGGCCCACACTTCAAAGGCAGTGCTTCAAGCTTACCTTAAAGCTGAGTGGATTGCCATGTTGCCTTTTCTCAAGGCCCGGTCGCTCTTCTCTCCTAGCCGAAGTCTCACGAGTCCCACTGCGCCGCCCTTGGTGCTCCACTGCCTGCACCTCTGGGTTGCATGCATAAGTGGAGATTTTAGAAGTGAAATTATGTGTGCATTCTCTTTCTAATATCATTGCTTTTACATGCCTACCAGCTGCACACCTGCATCCACTTATCTGACCTCTTCTAAAATCAACTCCTATATGTTTGCACTCTCCTGTGGAATAGCACAGTGCATGACATGCCACCTTTCTGAGTAGACTTCTTCCTCCAGCTGCCACAATCCCAGCGGTAGCTTTTGCGAGGGATGGCACTGGTGCTGGATTAAAGCGGGACTGAGCCTGCTTGTATCTTAGTCATTGCCTGGATGCCCTGGAAGATGACGGAACTGAGGTTCTGGATGGTGACTACAAATTCTTTGAGCCCTTGCATTATGACTGTAGACAGCTGTTCCATATTGTGATTGATATGGATTAGGTCATGATGCAGTTTGCTCAGCTGGTGGAACATGTTTTGTATAATATTGCTCCATTGATGGCTGTGGGGACAGTAATGATGACTATATTGATAGCAGCAACAGGGGCTCAGCTTGTGTTGGAAGCTAATAGTCGTGGTAGGTATGGGTGAGGGTTATTAGGTCTTCTGGGGAGGAAAGCAGGGACTAAAATATGGCTCTTAAAGATGGACAGTTCAGGTTGTAGGGCAAGTCCAGATTCTGTGGTGTCCTGGCCCTGAGACTATATCTCCTCAGTTGGCAATCCCTATACCATCTCTGCAGAGGACTCTTCCTCAGTAGGAAAGTCCTGGGCGATACATTCAGAGGCAGCTAGCTCATAGCCAGGAGAGGTCTTGTAAGGAAAATATTTCTTGTGATTTATGGTATCTGTTTAGAAGCACAGAGCTTCAGATATAGCCGCTGCTGAATCATAAGCTCCCTTAACTCCCCTGCCTATTTAAACTCTCTAGGCATACCCCCAGGCTAATTAATCTTCTCAGCACACTCAACTCACCCCCCTCCCGCCTTGGCCACTTATCTCTGCTAGGTATTTTACCCTCCTTGGCTTGCTTGGTACTTTACCCTCCCTGGCTACCTAACATGAAGGATATTTAGCCCCCATGGCCACGCGGAGGCCTATTCTGTAGTGGATGTCCAGCCCGTGTACGTCCCCTCAGAATTGGGGCATAAAGCGGTAGACCCGATTCTGATCCTGTGGGATCAGAATCGGGTCTACCAGCTTGTACGTGCAGGCCGGGCCCCGATTCTGACTGGCTGCATGTCCGGCCACATTCACGTCTACCCTTGACAAACTCCTGAATGAAGCCGCGATGCCATGGTGACCTGTTGCAATGGTACCGCAACTTCATTCAGGAGCTGCAATTGATGGCCGCTGCCAAGACTGTCCTTCCTCCTCAGCCAGCCCACCGATCCTGCCTCCCATGGCTAGGGTTCGGTTCCAGGGCTCCTCCTGCATGCCTCCATGTTTTGTCCTTGGTGGCCACCACTGCTACCCCGCGTCCAGGAGGATTTATTCCACTTCTGAGGTGGAATAAGTCCCCCGTCTAACTGGCCTACCCGAGACATACAGGGCCAATCTCAGAATCGCCTTTGTATGTCTGGGGTGATGACTCACCCATGCACCACTGCCGTCTAAGGCTCCCTATACAACTCCACTGTTCATACAGGGAGCCTTGCATAGGGGACGGCAAGGAGGATATATAGCGGGGATGTATGTCCAGGCAGGGCTTTCATCCCTGCTATTTGGGGTTCGGAATAGACCCCTTAACCTCCACACAAGGAAAACACCCTGGACACTTAACTCCCTCCCTCCAGGCCAAGTAACCCTTGAAGGCATTTAGCTCCTTCCGCTTTTATTTATTTTTATTTTATTTAACAAGCATTTCTATACCACACTTTCCCATGGATCAAGTGCGGTTTACAATGAACAGTGGTTTACAAGGTATGGTAAATACATACCTAGTCATATTACATAGAACAATTGTGAACTTTTTACAGATAACATCGTAACTATATACATACAGTACAATCTACATTCCAGGAGGTATACTTGGAAGTACAATCTGAGCTTTTACATTTTTACATTACTAAGGGGATGGAGAAACAACTATATACAGGGTGGAATATTTGTTTGCGACAGTATTAGTTTAGTTTTGGGATATAGGTTATTGTTAGTTAGCCTATGTCCCTTTGTATGTCTAGTGTAGACCTGTGTAGCATCAAGTGTTAACCTGTGTCCCTTTGTGTATTTAGGTTAACTTGTGCGACATAGTATTTTATTATTTTTTTTATTTAGCTGCATTTATATTCCGCTTTTCACCGGGTCAAAGCGGTTGGGGGATACATTTAACAAGAGGGGATATGAGACACATACACTAATACTTACAGGGAACATGGGCAATGGAGGGTTAAGTGACTTGCCCAAGACCACAAGGAGCACCTGTGGGACTAGAAACCCCAGTCCTTCCAGCCCAAGGTTGCTGTCCTCTAGTGGGATTTGAACCATCGACCTTCCGGCCTGTAGTACCTTGCCCCAACCACTAGGCCACTCTTTCCTCGTGGTAAATAGGCGTGTTTTTAATTTTTTACGGAATTCCTTAATGTCAGTCAGCTGTCGAATGTCATCAGGTAGTTCATTCCAGAGGGTAGGGGCATAATGTGAGAAAGCCCTATTATTGGTAAGTTTTTTAGCTTTTGCAAATTCTTTTGGTATCGCTAATTTATTTGTGTTATTACTCCTTTGGGTGCGTTTAGGTATTTCCTTGGCGATTAAGGTATTGAGAGCGGATGGTATGAGATTATTTACTAATTTGAAGGTAGTTACTAGTATTTTGTAATTTATTCTGCAGTAGATTGGTAGCCAATGAAGTTTAGCTAATATGGGTGTGATATGTTCTACTGAACGGACCTTCAGTATGATCCTGGCTGCTACATTTTGTGCTAACTGGAGGTTTTTTATATTTTGTTTAGGGATGCCTTGAAGGATTGTGTTCGCAAAGTCGAAGTGGGGTGTTACAATTGCTTGGATTATGGCTATGTCTTGCAGGTAAGTTAACGGACGTATTTGTTTCAGTGTCTTGAGTTTAAAGTGTATTTTTTTTGTTAAGTTTTTAATGTGTGAGCCCATACTAAGTCTCTTATCAAGTATCACTCTTTTCTCACCTATTTTCCAAGTACCAAAGACCATGACTGAGATGAGAGAGATATAATACCCATTTTTATCTACTACCTCTTCTAGGTGTTTGGGCAGATCTTTGAATACTTGTGGGCCCAGGAGGTCCCGCAGCTGCTACTGAACCACAGTCAACCTAACAAGGCACACATTTCCATGCATTGTGAGTGCTGTTGGATGATGGCAGCTTTCCTTAAGTCCCGCTTTTAGGTCCCTTCACCAGTGCATGCACTGCTCCATCATGTGCTGTGAAGATCTGAAGGTGCTAATCTTGGAGATGAGATGTCACTGTACCTGGCCTTTTTTGAATGCCTTAACTTGTCTTATGTTACTCTCTTCCATACAGACTGGGGTTATGGTGGCATTTCTGACTGGGTTGTTTGCGGATGGTCTCACTGCTGCTACCTCTTTCTACTCTCTGACCCCTTCTTTTCTCCACCTTCTGCCTCCTCTGGCCCTCTCTGCCTCCCTGTTTCTTCTTTTGTCTGGGCTCGCCCTGCTCTTTCTCTCTCCACCTCAAGCTGCTGTCTCACACACTCTCTCGTTACTACTACCCTTCTCCCTGTTCCTACACTTTTTCTTCACCTGATCCCCGCTCCTTCATTCCAAGATTCTTCCCGCCACATTCTCTTCAGCTGTCCTTTCCTTGCCCAAAGCACAATCCTCTGATGTCATTGTTGTTGTGACATCACAGTTCTTCTAAACTGTGTTCAGTCTTCAGCCAGATGGTTAATTGTTGACTGAGTGGCTTCCATAGCTGTTTTTGCATTGATCCATTACATTGCTGGTCTTCCTCTTTTGTGTTGAACTTCAATCTTGCCAGGCATGATTTATTTCCTTTTGTATGATGTGTCCAAAGTATGAAAGTCAAAGTCTTGTCATTGTACTTCTAAGGATTGATTTCTTTCTCCAGGCAGTCCATATCGTGCATTCTTCACCAGCACCATAATTTTAAGTCATCAATTTTCTTCCTGTCTTTCTTCTTCACTGTCCAACTTTCACATCCATGTGATGTTATAGAAAATACCATGGCCTGGACAAGTCAAATCTCTGTCCACAGAGTTACATTGCTGCATTTGAAAATCTTGTCTTTCATACCCAGGATTGGCGCAAGGATTGGAGGCCCTCCATCCTGCCACCCCCTGTGGCCTCCCTCGCCCTCAATTCTATTGCTGCCACCCTCTCAGAGGCCTGCAACAGCAGCAATAGCCCCGAAACCACAATTCAATGCTTACTAACACTCCAGTGCTGTACTGCAGTTCTTGATCAACTTAAAGGCTGTGCATGGAAACTAGCAGCGGCTCTGGTACACCCATGCTTTTAATGCAGCCCAGAGTTTTTCATGATTTATGCAATCAAAGGCCTTGCTATAGTCAATAGATCACATGTAGATATCCTTTTGGCATTTTTTGTCTTTTCAAAGATCCATCTCAAATACATGATGATGTCTCTTGTTCCTTGTCCTTTTCTGAATCCTTGCTTGCACTTCGGGCAGATCTCGTTTCAGATATAGTTGTAGTCTGCATTGACTGATTTGAGTAGAATCTTGCTGGCATGTGGGATCAAAGTGATTGTGCAATAATTTACACAGTCTGTTGAATCAACTTTCTTCAGTATTGGTATAAACACGATCTTTTCCAGTCAGAAGGTCCATGATGTCATAGTCCAAATTTCCTGGCAAAGCCTTGTTAGTATTGTAACACCTACATCTGATTCTTGTAATATTTCAGTGAGAATGCCATCAATGTCCATTGTTCTTTGATAATGCTCTTAGAGCAGCTTCATCTTCTTCTTTCATCGCCAACAGTTTCGTAAGGTATGGGTCAAAACGGCTGTTGATCCACTAGATTTTTAATGATATAATGTAGTCCTTCCACTTTGTCTTGATCTTCTCAGCATCATTCCAATTTAAGGCAGGAATTTTCTTTAACTCTGGTAGCTTTAGGAAAGCCAATTTTGTTCTTCCTCTAATAGCTTTTGATGCTATTTCCTTGCATGCGTCATTGTAGTGCTTCTCTTTGTCTCGTCTTGCTGCATGTTGGAAATTTTTGTTAACTTCTCCTCTGGCTTTAGCTTCTTTGCATTTTGATCAATTTTCAATATTTCTTTGGTCCTACATTTTGTTCATTTTTGCTTTTTTACCATTTGCAAACACTTTCGACTTTTTTCGAACATAGCTTTCTTGATGGCATCCCATAACTCTTCTGGTGTTCTTTGTAACGATTTCACAGGCAGTATTCCAGTGGTATATTTTCATAATCATATTTTGCTACATTCATAGGTGGCTTGCTGTTTTTTAGCTTTAGCTTGAATTTACATTCTAATAGCTGGTAATCCATACCACAGTCAGCTCCAGGTTTTATCTTTGTTGGTGTTATTGAGCTTTTCCATGAATGACTTCCACAGATATAGTCTATTTGAACATAAGAACAAAAGCAGGGTGTTCCACAGAGTTCCTCTCTATCTGCCCTGATGTTCAACCTATACATGCAGCCCATCTGTGACCTCATCAAATCATTTAACGTGAACTGCCTGATATATGCTGACGACATGCTACTAAACATGCCATTCATAACCGACCAGTTAGACCTCTCACCACTGACAGACTGCTTCAATGCAGTGTCCGACTGGCTCCAGACCCAAAACCTCCGGATACAGCACAAGAAAACAGAAGTGCTTTTTATCACAAGGAATCAAAACTTCATCCCCCCAGCGTACCTAAAAGTCTAGGAAGCCGAGCTTCAAACCAAGTCCACAATCCGATACCTTGGTGTCACTCTTGACCAACGACTGGACATGAAGGCTCCTATAGTTTTATGTAACTGCTAAATCTATGCAGAGTTAATTGTTAGATGTAAATCGCTGCTGATCACTGGAAGGAGCGGTATAAAAATGTGCTCAAATAAATAAAAAAAATAAATAAATAAACATCAGCAACATGGTAAGGGCAGTCTACCATAAGATTCAGACTCTCAGACACTTACGCCCCCTGCTACAACCGGATGATTTCCGGACAATCTATCAAGCACTGACCATTCCACATCTCGACTACGCCAACGCGATCCTCCAAGGGCTCCCACAATCTACCCTGGGCCCGCTCCAGCTCGCCATGAATGCCGCGGCCAGAGTTCTGTACGGCGCCTCCAGGCGTGATCATGTAACGCCCATCCTGAAACAGCTTCATTGGCTCCCCATCAGCAGCAGGCTCTCCTTCAAGACCTTACTGCTAACCTTCAAAGCCCTTTACGGGCTCTCCTCCTCCTCACTCGCTGACCTTATTCACATTACCCCACCCCCCAACAGGTCCAGAAGATCTGCAGCAATAAACACTCTGGCAATCCCCAAAACAGTGACCCGATGCACCCAGGGAGCGGTGAACAGGACTTTTATGCTCTGTGCACCTAGATGCTGGAATGCCCTGCCACCCAACATCCGGGCAATCTCTGACATAACACAATTTAGGAAGGCGTTGAAGCACCACCTCTTCCTCAAGTGCTACCCAGAGGAATGGCTCCCCAACCCGCCTCACACACAATAACGCGCTTTGATCAAACTGTGACACGCACTGATATAGTACCATAAATATGTAAATAGCTACCCTGGTGATGGACATTGTACCGTAAATATGTAAATAGTTACCCTGGTTATCCAAGTTGAATCACCTGTTATTTGTAAATACGGTTGTAGATCGCTGCCCGTATAAATGCATTTGTTGCATGTAAACCGCGCTGATATCGAATAGCGCGGTATAGAAAAGACTTTAAATAAAATATAAATAAATAAAAGATATGCCATACTGGGTTAGACCAAGGTCCATGAAGCCCAGTATCCTGTTTCCAACAGTGGCCAGTTTTCCCAGAAGACACAGGTTCCACAATGCTTGTATTGGGACAAGCAGTAATATCCCGGGACCCTTTTAATAATGGTTTATGGATCTTTCCTCCAGGAACTTGTCCAAAACATTTTATAAACCAGCTACACTAACAGCTTTTACTACATCCCTCATTAATGAATTCCAGAGTTTGATTATGAGTTTAGTGAAAAAAATATTTTCTCTTATTAGTCTTATGTGAGTTAGACTGTAGCTTCATTGCATGTCCCTTAGTCTTTCTACGTTTTGATGGCGCAAACAATCGATCTACGTTTACCCATTCCACCCCATTCATTAATTTATAGACTTCTATCATATCTGCCCTCTGCTGTCTCTTTTCCAGGCTGAAGAGCCTTAAACCTTTTAGCCTCTCCTCATAGGGTTATCCTTCCATCCTCTTTACTATTTTGGTGCCTCTTCTCTGTACCTTTTCTAATCCTGCTATATCCTTTTTAACTTATGGCGATCAGAATTGCACACAGTATTCAAGGTGCGGCTGCATCATGGAACGATACAGAGGCATTATAATATCTTTGTTTTATTCTCCATGCCTTTCCTTATGATTCCTACCATTCTATTTGTCTTCTTGGCGCTTCTGCACACTGGGCAGAAGGTTTCAACATGTTATCCACGATGACGCCTAAATCTTTTTCCTGGATGGTGGTTCCTAATGTGGAGCCTTGCATCGTGTAACTGTAGTTTGGGTTGTTCTTTCCTAGATGCATAACTTTGCTCTTGTCCACATTAAATTTCATCTGCCATTTGTATGCCCACTCTTCCAGTTTATCAAGATCCTCTTGCAATTTTTCACAATCCTCTTGGATTTTAACAACTTTGAATAATTTTATGTCATCTGCTTATTTGATTACCTCACTTGTTATTCTCATTTCCAGGTCATTTACGAATATGTTAAAAAGCAACGGACCCAGCACATATCCCTGGGGTACTCCCCTATTCACCTTTGTCCATTGTGAAAATTGATCATTTAGCCCTACCTTCTGCTTTCTGTCTTTTAACCAGTTCCTGATCCACAAAAGTACATTGCCTCCTATCCCATGACTTTTTAATTTTGCCATGTATACATGTAATATTGACAGGGACCTTGTCAAAAGCTTTCTGAAAATCCGGATACACTATATCGACCGACTCACCTTGGTCTACCTGTTTATTCAAAAAATATAACAGATTAGTAAGACAATACCTTCCTTGGCTAAAGCCATATTGGCTTTCTCCCATTAAACCATGACTATCTACATGTTCAGTAATTTTGTTCTTTATAATGGTTTCTACCATTTTGCCCAGAACTGACATCACTCACTCCATTCCAACATATGTAAACTGTGAAATTCTATTTCAGCAACCACTTTTCTCTTCTATTGTGGGAATTTCCAAATATTATGGGATTTCTAAACTGCTCCCACATGCAAACATTGCTAGCTAATGCACCGACGGTCTCAGACTTGTCGGCACTGTATTATAGACGTTATGACTTATCTATTATCGTGCCTAATAGCATCAAGGACCTGTCTGGCAAGTTTACACTCCCACAAGTTAAACTTCCAAAATAATCGTGCTTTAATTTATAAATTACAAATTCTTAGCTTTAAAATGCTCCCCAACACCAGCCATTGGCGCCCTTTCTTGCGTTTCCCTCCTTCTGGGTTTCTTCAGGGGGACCCGCAACTAAAAACAATCAAAAGATCGAAAAGTTCTCAAAAAACATAACAGAACTCTCATTTTCACGTTTACCGATTAAAATCTTCAAACCACATGAAACAGACTATCATATACCATTCAAAGCTTGTAAACAAATGCTGCAGACTCTATTTTCCTGAGGAATCTCTGAAGTCAGTGAATGTTCAAAAAAATGCCGCGCATGCGGAGTATCCGTAAGACCTCCTCTATTATACCTCACTCCGCCGACGTCATCTTCAAGTTCACTCAACTGTTTTCACTTTGTAGTAGGATCCATCAGAGACATGCCCCCCAGTCTATACACATATTAAGGCCCCCTGGTATCAAAGTATTCAGAGTAAATATCCAGCGTTGTTCTTTGATCAGTAATGTCTGATCTTGTGATTTCCCATTTATTCCCAGAGGAACCGTCTCAATGCAAAAACACGTAGATCTTCAAATTTATGGTCTCTCTCTAAACAGTGTTGCACTAATGGCGCCGTCATGATCTTGCATTTCAACCGGCTCTTATGTTCCATCATCCGAGTTTTAAAAGATCTGATGGATTTCCCTATATAAAATAAATTACATGGGCAACATATTACGTAGACCACTGATGTAGTCGCACAAGACGTATTATCTTTTAAAACATAATGTTTTCCTTGGTAAGTAAAATTCTGAATCTCATCAGTAATATTACAAATTTCACATCGGCCACATTTTCTGTGGCCCTTCATTGAATTCTTATCCTTCTCAGTTATCTGTGCCCGCAACACCGCCGGACTTAACTTCTCCTTCAGATTCTTATCCCTCAACCAAACACGTATTTTTCGCTCTTCAAGACCCGAAATATTACTAAGAACGTTAGCATGTTTTGAGATTATCTTCCGTATTTTAAAACTCAATGGGGAAAATTTGGTGATTAAATTAACATGGCTGGTATCAACCATTTTCTCATTAGTGCTGTTTGCCACATCTCCCATCAGCCACGTTCTCTCATTATATAATGCTCTTCGATATGCTTGCCGAATCACTTTCTGGGGATAGCCTCTTTCACGAAAGTTATTCGATAAAATCAATGATTGTTTTTTAAAATCTTGTATTTCAGAACAATTTCTTCTAAAACGCAAAAACTGTGAAAAGGGCAAACCATCTTTAAGTCTTGGGGAGTGTGCACTACTATAGTGCAAAAAGGTATTCCAAGCCATAGGTTTCCTTTGTACCGACGTAACCCACCCTTGTCTTCCTCTTTCTATGGAGACATCCAAAAAAGTGATTATGTTAATGTTAGAAACATGGGTAAATTGGATATTGGAGTCTAATCCATTCATCCAATTAATGAATATCAACAGCAAATCCTGGGGACCTCTCCATAATAAAAAACATGTCGTCAATAAAGCGACACCACATCTTTATGTTGATACCATATGGAGATGAAATAATCCATTTCTGTTCATAATTTCCCATGAATAAATTAGCAATGGAAGGGGCACAAGTAGCTCCCATTGCTACTCCTGACACTTGTTGATAAAGCACTTTCTCAAAAATAAAATAATTTTGAAAGAGTAAATTTTGCTAATCTCAACAGAAAGCACAACTATTCTTCCGACAAATCTCCACGATGTCGTAGAGATTGTTCTACCATGTCATATGCCTGTGCTTGAGGTATACTCGTGTATAAGGCTGTGACATCCATTGTTACCAGGATGATGTCTGGATCAGTAGCCCAATGAGAGTGTCCAGCCAATAATTCTAAACAATGTGTAGTGTCCCTAATATATGATGGTATATCAATCAGTAATGGACAGAGATATGAATGAATAAAGACCAAAAGTGGTTCCAATAGGGTACTCCTAGTAGAAACTATAGGTCTACCTGGGGGTTGATCTACATTCTTATGAATTTTCGGGACAAGATAAAACCGCGCAATTGTAGGGGCTAAGATGTTCAAAAACTTCCATTCCTTTTTTGAAATCACCTTATCATGTAGGGCATTCAGCGTAAGTTCTTTAATCTGAATCTGAAGAGTACTGGTAGGGTCATTCTGTAAAATATGATAAGTAGAACAGTCTGACAGTTGCCGCAAAGCCTCTGCTACATAGTGTACATAGTGTCCCCAGGATTTGCTGTTGATATTCATTAATTGGATGAATGGATTAGACTCTAATATCCAATTTACCCATGTTTCTAACATTAACATCATCACTTTTTTGGGAATGACTTACCTATGTGGCAACAGTGTGGTGCAGTACACATAGCCAGCGTGTTCAGGGGCAGAAGGTCACAGGTTCAAGTCACAACTGTGGCTCCTGCAGACCATTTCCCTATATTTTACCCTACAGAGCACATACAACATAAACATGTGCACTCCCTGGAGCATCGGCCAACAGGGGCACAAACAGCCACACCCACAGGCTCCACAATTCAAAGCCTCATGGAGAGTCAGGCTGTTGGGCCTAGTGTAGAGCAGCAGTTACCACCAACAGCACCTGCATACCTTATCACTGTCATAAACATGGAAACACGCTCCACATATATCAAACAGTAGCTATGATTAATTTCAGATAACAAAGCCTAAATTAAACTCAATTTGCTAACAGAGATTCATCATAGCAGCCTTTCTGATATATGTGGAGTGTGTCTCCTTTTTTGTCTGACAGTGTTACCACCCCAGAAAGTGACCCTAACAGTATTGAGTACCATAGCAATGACTGCACTGTGCTCAGGACTGGTGAGGCGGGCAGGGCTGCTAACCACCTCTATCTTTGCCAATGCTGAAATAGGTGTGGGAGTGTGTGTATGTCTATCCAGTGTTTTGTGGCTGCCTACAATGATTGCTTTCTTGGCTGCCGCTGTACACTGGGCGGAGGGTTTTAACATGTTATCCACAATGACTCCTAAATCTTTTTCCTGGGTGGTGGTTCCCAATGTGGAACCTTGCATCGTGTAACCATAGTATGGGTTGTTCTTTCCTAGGTGCATAACTTTGCACTTGTCCACATTAAATTTCATCTGCCATTTGGATGCCCAGTCTTCCAATTTATCCAGATCCTCCTGCAGTTTTCCACAGTCCTCTTGGGTTTTAACAACTTTAAACAGTCTTGTGTCGTCTGCAAATTTGATAACCTCACTAGTTATTCACTTTTCCAGGTCATTTATGACTATGTCAAAAAGTAGCGGACCCAGTACAGATCCCTGGGGTACTCCACTATTCACCTTTTTCCATTGGGAAAATTGGCCATTTAGCCCTACCCTCTGCTTTCTATCTTTTAACCAGTTCCCGATCCACAATAGTACACTGCTTCCTATCCCATGACTTTTTAGTTTTGCCAAAAGTCTCTGATGAGGGACCTTGTCAAAGGCTTTCTGAAAGTCCAGATACACTATATCAACTGACTCACCTTTGTCTACCTGTTTATTCACACCTTCAAAAAAACATATCAGATTAGTAAGACAAGATCTTCCTTGTCTAAAGCCATGTTGGCTGTCTCCCCTTAGGCCATGACTATCTACATGCTGAGTAATTTTGTTCTTTATGATGGTTTCTACCATTTTCCCCGGTACTGACGTCAAGCTCACCGGTCTGTAATTTCCCAGATCACCCCTGGAACCCTTTTTAAAAATTGGCGTTACATTGGCCATCCTCTAATCTTCATGTATAACAGATGATTTTAATGAAAGTTCACAGATTGCTAATAGCAGGTCTGCAATCTCATATTTCAGTTCTTTCACACTCTTGGATGTATACCATCTGGTCCAGGTGATTTGGTACTATTCAGTTTATCAAATAGTTGTAATACATCATCCTGGTGTAGCGATATTTCTCTCAATTCCTCTGCAGTATCACCTTTAAATAGCACTTCGGTCTTTACTGAGGAAGATGTAGGGATGTTACCCAAGACTGAAGCAAAGAATTCATTCATTCTCTCTGCTATAGCCTTGTCGCCATCATCTAATGGTCCAACTGACTTTTGAGTCTTTAGCACGGGTGCACCCAATGATATCTCGGGGGTATCATTTGGTGCACCCATGGTAATTGTGACACACGTTATTGTGTTCAGTTGAGCGTTAGCTGCCGGAAGCATGCTGATCAGACCCCCCAACAGCTAGTGCAAATGCTTTGGAATTAATGGGCATTTGTAATGCGCATTAAGTGCACAGTCTTACCGGGCTTTAATAAAAGGACCCCTTAATTTGCATTAAAGATTGCTATGTTAACATGTGCATTAAAAACATATAAATACTTAACATTTATTTAACATTTCTTATATACCGCCTTTCATGATATCAAGGCGGTATATAAGAAATGTTAAGATAACTTTGTATATCATGTAGTTTTTTAATACAATTAATTTACTATCCCTCCTTTGGACAGTGCAGGAGGTTTTGTGAGGGGAATCTTTTGGTAACAACACCACTGACAGCTTCTTTCAAGATGTTCGAAGCACAGTGCAGTCAATTGCCTCTAATGTTAGAGTAAAAGCCACTGAGTCAAAGTGGTACAAAGCTACTGCAGTTCGATTTTCTCTTTTTTACCATCTCTCCTGAGGGAAAATGCTTGACAATATTCTTGTTTTTCTTTAATACTGTAGAAATTAAGAAATTTGATATTTTTCAAACCTGCAGCTGAATAGAAATTTTACAATACCTAAATAATACAAGTCTGATGTAACTATGACTCATAATCGGTGTCCCATTCATGGGATGACTCTCACAGTCTTCAGCTATGATTATGGGAAACTCTTTGTGTGCTGTTTTAATACACTTTTACTACCTGTTGGTTTTAATTCTTGAAGAAACTTCCCTGGGGCTTGCAGCTGGCTTTTTGCTTTTTCCCTACTGATTATGGTAAAACTGTTAATTTACACTGGCTTTTGAAGAGGTTGGCATCAAGTCCCTGTACACAAGAGAGGAAAACAGCATTTTGTATTTTCGCCCATAGTGGGTGAAGTGAGGTGCAGACCAGTGGATGCATTCACAGACCCAGAGAGTCAGAGAGATTCTGGAGCGGAGGTAGGTGCTGTGGGATCTCAGCCAGATTATGCTTGCCTGCCACCTAGTGATTAGCGCTAGTGTCTACATGCTACGCTGATTCAAATCAATTCTCAGTGAAGAGAGAGAAGTAATACTTTTAGATGGAATTTGTAAAGAATACGCAAGCGAGATCTCCTTATGTTACGTTGTGATTATCTTCCGTAGTCCGGAAACAAATGTTCTATGCAAGGTGGTTTACACAGGAATCAAATATACAAAACAATACAAGCACTTACACAAATCACATCAGTAATTAAAAATACATCAATTAAATGCAATTATCTTTCTTGTTTTGAAAAATGTCCTCTTTCCTATTGATCTTTTTTTGTTTAAATGAAATGGTTTACACCTATCAGTCTCAGTCTACCAAGCAAATGATTGGATCTGGTTTGGTTAAGGTTTGGGGGAGGGGAGATAGTTATTGCCTTCATATGGTTTGCTTCAGGTAAAATAATGGGTGTTATTTTAAAAGCACTATTCACGATTTGGACCCCTGCAAATGAGCATGCAGACCTCCAAATCCCAGAGATGTCCCTGGAGTAAGGTTGCCAACTGGCTCCAGATACGCCCGACAGGTTAAATCCAGTCCTTGGTTTCCCCCTTTGCATGCAGGGATATGTAGTTCTGATTTTGCCATTGCACTCCATAAGAAAAGGAAAACTACAAGTAACTGCATGAAATGGGGTAAACCCAGGACAGGAGCAAGCCTGTTGGACACATCTGGAGCCAGTTGGCAACCTTACCCTGGAGCCATTTAGAAGCCGGGTCTGTGGGGGGGGCGGAGCCTGATGTCCAGCGGGTTAGACGCTTCGCGCTGAAGCTCCCGAGAGGCCTACTCAGAATCCTGACTTAATACCTACATAAACTTAATATTTTGCTCCGAACTTACCGGGGTACCTCGGGGGGGATGGCGGCCCACAAACCAGCGCGCTTAGACTTCGGGTCTCCCTCTTCTTCACACGGAAAACGCTCCAAAACAGAGTTGTCTTCCCCACAAAAGATAGTTCCACTTCGGGAAAACCCCGAAATGCAACAGGAGATCTTGGAGGAAATACGCGGTGTGAAGGAACTGGTACAGTCCAACGGAGAAGCGCTCCGAGCCATGCGAGAAGATTTCGGTATGCTTCAGGACCGGCTTGAAGGTCTTTCACTACGGCAGGACAACATGGCGGGGGTCCTCGACTCGCACGCGGTACGCTTGGTGAAACTGGACAAGGCTGAGCGTCAGATACAGAATCTTCAAAAAGAGTTAGAGGATAGCAATAATCGAGCCCGCTGCAACAATGTAAGGCTCATTGGAGTACCGGAGGGGGCGGAAGCAGGAGATATAAGAGAATTCCTGGTCAAAACTCTTCCCTCCTTGCTGAAGATCACTTTTCACAGAGATCTGGAAATTGACCGAGCACATCGTGTTCCTACCAACATGGCGCTCAATCGGACGACCCCCCGGCCTATCATCTTTCGATTACTGAGATATCAGCAAGTTGAGCAAATTCTAAATGCTGCCCGGGCGAATCATCATCTGGAGTTTGAAAGTCATAAAGTCTCCTTCTTCCCTGACTTGGCAAAGCCCACAGTTGACCGTCGGAAGAGACTCCTTGCTTTTCGCCCTAGACTTCAACAGCTACAGGCTCGCTTTGGCCTATTGTATCCAGCGAAGCTCAGAGTGACTCTCCATAACCAAACTAGAACCTTCGAAGATCCTGATCTACTAGCAACATTTTTAGATTCCAAAGAAGCAGACCAGATGCGCTAATCCAACAACTTGGATCTGTAATCCGCCGGATCTGCCCGCCATTTTGAATGGCCCGACGCGGTGATCACAGCCTGGAACAGAGACTGCCTGGACTTTTCTTTCTTTCTATATATAACTTTCTTGGTCTCCTTTCCCTCCATGATGTGCACCTCGGTTGGATTCGGAACACGCACAGCTATACAGGTTATATGTTTCAATTTAGGCCTTCTCTGGGGTTTCTCCCCGCAGACATATGGTCGCCAGTAATTTCTGGGGTTCTGCTTCTTCTCTAATGCACTTCGGTGCTTATTTTTTTATATGGGGCGCTTCATTGTTTTTCATTAGCTTATTTTCTATCATGTCATGTGTACAGCCATATACAGTTAATATGAGGGACATTGTGAAATTATGTGCGTTATCATGTTCTTTCTCAGAATTTTTAACCCTTCTGAATGGCCTTATGTAAGATCTTATCACTGAACGTAAAAGGCATCAATAGTCCAATCAAAAGAAAGAAAATCCTTAGCTATCTTAATCATGAGCATGCTGATTTAGTGTTTCTTCAGGAAACGCATTTAAACTCCGTTGAAACACTGAAACTTAATGCTAAGCCTTACATGGTGGCTGCCTACTCTCCCGCGCCGTTTCCAAACGGTGTGGGGTAGCCATCTTGGTTAAGAAGTCTTTGCAAGCTACTGTAATGGATACTAGCTCTGATAAGGAGGGTAGATGGGCCCGTGCACACCTTAAGGTTGGAGATAGTGAATTCACGTGTATTTGTATTTATGCTCCGAATGTGGATAACCCTGCTTACTATGCAAGTATTGCGCAGTTGGCACAGGCCTCTGCCAATACTCCATTAATACTTGGCGGCGATTTCAACCAAGTACTTGATCCTTTGATAGATAGACTGCCGCCTAGAACGAGTGGTCCACCCAAGAGTCTTGATACCCTTACAGCTCTGATGAAAGATCTTGCGTTAGTAGATATATGGAGGCTGCTTCACCCCTCCGACTTAGAGTTCACCTTTTTCTCAGCCCCCATCACTCACAATCTAGAATAGATTTTTTTCTTATCTCCAAAGCACTGATATCCCAAGTGGACACGGCTAGGATTCATCCTCTCCATATTTCAGATCATGCTGCCATATCTTTCTCATTACATGTCACTACGCAAGGTGAACATCCCCGTGCTTGGTTTTTTGATAGATCCCTACTAGACCAAAAAGATTTTCAGGTTGACATAAAGGCCGCTATCCAAGACTACTTTCATTTTAATTCACCCCATGACACTGCGAGCTGGGCTTGGTGGGAGGGTTTCAAGGCGTCTATCCGTGCAACTATAACTAGCTATCAAATTCGACAGGGGAAACAAAGAAAGCAACATTTACTGATTCTAGAACAACAGATACAAGCTGGAGAGCGTCTCCTCACGTCCCGTACTGACCCATGTATTTTACTTCGCTTACAACGCCTTCGTTTTCAATACAATCAGCTTTTATATACCGCTGCTGCTAAAAATATTGAATCACAACAAGGGATGTACTATCGGGAAAATAACCGTGCTGGCAAATTGTTAGCCAATGCTCTGAAAGGTCAAAAAGAAGCCAAGCGCGTTACCGCTCTCCGCAATCCGTCGGGGGGGAGCTTGGTCACTAAAGATACAGAAATATTAGAACTCTTTCGTGATTTTTATACTCGGCTTTATCAATCTGAATGTGACTTCGAGCCAGAAGCATTTGAACGACTACTATCAGGGGTACAACGGCCGACCCTATCTGACGAGGATAGAGAGGCCATGGACAAACCATTCACTTTATCAGAAATTCAATCTGCACTCAAGAGATGTGCCACAGGTCGAGCAGCAGGCCCGGACGGTCTCCCAGCTGAATTCTACAAAACTTTTAACGCTGACTTAGCTCCGTTTTTGAAACTTTATTTTTCTGCTCTGGCCGAGGAGGGATCTCCTTCTGGATCCTTCTCAATGGCAAATGTAGTAGTTTTTGAGAAAGAGGGGAGAGATCCGCAACTAACAGCTAATTATCGTCCAATTTCCCTACTAAACGCAGACTATAAAATATTTGCCACCATTCTCTCCACCCGGCTCTCCGACAAGATGTCTACTTTAATACACCCAGATCAATGCGGTTTCATTCCCGGTAGATCAACTGCTGATAATGCTAGGACTCTATGTCATGTACTGACTGCCGCAGTTAATCTTGATCGACCATTGGTTGGCCTCTCACTTGATGCTGAGAAGGCCTTCGACCGCTTAGAATGGCCCTTCTTGTTTGCAACTCTCCGCTGGTACGGATTCGGAGAAGGCTTTCTCCGTTGTCTCCGAATCATGTATGCACAGCCTACAGCTAGTATCTGTGCTAATGCTTTAAAGTCTCAGCCATTTCCCCTGCAACGCGGTACTCGCCAGGGATGCCCACTGTCTCCACTTCTTTTCGATCTCGCACTCAAACCCTTAGCTTTACTAATCCGGCACTCCAAGGATATTCATGGAGTCCCCTTCTCTCATAGGGAAATCAAAATTTCAGCATATGCTGATGACCTTATGCTCTTTGTCTCCCTAGACTCAGTGCCGGCCGTCCTAGAGCAAATTGGTAAATATTCACAACTCTCGGGCTATAAGATCAATTGGACCAAGTCGGTAGCCTTTCCACTAAATCCTCTGATCCATCAGGCAGATATGCAATCCTTTCCCTTTTTATGGCAACCTCGCATGGTCAAATACCTTGGGGTGCACTACTGCTCTCCTTTGGAAGACACCATCACCTTTAATGCCAAAGACTTAACCTCTAAGGTCCGGGCGCTTACTCAACGCTGGACTCCTTTAACACTTACTTGGTGGGGCCGCCTAGAAACCATTAAAATGATGATTGTTCCCAAAGTGAACTACATTTTAGAAATGCTGCCATGTCTCCTACCTCGACGTACATATAAAGATTTAGAGGGTCTTCTGACTAGATACTTATGGCAAAACAAGACACCTAGGATAGCGAAACATAAGTTACAAGCAGATAAAGAAAATGGTGGTGTCAGATTCCCTGATTTCCTGAAATACCACCATTCTTTTCTTCTCAAACAAGGCGCTCGTTGGCTGGAAGACCTCACACCGAGTAGACCAGTGTGGCTAGATATAGAGGAGGACTTTTGCAAACCAATTCCTCTTACTTATCTCCCTGGTATGACTCTCCCATCAGACTCCCACTATCCACCAATGCTCTTAGACACTTTAGGTGCCTTTAATACCCTTGAGCAATCTCTAGACCCCCGACTTTGTCCGCTAGATAGACTCCCGCTTTGGCACAATGCTCGATTTCAAATACAAAATAAACCGATGGCGTGGAGCCCCTGGTACACTAGGGGCATTTGGATCCCTAACCAGCTGTTCTATGATGGTCGCTGGAAAACTTTTAGCGAATTACAAATTGAATTTGGTCTCCCAGCGAAACACTACTTTCAGTTGGTGCAACTTCAGCATTGTCTTCGGAGTGCTAAGGTGCTCCCGCCATCGGAAACCCATACCCAAGGATTGTCGGAGATAATCCGATCTATCGGGAGCTTATCGGGTGTGGCATCTAACTTTTACAAAACTTTATGTAATACTGTAAATCGAGGCACTCCTACAGCACAGAAATCCTGGGAGCGGGAAATGCATGTAACTTTGACCCCGGAGCAATGGAGCCTAGTCTGGAGCAAGGTGACACGGGTCTCTCGATCCGCCTCACTCACTCAGACACTTTTCTTTCTAGCCCACCGATGTTTCTATACTCCTGACAGGTTAGCCAAATGGAACGCCACCTAGAGCAATAGATGCTGGACATGCCATGCGGCCATTGGTTCACTAACTCATGTTATGTATGAATGCCCCGCATTACAGTATTACTGGAGTCGGGTCTGGGGTCGTATTCAATCTATTTTGCACTTTCAGGAGCCCCTCTCTTGGAAGATAGTGGGACTCCGCTCAGCTGCGGGGATCCCCTCTCTTCCCAAATCGGCTTACTTCCTTTTAGACTTTATGCTGGGCATAGCTATTTCCCTAATTACGAAATACTGGAAAAATAGCTCCCATCTGAGCCCCAATGAATGGTGGAATCATGTCTGTCTCTACAGTAAATATGAGCAAATACCTCGTATGTTAGCTTCTTCTGCTCAGACCCCCCACCACTTGTCTAAATGGAAGATGCTCAACGACTATGTTCAAACTGCTAAATGCTCTCATCTGACTGTTTAAATCTGTGTAAATCTCTGTCACATGATCATTCTGTATCGCAGATACTATTTCTGTTTGTTTTGATGTACAATTACTGTTGTTTGTAAGCGCTTATATGATGATACTTATCAGCTTAGAGAAGAAGCTTAGGGGTGGGGGGTAATTGGGGTTGCTTTTCCTTATTGTATGCTTGTATTTGTTTCCTTTGGTGTGTTGTTTCTTTTGCTTGTTGTAAAATGAAAATAAAAGTTAAAAAAAAAAAAAAAGAAGCCGGGTCTGTGACGTGGCCAGTGTGAGGACATGGCAGAGGCGTGGCTGGGGCGTTCCTAAGAACCTGGACGTCCCCATCTGATCTCAGAAATGCCCTGGACATCCCGAATCGCATCAAGCATGAACAGGCATCTGAGAAGTGTTTGTTTTGTCAGGCAAATGTCAGGAAGGTGTGGAGAAGAAGCTACACGAGTACCCCCTGTATTTTACGCTATATCAGTGAATACTGACGGGTAATGGGGGCTCATGCTTGTTATTTTGCTATAGCACTGGACGTTCCTTGCCTGAGATGGACATTCATGACCCAAGCGTCCCCAATGGGACATCTATGTGGCCACCCATGTGCACGTCCATGTCAGGAATACCTGTGTTTCTGAAATCAGCCCGAGACATAGACATCCCTGGTGTTCTAATGCATGTTCTGCCCTGCCCATCCTCGATTTAACTTGGACATCCTTTCTCAAATCATCCTCAGTACTCATCCTAGTGTTTTTTCATTGTGGGGATCATTTTGCAAGTTCTATTCATGCTTTCGACATCTGAAAGTGGGCATAGAGAAGTTCAAAGCACAGAGACATTTCCAGAGCCATTTTAGAAGCCAGCTCTGGGGGCGTCCTCAGCATGAATGGGGGTATGGTGGAGGTGCCCTAGGCAAACCTCATCCCTTTCACCCCTCCCCTTCTGGTGCCCATTCTACCACTGCTGTCTCTCTCCGGGATGTGCAGCAACGGTAATGGCCACAAACATCCCCGCAGCATTTATCTTGAAACTCTGGCGCCATGGGACTGTGTGCTTCTGCCTCCTCCGATGCCTGACGAAGACTTCCTTTACAAACAGGAAGTCGGCATGGGGTGTCGGAGGGGGATGAAGCAAACAGCCCCGTGGCACAAATGTTTCAAAATAAGTGCCCTGGGGCTGTTTGCGGCTTTTGCCGCCAATGCACATCTGGAGAGAGGTGCCAGCAACAGCAATGGGCGATCATGGAGGGTCAGTGCTCTGGGTGACTGCCTAGTTGCCTAAAGGTAGCGCCAGCCCTGCCTGGGTGTTCAGGTCCCCACTTGATCTCAGAAATATCATGGACGTCCAGCATCAGATCTAAGTTCAGACATTTACACCTGCTCTAAGCACCTGAAAAGTGTTTGATTTGGCTGAAAAACATCCAGAAATACAGAGCTCTATCAACCCCAGTACTCAGCACAATGGGTTCCAAACCCTAGTACTACCTGCTTCTAGTCCACCACTCTACCATCCTAGATAGCTTAGACAGCTGGCTTGTCTGCGATGGTTCCGGAGATGTCTTTGTAGATGTCCCTGCAGACTTCCATATCAGTGACGTCCATGCTTGTGAAATAGTGTCTGCACCTGGACGTCCCTTCTAAAATTCCCCTCCATGGATTCTGTTCCGTTACTTGCCAAAGGAACAATTTATTAAGCTTAAAATAAGTAATTTAAAGACTGCTAAAACGAGCACATACGTTTAGCAAAATTGCAGTTTTGAAGGGAAATTAGCACAAAGGTTGAAACAATGGTATTCATATTTAGGAAATAAAAGAACAAATTGTAAGTTAGAAGCTTTTGCAGATGAATAAATTAATATGTAGAAAATTATTATTTCTATGACTACCGGAGTCTGTAATGAATTCTGCCAGAAGAGTGGTGGGTATTTCAAAAGGAGATGGGCGGAAGAGAATCTTTGCTTTTTTTTGTTGTATTTGATTTGGATGACAAATATGCAAAATTAGTCACCTTTGTTTTGATGATCATCATGAGATTTACCAGAAATTCAGGACACCTAGCTGTGAAGAAACAATGTGGAAGCAGGAGATGAACCAGGGTCTGTAGCATGGCAGCAAAACTGATATTGGGCAGATGAGAGGGTCTGTCATCATATGCTATCTTTCACAAATCATAACTTTTAATACTTCCCTCCCACACCAACGGTGTTAAACGAATAAATAAATATTTCTAAAAAAATCTATCTGTTTCTATATATGTTTCTAGATAGGGGCCAGTGTAGTAAACTATTCTATTCATTACCATGGACGTTTACTTCCACGTTCCCTATGCTTACTCCCAATGTATTAAGATTTAGCATGGAAAAATCTGCACTGAACTAAAGGGCAACACAGTAGGCATGAAAAAAAAGCAAAATCCAAAATTGCTCCCACTACATTGAGTGGAGGGGTAGCCTAATGGCTAGAGCACCAACATGGGCTCCAAGAGACCAGTGCTTGATTCCCACTAGAACTCCTTGTGGCTTTGGGCAAGTCACAAAACCCTCAGTTGTCTCTAAAATTTCAAAGTTGTAAATGTTCCTGTTTAAATTGCAATGTAAACCAACTTGACTGAAATGATAAAGAAATATAAAACACCTATAAAATAAAAGGTTAAATTTGGCACCATTTTTTACTTGTATTGCAATGCTGAATTTTTTTACTCTAGCTCAAGACTGGAGTCAAAATTCTAGCTTGGGAGCACAGGATCATATGAGCTAAAGTGCAGTACACTGTTCACTTCAAATGACACCATTCAATCAAGATGTTTTGTGGCCCATGTGGCCCCTGGACAACCTCTCTCCCTGCAGTCCCATGTGGGCCCTGGACACCCCTTCCCTCTCCAATCCCCCATTCACCTTGGGGAATCAGGAGTGATACCCACTTCTTTCGGAGTCTGGCACTACCATCTTGGAAAATGGCAATGCTTGACCCCTCTTAGTACATTGGAATGCACCGCTAGTGACAGTCTGCCAAATAAGGAAATGCTTCTCCTAGCAGTGTGTTGGAATGCACCTGTAGGGGTCAGCCTTCTAAATAAAGGAAGCACTCCCTTATATGGAAGACTGATCCCTAGAAGTGCATTCTGACACACCACCATGAATTCAGTGCTGCCATTTTTCAAGATGGCGGTGGAAGAAAAGGATAGATCCAGACATCCCTCTGGTCCTAAGTAAATATTATTGGTCAACAGGGGATACTACAGTATCAGAGAGTCTCTGGTTGAGGGCCTTCCTGTGCCAAGTAATCAGGATATGGCTGGGGTGCCTGGGGATGCCCTCGACCAGATAGCCTTGGGGTGAAAACCTTTTCTCTTGCTATCAGTGCTGAACACTGAACAGGGATTGTTTTGTGCACGGCAGGAAAGAAGAAAGATAAAAGACTTCTAGACTATGCAGGAAACTGCAGTAAGTTCTGTGGTATTTTTATGTCGGTGCATAATTAGAACACTGAGTACTGAAGCTCAGGGCACTGTTCCAATGCAGAGTTTATTACATTAGCCCCATAGCTAGCTAGCTATAGACATACCCAAAACTTATCATCAGCCGATGCCCATGCTGCGACACGGCTCCTACCTTTGCAGGTGTTCTAGACCACGCTTGTTTTTTGCTTTCATTGTTAAGTTTTTTGATTTCGCATGCCTAAACGCAGGAGGATTTCCTGGATGTTTCTGGGCAAAAGCTCCATTCAGTGAAGAATGGATGAGTTTGCTTGTCTGAACTAATCGGGTTGCTTCAATGGGAAGATGAGCTGGGAGAGCAGCCGTGTCAACAGCCTCTACACACACAAGTGCAATAGGGTCTGCTCCCAAGAGTACTGGGCTCCCTAGGCAAACCTTCACCTTTATGCTTCTCTCCCTGAGATTTTGATAATTAAACTCAACAATCATTATCATCTCAACACCACCCATTCTTCAAAAATCTTATAAAAATTGAGCATCATACTTTGAAATATTAAACGTTGCTTTGTATGGATGTGTACACCTGCTCTCCCTGCAGATAAAAGAATATGCTGATGGCCTTTGAGTGCCAGGCTCTATGGTTCTGTTTTCACTGCTTCTGCTTATTGCTGGACCTCAGAAGCTGCTTCCCTAAGTGACCACCTAGTCTTGGCCAGTGGTTGGGCCAGCCCTGCTGAGGGGACAAAGCAAGCTGCTCCATGTGGGAAAACTTCCACTGAGAGGTCTCCACCCCAGACATTATTCCACCAGCGAAAGCCCCATGCCCCAATCTGATGGAGGTACAGAGCGGTGAGGGTGATGCACGATCACTGAGATCTAGACAAGATTTGGAAGGAACATCTACAGTACAAGGAAATGCAGAGCTAGCAGGAGTGGTGGAGGGAGGTACAAAGGCTCGGCAATTATTATACTAGAGACTCTTTGGTATGACATTATTTATTTATTTTATTTATTTATTTAACAGCTTTTATATACCGCCTTTATCCAAGGTGGTTTACATCAAACAACATAACAACAATTACAAAGGAATTGCTTTACATTAAACAGGGGCGTGTAACTTGGAGATAAATGGGGGAGTGAATTATTTACATGTAGAAATAACTTATTTTTTTGTGTAGTGATGGTTGATGTATCTTTTCTGGTCTTCTGTGTGGCATGTTAGTGGTTGGTTTATGCTAATGACCTTAAGAAGGTTTATCGCCCAGAAGTATAGTCATTGACATAGAGAGTCAGTGTACTGGAGATTCAAATGGACACTCATGGGCCAAAGCTAAAAAAAAAATCTAGATATTCAGCATTGATATCCAGATAGCGGCCAGTGCTGAATATCCAGATAGTATGGCCGGCACCCACCACTATCCATATAGCAGTGATATATCAGCAGCACACCACAGATAATCTGTCTGGATAGCCTTAGGATAGCTATCTGGATAATGCCAAGGTGGTCTGTAAGGATATTCAGTGACCCTATCAGTAGAGCGCCACTGAACAGCCTGGCCAATGGCAACTATCCATAAAACAGGTGCTGTTAATGGGATAACTAGTGCTGAAGATTGACCTGTCAGCTTATACTTAATAAGACACCCTTTGGAGATATTAAGCTGCTTCAGGAGAAGACTGACATCTTTCAGGAAACTAAGGCCTCTGTGGTCAAAGATAGTAGGGGGGAATCCATTCAGAACTCTCTTCGCTCAAAGAATGTTCAAGTTGTTAATGTTCCATGTCTGCAAGCAGTTGCGTTGATGTTGCTGTTTAAAAAGGACCTTGTCGAATGTTGGCTGTTTTCCTGACTAAGGAGATAAGTTGTGCATTAGAACAATGTGCTGAGGTCTTGTCATTGAATACAGAATGGGGATTAGTTTATTCACTGACAAGAAAGGAGAAATTAATAAAGACTTCTGTCTTTATGGAGGCTATCAGGTTCAGGACACCCTTGACCCAGGTAGCGCTGTCTGGGAATCCTAAGCCAGCCCAGGCCACTCCTGGCCCAAGCTATTTATTTATTTAATTTATTTAACTTCTCTTATATACCGCGCTATTCATATCAGTGCGGTGTACATTAAACAAACGATATACCGTGCAGCAGGACCGCATGGTATTTACAGTGAACCGGAATTAAAACTTGGATTTAACTGGGGTAACTTTTCTACATTTTATTTACAATGATGTCTATGTTTCAGGCTAAAGTCTATTCAGGACTGATCTGATTGTGCTGGCTGTCTCCTATCTTGTAGGATATGCTATTGGGGGGCTTTAGGTGTTTAATGTGAGTGCTCTTTGGTTGGTTACTATAGCTAGTTTCTGGGTAGTGTCTTATAAAAAGATGATGCTTCGGTGCCTTCCTGAATTGGGTCAGGCTGTTAATGACTCTCATGTCTGTGGGGAGGGCATTCCATGCTCTAGGTGCGTAGATCGCGAAGGCCCTGTTGGATGTTGCTTTTGTGCACGTTGTCATTTCTTTTGGGATCATCAAGGTGTTCACCGTCGCGGATCTTCTGGTTCTGTTTGGGGGTGTAATGTGGATCATCTCGTTAATAGATGTGGGGGGATGGTTGTTTAGGGCTTTGAAGGTCAAGACTAAGATCTTGTAGATTAGTCTGGCCTGAATGGGTAGCCAGTGAAGATTCATCAGAATTGGTGTGATGTGGTCTGTCCTTGATACACCAACTAAGACTCATGCAGCTATGTTCATTGCAAGTTGGAGCAGGTGTAGCGTTGCCTGTGGGAGCCCATATGGTATAACATTAGCGTAATCAAAGTGTGAGAGTACCAGGGCTTGGTATATTGTTCTGAAGTCACTGGGGTCCAGTAGAGCTCGTAGTTGTCGGAGTGTCCGTATTTTGTAATATATTGTTTTTACAGTGTTTTTTATGTGCGTTTTCATGTCCAGCCTTTGGTCCAGTGTGATACCAAGGTATTGAATTGTGGATATGGTTATCAGTTCTGCGTTCTTGACTTTTAGTGAGGATGGGGGGGGGGGGTGAATTCTTGGCTCCTCGTGATGAAGAGGACATCTGTCTTGTTGTGGTTGATCCAAAGGTTTTGTGTGTGCAGCCAGTCCGCAACTGCATTGAAACATCTTGTTAGCGGGGAGAAGTCTGGATGGTCGGTTGAAAATGGCATGTATAGAAGGATATCATCTGCATATGCTAGACAGTGGACATTGAACGATCGGATCAGATCACAGATAGGCTGCATGTAGATATTGAACATTAATGCCGATAGTGATGATCCCTGGGGCACACCTTGTTTTTGTAGGAATGGTTCTGAGGTTGTGGTATCGGTCCTCACGTGTTGCCATCTGTTGGACAGGTAGGATTTGCACCAATTTAAGGCAGTGCCTCGTAGTCCCTTTTCCTCGAGACGTTCTATGAGTATCTCATGGCTCACAGAGTCGAAGGCTGCTGCAATATCCATAAAAATGAAGGCAAAGCCCTGCCGAACATTGTCGATTCCTGAGATTAAGGTATTGAAGAGGGTGGCGAGGAAGGTTTCAACACCGTGTGCTTCCCTGAATCCGTGTTGGGCTGGGTCCAGTGGTGCTTCGGTATCAATGTGGTGTTGAATTTGGTGTAGTACAACTTTTTCAATTATTTTTGCAAGCAGTGGTATGCTTGATATCGGCCTGTAAGATTCGACTTTTGATGGGTCCATCTTGTTTTTCAGTAACGGTCTGATGGATATGTTTTTTAATTTTTGTGGAAAGGATCCTGTTGAGAGTGATTGATTCAAGCCAAGGCACCCCTGGTCCAGTGCCCCATACCAAGGCACCCCTGGTCCACTGCCCCATACCAGGGTACTCCTAGCCTAGACACCTGGTACAGGCAAGCCCTCAGAGAGCACCTGAAGTTGTGGTACCCTTGTGGACCAATAATACTTAAGTGGTCCTGAGAAAATGTCCCCTGGCATTTTCTTCCTCTGCTGCTATTGTGAAACATGGTAGTACCTGATCCCCTAGCGATACATAGGACTGTACTACTAAGAGTCTATTTCTCCGCTGCAGGGAAAAGGATCCTAAGTGAAAAATTCAGTCATTATATGGACAGGCATTTAAACAAGGGAAAGGTGGTGATGGATGGAGAAGGACAAGTTCAGTACATCACTCCCAGCAAAAGAAAAACAACATTGGAAATAGCCACACACTTGAACAACACATCAATGGCAAGCGGGAAGGGGCACGTAGAACAAAACCCATGCAAAAGGCAGGCAAGCCATTCAACAAATGCTGGAAAGCAATGCGTACAAATGTTCAAATCCTAGCCAACAAAGTGCTTGACCTGGAAGCCCTAATGGTGGAAATGGACATTCTGACCATTACAGAAACATGGTTTAATGAGTCACATGAATAGGATATAGCCATAGCTGGCTATAATCTATTTAGAAGAGAGAGAGGGTAGAAAAGGAGGAGGAGTAGCCCTGAATGTCAAAAGCAATTTTAAAGCTGCTGAAATGCAGGGGACATGGGGAAAAGAAGAAACTCTCTGGATTGTGTTGGAAAGAGGAGATGGTACTGTCATCCATACTGGTGTGGTCTACAGGCCTCCAACTCAAACCGAAGAAATGGATAGCAAATTGATAGTTGATATTGCAAAGATAGCCATGAAGGGGGAAGTGATCATATTGGGTGACTTTAATCTACCCGGTGTGGATTGCAGTGTTCCTTCTGCAAATCTGGAAAGAAGTACTTTTGATGACCTTCAAAGCCCTCTACAACTGCTCCTCTACCTCCCTTACAGATCTCCTCCGCCCCACCCCCACCCCCAACAGAACCAGAAGGTCATTCGCGGCCAACACATTGATAATCCCAAACACAATCACAAAATGCTCTCAAGCAACAAGGAACAGAGCCTTTGTGTTTTATGCACCCGCATGTTGGAATGCCCTCCCACCCACCATCCGGGCCATCACTAACCTCTCCCAATTTAGGAAGGCACTGAAGGACCATCTCTTCCTGCAACACTACTCCCAAACTAGTGAAAAATCTCAACCAGACAGGATCAGCCACCAGGACAACTCCCCAAGTACAACCACTCCATACTAAGGCAGCTCCACCCAAGAGCACAACAGTATGCCTTGATATTGAACTTGTATATAGTTATCCAAACCTGTGAATAGGTGCCGAGCAGCTCTGGTCAACATTGTACTTCTGCGACCAACTGCTCAGCCTGTATATAATTACCCAACCTTGTAAATAGTTTCTAAACAGATCTGGCCAACATTGTATATCGGCGACCAGATTGCTCAGTTTGTACATAGTTACCCTGGTGTGTCCCAAGTTGCAATACCTGTTCATTGTAAGTACGGCACAGACTCTACCTGCACTGTACAAATTAGAGTTAACTGTAAACTGCACTGATTTTAAAGAGCGCGGTATATAAGAGATATTAATAAATAATAAATAAATAAATAAAAATATTGTGGATGCCTTCCAAGATGCGTTACTTAAACAAATGGTGATAGAAACGACCAGGGAGAGCTCCATGCTGGATTTAGTGCTCACCAACGGAGATAGCATGTCAAATATCCAGGTGGGTGCTCATGTTAGCAGCAGCGATCATCACACGGTGTGGTTTGAGATAAAAGCCAAGGTGGAATCCAATCACAGACTTCAAAAATGCTGATTTCAGTAAAATGGCCAAGTACCTGAAGGAAGAGTTGGTAGGGTGGGAGGGGTTAAGGGAAGTGGAATTGCAATGGACTAAACTAAAGAAAGCAATAAAAGGTGCAACAGATACATACATAAGGAAAGTAAATAAAAGCAAGAGGAAAAGGAAATCTATTTGGTTCTCCAAAGAAGTGGCTGCACAAATAAAGTAAACAAACACAGCTTTCACAAAATTCAGAAGCTCGCAAACAGAGGAACACAGAAAAGAATACAAGATCAAACAAAAAGAGACAAAAAGAGAAATAAGGATAGCAAAATCGAAAGCAGAAGAAAAGATGGCTAAAGATGTGAAATGTGGGGACAAGACTTTTTCAGGTATATTCGGGAGAGGAGGAAAATCAGAGGTGGAATTGCAGGACACAAAAGCGCTGGGAACGGATTCGTGGAAAGTGACATTGAAAAAGTGACAATGCTAAACAAATACTTCTGCTCTGTTTTCACTAGAGAAAATCCTGGAGAAGGACCACCTGTGACTGACAAATATACAAATGGGAATGGAGTAGATACCACACCATTCACAAAAGATGATGTGTTAGAACAGGTTGCAAAACTGAAAGTGGACAAGTCTATGGGACCAGATGGGATACACCCCAGGATACTGAAAGAGCTCAGAGAAGTTCTTGCAGGGCCTTTAAAGGATGTTTTTAATAGATTCTTGGAGACAGGAGAAGTTCCATAGGACTGGAGAAGGGCTGATGTGGTACCTTGCCACAAAAGTGGTAATAGGGAAGAAGTAACAAACTATAGGCCAGTAAGCCTTATCTCGGTGGCGGGAAAAGTAATAGAGGCGCTCCTGAAAGAGTAAATAGTGGACTTCCTCGAAACCAACAGGTTGCATGATCTGAGGCGACATGGTTTTACCAAAGGACGATCTTGCCAAACTAGCACCAATCTTCAGGTATTACAGATGATTTTAATGATAGTTCACAGATTACTAATAGTAGGTTTGCAATCTCATATTTCGGTTCTTTCAACGTCCTATCATTAAAATCATCTATAATACCTGAAGACTGGAGGATGGCCAATGTAACGCCAATTTTTAAAAAGGGTTCCAGGGGTGATCCGGGAAACTACAGACCGGTGAGCCTGATGTCAGTAGCGGGAAAAATGGTGGAAACTATCATAAAGAACAAAATTACTGAACATGAAGATAGGCATGGCTTAATGGGAGACAGCCAACATGGCTTTAGCCAAGGAAGGTCTATCTTATTAATCTGTTATGTTTTTTTTTTTTTTTTTTATTGATTTTTGATGAAAACTTACACCAAATTAAACAAGGAAAATCAGAGTACAATATTACAAAAAGAAAATAACATCCATGAAATATTACATGATAAAGTCCACATCATGGAGAACGGACCGAATTACTAAGGAAAAATAAAGGCATAAACATTTAGAAAACAAAGCCCAAAGGCCTACAATATCGGAGAATACCTATCTATAAACCAGAGTTACCCCCAACATTTGTGCTAGAATGATCAAGGACAAATTTCTCCAATTGAGTAACATCCAAAAAGACATATGTAGCTTCCTTGTAATTAATAATACACTTACAAGGAAAGCGTAGAAAAAAGGTGGCACCAAGTGCCAAAACTTTAGGTTTTAATACTAAGAATTGCCTCCGCCGAAGCTGCGTCTCACGGGGAAACGTCAGGGAATATATTAATAGTCTGGCCACAGAACATGGCAGACTTTACCTTGAAAAAAGCGCGCAAAATGCGCTGCTTAGCTTCGAGAGAGGCAAGGGTGACTAATAGAGTAGAACGAGAAGGGATGTTATCCGTGGAGTCTTCGAGAAAAGCAGTTAAATTATCTATAGCTGGAACAATTTCATCCAGAGCACCCTCAATGGGATTAACCTGTTTAACACTTGAGAAAAGGTAATAAGACTGTGATATTACAATAGGATCAGGTCCGCTGATTTTTGACATATTCATAAATGACCTGGAAAAGGGAATAACGAGTGAGGTTATCAAATTTTCAGATGACACAAAACTATTCTAAGTTGTTAAAACCCATGAGGATTATGGAAAATTGCAAGAGGATCTTGATAAATTGGAAGACTGGGCATCAAAATGGCAGATGAAATTTAATGTGGACAAGTGCAAAATTATGCACCTAGGAAAGAACAACCCAAACTATGGTTGCATGATGCAAGGTTTCATATTAGGAACCATCACCCAGGAAAAAGATTTAGGCGTCATCGTGGATAACATGTTAAAACCCTCTGCCCAGTGTTCAGTGGCGGCCAAGAGAGCAAAGAGAATGCTAGGAATCGTAAGGAAAGGAATGGAAAATAAAACAAAGGATATTATAATGCCTCTGTATTGTTCCATGGTGCGTCCGCACCTTGAATATTGTGTGCAATTCTGGTCGCCGTATCCTAAAAAAGATACAGCGTTATTAGAAAAGGTTCAGAGAAGAGCCACCAAAATGGTAAAGGGAATAGAAGGATACCCCCATGAAGAGAGGCTAAAAAGGTTAGGGATCTTCAACCTTGAAAAGAGATGACTGAGGGGAGATTTGATAGAGGTCTATAAATTAATGAATGGAGTGAACGGGTAAACATTGATCGATTGTTTACGCCATCAAAATATAGAAAGATTAGGGGACATGCAATGAAGCTACAGGGTAACCTATTTAAGACTAATAAGAGAAAATATTTTTTCACTCAACGTATAATCAAACTCTGGAATTTGCTACCTGAGGATGTAAAAGCTGTTAGTTAGTCGGGTTTAAAAAAAGGGTTGGACAAGTTTCTGGAGGAAAGGTCCATAAACCATTATTAAAGGGGATCCGGGAAAACTGCTGCTTGCCTCAATACAAGTATTATGGAACCTGTGTCTTTTGGGGAAACTGCTAGGTACTTATGGCCTAGATTGGCCACTGTTGGAAAGAGGATTCTGGGTTTGATGGACCTTGGTCTGACCCAGTATAGCATATCTTATGTTGTTATGTATATCATCCGGTCCAGATGATTTGCTACTGTTTAGTTTATCAAATGGTTCATCAAATTGCCACCGATTCTATGGGTTTGCATTTGAGGAGGAGCTCGACCAAATCTGAGGTAGATTTGTCAGATATGATATGTTCATATTCACACAAACCTAGGCGGGCCATTTGTGCATATGTTGTCTTTATAAATGAGGGCAACATATGAGGCTGTCTGGCTTGGCAGCCTAGGCATTATGTCCCCATGTTTATCCCTTCCAAATGAACATAGCTAGGGAAAAAGGCTGCACTTAAGACATCCGAAGAGGGAATCTGCGTGGTCTTGAATACCCAATGACTACTGCTGCGTTTCTCTTTGCTTTTCCATTGAAAGGGATACTAACCTGCAAAGAATTCCAACGTTCTGCAAGAACAGCTAATGCTATCCAAATACTGACTAAAAAAACATCGGGAAACATTGCTACTGTAAATTTTGCATAGATGAAGAATATTACATACATGCATAAAGGAATAAAATGATGTGCGGGGTGATTTTTCTGGAAAGCACACCCTATTCAGAGAAACAAAGGAATATTCTCTTAACTGTTGAGGATTTTGATGGACCGTGAAACTCTTGTGTAAGACTTGGAGGTACAGTAAAGCACCTGACCAGCATGATTCATAGACTATGACTGGTCATTTCAAATGAGCCGTGAGGAACTTAACACTGATTCATTTTATCTCATTGTGATTACTTATAAATGACTGCCCTGTAGCTCTTATTTACCTCTTAATTTTATGCAGCATGCAATGTGTGCCTTTGAGTCAATGCTGACTCCTGGTGACCCAGCAGCTCCTGGGTTTTCTTGGCAGTGTGACCAGAAGTAGATTACCAGATCTTTTTTTTTCTGAGGCAATGGAGGGTTAAGTGACTTGCCTAAGGCCACAGGAAGTACCAGTGGGAATCAAAGCATGGTCTCTTGACTCCCCAGCCAGTGTGTTAACCACTAAGCTACTCCTCCACTCCAAAGGTTAAATGATGGTTAACAACAGCTCACCTTAGTGCTGTTGTGTTGTTTTGTACTTGGTAAATGAATGTGTGCATGTATGCGTTATGTAGTTTTAATGAGCAAGGCCATTTATTCAATATTTTTTTATACATTAGGAGACAGAAATAGTTAAGAGAGTTGAATTTTTCAAATAGGAAGATAAAAATGTGATATCTTTGCTACTGATGCATTAAACATCAAAACCCATGAACAAAGCTATAACAAATAGGGATAGGGATCTTCAGATTTTTCTGACCCAGACATGGAGCAATAAGTTAAATATTTGTTAATGCTTCTTTTCTGCTTTCCCTTTGCTCTCACCCCCCCCCCCCCCCCCCACACACACACACCCCTTGATTATAATTAGACTTCAGTGTTTAGCTGGAAGGACTGTGCTCTTTAGAGAACTTGCTGAAGGAAATCTTATTTCCAGCTTTTGCAATATGTTGTGTGGACAAATTTGTTGATGTTTTTTTTAAAAAAATACATCAATAGATGAGAGAGATTCCAGGGGATATGTGTTTTGTTGCTTTCTGATGTATTTCATTTATTTATTCTACTTAATTACTTGCTTCATTAATCTTGTCCAAAGCGAGGTACAATAAAAAAAATCACAATTGACTATAAAATAGTAAGAATATAATAAAGAGGATAAACCCCATCCTTTTTTCCCAACTGTAAATCTTCTAATTCTCAACCCCTCAAATAAAAGCTCTACTACTGAGCCATGCTTTTAGCTTCTTACAAATTTGAAAATAATCCTTCTCCAGCTGAAAAGGACTCTTTAAGAATGGGATTTTATTCATTTGCAACTTTTGAGTGGAGGGGTAGTGTAGTGGTTAGAGCAGCAACCTAGCATCTGGGTTGTTTGGGTTTTTATTCCCACTGGCAGTCCTTGTAACCTTGGACAAGTCACATTTATTTAAACTTATTTCCATACCACCTTTCTACAATTCAAAGCAGTTCAGAATTAACAAATGTGTAACGGGCCTGTTCAGCACCTTGTTTTACATGAAACAGGGACAGTAAACAGTACAACATAATTTGACAGTTTAACATTAACCATTTACCTGGGAAGAAAAGACCTGGCTGCTGGTTCACCAAGAGTCAGCACTGACTTCATGGCACTTAAAAAACAACATATTTTTTGGATCTCAAGCTGCCTTTGTGTGAAGGTCAAGTAGGTGCTTATTTGAAGCCAAATGCAGAGCCTCTTGTAAAATACATTCAAGGACATTAATGTCTCCCCATGTCAAGCAGGAGCAACCATTTAAAAAATCTGCACTTGACAAAAGAAGGATGTCTAACACCCCACGTGCATTAAAGCAACTCCTTAAAATTGCTGCTCTCCAATCTGTATACACAGCCTGATCCTGCAGTACCAGTCCCTCCTGATCACCTTCCTTGCAACTAATCCTTTCTGCCATCCCCAACATGTCCGATCCCTCCCAAAACCCCAGACAGATGATCCACCAACCCTCCCAAGATACCTGATGCCCCCTAGCATCACTATTTGGACACCGACCTCCCTCTCGCATAACCACCACCCTGATGGCCCCCAGGGAGTATACTCTACCCTTCCCACTTCCCCTACCCCAGCTCTTACTGGGGTCCAATGGTCCCTGATACCTACTGGGAGCAGGAGTGCTCCCCAGTTGCTTCTGCTTCTTCTGCTCCACGTTCCAAAATGGTGCCCATGATCCCTAGGGGTAATCTTGCGGATCTACTGCTAATGGTCAGGTTGCCAAAGAAGATCAAATCTACACATGTAAAAACTACATTTTATACATGGAAATGCTTCTAAAATGACCACAGTAGGACCCTACATGTATTTATAAACTACTAGGTTGAATGCAGTAGAAATCATGACTAGTGCGAAATCGTGGGCATGCACGTGTGCTTGGGAGCCAATGTAAATTTTCACATGTAATGTGTATTTTATTAATAACAAGCGTGAATCGGAACTCCACCTGCGTTCTACCTCTACGCCGACTCTGCTCCTAAAATCCATTTTGAATAACGTTTGGTACCAAGATGGTACATAAAAACTTTTAAATAACTAAGCAAATATGCCTACATGTGGGTCACATAAAAGTATGAGCCTTCTTGGCACTCTACATACCTTTATATGCGTAATCCCTGGGGCAATTTTATCAGAAGCCATGGGGGACATTATGACTCAACTATTATGATATGTACTGCTCATGATGACAAGTCCACTTTCCTAAATCTTTTCAGACTTATATTCCAAGGGCCCAATTTTCGAAGGCATTTACATGGGTAGCTGCCGTTGAAAATTCCCTGGTTTGTCTCTTATGCACCTCAATGCTATGCGGTTAGCATTGGGGCATGTCGGGGGCGTTCCAGGGTGGAGTGTTGGTGGAGGAGAGGGCTAAGAGGTAGCAGCGATTTTTGATGCTACCCGGTTAGCCCTCAGCACCTTGCCTGATGGAGGGGCTAGGATAGAACTGGAAATGGCTGATGGGAAGGCTAGGATTGGAAATGGGCTGATGCGGGGGGCACTTGAACTGGAAATGGGCTGTTTGGGGGCTAGAATAGGACTGGAAATTGCCGATGGGTGTGCTAGGATTGGAAAGGGGCTGATGGGCTAGGATAGGACTGGAAATGACTGATGGGGGGGGGGGCTAGGATTGGAAACGGGCTGATGGAGGACTTGGACTGGAAATGGGCTGATGGGGAGTTAGGATAGGACTGAAAATGGCTGATGGGGGCTAGGATTGGAAATGCGCTGATGGGGTGAGGCTTGGACTGGAAATGGGCTAGAATAGGATTGGAAATGGGCTGATGGGGGGGCTAGGATTGGAAATGGGCTGATGGGGGGCTAGGATTGGAAATGGGCTGATGGGGGGGCTAGGATTGGAAATGGGCTGACGGGGGGCTAGGATTGGAAATGGGCTGATGGGGGGGCTAGGATTGGAAATGGGCTGATGGGGGGCTAGGATTGGAAATGGGCTGACGGGGGGCTAGGATTGGAAATGGGATGATGCGGGGGATGGGAGAATGGGATTAGAAGGGAGCTGATTTTGGGGGAGGACTAGAAGTGGATTGGGCTTTGGGAGTGAGGATGGAGAGGGGAAAAGATATTTTGTATGGGAGGGAAGATAAATCTACGATTGGCCGGGTATTGGGAGAATAAGTGGGGATTCAGGATGGAAGGGTGAAATATGAATGGATGAAAAAGGAATAAAGAAAAAAATGGAGGAAAGAGCAAAAGGGGAAAGATCAGTATGTGAAAGCAGATGTAGAGAGAGAATGGGGAAAACCTAGAAGAGAGAAGAAAGGACAAATGGACAGGCAGACAATGGAGAGTTAGCCGAAGAAACCAAAAGAAAGTGACTGGAGCAATTGCAACTGAAAAATAAAATGCCCAAACAAGAAAAGGAAGAAAAATCCTTTTTTATTTTTAATTTATTAACTGGAGTATGTCAGCTCTGGGAAATGTGCATCATTAACTTCTTTGTGTTTTGTTTAGTACAAGAGGAAATTAATTTATAGTTTTATTTCTCCACTGTTGTACATTCCAAGTTTGGCTTTTGGGGTTTCCAGTTTAATTATTGTCTTCCTATTTCTAAATTGTGATCCCTTGTTCTTTGTTTGATGACGGTCAATGTTCTGCATGTGTAACCAAGCTGAGGTATTCTGTTTATGTAGTTTCTATTTGACAGTGCCACTTGTTCTCTTTCCCCAGTAGGAGATGCATTGGTATTCTCTGAGATGTATTGGTTTAATATTTGCAGTGTTGCCTTTTGATAGGTAGGGTTTGGTGCTTTGTAAGTCCTGGTAGTGCTGTTATGATATGGCGGGTTCGCTATGGCTTCTAAATGGGCAGTGTTTGTAGTACTTTCTAATGTGCCTGGCGGTTGGCACTGGAGTATAGCAATGTAGAAATCTGGTAGCCTTTCTTTATCCAGACACTCATTAAGAGGCATGCTTACTAAAATTTAGTGCACGTTAACATTATGCAAATAGTTATGCAAATGAGGCTCCTTATGCAAATGAGGCCCCGCAATGCACATGGCCCTGCACCTCCCTTAGGCCACCCCTGCCTGGGTCCTCTCCTTTTCTCTTTCTATACTCTTGGTGCTCTCATCTCCTCCGATGGCTTTCAGTATCGTTTTTATGTTGATAACTCTCAGATCTATCTATCTACACCAGATATTTCTTTGACACTCCAGGCTCGCATCTCTGCCTGACTATCTGACATCGCTGCCTGGATCTTTCACCATCATTTGAAACTGAACATGGTCAAAACAGAACGTCTTATTTTCCCCCTAAACCCTCCTTCCCTCTTCCTCCTTTCTCTATCTCTGTAGATGACACTCTTCTTCTTCCTGTTTCCTCAGCCCACAACCTTGGGGTCATCTTTGACTCCTCCCTCTCCTTCTCCACACATAGTCCACAGATAGCTAAAACCTGTCATTTCTTTCTCTATAACATTAACAAAATTCGCCCCTTTCTTTCTGAACACACTGCTAAAACACTTATCCACTCTTTAGTCACCTCCCTTCTCAACTATTGCAACCTCCTCCTTGCTGGTCTCCTCTCCCCTTCAATCTGTTCAGAACTCCTCTGCACGGCTAATCTTCCGCCAGTCTCAATATACTCATATAACCCCTCTTCTCAAGTCACTTCATTGGCCCCCCTTCCGTTTCCGTATCCAATTGAAACTTCTCCTTCTGACCTATAAATGTATTCATTCTACTGCTCCTCACTACCTTTCCTCTCTCCTCTCTCTCTAAATCCCTCCTTATGAACGCAACAGTTCCACTGACTTACTTCTCTCTATTCCCTGTTCTTCCACTGCCAACTCCAGGCTTCGATCCTTTCACCTTGCTGCTCCTTATGCCTGGAACAAACTGCTCGAGTCTCTATGTCAGGCCTCATTTCTCCCCCTCTTCAAATCCATGCTAAAGGCTCGCCTCTTTGAGGCTGATTTTGGATCCTGATCTCTTGTTTCGTTGTGTCTCCTTACCCTTCCCTATTTTTACCCTTATTCTCATCTGTTATATTCTCTGTCTTGATTAGATTGTAAGCTCTGATGAGCAGGGATCATCTTTTATATGTATCTGTACAGTGCTGTGTACGCCTTGGAGCACTATATAAATGATTAGTAGTAGTAGTAGAGATGAGGATGGTCCAAAATAAACTCTTGATTGACAACTTCTTCCACATAAATGAAGCAGTCTTTCTGGTAAATTTCAAAATGTGGAGTTGCAAAGAGGCATCCTGCTGGAATTGCTTTACTTCCCTCCTAGAATTTAGGTCCCCTTAGGATTGCTGCTAGGTTCCTAACTCCCCAAAGACCCTCTGTTTTACCTTTTTCTCCAAATGTTTATATCTCAACTCATCCTTGGACTGAAGCACCAGTGGTTTACTCCTTTCTCTTTTTCATACAACGTGGTACCTCGGAATATCATCTGATTTCAGTTTCCTCTCCTTGGACTCCAAGACACTTTTCTTCTCACTGCTTTGTTCACTATCTCAGAACATCTCTTGTACAGTTCATGTTCTGTCTGAAGGGTGAGCAAACAATGACCCTCAGCTGCTCCATATGTCCTGAGCTCGAGAAGATCTGTGTGCCCTGTGCTTCCTCACTGCCACAGCCATCTCTCGTTTCCTCCTTACAGCTGCACCACGGTGCCATCTCCCCTAGTGTTCAGGTTCTTGACTTGGAAGCATGCCAACACATGCTCCTGAGCGGGGGAATGGAGCCATCAGCTGGCAGCATAAAGGACCTCAGCAGGGCTGTGAAGAGTGCAGAGGCTCGCCGGGGTTAGTGCTGTGTGCACACACTGCTTTTCTGCACTTAGTCTCAGCATAGTGCTCCTACCTTCCATGGCTCAAACAATGGAGGAACTGTAGAGCCTGTATTGTACATGGGGGCAGGTGGCCTTGGCAGCACAGGGGATGGGAGGTTCCTTCAAGGTTTTCTTCCCTAACAGGTGAGAGGCACGGCCGAGCTGAGCATGTTGATGCCCGGTAGAAAAGTGGTGGTGACTTTCATGGGTGGTTTTCCCTTCCCTCTGTTTCTCCCATTGCTGTCTCTTCCTCATATGTTTTATTGTCATAGTGCAGGTCAAACTTTTGTTTTTGTTTAGAGAGGCTCCCCTCTGATCAGAGCTGTGAAGGACTCCCAGCGCCCCTTTGATCATCAGTGCAGGTAAGAGGCACTAATTAGGCCTGAGTAAAAAGAAATTGCTCGTGTCTGTGTTGTATCACTTTACATCTTTAGTAAGACTGGCATCTGCAAGTCCTTTGAGTAGTGAAACCTGAGGACATTGTACTGTTAAGACAATTCAATTAATTCTTGTGCTACAGACACTTCTTGCTTGCTTCCTGTTTCTGAGGCCAGAGATTTTGGTAGCATTGTAGAATGTACTGTACACACATATGTGTGTAGATTAAGATATTTTATAATCTACATGCATATGAGCAAACTCTGCCTATGTTCATCCAGATTATACCCCCAACTAAGCATACTGGCAAAGTGCACACTGTCACAGGGCCAGCGCGACCATCAGATGAACTAGGCTGCCGCTGAGAGTGACAGTGGCCCCTCTCTGAGACCTGCAGTGGAGGCAATGACTTCGAACAGCCCCATGGTGCTTAACTTAAACCTCCAGTGCTGTGAGGCTATTTGACGTCCACCCCCTCTGAGGCCTGATACTGACTTCCTGTTTGTAGGGGCATGGCAGTGACAGAGATGAAGGCCAGAGTGGGAGCAGGGGGTGCAAGGGATGAGGTTCATCTAAGGTGCCTCATATCCCTGCACCGGCCTGGCGCCTTCATGTCGGTTGGTGTTTTACCGTATAAGAGGTCATTTACGGGGCCTCATACACGCAGGAATGACTTCAAACATTACCCCGCTAGCGCCCACAATCTTTATTATGAACACACATTTCACAGTGAGCAATAACACAGCAAGCTTGCTGTGTGTAGTCTTGTCTCAAGCACATTTAGGGGGCAAATCCCTCCACCCCCATCCCTGTGGGGAGCAGTACATGCTCTGTGCTTTTCTCCACTGGGAAATGGGGCAGTGCTGGAGGGTGGGGTTAAAGCAGGCCTCTGCAAGACAATCCAGGATTTTATTTTGAAATTTACATGTGTTGTTTACCCTGCAACACCCGCTGCCATGAAATTTTCAAAAGGAAACTCCACAGTTGAATGGAAACCAGCAGTCTGACCCCTAGTGGTACCTCTGGCATACTGAAAGGGGTCAGGCAGTGCTATTTTGAAGATGGGGCAAGGGTGCCTGAGATCACTCCTGCTCTCTACTCAGTCACTAGGAATGTCAAGATTAGCTTTGCTGTTGGTGGTGGTAGGAGGGGGGCACATATTTATTTATTTACAAACATTGATTATATCCCTATTTGGATAAATGGAATTGGCATCATAGTAGTTTACCGACAGGGTAAATTACAGGCATAAAAATGATATAAAATGAAAATCAAATAATAATTAAAAGAATAAAATACATTTGACTACGAGATAATAAACATAAATGGGAAAACATAAAAGGGGGGTAGGAATGAATTTCACAACAATCATACTCTAGCAGCTATGAGAGTATAACCAGGAAACAAAAGGTAAGGGGTAAACAAGAACAGAAGGGTGTATGGTTACGACACTTGATATACCGCCTTTACCCTGTGTATCAGAGCGGTTTACAAACTTACGCTAACAGGCACTTTTTTTATTCCCTTCTCCCCGAAGGGCTCACAATCTACTGTAAGCATACCTGAGGCAATGGAGGGTTAAGTGGCTTGCCCAAGGCCACAAGGAGTGCCCATGGGATTAGAGGCCTCAGTCCCTCCGGTCTGAGGTTGCTTGTCCCTATGTGGGATTGAACTCATGGCCCTTTGGCCTGAGGTTCACAGATCATCCACCAAAGACTGATGAAAGAGCCAAATATCAAACATATTTTAAATTTTTTAAAATGAATTTTCTGTACAAACATCCAAGGAGAGGGCCGTCCATTGAGTGGGGCCTGAAAGTTCAAAACTGAATCTCTGAGCAAGGCTAATCTAAATCTATGGGCAGAAGGTATCACCAATTAATGCATTTGGGATGATTGTAACTATTGGGCAAGAGACTACGGAATAAGGTAGAGAAAAAATAGCGGGGAAGACTCGATAAAAAGTATGAGTACAATGAGGAAGCATAAGAGACTTGAACTGAATTCTACTGAAACCCAGTAATCAGTGTTGCTCGATGAGAAGCGTATAACATGAGTGGATCATTTTACATTATAAAGAATTTTTACAGCTGTATTTTGAATAGGTTGTAAGCATTGGATTTGGTAATGCGGAAGACCTATGTATAATGAAATGCAGTAATTCTGTCTGTTTCAAATAAGAGCCCGAATAATAACTTTAAGGGATCTATGACCAAGGAAATGTTTACTAGATCTGAAGGGGGACATTTTTAGTGGTGGATGACTGCATTTTTCCAGGTGAAGGGAATTAGGCCTTGCTGAAGACTGCAATGCAATGTGTGCCTTCGAGTCAGTCCTGACTCCTGGCGACCCAGAAGCTCCTAGGTTTTCTTGGCAGTGTCACCGGAAGAAGATTGCCAGGCCTTTCTTCCGAGGCAATGGAGGGTTAAGTGACTTGCCCAAGGCCACAAGGAGTTGCTAGTGAGTGCTGAAGACTAGTGCTGATAAAATCCAAGAGGAAATCTGCAAAGTAAGGAAACAAGTCCTGAAGCAATTTAGGAGGGATCGGGTCAGCAAGGGAGGGATTTAAATTCATAGATGCAATGACCTTTTCTAGAAAGGAGTTTAAAATGGGAGAAAAGTTTTAAAAACAAGCTACTGGAACAATAAGACATTTAGACCCACATAAGAACATGAGCTTTGCCATATGGTTCAGACCAGAGGTCCATCAAGCCCAGAATGCTGCGTCCAACAGTGGCCATCCAGGTAACAAGTATCTACCAGGTTCCCAAAAAGTAGAAAGATTCCATGCTGCTTATCCCAGAGGTAAGCAGGGGATTTCTCCAGTCCGCTTTAATAATGGTTTATGGATTTTTCTTCCAGGAACTTATTCAAACTTCTTTTAAACCTAGGTACATTAGCAACTTTTACTGCATCCTCCAGCAAGGAATTCCAGAGTTTGATTACATGTTGGGTGAAACGATATTTTCTGCAATTAGTCTTAAATGTGCTACATTGGAACTTCATTGCGTGTCACCTAATCTTTCTGCTTCTTAAAGGAGTAAACAACCAACCTATGTTTACCCGTTCCACTCCACTCAATATTTTACAGACCTCTATCATAGCTCCCCTCAACCATCTCTTTCCATGGGGGTATCCTTCCATCCCCTTTATCATTTTGGTTGCTTATCTCTGTATCTTCTCTAATTCTGCTATATCCTTTTTAAGATATAATGACCAGAACTGCACACAATATTTGCGGTGCAGTCACAGCACAGATTCATACAGAGGCATTATAGTATCCTTGGTTTTATTCTCCATTCCTTTCCTTAGGATTCCCAGCATTCTGTTTGCTCTCTCGGCTGCCGCTGCACACTGAACAGAAAATTTCAACATATTATCTGCAATGAAATCTGGATCCTTTTCCTGGGTGGTGATTCCTAATGTAGAACCTTGTATCATGTAACTGCAGTTTGGCTCGTTCTTCCCGAAGAGGGTCATCTGAAAGGTTTCGTTGTGGTTTGGATGTCTGCAGACATGCACATGGATGTCGAAATCAGGGACACGTCTCCATGATCATTCCACAAACGCCGTTCACAGATGTCTCCAGTACAGAGACGTTCAAGTAGGCACAAGGGTGTGGCAGAGGCATGTCTGGGGAGGGGCTGATGGACTTACACCTTCTGTTCGATCCTAGAAGCAGCAGAGCCGTCTGCAGGCACGTGCATGTTTATTCCTGCTCCAGGCACGAAAAGGTATCAGGAAAGTGTTTGTTTTCACCTTAAAAAGTCCAGAGAATTAGATGACTTGCTTTAGGATACAAAGTCCCACACCAGGATTTGGACCCCTGCTGCATAGCTCGTAAGCCTCTACTCTAACCATTATTCTACTCTCCTGGGGACATCTACTTAAACATTTGATACATGTGACTACAGGGCATGTCCATGTTTCTGGCATCGTGCCTGAATGTCCGCGTGCCTGCCTCTCTTTTCAGACGTTCTGGCTTTGGCGTCCCCGATTGCACTTGGACATTCCATTGGAATGCGCATGTGTTTAACTTTGCACTTTTCCTCATTAAATTTCATCTGCCATTTGGACCCCAGTCTCCCAATTCTTCAGAATTCTCTTGTGTTTTAAAAACTTTGAATAATTTTGTGCCATCTACAAATTTGATCACCTCACTCACTGTTCCCATCTCCAAGTCATTTATCAGTATGTTAAAAAGCAGCGGACCCAGCACAGATCCCTGGGATACTCCACTATTCACCTTTCTCCACTGAGAAAATTGACCATTTAACTTTACTGTCTGTTTTCTAACTTTTAACCAGTTCCCAATCCACAATAATACATTGCCTCCTATCCCATGACTTTTTAATTTCCTCAAGTCTTTCATGATGGACTTTGTCAAAGGCTTTTTGGCAATTTCAGGTGACGTGGACTAAGCAGAATTGGAAGGGAAACGTGCATGATCTATGAGGTAATCTTACTACAAAGGGGGCAAGGCCAAACCTTTGGTGCCTTCTTGGTAATTTCAGATTTATGTTCAGAGGGGAGGGGTGACTAGTGACTCCCACTAGGTCACCAGGGATGCTGTAGTGGTAACTGTGAGGGTAGAACACTTCCCTTTTTTGAGCAAGGCTAGCTGGCCTCTCTAATTTGGTTCCCTGGGATATTGGCTCTGGGTTAGGGAGCCAATGCACCTGCAAGAAAGTTAGCTGTTCCTCTGGATGCTCTCAGAGCAATGTGCAATAGAATGGTTAACATAAACCATATTAACCCTTTTACTGTACATATAAATAAGTTAATTTCGGTGCATTTCTTTGCAGCATACCTCATTATTTGCCAGATGTTGCACCAGATCCTTTTGTATTAAAGTCACATTAATGCAGTACAGCATGCATCATGGTAATTATGAGGCATTAATTGCCTAATAATGTGTGATAATGCAGCTTATAAATAGAGGCCTTGGTGTGGTGAGCTTCATTGGAAGAGTTTTTCCCCACTCTATCCAGCAATGATCCTAGGGGTGTAAATCCAATATGGCTGCCTTCACTCCCACCTAGACCCAGTGCTATGAAAAAGGGGTATCCAAGGGTTATGGTTATTAGTATTTAAAGTTCTTTGATGATCATGATTGCAAGGGCCCAGGGAATTTTTCAAAATTACAAGCTCTTATGACAAACCATTGAGCTTGTTTCAAGTAGGCATCAGATGTAAGAGTCATCTCTGTGGGCTATAGAGCTCAGAATGGTTCTTCAGGAGACTGAAGTCATCAAATATTGGTCATTTCCTGATGATCTCATTTTAGGAAAGAGCTACACTGATCTTTTTAAGCAATTTTGTCACCACTTCACTCTTTACAGAATGTATGAATAAGACCTTTCCCCTAACAAACAGAGCAGAAATCTTAAGGTCACATAGAACATATTCTGCTGGAAAAGTCAGGTTTAAGAAAACTGCAGAATGAAGAGTGGCTCCAAAGTAGCCGCCGGGGGGATATTCAATGATGCTGGGCAGCCATCCTAACGTGCCCAGCTGCCACCGCTCAACATTAGACTCGGAGATTCAATGCTAGGGTCATAGCCAGCCCTGGTTCTGAATATCTGGATTGCTTGCACTGGCAGGAAGCTAATCAGGCAGCTTCGATATTGAGTCACTGCCTGGTTAACGTCCACGGTGAAAGTTGGTCCAACCTTTGCTGCGCCTTATTTTCACCATCTTGACAGGGCAATGGCTCAATATCGCCACTGCCCGGTTATGGACAGATGCTGCCTCTGGGCCGACCTGATGCTGATTGGTTAACATCAGGTCGTGCAGCGGCAACACCCGGATGAAGGGATTAACGCCAGTTTGCAGGTCTGCTAGCTGCGTTAATCCCTTTGAATATCGGGACCTACATCTTTCCAACTTGTCTTGCACCTGATTCCTTTTCTGGCTACATTTTTTTTCCTTTCGCTTTCTTGTCTCCATCTCAGCTTTGTCTTCCATTCTCTCCTTTTAGTTTCTTACTTTCTCTTCAATTTCTTCTCTTTTGCTATTTCTCTTTTGTTTGCATTTTCTTCCTCTTAGGATTTTTTCCCTCCCTCTACTGTTACTATTTTCTCTCATTCTACTATTTTAAATTCCTTCCTCTCTTCCTTTTGCACTTTCCTCTTTCTCCTGCCCCTCCCTTCTCTCTTCACATTCTTTTCTCTTTTGTCTAATTTTTCATTCTTTTTCCTACCCTTCTGTTTCTTTCTTGTGTGTTCCCTGTTCTAAGAAATATAGTCCCTTATTCCAGGATTGATTGTAATAGGAAGAAAAAGCCTGACTCATGAAGGATAGAAACTGGTCGATATTTTGGTGGCCTCTCTTTCTCCCAGGGCTCTCCACATTATTTTTTGCTGGATGTAGGAAGAAATGTTTCTCCATATGGTCAGGGCCATCTCAATCTTTGGGATCTCTGACAAGCCCCTGCTTTCCCTGCATTCTAGGATCTGGTCTTATCTATGGGTACCAAAATCTTAAATCCAGCTCTGATCAGGGCACATCCGTCTCTTTGTCTATTTGGTCAGACCTGAGAAGGGCAGGGTGTCCCTTGATCCCACATTCTGATTCTGTCCAAATTTTCCTTCCTTGCATTGATAGAGTGACAGGTCTCCCTTTTTTGGGAAAAACTGGAACTATATTCATTGGTGAAACTAAACACCCCCAGCGCGAGAAGACCTAGGCCGGCCTGGTGATCATCCAAGGAGCGAGGGAGTGAGCTCCTCCCTGCTCCCATAAGCAGCCAACCAGCACCACCGGCGGGACTTTTAAAAACGAAGTGCCCCTGGTGCACCCACACCTGGTGGGCCTGGGCCTGAGGGCCTCGCCAGAGGTTCCTTTGATGTGGCCCTTAGGCATGGACCGCATCCAGCGGCAACGAAAATGAACAGCAGCCAAGAACTCTGCACGGAAGAAACCACCATACAGCCCTGAGCTTGCACATCACCTCACTGTGTCCAACTGGTTTGGGGATTGCAGCTACATTTAGCATTATGGCAAGAGAGTCAATGAAGCCGGCCCCAGGATCATAGTAATCATCATCAGCGTGACTCCCTGCAAAACTCAAACCATCCGGGACTCCTATTCACCACCTGATCTGTCTGAAGCCTGCTTCCGATGACCCCAGCAGCAGAAGCAGAGAGAGAGGAGGTATGCCCCTCCCCTCTGCAACCACAATCCTTGGCAGGAACTTCAAAATCATGGGCGCTGACTAGGCATGCTCACGCCTAGGAGTCATACCATGGGGGTCCATTGGCAAGGCCTTTATGCGAAGACCAAGAGGAGAGGACTGACCAGAACCACCCATCTGAAACAACAGACTCCAACATACAGGACTCCATCTAGATCCCTATCCCCAAGAAATCAGACAAAGATGCAGCATATATACCTCACCCTCTATACCCTGCTAGCACCCTATTTTAGTTGGAGCCAATGAGGAGAGGGTATCCCCGATTTCATGGGGATTTCCCTTTTGCTAGATTGATGGTTCTGAACACTGACGTGTTTGGGCTGTCAGTCAATTGTGAGGAGAGCAGACATTCATATGGTGGTGTTTGGCGGTTTTGGGGCCCATGACGTCTCATCAGTGAATGACATGGAATGAATTGCATTGTCCCGATGCACCTGAAGCAGAGCCGTGTGGCGGCTCGAAACGTGCACGTCGTGTAGGAGTTTTTATAAATGCACTGTCTTCACAGATACCGGATTGAGGACGATGGGCTGACAACCAGATAAGTCTTTGAGAACCAGATAAGTTTAATAAAAGGATGTTTAGTCATTCATTGAAACATAGAAACATGATGGCAGAAAAAGACCACATGGCTTATCTAGTCTGCCCGTCCATATCAACTACTACAACAGTCTCCTTTTTTTCTTTAGAGATCCTCTGTGTTTGTTCCATGCCTTTTTGAATTCAGACACTGTCCTCATCTCTAACACCTCCACTGGGAGACTATTCCATGCATTTGCCACTCTTTCCTTACAAAATATTTCCGCATATTACTCTTGAGTCTATCCCCTTTCACCCTCATCCTATATCCTCTCATAGCAGAACTTGCTTTCAGTTGAAAGAGGCTCTCCTCCTGTGCATTTATGCCATGGAGGTATTTAAACGTCTCAATCATATCACCTCTATCCTGTCTTTCCTCTAAAGTATACATATTAAGATCCTTCGGTCTGTCCTCATCCCGCCTAGGTCCCGCTCTTCTTTTGTGGGCAGAAGTACTTCACCCCCTATACTATATCACTCCCTTGGATTGCTGCAGCCCAAATGCATGACCTTGCATTTTTTAACATTAAATCTCAGCTGTCAAATTCTAGACCATTCTTCAAGCTTAGCTAGATCCCTCCTCATGTTATCTACACCCTCCTGGGTATCTACTCTACTGCAGATTTTGGTATCATCTGCAAAGAGGCAAACTTTAAATGACAGCAATTCCGCAATATCCTTAACAAAGATGTTAAAAAGAATTGGACCAAGGACTGATTCCTGGGGCACACCACTGGTAACCTCCTTCTCCTCAGAGTGAACTCCCCTTACCTGTACCCTTTGTCGCCTCCCACTCAACCAATTTCTAACCCAAGCAGTAACTTTAGGGTCCATCCGTAAGGTGCTCAGTTTGTTTATAAGTCACCTGTGCAGAATGGTGTCAAAGGTTTTACTGAAATCTAAATACACCACATGTATGGCTCTCTCTCAGTCCTACTCCCTGGTCACCCAGTCAAAAAAATCAATCAGATTTGTCTGACAAGACCTGCCTCTGGTGAATCCATACTGCCTCAGATCCAGTCATCCATTGGACTCCAGAAACCTCACTATTTTCTCTTTCAGCAGCATTTCTAATAATTTACTCACCACCAAAGTTAAACTAACCAGCCTGTAGTTTTCAACTACATCCTTACTTCTGCTTTTGTGTAAAGGGGTCACATGTGCCTCTCTCCAGTCCTCTGGCACCACTCCCGACTCCAATGAGGCATTGAAAAAGTCAGGCAGTGGAGCTGCTAGAATGTCCCCAAGTTCCCTCAGTATTCTCAGGTGTATCCCATCTGGGGACAATGGGAGGGGGGAGGGGAGTTGTGCATTAAGTGACAGCTCCGATGTGTTCTGGGAAGATGTAGGTTTTGAGTTTCTTCCTGAAGTCCTTGGCTTTGAAAGTGGCTTTCAGGTCACCTTTCAGACAGAGTATCCTAATGGTGGTTTCTTCAGCCCCATCTAAGGGATGGTTCTTTTCATACAGGCTTTTTGTTGGTGATCTCCATTTCAAAACATTTTTCTTTTTAAAGGCCTGTTGATGATGGCAAAGCAAGAAATGTTCTTCCTAAAAGTATAGAAGAAAATATTGGGGATCTGAATTTTATTTTATTTTTTTAAAGATGTGCAATGAAAATAAAACCCCTTCCAGGGACATTGCTCTTGCTGATGTGGATTGGGTGGTTTTAGGGTAGGTGCTAGGGGTCTGGATGGTGTTCATTCTGTTATGTTGTCTGGGTCTTGTGCTTATGTTCATGTTGATAAGATGATGTCAGGGGATAAGTTGTGCTGAATCTTGTATATATTAAGAACTGTTTTGAATCTGATCCTGGAGGCGATCAGCAGCCAATGCAGTTGGCTCAGGAGGGAACTGATGTGTTGGTGTTTTGATGATCCAGTGATAATGCATTGCCATTACGAGTAAGAACAGTCTTGAGGCTTTTTGTTGAAGAATTCAATGAATAAGCGTCATTCTGACGGTCTGTGTACCTGTGAGAGGGCTCCAAAAAGTCCGTCAATATTGTTGCAAAAACACATTGGACCATCTACTTTAAAGAAAATTACTATTGCACGTGTGATAGTGGCAAATGAGAACATTCTTTTGAAGTAAGTTCTTTTCCTTCAGCCTTGAAGCAAGGAGTTCCACTTTATCATTTGAGAGTGCCAAGTGTCGTTTAAGATCACTAAGCTCTTCTTGGCTGAATTTCTCTGGGTTGCCATCGCTTTCATCTGGCACATTATCTGCATCTTCTGACTCTTTAGGTTGGCCGCCACTTGCACCTTCATCTAACTCCATTTTGTCTGGTACAGAAGGCAGCCCGTCCTGTGGAAGAACTGGAACAGGAAGTGTTTCATCATGTGGGACTGGTCCCATTGCAGACGTAAAATTTGGATACATAATGTTGTGCTTGTTCTTCACAGAGAAACTTGTGATATTAACCAGACAAAAATAGCAGTCATCATAATGGTTTCTCGGCTCCCTCAATATCACCAATATAGCAAATGGCATCGCTGTTTTCCTTCCATTTGACCAACCATGGAATCCTTTTGCACAGGCAGTGCAAATGATATGAGACACTCATGGCTTATCCTGGTCACCCAGTAGGCATCCAAAATATAAGGAGTACATTTTGTGAAGATCTGATGTTATGGCATGATGCTGAGATACAGTAACAAATGAACCACAAACGCAACAAAAAACATTGGAATGATTTCTACACTGTCTTGGCCTGATGATTTTATTTCTGATGAGTTCTTCAGTGTTATTATTACCAAATATGTAATTAAAATAATTAACCTGAAAAGTAAAATAAATACCAATCAATATTGGTAGGGTAATCACTGACACAGTTTGTGTCAATTCAGCTAGTATAGCACAAATTCTGACACTATCATCTTTCAAACCTGACGTGATACAACAAAATCAAAAATGGCTTTGAACATTGCTCGTTATAGGTTATCTAATACACATGAAATTGTCATGATTTTTTCATGTTGTCCAACACATTCTGATTCTGTCAAAATTGTCCTCCTTTTCACCTATAGAGTGACAGGTCTCCATTTTTGGGGAAAAACTGGAACTATATTCATTGGTGAATGAAATGAGGGAAAATGCAAGCCTTCCTTGGATTGTTAGGTCTGACTTGGGTGCACTGACAACCTCAGGAGAGAGCATTATCCATTCAGGGGACGATTTAGAATTTTGGCACCCATAGACAAGAGCAAACAGCAGATCGTGGAGAACGGGGTTGGGGGATTGTCCGAGATCCTAAAGACTGGAGAGCCAGAAGAGGCTTGGAGGAAGGCTATTGTACTTCAGTGGTGCTCCTCTGAAGCAACATTAGCTGGAGAAGGTTCTTCTTTGACCTAAGTAATGGACATCATCTAAATTTTGCATCCTAGGCAGTTGCCTGTGTTGCCTGTGCTTAAATCTGGAGCATTCTCATTCTGGGTCCAGGTCTGAGAGGCAGAAGATACCTTTTCCCCTCCCTCCGCTGTACTGGCACAGTGCCTCTGTCTGTGCTTAACAAACCAATGTTTCTAATTCATGGCAGCCTTTGAAATCAGTCACCGCAGGATACAACATGTCTGTGGAAGGAAAACATTTATTCGCTATATGTGGGCGACATATCATCCATTGCAAACCCATCCACATCATAGCTCTTACCAACTCTCATTCCTTCTGAATGAAACAGTGAACTTGTCCAGAAATGTTCTGAATAATTTATGGACAATACATACCAAGATTAGTCAGGGCTTGAGGTGAATCTGAGCATCCAGCCTGCAGCAATCTTCAAGGTGGGAAGGAGAAAAGGGTGGGAACTGCCACTCCTGTTACATTGTAGGTATGAGCCAAAGAGCCCTGGGAAGCTGAAAGCTGAAGCCTGATGACTAAAAAAAAGAGATGTGAAAGGGAATTTTGTCACAAGGCACCTAAAAATGTAGATAGTGCCCTCTTATGCTTATTCTATAAAGGCGGCGTAGGCGTCCATGTGCCTCTATAAAATCAGCACCTAGAACATGCGCAAATGCACAGCGGCGCCGAGGCAGGCATAAATGTGTGGAAGCAGTATATGCAAACCTCTTTCATGCATATTCATGGGGTTATCCTGAAAAGCTGATTGGTTAGGTGTGTCCTGAGGACTGGATTGAGAACCCTTGCTCCGTAGGTATATGCACATATTTTACAAAGCACACGCTTTGTAAAACTGGGAGCTTTTTTTAAAATGTAATATTTCTTTTACAAATTTATGAACTGTTTCTGCTTTTGATGCATGAGATTTCCTAAAAAAGAAAATAACTCTGTCAAAAGTAACAATAATCTGTGTTTGTTTCCATGAGGCCACTTCCCTGCCCAAATCTATTATATTCATAAGATTTATTTTCATGAGGTTGGTCTATACATGAGGTTTGTTTGCATATTTTGGATATCCTGAAAACCATACCGGTGTGGGTGCCCCCGGCCCTGGATTTCAGACTGCCTGATGTACAATCCTTCGTCTTCTATGAAATATCACTATAACAAGCGGGGAAAGCATGCAGAGCATTGCTTATGGAATTATTTCCAACCCCTCTGCACATGCATGTGTGTGTACACCCATCCATTTGTATCTGCATTGCCTTGATATGTGTATGTGTGTGTGTGTGTCTTGTATATGTCTTTGAACTGTGTGTGTATAGCTCTGTTTTAATGTTTGTGTGGGTGTGGTTGTGTTTCTTTGTGGGCTGGTATGTGTGTATGTTTCTATGTAGGTTGACATCTTTGTGTCTCAGTGCATGTGTATTTGTATGTGCCTCTGTGGATTCTTGCATGTATATGTGTCAATGTTTGCATGTGTGTGTCTGAGCATGCATGGGTCTCTTAGTATGTATGTGTGTGTGTGTCTATCTGTATATAAATCTGTGTTGTTTCTCTGTGTTCCTGTGATCAGGAGAGTAGATGAGAGGGAAGGGCTGTAAATTGTAAATGTAAATTGATGTATATAGTTACCACCAGTTTATTCCAAGTTTATCCTCCCTGTTCATTGTAAGTGCTCTTATTGCACCACACCGTTTTATGTAAACCGCGCTGATTTTAAAGAGTGCGGTATATAAGAACAATAAATAAATAAATAAGGGCTGTTTGACAGGTTCAATTCCATAATCGTGCTTCTGTTATGAATCAGTGTTTTTGTGTGCTTTGTCTGTGGGCGGAGATAGAGGCGGAGAGGATGTTTCAGGTGATGTAGTCTTGGGCGTGGGGCAGTCGCAGGAAGGTAGTATGCAGGAAGGTGGGGCAGTTGCAGGAGGAGTTTTGGGGGGCGGGGCAGTTTGCGGTGTGGTAGGCAGTTGAAGGGGTTTTTTTTTGGAGATGAGGCAGTTTGCGGGAGGGGGAGGAATTGCATCAGGGGTGTTTTTTCTGCATTGGGAAAGTCTGTGGGGTGGTTATGCAGTTTTGGAGGAGTAGTTTTTGGCGATGGAACAATTTCCAGTATGATGAGACAGTAGCAGGGGGAGCTTTTGGGGGTGGGGCAGTTTGCAGGATAGTGAGGAGTTGAGGGGATTTTTTTGGGGGGTTGGGGAGTTTGTGGGGTGGTGGGGCAGTTACAATGGGGTAATTTTATGGGGGCGAATCTGGAATCCCTGTGCTAGCTACAAAATCACCTAAGTATTATACTGGGATCACAGACACAAATACCTCAAGGGGACACTACCCACTTACTAAAGACTGCCTAGTCATTGTACTTAATATTGCAACCAGTTATGGGTTGTTTTGGACATTTCTACAGTAAAGAGAACTGAAGCACTCAATTCATTATCAAGAACATAAGATATGCCACACTGAGTCTGGCCAAAGGTCCATCAAACCCAGTATTATTTATTTATATTCTCTTATATACCGTGCTATTCTGCATCAGTGTGGTTTACATTGAACAAACTGAAATTACATTGAACAGGGCATTATAACTTAGAGATAACTACTTTACAGGGAACATGGAGGGTTAAGTGGCTTGCCCAAGACCACAAGGAGCACCTGTGGGACTAGAAACCCCAGTCCTTCTGGCCCAATGTTGCTGTCCTCTAGTGGGATTTGAACCCCTAACCTTCTGGCCTGAAGTACCTTGCCCCAACCACTAGGCCACATCTCCACTCCAACAGTGTCTTTCCAATAGTGGCCAATCCAAGTCACAAGTACCTGTCATCAGGGGCAGCCCAAGGGGGGTGCGGGGCCATGTGCGGAGACTTGGTGCGGGACCTCATTTGATAAGGGGCCTCATTTGCATAAATATTTGCATAATATTACCATACACTAACTTTTAGTAAACATGCCTCTTAATGAGTGTATGGATAAAGAAAGACTAAAAGATTTCTACATTACTAGACTCCAGTGCCAACTGCCAGGCACATTAGAAACTACTACAAACACTGCCCATTTAGAACCCATAGCAAACCCACCGTATAGTAACAGCACTACCAGGACTCACAAAGGCATTCCTAACAGGGACTCTACAGGTCAAACAACGATACCTAAGCTCCACAAACAGAACAATGGCTGGGAAAAATCGTATTGCTAAAGCTGTTGTCCCTGTTACACTTTCTGCCTCTGTCCAGACAGAGGTCCTAATGCCAGTTGAAGGACCAGTTCCATGTGCAGGGTGCCTCCGTGCTGAAGCTCTGAGGAAACAAGTGGAGGAACTCAGAGAGGAGGTGGCGAGGCTGAGGAGCATTCAAGACAGTGAGAAGTATATTGATGAGATGCTTCTTGCAGCAACCAAGCTCTCCAGCAGAGGAGAAGATGGGTGCCAACAGAATGTCGATGGTTGGACACAAGTCACCAGGGCCTGCAAAATCACCAATCCAACTTCTCCAGCCCTTGAATTGAAGAACCATTATGCAGCCCTGGAAGTGGGGGAGGTGAAAGCATCCCTGGAAAGGGAAGAACCAGAGCTCAAGTACCCCAAAGTTGCAGAATCAGTGACCACAAGGAAGCGAAGGGTAGTGGTGGTTGGAGACTCTCTTCTGAGGGGTACTGAGGCGTCCATCTGCTGACCAGACTTGATGTTCAGAGGTGTATGCTGTCTGCCTGGTGCCAAAATCCAAGATGTTATGGAGAGTTTGCCGAGACTCATCAAGCCCACTGACTATTACCCAATGTTGCTAATCCATGTTGGAACAAATGATACTGCCAAGTATACCTTGGAACATATCAAAAGTGACTTCATGGCTCTGGGACAGAGGGTGAAGCAGTTAGGTGCACAGGTGGTGTTCTCTTCAATCCTCCCTGTTGTGGGTAAAGGCCAAGGCAGAGAGGCTCGCATCCTGGAGATGAATGCATGGCTGCGTGGATTGAGTCATCGAGAGCGTTTCGGTTTCCTAGACCATGGGATGCTCTTCCAAGGGTTACAGAGCAGAGATGGCATCCATTTGTCCAAGAAAGGTCAACGCGTCTTTGGTAGTAGCCTGGCTAATCTACTGAAGAGGGCTTTAAACTAGATTCGTTGGGGATGGGTGAAGAAAGCCCCCAGGTAAGTGAAAGCCCCCAGGTAGGTGATACATTAAATACCTTTATGGAAATGGGTAACAGGGGTAACATATGGAAAGCAGTGTGTATTAATGCCGGTAGCATGGGAAATAAGATCCACCGGAGATAGACATCTTTAGGCAGTTAGTGCTACGAGACGTGAAGACAGCTTATGAGTCCAAGCCGTCAGTATATCATGTGCTCACCCTAGATGAAAACAGAGCCCTGCAAAATTTGCGTAACCGACCAGATATTGTTGGATCAATCAACGTGATGCGAACATCAAATTTACCTATGTATATCATCAGAATGTTATAACTTATTTAGATGTTTGTATTCATAGGGGGAGGGGCCATTGGGTAACTTCTATTTTTAAGAAATCTTCTGATAGGAACACCCTCCTTCATTACAAGAGTGCCCACCCGAAGCCTCTTAAAGAGGGGCTCCCTTTTTCGCAATTTCTGCGTTTTTGCAGAAATTGCTCTAGTGATCAGGATTTTAAATTGCAGTCGCAGCAGCTTAGGTTGAGTTTTTTGGAGAGAGGGTATCCAGAGCAGATAGTTAAGAGAGCGTATCGACGAGCATGGTATAATAATAGAGCTTTATTATTGACCTCTACATGTCGTAAGGGAGGAGATACTGATATAATTAATTTAGTCACAAAATTTTCCCCTCTGAGCCGGGTGATACAGCGGAGTTTACAGAAACATAGGAATGTACTATCTACTTTGACTGGCATGGAGGGTAAGAAGCTTAGGTGCGTGTGGCAGAGACACCGCAACCTAAAAGAATATGTGAGTCCCACGGTCCTACCGGTGTTGGATAGATTGGTAGGAGAAAAGGGTCATAGACGATGTGGATCATGTGATATTTGTGAGATCACTTTTGAGACCACTTTGTTCAGTTATCGTCATGTGAACTATGTTGTGTCTTCCTCCACTACGTGTAACTCTGCGGGAGTGATTTATGTGATAAAATGTCCTTGTGAGCTCCTTTATATTGGTAAAACCACAAGGATATTTCGGACGCGTATGAGGGAGCACCATAGTAGGTTGCGATGCAAAGTAGTAACAGCTCCGCTTGTCCAACACTGCCTCGACCGTGGGCATACATTTGAACAGCTAGTATGCTTCTGCATTGAGCAAGTTACCCATGGCTTTGGAGACCGTACTCAAGATCAGGTTCTAATCCAGCACGAACAGCGCTGGATTTATGAACTAGATACTGTAATACCGAATGGTTTGAATGGTATGGTAGAATGGGCGGCATGTCTGTGATCATGTTTTTTTTGGAGAGAATGTTTATTTTTAGACTAATGAGGTTGACGGCCGTTAGGAGTTTTGCGGAGGGTCTGTTTGTAATTAGTGAGTGTGTGGTTTGTCATGGATTTAAGCATGTATTAGTAGTCTATCTCTTTGAAGGTAATTTCTTTGAATGAGGCGGTATGGAGCCTCTTTTTGAGTCTGTGCTACTTAACCTGTTCATTCGTTGCTAGTCCGCATGCGCGGCATCTTTTTGTTTAAGCTTCCTATGAGTTTAGAAGGATTGGAAGCTGGCAAGGTTCTATGGTGTTTGACGTGGGCAGCGGTTTTTGTAAGTAACTGCTGATATCAGTTTTACCCACGGGTTTTTAACTAATGGTTTTAAAAGTTTGGTTTTGGGTTATACACGATGTTTGTTTTGTCTGTAGGTGATCCAGTAAATCCCCTGAAGAACCCTTTGAGGAGAAACGCTCCGAAGGCGCTGGGGGGAGGCGTTGGGATGGTAGTGGAGCTTGGATCGGTTTGTTTGAGTGTGTTTCCAGCGGTGTTAAGAAGAACGTCATATACCTGTTCCGGTGCTATAATTAGAGAAGAAAAGAGCTGTATTTAAGCACATGGGGCAGGTTATTTAACTATATCACTGCTGGCTACCAATGGAGGTCGTTGATGTTATTTAGCTTCTGTTCCCTTGAGTTTGAGTCTTTGGGATAGAAGCTATGGAGTTCTGAGACCATCCGGTAGTAGTTAGATATAGTTTATTTAACTATATTTTTTCCCAAACAAGCGATTGATTTTTGGATGTATTTCCCATTTTTGTTGCATTTAACGCCTATTTTTTGAAGTATATAAATACCTCCGTGGCATAAATGTTCAGGGAGAGAGCCTCTTTCAATTGAAAGCAAGTTCTGCTACGAGGGGACATGGGATGAGAGTGAAGGGAGATAGATTCAGGAGTGATATGCGGAAATATTTTTTTAAGGAAAGGGTAGAGGATCCGTGGAATCGTCTCCCAGTGGAGGTGGTAGAGATGAGGACAGTAACTGAATTCAAAAAAGCATGGGACAAACACAGAGGATCTCTAAAGGTAAAAAGGGGACTGATGTTGTAGTTGATATGGAAGGACAGACTAGATAGGCCATGTGGTCTTTTTCTGTCATCATATTTCTATGTTTCTATGTTTCTAAAGCACCAGACCCTACCTATCAAAAGGCAACACTGCAAATATTAAACCAATACATTTCAGTGAATAACAATACATGACCTACTGGGGAAAGAGAACAAGTGACACTGTCAAATAGGAATTACATAAACAGAATACCTCAGCTCAGTTACACATGCAGAACATAGACCATCACCAAACAAGGAATCACAATTTAGAAACAGGAAGGCAATAATTAAACTGGGAACCCTAAAAGCCAAACTTGGAATGTACAACACCACTGTAGAAATAAAACTATAAATACCAATAACCAATAACGACCAGGCTACACAGGCACTGCATGAGACCTGTAATATCACCCTCATCAATGCTCGATCAATCAGGAATAAGACCCACATAATCCACGACATCATCACAGATGAGCAACCTGACATCCTATGTATAACTGAAACATGGATTACCGACACCGATGCAGCCATATTAAACCAGATCAGCAAACCTGGATACAACCTCTATAACTGTCCCCGCTCCCACAAGAAAGGTGGAGGGGTCCTCATAATAGCTAAAGCCAACCTGCAACTCTCAAGCACATACCAGAACTCAAACACAGACATAGACCTACTCAAGGTAGAAAACACAGCCGTATCCATCTGCCTGATATACAGACCCCCCTCGCCGCATCATGTGATACTTGCCTCGGCATTAGAAAACATATCCTCGACGCAACCAAAAAAATTCCAGATCATCTTAGGAGACCTAAATCTAGCATCAACGACAGCCACGCATGCAAATACCTTCCTGGAAGCTATGACCCAGTTAGGGTACCAACTAATATCTGAGCCCACACATGAAAAGGGGCACATACTGGACATGGTCTTCACACCTACAGGAGAACAGGGCAATGTTGAGAAGCCCCTGATAGAGATCAACCCACTACCATGGTCAGACCACCACCAAATCAATATATGGATAAAAATTCCTACATTGCCTAAAGATGCTAAAGCAAAAAGAGTAACACACCAACAAAGAAGATTTAGCAAACCAAACATGGAATGCCTCATCAACACCATTAAGTCCCACATAGACCTGGGAAAAACAGACCTCAATGAACTAACAAGCAGCTGGGACTCCGGAATTCAGACTGTGGCGATCCCTAAAGGGAACAATACACCAAACCCGTCCAAACACCAATCAGAACCATGGTACACCATAAAACTGACCAGGATGAAGAGAGACCTTAGAAAACATGAAAAGAGGTGGAGACGTACCAAGTCCATCAAACTCAGGTCTGAGTACCTCAGCCTCCTCTCAAAATACAAAGAAGAAGTAAACACAGCAAAGAGGAAGCACCATACCAACATTTTAAACAAAGCCATCAACAAACCGCGTGAGCTTTTTGCACTAGTAAAATCGTTAACCAAAACAGCCATACCAGAACATCAAGATAGCTCCATCCATCCACAGACGCTGGCAAACCACTACGCAAGCAAGCTGACTACCACTCACGCCCACACCATACCAGGGAACAGAGGTTGAGCAAGAACAGACATGGGGCATATTCCACAATATCGATGAACAACAAACCACCAACATAATAACCTGCATAAATACCACCACCTCCCCGCTGGATCCCTGCCCAACTGCGTGGATCAAAGCAGCAAAAAAGGAGATCAGCCAGCAAATATCCCACATTGTAAACCAGTCACTAAGTCAAGGAATCATGCCTGACCAACTAAAGCAATCCATAATAAGGCCAATCCTAAAGAACAACTCACTCAACAAGGAAGACCCAACCTCATACTGCCCCATCTCCAGCATTTCGTTCCTGGCAAAAATCATAGAAAAAGCAGTACTCATACAACTTCAAGAACACCTCGATGACCGTGATACCCTAGACAAACAGCAATACAGGTTCAGAAGAAACCATGGGGTTGAAACACTTTTAATAGCGCTAATGAACAACCTCCTCAAAGGCCTAGAAGACAGAAAGAAAATGTTTATACTCATTTTCATTGACATCTCTGCCGCCTTTGACACTGTACATCATGGGATCCTCCTTAACAAGCTGGAATCTATAGGAATTGTGGGAACCCCCTTCAAATGGTTCGCCTCCTACATAACAAACAGAAGGCCACAAGTACAATTCAATGGTGAAAAAGCTGAAGCATTCTCTCAAACTCAAGGCATACCCCAGGGTTCGGCTCTCTCGGCACTACTGTTCAACATTTACATGCAACCCCTCTGTAACATATTCAAAAGGCATAACATCAACTACCATATTTACGCAGATGATATTATGCTTTACACACAATTGGATACCTCAGACCCTAAATATACACAGCTCGAAACATGCCTGGACGAGATGTTAAGATGGCTACAGAGAAACAACATGACAATTAACCACAAGAAAACGGAAGTCATGTATATATCCAGTAAACCGAATTTTGAGCCCCCTCCTACAATCACCCTGTGCAACAACACGTACAACACGAAAAAGGAGATCAAATATCTAGGAGTCACACTCGACTGCAACCTAAAAATGGATACACACCTACGTAAAACAAACAAGACCATCTTCCATAAACTTAGGGTGATACAACCTCTAAGGAAAATAATAGAACCCTGTGATTTTTGGTCTGTTGCACAAGCACTCATTATGCCACACCTAGACTACTGTAATGCCATCTTACAAGGTCTGCCTAAAAAATCACTAAATATCCTTCAAATGGTCCAAAATGTGGCAGCCAGGATCATCATGGGAACAAGCATTGCTGAACACATTACTCCCATTTTGATCGAGTTACATTGGCTTCCAATTGCAGCCAGGATACAATACAAGATGTTAGTAACCACGTTCAAACTTATAAATAACATTGCCCCCTCATTCCTTTCCACACTTATCAGCACCCAACCAACAAATAGGGACAGAAGAACTACCAACTCAGGCACCCTGCAAGTCCCCACCAACATCAGAACTGTGAAAACAAGTACTAGTCACAGAGCTTTCTCGTTCTCTGCGCCAACTATCTGGAATCAACTCCCATTTGAGCTGCGTTTGATCAAAGACATTACCGCTTTCCGAAAGGAACTAAAAACTCACCTATTCAAAAGTCACTACAATCAGCTATGACTCTCAAGTTCGATAGAGTCGTAGCAAAGCAATCAATTAATTATACTCTGTTGAAACCGCCATATGTATATGTATAAATATGTAAATATGTATGTATAAATGTGAAATGTAAATATGTGTAGTCCAATCCCCAAGACACTAACCCAGTGTGCTGTGACCTACCCTCAGATCTATGTATATTTTTTCCCCCTCTTCCCTGTCTTGATTTGACAACCCCCAAAGATGAAATCAAACCGCTGCTGATCGCTGGAAGTAGCGGTATATAAGTGTGTATTAAATAAATAAATAAAAATAAAATAAATTAATTTCCTCTTGTACTAAACAAAGCACAGACGTTAATGATGCACATTTCCCAGAGCTGACATATTCCAGTTAATAAATTCAAAATAAAGAGATATCTTTCTACCTTTTGTGCATTTTTTTCAGTTGCAATTGCTCCAGCCACTTTCTTCTGGTTTCTTCATGTCTTCTGCTAACTCTCCATCGTCTGCTGTCCATTTGTCCTTTCTTCTCTCTTCTAGTTTTTTTTCCATTCTCTCTCTACATCTGCTTTAACATACTAATCTTTCTCCTTTTGCTCTTTCCTCATCCTTATTTCATCCACTCAAATTTTACCCCTCCATCCTCAATCCCCACTTACTCTCCCAATACGCGGCCAATTGTAGATTTTTCTTCCCTCCCACACAAAATATTTTTCCCCTCTCCATTTCACTCTCCCAGCCCCATCCCATTCTAATCCTCCTCCAGCATCAGCTCCCTTCTAGTTACAGCCCCACCCAGCATCCGCTCCCTTCTAGTCTCCGCATCAGCCCATTTCCAGTCCTAGCCCCCCATCAGCCCATTTTCAGTCCTAGCTCCCCCATCCATTTCCAGTCCTATCCAAGTTCCTTCATCAGCTCATTTCCAATCCCAGCCCCCATTAGCCCATTTCTAGTCCTTTCTTAGCCCCACCATCAGCGCATGTGAAATCCTAGCTCCCCTCCACTCAGCCCATTTCCATTCCAAGCACCCGTCCCCATCAGCTATTTGCAGTTCAAGCCTCCCCTTCCACTCAACCCATTTCCAGTCCTAGCAACCCCCCAACCAATTACCAGTCCTAAGCCCCCCCCATCAGCCCACTTCCAGTCCTAACCCCCATCACCCCATTTTCAGTCTTAGCCCCCCCCATAGCCCATTACAAGTCCTAACCCCACATCAGCCCACTTCCAGTCCTAACCTCATCAGCCCATTTCCATTCTTAGCCCCCCCATAGCCCATTACCAGTCCTAACCCCCCATCAGCCCATTTCCAGTCTTAGCCCCCCCATAGCCCATTACCAGTCCTAACCCCCCATCAGCCCACAGCCCATTACCAGTCCTAACCCCATCAGCCCACCTCAAGTTCTAACCCCCCCATCAGCCCATTTCCAGTCATAGACCTTCCATAGCCCATTACCAATCTTAACCCCCCCATCAGCCCACTTCCAGTCCTAACCCCTCCCCATCACCCCATTTTCAGTCTTAGCCCCCCCTTAGCCCATTACCAGTCCTAACCCCCCCATAGCCCATTACCAGTCCGAACCCCCCATCAGTCCATTTCCAGTCTTAGCCCCCCATAGCCCATTACTAGTCCTAACCCCCCCATCAGCAAATAGCCAGTCCTAACCCCCTTCCCCCTTCAGCAAAATAAAAAAATAAAAAAGCTGACTGCTGCCGCTGCCGCCGTGGCAGCGGCAGGATCGAGTGTCCCGCGGAGCCTCCCCTTCCCGGCAGAGCCCTCCCTCCCTTGAAAGCCAGCGCGAGAGGGAGCTGATGCAGGCAGGGAGGGAGGGCTCTGCCGGGCAGGGGGGCCCCGCGGGACACTCAATCCTTCTGCTGCCACGGCGGCAACAGCAGTAGCCAGCTTTTTTTTTTTTTAATTTACCTATGCAGAATGTTCTTTGCGCGGGGCCCCCTGAAACACGGGGCCCTGTGCAAAAAATGTTCTTGCTCAATGGATGGGCTGGCCCTGCCTGTCAGGTTCCCAAAAGGTAGAAAGATTCCATGCTGATTATCCAAGGGGTAAACAGGATTTTCTAGTCCAGTTTAATAATGGTTTATGGACTTTTCCTCCAGGAACTGTCCAAACCTCTTTTAAATCCAGCTACACTAACAGCTTTTGCTACATCTTCCAGCAACAAACTCCAGAGTTTTATTACACCTTGAATGAAAAAATATTTTCTACGATTAGTCTTCAATGTGCTACATTGTAGCTTCATTGCATATCCTCTAGTCTTTATACTTTTTGAAGGAGTAAACAAGGGCATTGAATTGATTTCCCCTCCATGGAGAATCTGTTCCCTGTCAGTAAGAGCGCGTGCTGGCTGAGTGACAGAGTAAAAGCCTGGGAAAAATTTGTTATGTAATCTGAAACCTTTGCAGGACTGACCTGACACTTGAGGGACCAGAAGTCTTACGTTGAAGGATCTTTCATCCATATTGAAATTCTGAGCATTAGCACCAAGAATTTGTTTTCGCCATGTGTGACTGTGAGCTGATAAACTATTACATAGACCTGTTACTATTGTGTTTTTCTCCTCACAGAATACAGGTTCCAGAATTTTCTGTTGTATATAAAACTCTGTTCTCTCCTTGATGCAGTTTTACCAGTGAAACTTGGCCCATGTTGGATGTTTGAGAGCTTCGAGAGCTCTTTGATAGCACTCAATGTTGGACACATCATTTCTTAAGCTAAGTTATTTTGCTTACTTTCTCATAATATTATGAATTTATTTGTGTTGATATCAAAGTAAGATTGAGACCATTATCCTTTGCTGAAACTGTTTCTTTTGTTGTATAATGATTAAGTTCTTGTGGGTCAAATATAACCCCCTGAGATTTTGAGGAGGCTAAGTAAGGAACTGGTTTGCAGCTTGTCGTGCTGCGAGGGCTTATGTGCATCAGTGACGCTGAGGGCTAAGCTATCGGTAGCTTAGCTACTGGCAGGGTCTCCCAAGATGGATAGGTCTCAACTGAGGTACCAGACCTAGACAAACCACCCATCTTGGCAGCAGCAGAATGGGATGGTTTTGGTGGCAGAGGATCCCATTTCTGTGACAACGGCAACAACACTAGAATTACTTGCACGGAAAAAAGACCTGGCAATCTACTTCCATACCTTGCCACGAAAGTCCAATAGATAGTCACAACAAAACAAATTGCACTATAGTGCTGGAAGATGAGACCCCCAGGTCGGAAAACACTCAACTGGCTACTGGGGAGGAGCTGAAGACTTTTCAGAGTAAAGACAGCATTTATGATGTGGTTGGATCAAAGCCCTTTGAACGTCTGACTGCTGATGTAGCTATGCATAAAATGAGAGTCAGAAGCTGCAAAGATGTCTTACATACTGGGACATGGAATGTATGAAGCATGAACCAAGGGAAGTTGGAGGTGGTCAAGTATGGAATGGAATGTGTACAACTCGATCTGTTGGGTGTAAGCAAATTGAAATGGACTGGCATCGGGCACTTTGCATCTGATGATCACATGGTCTACTATGCTGGAAATGAAAGATAAAGAAGAAATGGCGTTGCATTTATTTATTTATTTATTTATTTATTTTTATTGATAAATTTCAAAATATTACAATACACATTATAAGACAGAAATCAAATAGTCCACATCCAGGGGAGCTATCATATAGAAAACTATACAACAGTATAAAAAGAAAAAAGAAATACATCAAGAAATATACATGCATAGAGCAGAGCTGATGCCCAAAATCACAAAACTCTGATTATTGCTACGTGCTGACGTATAGATTCTAAACAATTATACCTGCGGAGTCTGATTCATAAGAAAAGTTTCTAATGAAGATGTCTCAGAGAAAGCATACTTAGTACCTCCAAATGTAACCAAGCATTTGCAGGGAAACTTAAGAAAAAAAGTCGCCCCAACTGCTAGGACCCGAGGCTTTAAAGCCAAAAAAGCCTTATGTCTAAGTTGAGTTTGCCTAGAGACGTCAGGAAATAAATTAACTTTGCCCCCACAAAATTCCGCATTCTTATTTTGAAAATATAAATGCATAACTGTGTTTTTGTCATCCTCAGAACAAAAAGACACAAGAAGAGTAGACCTAGTAGTAATCATATCTTGCGATGATTCAATATAGTCGGATACATCTAATGAATCCAATGAAGAAAGGGGAGTGGCTCCTTGCGCAAGCCTGCCAGGAGACGCCCCCACCTGAGTCAAATAATATAATATATTAATAACAGGTTTAGTATTATCTTGATACCCCAAGATTTCAATTAGATATTTATCAAACAGGATCTGTGGAGATAATAATTGAGTATGAGGAAAATTCAAACATCTTATATTCATTGCCCTCAGCCTGTTCTCAAGTAATTCTTGTTGAGAATGGAGAATAAGACTATCCTTAATAAACGACGTAGTAGTATTCTGCAATACAGCACATTGAGCATCCAACTTCTGACATTTATTATCTAATACTACTATCTGACGATCATGCTGAGCTAACTTAGCCACAGAATCTCTCGAAAAATCTGAGAATTGAGTTACAACAGAAGATAAAGAAACTTCAATATGTGAGAGAACCCGCCAAACATCAGATAAAGAAATATTCTGCATGTCCACAGGTGAAGTAGGTAAACCATCTTGATTAGTCCTGACAAGATCCTCCGGAGCCTGAAGAATACACGGCAGAGGAACCACCGCAATATCTAACAGGTTCTCAAAGGGGACCAATGGAGATGGTATGTCCTAATGTCGGGACTGCTCCTCCGACTTTCACAAACTATCGCTCATCTCTCACTTGAGGGGAAACCAACCACTATAACAACTGGCAGATAAGGTCTCAGTTCAAAAGCACACCACTAAAGCTGGGCTTGCACCCAATGCATAGTATAGGTGTTTTATTACATCAATGACCCACTGTCAGTTTGGTATAAAACTTTAAATCCTTATTAGAAGCTTTGAAAGCATTGAAAACATTCGATTTTCTTTTAATGTTGAATAAGTGTGTACTCAGCTTCTAAGCAGGATCTAGATAAGATCTTCTCAATTTTTCTTTTATCCCGACGTTCAATCCCGGCACCAGCTGACGTTTCATGCTCTTTCGTCAGGGGACCTAGACATAACTGTGATGCTGCCCGCGTCTTCTCCCATGTTACTCTAGCCGCCAAAATATCAGCTCGCCAGTGGAAAACGCCGCGCAACATAGGAGAAGAAGTCACTGGGCCAATGGCAACAACTCTGACAAGAGGGGCAGAGTTAGAACCCCCCAAATATGACGAGGAGCTATCCAAAGGGAGCTGAGACCTGGCAGAAGCAATGGAGCTGACCTCCCTTCTATTCATAGGAACCATGTGCTTATCCATAAGACCGATAACTTTAACAGTTTTAGAAGGGTTCACAGTACTCACATTTAAAGGACGCTTCTTACGTTTGCCCATACCAGAAACTCCAGCTCTGGTGCTCCTCGTGCGCCAAAGGGGTGCAAAAGGGGCGTGTTAAGCCCCTTTAGAATGCGTCCCTTCAGAATGCAACCATGACCGTGAAACCATGGAGCTGGCCAAGATTTAAGGCCCCTAAGATGATGTCAGGGCCAGGCGCCGCATCGGTGGTCAGGGGAAACTCCTCCAGATGCCTGCAAAGACAGCACAAGACGCGGAGCACAGGATGGGCAGCAGCTCCTTCTCCACACACACTCCCAGCGGCTGCCTTGAACATGCTCACTTTTAAGGCCCCCAAGATGACGTCAGGGCCAGGTGCCATGTCGCTGGTCCAGGGAAACTCCTCCAGCTGCCTGCAAAGATAGCACAAGATGCAGAGCACAGGACGGGCAGCAGCAAATTCTCCACACACACTCCCAGCGGCCGCCTCAAACATGCTCACTTTTAAGGCCCCCAAGATGACGTCAGGGCCAGGCTCCACATTGGTGGTCCAGGGAAACTCTTCCAGCTGCCTGCAAAGGCAGCACAAGACACGGAGCACAGGATGGGCAGCAGCTCCTTCTCCACACACACTCCCTGGCGTTGCATTTATAATCAAGAAGAAACTTGCAAGAACTGAAATGTATAAATGTACATATGTAAATTATTACCCCCTTAGCTTAGAAGTAGATAATTTTCTGCGTGACGTGCTAACCTTTCGAATCTTTATGTACAAATCAAAATTAATCTGTCTTGATTCGACAGCTTTATCCATGTAATCTTCCCCACTTCTGATCGCTGGAAGGAGCGGTATACAAATGCTTGCTAAATAAAATAAATAAATAAATAAATAATGCAATCAGTGGACACTTAATTTCTATTCATCTATGAGAAATACCCATCAACACAACTATAATTCAGTTATATGCCCCAACAACAGCTACAGAAGAGGATGACATTGATGAGTTCTATGAACAAGTATATGCTGAAATTGACAGAACATGCAAAGAGGATATCCTGATAGTCATGTTTGACTGGAACACAAACGTTGGCAACAAAGAAGAAGGCAAATTGGTTAGAAACTATGGATTTGGCAACAGAAATTAAGCTGGAGAAAGACTGATAGAATTCTGGAAGACTGACGATCTATTTATCTCAAACACCTTCTTTCAGCAACACAAGCGGCAACTGTACACATGGACTTGACCCAATGGATTGCACAAAAATCGAATTGACTACATCTGTGGAACTCAGTGATGGAAAAGCTCTATAACATCAACAAAGATAAAACCTGGAGCTGACTGTGGTACAGATCACCAACTAGTAGTATGCAAACTCAAGCTATTTGAATAAGAGCAAGCCACTCATGAATGTAGCAAAATATGACCTTGAGAATATACCATCAGAATTTAAAGACTGCCTGAAAAATCGATTTGCTGCTTTAGATAAAAAATGCCAAAGCTCCAGAAGAGTTATGGGATGACATCAAGAAGGTTGTGTTGGAAGAAGGTGAGAAGTCTCTACAAAAGTTGAAAAAGCAAAAAAGGCCAAAATGGATGACGGCAGAAACTCTGAAAATTGCCAAGAAACACAGAGAGGCTAAAGGAGAAAGATAGGCAATCACAGAACTTAATAGAGATTTCTAATGTGCAGCAAGACAAGACAAGGAGAAGTACTACAATGGTGAATGCAATGAAATAGAATCAGAAACTATTAGAGGAAGAACAAGATCGGCTGTCCTATAGCTGCGAGAGTTTAAAAAAAATTCCAGCCTTGAATTGGAATGCTACAAGATGATCAAGGATTCATGCTGAATGATGCTGAGAAGATCAATAACATGTGGAAAGAATATACAGAGTCATTATACCACAAAGGTCAAGTGAACCAACAGCCTTTTCAACCTGTACCTTATGATCAGGAACCATTGGTGATGAATGAAGTTGAAGCAGCATTGAAAGCCTGATTAAAGAACAAAGCACCGGGCCTTGATGGCATTCCCATTGAAGTATTACAGCAATCTGATGAAGCTGTTATCATACTTACATGGCTCTGCCAGGAAATTTGTAAGACAAAATCATGGCCAACTGACTGGAAAAGATTTGTGTTTATACCAATACTAAAGAAAGGTGATCCAACTGGCTGTGGAAATTATCGTACAATCACTCTGATCCCACATTCTAGCTACATTCTACTCAAAAATATTCAGCAGAGACTGCAACCATACCTGGAACAAGAACTGTCTGAAATGCAAACAGGGTTCAGGAAAGGGCGAGGAACAAGAGACATCATCGCAGATGTGCGATGGATCTTTAAAATTAACAAAAGAATACCAAAAGAATATCTATATGTTTTTTATCAACTACAGCAAGGCTTTTGACTGTGTAAACCATGAGAAGCTCTGGGCCACATTAAGAAGCATGGGTATACCAGAACACCTGATGGTTCTCTTTCACAAACTTTACATTGATCAAGAAGCAGCAGTTCAAACGGTACAAGGAGAAACAAAATGGTTTAAAATCAGCAAAGGTGTACAACAAGGCTGTATACTTTCCCCCTACCTGTTTAATTTATATGCAGAACAAATCATCAGAGAAGCAGGACTGTATGAAGACAACTGAGGTTTGAAGATTGGTGGAAGATTCATCGACAACCTTCGCTATACTCATGATGCCACATTATTAGCTGAAAGTGAAGACAATCTGAAACATTTGCTTCTCAAGATCAAGGAACATAGTCTTAAAATGAGCCTGCACCTTAATGTAAAAAAGACAAAGAGCATCCCATTTGGCAAAATCAATAAGTTCATCATTGCTGGAGAAGAAATTGAAATATTTATTTATTTATTTATTTATTTATTTATTTAGACAGTTTTGTATACCGCCTTATCCTTCAATCAAAGCGGTCACAACACAATTGGGGGATACATTTAACACGCGGGGATATGAGACAAATACACTAATACTTACAGGGAACATGGGCAATGGAGGGTTAAGTGGCTTGCCCAAGACCACAAGGAGCACCTGTGGGACTAGAAACCCCAGTCCTTCCGGCCCAAGGTTGCTGTCCTTTAACCTACTTGGATCAACTATCAATAAAGAAACGACAAGCAGTCAAGAAATCCGACGATGCATTGCTCTTGGCAGAATGGCTATGAAGGACTAGACAAGAGTTTTAAGAGCAGAGTTGTCTTTCTCCATACATTCAACTTGTTCAAATTATGTTATTTTCAATAACGCCATATGGGTGAAGTTGGACAGTGAAAAAGAAGACAGGAAGAAAATTGATGTATTTGAATTATGGTGTTGGCGATGAAAACTGGGTATACCATGGACTGCCCGAAGTACAAACCAGTCAGTCCTAGAGGAGATCAAATCTACGCTTTCTTTAGAAGCTCAGGTGACAAGACTTCGACTTTCATACTTTGGACACATCATGTGAAGAGAGAGATCATTAGAGAAAGACATCATGCTTGGCAAAGTAGAAGGTCAACGCAAAAGAGGAAGGTCAGCAATGAGATAGATTGATACAATAACAGCAGCCGTGGGTGCCACTCTATCAACAATGAGCCACCTGACTGAAGACCAAACACAGTTTAGGACAACTACCCAGAAAGTCACCATGAATCGACACCGACTCGATTGCACTTAACAACAACAATAAGTAGGGCTATGAATTCATTGGAAACCACTCCTGCCCCATACCCACTGAGACCACCAGGAAACCCATGGGTAAGATCTGGGTGGGCTGAAGGTTTGGGCCTTGTGTGCAGGGGGAGGGGTCAGATCAGGGGGTTCTGACCATGGGAGGTGGGATTGGGTCTTGGGGGAGGCAGAATATTGCACCACTGCCCTCTCTTCTTGTCACAATCCTGTGGTGTTGGATCCACCCTGGGCACATACTGAGACAGAGATCATGGCCTGTGCAATGTCTACCATGTGCACTAAATACAGGGCAGATGTTGGGCCACACCATACCTTCTGCAGTAAGTACAAACATTTATTGCACATTAGTATAAAGTACTAGCACACATTATGCTTTATTTTATTTATTTATTTATTACTTTTCTATACCGCACTATTTAAAATCAGTGCGGTTTACATTATAACATAATTTATGTGTAGCAAGTGCTCTGTTAAGCACTTACAGTGGAATGGGACAGTACAACTTGGAGTTCAACTGGGAGAAACTATCTTCAGCTGTATACAGTTATATCCAATATTCGCATGAGACTGTTTGCTACTTACTGTTTCCGGTGAGGTATATGGTAGGTGGGGTAGAGATACTGGGTTGAGAGTAGTGTAGAAGAAAGAGGTGGTGTTTTAGTGCTTTTCTAAACTGAGCAAGATCTGTGATTGCTCGTATGGAGGATGGGAGTGCGTTCCAGCAGCTGGGAGCGTAGAACTTGAAAGCACGGTTTATTGTTGCTTGGGTGCATTTTGTTATTTCCTTGGGGATCTGTAGGGTATTGATGGCAAATGTTCTCCTAGCCCAGTTTGTTGAAGTGGGGTGGAGAAGGTCAGTTAGAGAGGTGGAGGATATTTTGTTAATGGCCTTGAAGGTCTTCAGGACCACCTTATAGGTGAGGAGGCAGTAAATTGGTAGCCAGTGCAGGTCTTTTAGGATTGGTGTGATGTGCTCTCTCTTAGGGGCTCCATGTAGGAAGCGTGCGGCTGCATTCATTGCAAGTTGTAGTGGGTTTAATGTGTTTTTGGGTAGGCCATGAAGGATCACGTTAGCATAGTCAAAGTGAGGGGTTATCATTGCCTGGAAAACTGATCTAAAGCCCTTTGGATGCAGTAGGGGTCGGAGGTGTCGCAGTGTCCGTAGTTTCTGGTAAATTTGTTTGGTAGTGATGCTGATATGTGTTTTGAATTCGAGCTGCTGGTCTAATGTAACGCCTAGGTAGCGGATACATGGTTTGGTTGGGAGTTCAGCATCTCTTGTCTTTAAAGTCGATGGTGGTGAGAAGGATTGATTTCTGGATATGAACAGGATGTCCGTCTTAGTGAAATTTATTTTGAGGCTCTGTGAGAGGAGCCAGTCAGTTACAGCCTCGAAGCATTTTACTAGTGGGGAGAAGTCGGGGTGATCGATCATGAAAGGGGTGTAGAGTAATACGTCATCTGCGTAGATTAGATATGCTATGCTTAAATCATGGGTAAAAGGATCCTATGTACGATTACACCAGCTTGAAAGCAGGTGTAAGCTTTTTCATTAAGCATGTACATAAATTATGACTCCGCCTACCTCCATCCCAGCTCTACCCTAGAACATGCCTACACAAGAGTCATGTACAAGTACACACATTCTTGTCATCGCATGTTGCTGTGCATGCAGGGTAATTTTCTAAGATATATTTCATGTGCACATATAGGCATATGTGCATGAAAATGCCTTTATAAAATTATCTTCTTAGAAAACCTGATATTCTTATCTCACTAGTCACAAAATAATACATAAATAAATATGACAATCAAGCCCTGTTCCCAGATATCCTCATTTTACTGATTTACCTCTTCAGTCACCTTAGGTTTCCTGTAACTTTGTTCTCATAGAGGGTCTACTTGAAACTATCCATTTATGCTTCTACTATCCTTCTCTCTTTATAAGTGCAAACTAAATGATCTTCACTCTTTTGCCGAAATCCTGCATGACCAGCTCTAGCCTAATGACAGCCGGCAGGACATTCCAAATATTTGATCCTGATACCTAAGTGCTTGGTTGCTTCTGCTCACCCTTCATGTTGATCTTAATGAATTGAAGAACATAAGATTTGCATACTAGGTCAGACCAAAGGTCCATCAAACCAGCGTCCTGTTTCCAACCACGGCCAATCCAGGTCACAAGTACCTGACAACATCCCAAAGGATAGGCAGATTCCATACTATTTACCCTCGGGGATGCAAAAGAATTACAATGTGTGTCTTCAAGTCAATGCTGACTCCTGGAAGTAGATTGCCAGGCCTTTCTTCTGAGACAATGACTTGCCTAAGGAGTGCCAGTGGGGTTTGAATGCTAGTCTCTTGGTTATCAAGCCAGTGCTCTAACCATTAGGCTACTCCTCCAATTGTACCCTCAGGGATAAGTGACTTTCTTCAAGTCTGCTTTAACAGTTTATGGATTTTTCCTCCAGGAAGGTGTCCAAACCTTTTTTAAACACAGCTATACTAACTACTTTTAGCACATCCTCCAGCAAAAAATTCAAGAGCTTAACTATATGTAGGGTCAATGCATATTGTCTCATATTTGTTTTAAATGTACTGCTTGGTAACTCCATAGCCTGTCCCCTAGTCTTTGTACTTTTTGAAAGAGTAAACAATTGTAGAAACCCTTTAGATCCTACAGCTTTAACAGCAGCAGAGACCTTCAGTGGTCCTACTAAATTATTGCAATGTAAACTGTATTTGCCCTAGTACTTTTCCAGAACGGGGGAGGTACTTTTACTCAGCGACTTAAAGACGGGAGGAGACTCTTCTGAGAGGGAAAATTCCACCGAAATATAAACCATACCCAAAGCCAGAACTCTATACCATGAGAAAGGATTGAGCAGTCTACCCCAAGGTAGGGGATGGGTGCTAGTGCCCAACCCTCAGCCCCCTCATACCATCCAGAGAGAACCATAGCTTAAGAAACAGCAGAGGGGTAGGAAGGTGTCTTGGCTTTTGCTTATACCAAGAAATCCCTTTTCTGTCCAAACTCTGCCAGTACCTCCATTAGCTCAGGAGCAGAGCAACGCTACCTGTGACAAGGGAAGGAGTCCAGAAGAAAGGAACCACCTACTCCAGGCTGGAAGGAGAGAGAATCCTGGCAAGCACATCAATATCTACCCAACCCAGTTACTACTACTGCTGCTACTACTACTTCTTATCATTTGTATAGCACTAGAAGTTGTATGCAGCGCTGTACAGAGACATGTAAGAGACAGTCCCTGCTCATAAGAGCTTACAGTCTAGTCAAGACAGACAACACAACAACCGGAGACATGGCTATATCTAGGGAGGTGGTAAGGAAACACATAGGAGTTGAACAGGAGACCAAAAGGATCAGGATCCAAAAGCAGTCTCAAAAAAGAAAGTTCTTGCCTAGATTTGAACAAGGCCATAGATGGAGTCAGATGTACCAACTCAAGTAGCTAGCTCCAGGCATAAGGAGCAGCAAGGTAGAAACATCGGTCTGGAATTAGCAGTGAAAGAGAAGGGAACAGATAGAAAGGATCTGTCGGAAGACTGGAGTTTCTGAGGAGGGGTGTAGGGAGAGATAAAAGAGGAAATGTAGAGAGGAGCAGACAAATGAAGACACTTATAGGTCAGTAGTAGGAGTTTGAACTGGATGTATTTTATTTTATTTATTTATTTAACAATGATTTATATACCGCATCTTCCATAGTTCAGTTGCGGTTCACAATAAACAACAGTTAACAAATCGGAGTTTGTTTTACATAAAACATCATATGACCAAATAACAATAAGATAAACAACTAGTGTTAATACAGAACAGTATAGAACAGTGTAAACTATATACATTATGTACAAATACACATTATGTGGGGCTTAAGCGTTATTCAAAGTACAGTATCAGCTATGAAGAATTGTATGTGTAGGTCATTTGGGATTTGTTAGATAAAAACTGGTTAGCCATTATCTAAGTCTATTGAGGGATGATCTGAGTTGTTGTAATGTTTAGAAAAGAGATAGGTTTTCACTTTTTTGCGGAATTCGATGATCTCGGTTAGCAATCTTAGATCATCTGGGAGGGATGTAGAAATGGATAGGGAGCAAATGAAGTGACTTGAGAAGAGGGGTGACATGAACATAGCAATACTGGCCAAAGATTAGCCATCCAGCTGAGTTTTGAACAGATTGGAGTGGGGAGAGTTGATTCAGATGAAGGCCAGTGAAGAGGTGGTTGCAGTAGTTTAATAAGGGGGTTGACTAAAGAGTGGATAAGTGTCTTACTAGTGCATTCAGAAAGGAAGAGGTGAATTTTGTTGATGTTATAGAGAAAGAAATGACAGGTTTTAGCTATCTGTTGGATGTGTGTGGGGAAGGAGAGGGAGGAGTCAAAGATGACCCCAAGGTTGCGAGCTAAGGAAACGGGGAGGAGTAGAGTGTTATTCACAGAAATAGAGAAAGGAGGAGGAGGTGGGCTTAGGGGGAAAGATAAGGAGCTCAGTTTTGTCCATGTTCAATTTCAGACGGATGTGAGACATCCAGGCTCTAATGTCAGATAAGCAGGCAGAGCTCCAGGCCTGGATTCCTGGAGAGATTTCAGGTACAGAGAGGTAGATTGGAGAGTCATCAGCTTAAAGATGGCACTGAAAACTCTGGGAGCAGATGAGTGCACCAAGAGCCCGGATATACAGAGAGAAAAGGAGAGGTCCCAAGACAGAGCTCTGGGGTACACCAACTGAGAGTGGGATAGCAGTAGAGGAGGATCCACCAGAACATACATTAAAAATGTGGTAGGAGTGATAGGAAGAAAATCAGGACAGGATAGAACCCCTAAATCCAAGCGAGGACAGGGTATCGAGGAGAAGGTTACATGGGGACTTGCGTCTCTAGAAGCTACAGAAACAATGAAGAGCAATAAAGAAATAGAGAGACTCGGAATAAATTCCCAACTCCAAGGAAGGAGTAACAGGGGTTAAACTGCTTATATGAGAGAGAGGAGATTGAGATAAACTGCTTGAACCAAAGTAGAATGAGAAGAAAAGGAACGAGCTGCATGTAATAATTTTTTGTCTCTGCCAGTTGCATTTTTGCTATTATTATCGGTGACTAAGTCTTTCAGTAAACCTTTGGTTCAGATCACACATTCCGGCCCGCACTCGGTTAGTTTGAGAAGGGAAAGAGAAGTGAATGGAGTTCAAGTGTCATAGGCCTCCCAGTATATACTGGTCTCATTCAAAGAACCCACTAAATTATTCCCAGGAGTAGAGACTGAAAGACCGCATTGGTTTTGGATGGTTGTGACCATGGCCGGCACTACCATTAGGTAAACTATGCGGCCGCCTAGAGTGCTGGCCTCCAGGGGCACCCATTGCTGCCGCTGTCACCCCTCACTAGGATCTACAGCAGCAGCAATGGGTCCCCCTGGCCGGCCTCCAATTTAAGCTGCTTTCACCCCCATGAAAACAGGAAGTCGGCCATCAGAGTGGGAGGAAGCAGACAGACCCATGGCACCAAAGTTTGCAGGTAAGCACCATGGGACTGTTTTCAATCCATTGCCACTGCTGTAGGATGATGACGGTGGAGGCAATGAGGGGTGGGCAGCCAGTGGGGGGGAGGGGGTGGTCGCATGGGATGAGATTCGCTAGGGCACCTTATCTCCTTGTGCCGGCTCTGGTTGTGACTACTATCTGTCAAGAAGAGTGAATAGCCACTGCAAGGACTACCCATGGGCACAGAGGTATACAATCAATTTGCTTTTCTCCATTCCACTCCATTCCGGACTTTATAGACCTTTATTATACCTCCCCTCAGCCGTCTCTTCAATAAACTGAAGAGCCCTAACCTTTTAAGCCTTTCATCATAGAATTATCCTTCCATCCCCTTTATCATTTTGGTTGCCCTTCTCTCAACCTTTTCCAATTCCATTATATCTTTTTTTAGATACTGTGACCAGAACTGAGTGCAATACTCATGGCGCGATCCCACAATGGAGCAATGCAGGGGCATTAAGATATTGTTTGTTTTATTCTCTGTTCCTTTCCTTATAATTCCTAGCATTCTGTTTGCTTTTTGGCTGTCGCTACACATGGAATAGAGGATTTCAGCATATTGTTCATGATGACACCTAGATCCATTTCCTGGGTGTAGACAATTGAAAGCAAGTTCTGCTACAAGGGGACATGGGATGAGGGTGAAGGGAGATAGATTCAGGAGTGATCTGCGGAAATATTTCTTTACAGAAAGAGTAGTGGATCCATGGAATAGTCTCCCAGTGGAGGTGGTAGAGATGAGGACAGTAACTGAATTCAAAAAAGCATGGGACCAACACAGAGGATCTCTAAAGGTAAAAAGTGGACTGTTGTAGTTGTTGTTATGGAAGGACAGACTAGATAGGCCATGTGGTCTTTTTCTGTCATCATGTTTCTATGTTTAAGTAATTTTAAAAGGAGTCGTGTAAAGTTTTGGGCCATCAATGCGGGTAGTCATATATTTTCAATGACTGACGTACATGGATGACCCTTTATGCATGTACGTATGCATCAAGCTGATGGTGCTTACTTTCATGGACGGCATACAGAGCACACATGTATGGGTACAAAATATAAAATACTATAACTTATGCGCATTTGTTAGAAATCTAGATGTGAACATTTCAGACATCCCTAGGGATGATGTAAGTGCTCGGGGCTAGATTTAACGCATACTTTTGGACACTGACTCCCCTATTTTATAAATAAAGGTAGGCGTCTGCTTTTCTTTATAAAATAGGCTTTAGATAGGCATGTTCTTGGTGACTAAAACCAGCATCTAGTTATAAAATTACCCTCCACATGTGTAGAAAGGCCTTGCAATCGACTTTCTAGAAAACCCAAGAGCTGCTGGGTTGCCAGAAGACAGCATTGACTGGAAAGCACACATTGTATTTGCATATGAACTGGCTCGCCTTTATCCAAATGTATATTCACACCTTCAAAACAATGTAGATTGGTGAGGCAAGACTTTCTTGGCTAAATCCATGCTGACTCTGTCCCATGAAACCATGTCTATCTAGGTGTTCAGTAATTTTGTTCTTTTGAATAGTTTCTACTATTTTGCTAAGCAGTGACATCAGGCTCACCATTCTAATGTTTCCTGGATACCCCACTGAAATCGTCCTCCAAAAAGCAAACTGGAGGTAATTTTTAATGCCAGAAAGGTAAGCCCAATTCCCCTTTCAAACTCTCTTCTATGCTCCAGATCCAAATGAGATGGAGCTGGGAGTTATGCATGATTGGAAGCAGGTGTAAATGCCGATGGAGGGATATGTGTGAAATGGTATTTAAAAGTGATGTACTGTATCAGAGGAATTAAACAAATCTCAATAAACTAGGAAGGTGCAATACAGTTATTTCATAAACGAAAGAGTAGCAAATCATCTGGACCAGACGGCATAAATCCCAGGATGTTGAAAGAACTGAAGTATGAGATTGCAGACCTACTATTAATAATCCGTGAACTATCATGAAAATCATCTGTAGTAATTGAAGACTGGAAAGGGGCCAATGCAATGCCAATTTTTAAAAGGGTTCCAGGAGTGATCCAGGAAACTATAGACCGATGAGCCTGACATCGGTAGTGGGCAAAATGGAAGAAATCATTATAAAGAATAAAATTACTGAACATGTAACGTGTCATGTTTAATGGGAGAAAGTCAACATGGATTTAGTCAAGGAAAGTCTTGTCTCACTAATCTGTTATATATTTTTGAAGCTGTGAATAAACAGTAGATAAAGGGGGGGGGGGAGGGTTGGAGGGGAATTTTAGAAGGGACGTCCAAGTACAATCTGGGACATGTAAGCCAGAACATCTGAAAAAAGTAGGCATGTCCAGGTGCAGGAGTGATTTCACAAACCTGGATGTGCCCGATATGGACATCTATGGAGCAGGGCCGTACCAAGCCAGAATCGCGCCCTGTGCAACTTGCACATTAGGTGTGCGCCCCACCCCACCCCCCCCCCCCCCGCACCTCCATCCAGCCACCTTCTGCTCTTACCTTGCTGTTGCCACCCTCTGTTTTCTCCAAAGTGCCGCCAGCAGCAGAGAAAAAACAGAAAGCGGTTGGATGAAGGTGGAGGAGAGGGCGCGCGCCCGGTCCCTCCCTGCTCTGACGTTGCATCAGAGGAGGGAGGGAGGGGCCAGACCTGCTTAAAGTGTCGTGAAAAGGCTTAGGAGGAGCATTTTGGCTGTCTGCTGTTGCCCTGCCATCACTGAAAGAAGAAAAAGTGGCAGCGGCAGGACAACAGCAGGCAGCCGAAATGCGTCCCCCAAGCCTTTGCACCCCGTGCGGCCGCACCGCTTGCACAGGGCTAGGTATGGTTCTGCTGTGGAGGCGTTTACATAGACATCCCCAGAACCATATTTCAGAAGCTGAATGTCTAGGACAGTCTAAAGGTTAGAGTAGTAGGTTAGGAACAAGACATCCAGGATTCAGATCCCACCGCTGCTCTCATTGCCATTGCGCTGAGCGCTGGGGATGAGGGAGTGCTTTCTTCTCTATGCTCTCCGGATGCTCTCCAGCTAAAACAAGCACTTTTCAGATGCTTCTTCGTGCCTGGAGCAGGTCTAACATTAGAAGCTATGCCGGATGTTTCTGAGATCAGACACGGATGTCCAAGATCCTGGGAAAGCTCCGGCCATGCCTCACTCTGGGGATTTCCCGAGAGCTGGCTTCTACAATGGCTCTGGAGGTGTCTCTGTGCTTTGGACATGGATTTCAGATGTCCAATGCACAAATAGGGCTTCTAAAATGACCCCCATAGTGTATCTGGATTGTCTTGATCAGAAAGCCTTTGACGAGGCCCCTCATGAGAGACTCTTGGAGAAATTAAAAAGTCATAGGATTGGAGGCAATGCACTATTGTGGCTTAGGAAATGGTTGAAAGATAGAAAATAGAGAGTAGGACTAAATGGCCAATTTTTTCAATGGAGAATAGTAGAGTACCCCCAGGGAACTGTGCCTGGCCCTCTGCTTTTTTATCATGAATGACCTTGAAATGGGAATAATTAGTGAGGGGATCAAATTCGCAGATGACACAAAATTATTCAAAGTTCTTAAAACACAGGGGATTTGTGAAAAATTGCAAGAGAATCATGAAAAATTGGGAGATCGGGTATCCAAATAGCAAACGAAATTTAATGTGAACAACTGCAAAGTTATGTACTTAAGGGGTCATTCCGAGGCATGAATAGCAGGGATGGACATCCTGTTGGGACGTCCATTCCTGCTATTCGGGCATCTTCCTGACCCCAACTGACTTCCCTGCTTGTTGTACGGGGAAGTTAGACAGGGGCGGGAAAGGGGCTGATCAGGGGCGGCCATAGGATGGGCAGTGGGCGGTCGTCGGCACCAAACGTACAGGGCTGATTCCAATGTCGGCCCTGTACATCTCGGGCCTGCGGCTTCAACGGGGAACTTATTCCACCTCAGAGGTGGAATAAGTTCCCCTAGTCGGCGGGGGACAGTGGGCCCAGGGCTCAGAATGGGCAGGATGGAGCAGAGGACATTCCCGCGGCCCGACCTTGGCCTTGGGAGGCCAGATCGGGGGTCTGGCTGCGGGGAATGCACTTTCTGAGCTGGTGGCCAGTGATCGCGGCTTTTCAATGGAGCTGCAGTGCCATGGCAACCGAACGCCATGGTGCCGCGGCTCCATTGAAAAGCCCTGACTGAGCTATCTGAGCAAGGCCTGTTCATTCTGGCCACACTGAATTGGGGCCCTGGTCTGTACAACGCTAGACATGCCCCGTGGGATCAGAATCCTGGCTAGATCTGTGCGTCTGGTTCCGACCGGACACACAGAGGGCCAGGCTGTGGATGTTGGAATCATGCCCTTAGGGAAGAACAACTCAAACCATAATTACACGATGCAAAGTTCCACATTAGGAACCCCCCCTCCCCCCAGGAAAATGATCTGGGTGTCATCGTGGATATTATATTGACACCCTCTGCCCAGTGTGCAGCAGTGGCCAAGATAGCAAAAAGCATGCTAGAAGTCATACGGAAATAATGGAGAATAAAACCAAGGATATTATAATGCCTCCATATTGCTCCATGGTACAACCACAAGGAAAGACTTAAAAGGTTAGGGCTCTCCAACTTGGAAAAGAGATGGCTGAGGGGAGATATCCTACAAGTCTATAAAATAATGAGTGGAGTGGAACAGGCAAATATAGATCAGTTGCTTAGTCCTTCAATGAAGCATATTTAAGACTAATCAGAGAAAGTATTTTTTCACTCAACGCATAATCATAAGAACATAAGAATATAAGACAAGCCATACTGGGTCAGACCAAAGGTCTATCAAGCCCAGTGGCTGTTTCCCACAATGGCCAATCCAGGTCACAAGTACCTGGCAGGTTCCCAAAAGGTACACAGATTCAATGCTGCCTGTCACAGGGGTAAGCAATGAATTTTCTTGCTCCTCTTTAATAATGGTTTATGGAATTTTCCTTCAGGAACTCATCCAAACCTCTTTTAAACCTAGCTACACTAACAGCTTATACTACATTCTCTGGTAACGAATTCCAGAGTTTGATTACATGTTGAGTGAAAGAATATTTTCTCAGATTAGCCTTAAATGTGCTATATTATAGCTTCATTGCGTGTCCCCTACGCTTTCTACTTTTTGAAGGAGTAAACAACTAATCTACTTTCCCAGGTCCACTCCATTCATTATTTTCAGCTGTCTCTTTTCCAAGTTGAAGAACCATATAGGGGTATCCTTCCATCCCCTTTACTATTTTCGTGGCTCTTCTCTGTACCTTTTCTAATTCCGCTATATCCTTTTTAAGATACGGCAACCAGAATTGCACACAGTATTCAAGGTGCAGTCGCACCATGGAACGATACAGAGGCATTATAATATCCTTGGTTTTATTCTCCATTCCTTTCCTTATGATTCCTAGCATTCTGTTTGCCTTCTTGGCCGCCGCTGCACACTGGGCAGAGGGTTTCAACGTATTATCCATGATGATGCCCAAACTCTAGAAACCGTTACCAGATACTGTAGTAAAAGCAGTTAGTGTAACTGAGTTTAAAAGAGGTTTGGACAAGTTCCTGGAAGAAAAGTGCATAAACTATTATTAAAGAGGACCAGGGAAATCCACTTCTTACCCCTGGATAAGCAGCATGGAATCTGTCTACCTTTTTGGGAGCCTGACAGGTACTTGTGACTTGGACTGGCCACTATTAGAAATAGGATACTGGTTTTGATGGACCCTTGGTCTGACCCAGTATGGCATATCTTGTTATGTTTTACGCTGTTCTAAAATATAGAATAAACCTATACTTTGAGGTACCATTCAAACCATCCCCAGATCATGCCTCCTTTAACTCTCTGCATGCTGCGGCGTGTAAGCACAAGGGATCCAGGTTCTAAAATCTCAGCTTGCACACGCCTGCCAATTAATACGTGTAAGTACACTTTTACACCTGTAAATGGTATGTAACTCTTATAAAATCATCTCTATAATCAACACATTTTTTATAGCCTCTTACAGTAAAATTATGTACAACGTGGATTTGAAAAAAGTCCAGGTTAGGTCTGGGTCTAAATACATTGGCACTTAAGAGAAATGGAAAGCTAACTGCTTAAATTTATGGGATCGCCAAGCATTTCTTGAAAATCTGCAGTATATTTATTGATTGACTGATTTGCTGACAACCAAATTAAGAATAGACTGAAGTACGATTAACACAATGTAGATGTTTCATTAGGGTCTCATAGATTTCATTAGCTGGAAATACTGATGGCATACATCATTTGAAGGCACCGTATGGGGCTGTTGCAACCAGATGATTTTCTTATTTTGTGACATCTGTCATTCTGAGGCTTGTTTCTAGGATGTATAAACCTGAAATAAAAGACAGAGTCTCAAAAAATATGTGTAGAGTTCTGCAATCATCTGTACGAAACACAACAGCTTTGATTGATGTAAATGCAACACATCTTTCATGAAAATCTTGGAGATTTTCTGCCGTGGTAACAATGTTTCCATGGGTGACAGTGTGTGTGATCTTGTGAGTATAAAGTGTTAAGGGTGTCAAAACTGCATCTGAGATTAAGGAATATTTGTAATGTATGTGTAGAGACAACTTGGATTTTGCAGCTAAGAGCGGCAGCACCATCCAGCGTCCCTACCAGAAATGACCGTGTACAGGATAAGGACTGGTACCTTCCAGAATTCTGGGAGTTTTCCCCTTGCCATTCAGTCCAGGATGGGAGGAGGCTCTCTGGCAAAGGTAAGACCCACTTCCTATAAAAATCTCCAACCAGGGGCAGTTTCTGTCTTTGGCTCCCGAACCATTGAACTATGTACATTTTGGTGAGTGTTTGCCCTTAGGGGCAAGTGCCTTTGGCACCCAGCCAAGGTACTTCATCTACTTATGAGAGAGATATGCTACTAACCATCTTAACCAGCAGAAGAAACCAAAGGGGCTTGGAGCCACTACCCAAGTGCAGTGGGGGTGCTCGGCCTGAAGTTGTGGATTCCTGCAGAGATCTGCAATGAAACTCAGCAGATGAAGAAACCTAACACCAGTTAAAAAGCAGTTACAAGTTACCTTAGTGAAGGAAAGTGAATCCTTACAATACCAGGGAACTAAAGGCAAGTAACCCTAAGCCCGAGTGCTTTGTCGATAGTGGAGAGGGAGGATAGAAAATTAACACACTAAGGGATCATGGTACAATTTCAGAATAGCACAAGCACGTCCGGCCCTAGTTGGTGTGATGTACACGCCTATACCAGCTCCCGACCACAAATAAGGTGAAAAAAGTGCTTGTTTCATGGATGCAACACTTCCAAGAGGAAGTGCAGAAAACAATTACATCGCCACAGTTATTTATTTCCTGCCCGAAGAAATCTGAGAATAAATACGAACTCCAAACATATTACAGGCCTACCACTGCACATCTGAGTATCTGAAATGGCAGGCTAGGACATGCAAGTTTCATTGCACAGTTGCCTCCCTTCTGAAATACCCCTGCCGGGACATCCAAGTACCCAGTTCAGAAACTGTGCACTTCGGGAACTTCCACGTTTTTGAAATGGCCTACACCTGTGCATGTACCCAGCCTTGCAACCTGCACGGGGCCCATCTCCAGAATCGGTTACAGGGACGTTTATTTTTAAGGATGGAGATAAAGCGATTTCAGAAGACGCTTATACATGCCTCGCTTCACTGCTGCCACTCTCCTCCCCCCCCCCCCCCCCCGATTTTTGGATGTTCTGCTCTGGACTTTACAGATTCTTACTAGACTTCCCTTCTAAAATGCCACTTCACATACATAAATCTGCTTATTCATCTTAACTTAGAGTGCAGATGGTGGAAGGAATGGGATAAATTATTCCCTCACATTATAGGAAGAAACGTCTTTACCATATTATAGTTATTCCGTAAGTTGTTCAAAGTATAAATTGTTTACAGTGACCCTTATTTTAACTAAAACCTTTGTTTAGAGTGCAAAGCTCTGACCTAGACTCTAATTATTGAGAAGGGTGAATGAGAGTGTATCTCATTCCTGTTTCTGACAGGAAGTGCTTCTGTTGACCTTTTGAAAGAGCATGGTGCTGGTGTCGGAAGCTAGCAGAGCCATGGGAGCAAATCAAAATGCTTCTGCGGCTGTGTTGCTGCTAACAGTGAGGCAGGATGAGGAGCTCTTAAAGCTTGTGCTCCCGATCCTGCCTCACTGTCTGCTGATGCTGGTACCTGGGCAGAATTCCGCCAGGAGTATATGTAGCAGCAACTATTCAAGGGCAGCTGATGAGTCGGGGGGCTGGCTGGGGGCAGGAGATTGGTTCTGATATTGCGGAAGGGCTGTTGGGTAAGGTTTGCCTCTTTGCGGATGAAACCAAAATCTGCAACAGAGTACCCAGGAAGGTGTAGATAACATGAGGAGGGATCTAGCTAAGCTTGAAGAATGGTCTAGAATTTGGCAGCTGAGATTTAATGCTAAAAACTGTAGGATCATACATTTGGGCTGCAGCAATCCAAGGTAGTGGTACAGTATAAGGGGTGACGTACTTCTGTCCACAAAAGAAGAATGGGACCTAAGCGTGATTGTGTCTAAACAGGTAGAAAAGGCAAAAGCGAAAGCTAGAAGGATGCTTGGGTGTATAGGGAGGAATGGCCAGCAGAAGAAAGGAGGTGATAGTACCTCTGTATAAGCCTTTGGTGTGACCTCATTTGGAGTATTGTGTGCAATTTTGGAAACCGCACCTTCAAAAGGATATAAACAGATTGGAGTCGGTATAGAAGGTGGCTACTAAAATGATTAATGGTCTTTGTTTTAAAGCTTATGAGGACAGACTTAAGGACCTTAATATGTATACTTTAGAGGAAAGGCAGGACAGAGATGATATGATTGAGAAGTTTAAATACCTCCATGGCATAAATGCACAGGAGCAGAGCCTCTTTCGATTGAAAACAAACTCTGCTATGAGGGGACATAGGATGAGCGTGAAAGGGGATAGACTCAGGAGTAATATGCTGAAATATTTCTTTACAGAAAGAGTGGTAGATGCATGGAATAGTCTCCCAGTGGAGGTGGTAGAGATGGGGACAGTATCAAAATTTAAAAAAGCAAGGGACAAACACAGAGGCTCTCTAAAGGAAAAAAGGGGACTCTTGTAGTGGATGATATGGAAGGGCAGACTAGATAGGCCATGTGGTCTTTTTCTGCCATCATGTTTCTATGATGAGTCGGGGGCTGGCTGGGGCAGGAGAAGGGTTGCTGGTGAGTTGGGGTGGATGGGGGCAGGAGATGAGTTGCTGGTGAGTCTGAGGGTTGCTAGGGCTGGAGATGGGCTGCTGGTGAGTCAGGGAGGTTGCTAGGGCTGGAGATGGGCTGCTGGTGAGTCAGGGAGGTTGCTAGGGCTGGAGATGGGCTGCTGGTGAGTCAGGGAGGTTGCTATGGCTTGAGATGGGCTTCTGGTGTTTCGGGGGGGGGGATGGCTGGGGGCAGGAGAAGGACTGCTGGTGTGTCGAGGGATTACTGGGGCTAGAGATGGGCTACTAGTGTTTCAGGGGTGGCTGGTGGCAGGACAAAGGCTGCTGGTGAGTTGGGGGGGTTGCTGGAGCTGGAGATGTGCCGGTGGCTGAGGGCTAGAAGTTAGAGGGAGAGAAAAAAGGGGGGCAAAGATGGATTGGGGATAGAACTGTGATTGGAGCAAGACAGGTAAGGAAGAACAAGGTAGGGGAATTCTGTGCAAAAATTTACTAATAAAGCATTCAGAATTTTAAAATATTGCATGTAGAATTTGCACAGACATTTACCTTGTTTTGTGCAGAATTCCATCAGATATAGCAGTGTACATTATATATTTCCCTTTTCCCCAAGGGGGCTCACAATTTAACTTTTGTACCTGAGGCAACAGAGGGTTTGGTGGCTTGCCCAAGGTGTGCCTGTGTGGGACTAGAAATTCCAGTCCTTCTAGTCCAAGGTTGCTGTCCTGCAGTAGGATTCAAACCCCCAGCCTTCTAGCCAGAGACAACTTGCCCCAACCACTAGATCACTCCTCCTTCCTTATTGCAGCATTTCTGTATCCTTTCAATCTAGATGAAGGTGGTAATTTTATAAGCTTTTGGTAACAGTTGTATGTGCATAAATGGGAGATCCAGTACAAAATGGCATAAATGCATATATAGCGGTTTTATACAGAGGTGCAAGAAATGCGTTTATCCTATCATGTAGAGAAGCATAGGTACACGGAAAGGAGATGTGTTCTAAGTGGGTTTTCCTTATACTGAATGTTTATTCCTTATATCATACAGACAATACATGCATACCCTGACACCTTTACCCATCAGCATTTACGTCTCCGCAAGATTCATTTTGTTTCTTATTTCATTCCATTTTTATTATTTACAGCCTGCCTATCCTAACAACGTCTAGACAGCTCACAATAGTACACACATGACAGCACATACAGACAATAATGAAATAAAACATAACCAATTAAAAACAGCATTCAAAAATACAGATTTCAAGGTCTTCCGAAACATAAGGCATTCAGATTCTTGCTAATCAGAAAGAGGTCAAGAATCCCAAGGTTTTGGGCCAGCAATTGAGAAAACCGGGTTTATAGTTCCTTGTTTCAACAAGCGAAATGATGGTATTCTCAACGAAGTTTGTTCATTTCAGTGCAAATTTCTCCCAGATATATAGAACTGCAGTGGAAATTGTAAATACCTGAAGTCCCACTGACACAACATCCGAAAAAGCAGACAAAGTAATTGAAACTTGGAGCCAATGCATGTCCACCAATACTGAGAACATATGATCATGTGAGTGCAATCTATCAGCTTTGCAGAGCTCTGCATTGTCAACAGTGTTTTAAGAACATTATTAGGTAGTCCAGTATAAAAAACCATACAATAGTTCATCCCAGGTAATACTAAACTTTGTATAACACTGTGAAAACAAGCTGGTTCAAATAAATACCGAAGTTTCCACACAACACAAAGCTTAAAATAAGTGTTGCACATGACCTTTTGTGCCAATGATTTAAACATTAGGCCCTGGTATATGATTAATTCTAGATAACGTATTTTACCAGAACATCATGTATAGCCAAATTAATTTTCTCTGGGGGCTTAGAATTCAAATTACAGCAAACTCCCATGGCCTCAACTTTTTCCAAATCAATAGACAAACCGATGTGGGTACCTCATTCTAAGATTACTTCAAAATCTCAAATCAACTTCAGAGACCTGATATCAAAAGGACAGTAAAATAAAATATTATCTGCAAAAAAAGGGGGCATGTCAAGACGGCTGCCTGAGCAGTGCGGTGTTCCCAGCATTTTCCTATGGGCAACAGAAAAGCTAGAGCAAAATTGGAGAACATACCCTCAAATACCCTGACTTTGTCAATTTCAGGTCTGATGGATCTTTTGCAAGGTTCCACATTAGGAGCCACCACCCAGGAAAAAGATTTAGGTGTCATTGTGGATAACATGTTAAAACCCTCCGCCCAGTGTGCAGCGGCGGCCAAGAGAGCAAATAGAATGCTAGGTATCATAAGGAAAGGAATGGAAAATAAAACAAAGGATATTATAATGCCTCTGTATCGTTCCATGGTGCGACAACACCTTGAATATTGTGTGCAATTCTGGTCACCGTATCTTAAAAAGGATATAGCGTTATTAGAAAAGGTTCAGAGAAGAGCCACCAAAATGGTAAAGGGGATGGAAGGATACCCCTATGAAGAAAGGCTAAAAAGGTTAGGGCTCTTTAACCTGGAAAAGAGACAGCTGAGGGTAGATATGATAGAAGTCTATAAATTAATGAACGGAGTGGAACGGGTAAACGTAGATCGATTGTTTACATTATCAGAATATAGAAAGACTAGGGGACATGCAATGAAGCTACAGGGTAAACTATTTAAGACTAATAAGAGAAAATATTTTTTCACTCAAAGTGTAATCAAACTCTGGAATTTGTTACTGGAGGATGTAGTAAGAGCTGTTAGTGTAGCTGGGTTTAAAAAAGGTTTGGATAAGTTCCTGGAGGAAAGGTCCATAAACCATTATTAAGAAGGGACCCAGGATATCAATGCTTGACCCAGTACAAGCATTGTGGAACCTGTGTCTTTTGGGGAAACTGCTAGGTACGTATGACCTAGATTGGCCACTGTTGGAGACAGGGTACTGGGCTTAATGGACCTTGGTCTGACCCTGTATGGCATATCTTATGTTGTTATGTTCTTTTTGCGGGAACCTTCAGTAGTGTCTGGCTCCAGTGTGACTCCGGCGGTGTCGATGCGAAGGCCGGTGGACCCGGTGTTTTCTTCAGAGGCCGACATCTCTTTCATTCTTGAGAAGTGTCTCTCCCTCCCCTCCGGCTTAATGGTGCAGTTGCAGATGGGCATAGCTGGGACCTGGTCGGATGACGATGCAGCGGAGTCCCACATTCGAGAGAGCATCGCTGCAACAAACACTGAGACAACTCATCCGCTGGAAGATGTTTTGGCGGCTCCAGGAGTACCTTTGAGAGGGGTTGAATCGGGCAAATAAAGTGAAGATTTTGGTAGGGCTTCCATGGCATTTACTGTACCACGGCTATACCTGGTGTATTCTTATCTGCGGCAATTATGATAAGACCAACCAAATTTACTCTTGAGACTCTGGGATGCTATTACAAATTTGTCTCTTGCTATCTCATCCCAAACCAAACAATTACAGATGAAGCTGCAAGACCAAGCTGCTATGATTGTACAACAGCAAACTGCAATTGAGGGTTTAAGAACTACTGTCTTGGATCATGCCATCAAGATCGACTCGATCCATGATTCTCATTGGATAATGATGAAGGATTTAACTGCTACTAGATCCAAGATGGAAGCCCTTGAAAATGTTCCCAGGGCTTCCAATTTGCGATTTATAAATTTTCCGAGATCCGCTGTTATTTCAGCATGGGAAATGTTTTGTAAGTACTTATTGGAGATCTTGCAGGTGCCCAAGGAATTGATTCTCCCAGTGTCCATATTTATTACTTACCAGTAGGGAAGAAGCACATATCAGAAGAATCAGCACCCATGGACACTTTAAATGTTTTGACTCTTTTAGAAGAATCACAGATTGAATCATTGTCTTCTGCAATTTTATTAGTGACTTATGCATTATTGGTGGACAGAGATTGGATCCTTAAGCTGTTCTTTAAAATAAGATTGGTTCCTTTCCTAGTTTTTAATGTTAGGGTCTTCCCAGACCTCACTAGAGAAACCCAGAAATGGTGTTTTGCAGTTGTATGCCTTATTCTTTTTAAAGCATCCTTGCAAGTGCTTAGTAAAACATAATTCTGTTAATTATGTATTCTATCAGCGTCTCGATTGACTGCTTTTATAAATGTTAGGCAAATTGTTTCTTCTCCACTGAGTCTGCCTACTACTGTTACTACTACTATTAATAATTTATATAGCGCTACAAGGCATAGGAAGCACTGTACAAACATATAAAATCCCTGCTTATAGAGCTTACAATCTAATCAAGACAGAACAATACAAGAGAAACAAGGGGGTTCAAATAGTGAAGGAGACACAAGGAGAACAAAAGATTAGGATCCAAATGCGGCCTCAAAAAGGTAATCGTTTAGCATGGATTGGGAGAGGGGGAGAGAAGAGACGTGACGTAAAGATAGAGTCAGTGAATTGATAGCATGAAGATTCCTAAAAGGCTAGGAGGAGACTGGGAGAAGTTGAGGGGGTTGATGAAGAGTGAAGCTTAACAGGTGATGGTCAGCTAAGGGAAGAGCGGAGGTATGGAAATTAGACATTTGTGAATAATAGGCTGCTATGTTCAGGTTTCAGCTTTATTTTCTTTATTCCCTTTGGGGTTGATATAATTCCTTTTCATTGTGTAAGCTGGTCCCCTATATATTGTGAGCTGATGGGATGTAAGGTCCGATATTCATTTGGACAGGCTATGTACTGCTAGGGCACATAGCCATACCCATCCACCCTTAACCCCGGATATTCAATGCCCAGGTCATATGCAATCCCGGAATTGAATATCCAGGTATGCCGCATGCCCGGAAGCTGCAGTAGCTAATGGGCAGCGGTGATATCGCAGGCTGCCCAGTTAGCTTCTGTGGCTAAAAGATAGGCGAGGGTTTTCCTTGCCTATCTTTTAGCCGCCCGTCCCTAAATGAGCAGCCTGCGATATCACTGCTTCTTGGCTAGGGACTGTCACTGCCTCCACTTCTCCCCAGAACACCCCGACACGTCCTGATGCTAAGCAGTTAGCACTGGGGCGCATAAGGGAGGAGAGAGGGAATATTCAGCAGCACTAACCGTGTTAGTGCTGTTGAATATTCTGCTCAGCAGCAGTTACATGGTTTACAGGTCTGTAAACCATGTAAATGCCTTTCGAATATTGGGCTTCTAGTCTTTATATGATTTCTTCATATGTTTTCGGTCTGTTGTGGTATTTTTTAGCTTGGACGTTGTCCTTTTCCTTAACAAGTGTTACTTAGTATTTATGTGAAAAATTCAATACATTTAAATTAAAAAAAAAAAAAAAGAATATTCAATTTAGGCATCCAATGACATAGTGCACCCATGTATATTTCAGGAATGATAAAAAAGAAAAGCAGATTAATTGATATGACCTCCAGTATGATTGGCCACAGGGGCATTGGAACGGGGCGAGCCACACGGGTTCTGGCCCTTCCAAAATTTTGCCCACAGAGGGCAGCCACGATCATGGCAGGCTCCTTCTGTCTGCCCACAGGAAATCATATCCCTGTGGGCAGGAGGAGAAGGCCACTGCAGTCACGTCAAAGACTCCTTCTATCTGCCCATGAGGATCTCCCGTGAGCAGAAAGGAGTCTTTGCTGTGATAACAGCGGCCTTCCATCCTGCCCACAGAGATTTAATCTCCCGCAGGCAGACAGGATTCTGCCATAATCGCAGACATTCCCTTCTCTTCTGCCCACGGAAGATGGGATCCCTAACGGCAGTAAGGGGGGGGGGGCGGGGCGGAGGCCGCAGGAGCTAGGAGGCAGAGTTAGGGCAGATCTGGGGGCAGCATCAAAGTAGACCTTGGCCCCCAATCCGAGAGGCATTCCACAGCCCCTGATTGGCCACGCTTATTGATTGCCTTAGGCCAGTTGCCCCCACCAAAGTGCAAAACCCTTCAGTCAGGCCACATGCATCTAATGGATCATACTGCTAAAATCAGAAATCAGTATATAAAATCATATCGCAGGACCACCAACCACTCAATTAAAAGAGGAATTCCTTCCAACATCCTTTGAGGGGGTATATAAAAAAATCAGAGCAAGAACCTCTCAGTAGAGATTCAGATTGATCTGCTTGGATCAATTCCGAGGTAAATCTTATCGCATGAATCTGTTTGATTTCTTTGACTGGGTGGCCAGAGAATTGGATGGGGGGGGGGGGGGGCGTGCTTAAATTTCAGCAGGGTCTTTGACATTGCTCCACATTGGCAACTTATAAATAAACTCAGTGTCCTTCAGATGAACTCTAAAGTGATTGACTGGGAAGCAGCAGAGAGTAGTAGTAAATGAAGTTCACTCTAAAAGTAGGGACATTGCCAATGGCATGCTGCAAGTATCGATCCTTGCTCCTGTTCTTTTTAATATTTTTCTAAGCGACATTGTGAAATTTCTGTCAGGAAATGTATTGTATGCCTCTTTGCAAATGGTGAACCATAGAACAGCAGAAGGGAACCTCTAATAGGCAAAGTGAAGGAAAAACAACAGTAGAGGTAGACAATGGCCACTCAGCGATGGGTATTTATTATATACTTTTAATGTATTTTTTTGAATGAATTTGCTTACACATCTTTCTCCTTTTTTAACGCATCTCTTTTTTATTGTTTTTGACTGTATTTTATGCAAAATATGGCTTGTTTATATATGTGGATTTATATTCATTTTATCTGTGCATTCTTTGTAGACCCCTGATGCAGACACAGTCTTTTGAAAATTGTTCAAGATGTCCCTCGCGTCTGTTCCTCTTTGTGGGTGTTTTCTGAGGTCCTGCTCCTGGTTCTTCATCTGTGAACACAGAACAGAAATATTTGTTAAGCAATTCCGCTTTATCCTCATTAGTTTCTACATATTCCTCCCCTGCACCCTTGAGTCTGACAATACCACTTTTGCCCTTCCTCTTCTCACTAACATATCTGAAAAATGTCTTATCCCCCATTTTATTGCATTGCCTATTTCCTCCTCGTTTTGAATCTTTGCTTTCCTGACTACTTTGCTAGCTTCTCTAAGTTTTTCCAAATATAGATGCCTATCTTCTTCTCTCTGTGATCTCTTGTATTTCATGAAGGCCTCCCTCTTTTTCTTCACCTTTTCAGCTACTTCTTTCGAAAGCCATAGCAGTCTCCTTTTCCTTTTACCTTTATTTACCATTTTAACAAAAAGGATGGTTGCCCTTAAAATATCTCCTTTCAGTTTTACCCACTGTTTTTCTACATCCCCCAGCTGTTTCCATCCTGCTAACGATTCCCTGAGGTATTGGCCCATCTTGGCAAAGTTAGTTTTCCTAAAGTCTAAGACCCTCGCCTTTGAATGGATTCTAACAGCCCTAGTCCTAATACTGAACCACACCATCTGGTGATCACTGGATGCAAAATGATCTCCCACTATCAAACCAGAAACACTTTCACCATTGGTAAGCACCAAGTCCAGTATGGCCTCTTCACATGTGGGGTCTGTTACTAATTGCCTGAATAGTTCTCCCTGTAGAGAATCCAGGATCTCCTTACTTCTAGATGATACTTCAGCAGGAATGTGCCAATCAACATCTGGCATATTGAAATCCCCTATCAGTAGCACTTCCCCTTTCCCAGCAATGCTGCATATGTCTTCAATTAACTCTCTGTCCACCTCTTCCTCTTGTGAGGGAGGTCTGTATATCACACCAATGCAAATAGATTTCTCTTTCCCTCTTTCTAGTTTAAACCACAATGCCTCCTATCTCCCTTTTAAGCTCTGTAATTCCAAAGCTTTAATATTATATTTTATATATAGTGCCACTCCTCCTCCCCTTCTTCCTAACCTGTCCTTTCTGAATAAAGTATAGCCAGGTATAGTTACATCCCAATCATGGTTTTCTTTCAACCATGTTTCTGTAACTGCCACTAAATCCAAGTCGGCCACCAAAGCTTCAACATCAGGGATCTTATTTCCTATGCTACAGGCATTTATACACACTGCTTTCCATATGGTACCCCTGTTACCCATTTCCATAAAGGTATTTAATGTATCACTTACCTGGGGGCTTTCACATACCTGGGGGCTTTCTTCACCCATCCCCAACGAATCTAGTTTAAAGCCCTCTTCAACACATTAGCCAGTCTACTACTGAAGATGCGTTAACTTTTCTTGGACAGATGGATGCCATCTCTGCTCTGCAACCCTTGGAACAGCATCCTATGGTCTAGGAAACCAAAACGCTCTCGATGACACCATCCACGCAGCCATGCATTCATCTCCAGGATGCGAGCCTCTCTGCCTTGGCCTTTACCCTTATGATTTTAGTGCCTCTGATCAGAGTGTCGAGGGAAGAGTGTTCATCCAAGTGATCCTGTAGCTGCTCCTGAACTACTTTTACTATGATTTTAGCGATGAAAATGATACTGGAGATATGCCTGTAGGAAGCTGGGGAGGCAGTGTCCAAGTTTGTCTTCTTTAGGACAGGACAGATGGAGAATTGCTTGAGTGGGGGAGGGGGAAGGGAAGGAATCCATGTATTAGTGAGTCATTTATCATTTTGCATATGCAGGGTATGAAGTGTGTTTTTTCTATCTTAATCCAAGACACAGGGCAGGGGTGAAGTGGGGAGGTGGTTGTGTTGATAGCTGAGGGTATGCTTTCTATATGCTTGTGGCTGACAGGGTTGACATTTTGCTATGTGTGTTCTTGGTCTGAGTCAAACAATGGGGAAGGAAGCTCCAGTTCATAACATGTCTGGCTCCTGTAGTTAGCTTGGAAGTGTTAAGCCATCAGGTGTGGGTCTATTGGTGGCTTCGTTTGTGTTGATGTAGGGTTCTTTATGAGCGAGTTGGCTATGTTGAATAATTCTCTTAGTTTGTTTTATTTATTTAAAAGGATTTATATACCGCCTTCTCCTGTAATCAAGGTGGTGTACACAGCAACCAATCAAATTATTTATTTATTTATTTATTTATTATAGTTTCTTATATACCGCGCTATTCGGTATCAGCGCGGTTTACATCACAACACAACGACCATAACAACAAGCTGTCTGGTTTTACATCGAACAGGAGTCAAAATTGGACAACAGGGTTAACTATATACATAAGCTATTTACACTGCAAGGATAGGTAAAAATCAGATACTGAATGTAAGGGCCTTTCTAGAATGGGTCATTTCTTGAGAGGGATAGCTAGGTTCAATTGCTGGTTGGGTAGTATTGGAGGAAAAGGTGGGATATGAGTGACTTCCTGAACTGATATAGGTTGGCGATGGCCCTAATGTCAGGGGGTAGAGCATTCCAGCATTTGGGGACATAGAAACTGAATGCCCTGTTTGTGGTTGTCTTGTTGCACTTTGTCGATGCCTTTGGGGTTACTAGCAAGTTTACGGCTGTTGCTCTTCTGGATCTGTTGGGGGGTACAATGTGGATAAGATGTGTGAGTGAGGAGGATGAGATACCTTTGATTGCCTTGAATGCTAAGAGTAGGGTTTTGAAGGTGATCCTCCCATGGATAGGTAGCCAGTGAAGCTGTTTGAGAATTGGAGTCACGTGGTCGCTTCTGGATGCTCCGTAAAGGACCCTAGCTGCGGCATTCATGGCCAACTGTAAGGGGGTTAGTGTGGATTGGGGGAGACCTTGTAAGATGGCATTTGCAAAGTCAAAGTGTGGCAGGATTAGCGCTTGATATATGGTCCGGAAATCGTCTGGGTCCAACAGGGAGCATAGGTGCTTGAGTGAACGGATTTTAAAATAAATGGCTTTGACTATGTTGCTTATGTGGTGTTATATTGACATTTAATTGACATTAAATTATATTGACATTTGTGTGTGCATGCAGTGTTATACAGTGAATGAGTGTGTGTGTAAGTTGGTGTTGATTTGTGGTGGGCTATTTACAGCGTGTGCTACTTTAAAATGCTATGTATATGAGTGAGAAGGGTGGGGGGAGGGGCGTTGGTATGTAGTCTGGGAGCTGGCAGGCAGAATTATGTGATATCACCGTAGTGCTCAATGAAGAGTGTCGTCTTGAGCTGTTTCCAAAAGTCCTTGATGTCCTCTGTCGATCGTAGGTCATCAGGGACGGTGTTCCATATTGCAGGTGCCACTAGCGATAGAGCTCTTCTTGCAGTGTTCTTGCGTATCTTGGTGAAGTCTTTTGGTGTATTGATGATGTCAGAGGTGCCTCTCCTCCTCGGTCTTGTGCTGATGTCGGGTTATATGAGTGGTTGTAGGTTGAGTGCTGAGGTCCTGTGTTTGATTTTGAATATGTTTAAAACTGTCTTATATCTGATGCGGGAGCTGATTGGGAGCCAGTGGAGGTGTTTTAGAATGGGGCAGTTTGTTGATAGAGGACTTCATAAGGTTCATGTAGTATTCTTGTTTTCACAGTATTTATTTAGTTTGTGCAAATACAATGCTTGTGTGTTGGTGTTATTGGAATCTCTCCACTTGTGTTCCAGTTGACGTAATTTGGATTTCTGGTCTTTTAGGTTTTTGGAGTACCAGGGAGAGGTGTTTGGGCATTTGCATTTATGGGTCATAGATGGTGCTTTAACGGCGGCTGAAATAGTGGTGCTCCACTTAATTATCATGGTGTCTATGTGGTCTTCTGGGGAGAGTGAGTCTAGCATAGGAGTTAGTTTGTTGATAAAGACCTGGTTATTAAATGGGAGGAAACTGCAAGGAGTTGGTGGTTTCGGCTTGTTGTCTTGGGATTTTTTGTTGGATAAGTTCAAAGGTGATTTTATGATGATTGGACTAGGATATTGGTGATATGTAGATGTAGGCTGTAGTAAGGATGGTTGCATTTGCTGGAGAGGTAGGGGCAAATATAAGGTCCAAAGTCGCACCTTTGATGTGAGTTGGGTTGATGATGAATTGTGAGAACTGAAGCTCCTTCATGGGCTCTAAGAACCCTGTGGCTTGCTGTTTAGGTAGTGAGGCTAGGTTGAAATCTCCTAGCAGAATATATGTGTTTTGGTTGCTGGTCTGGGTGCATAGTATGCCAAATATAGTGGAAAGATCATCAGAGCTGGAGGAGGGTGCTCTGTATACCAGACTGAGGGTTAGTTGTTTGTTTGATACGGGGATCATTTCTATATTGTGTGTGGATGTGAGATCTACATTGTTGAATTTAAGCAGCTTGTTTGTTAAGATGCAGACCCCTCCATCTCTCCGTGGGCAGTTGTGGATGTTATGGGTAGATGTATTTAGCTGGCTTAGGAGCATATTTTCTGTTTCTGCAAACCATGTTTCCGTAAGACATAAGATGTCAATGTTGTTGTCTTCAATGAATTCTTTTATTATGTGGACTTTGTTTTTGCAGGATCTGATGTTTATTAGAACACATTTGATTGTACTGTGGCTTCCTCCGAGCTTGTGCTGGGTGGAGTCATTCATAGTGTTTTGCGGGAAGATTCTTATGAGTTTGAAGTGATTAGCCTGTCTTGGTGGGTGGCCAGAAAACCATGGTTTGGACTATATGATGTGCCTAGGGTAATAGATGATTGGGATGGAGTCATATTGATGGAGAGAGGAGGAACTGCCTATAAGGACAGTGATGCTTAATCCCAGTAGAGATAGGCATATACCTGAGAACTGCAGGTTTGCAGGGGCGGCCCAAGGGGAGTGCGGGACCATGTGCAGATCCTCATTTGCATAAGTGGCCTCATTTGCATAAATATTTGCATAATGTGAACGTGCACTAACTTTTAGTAAACATGCCTCTTAATGAGTGTCTGGATAAAAAAGGACTATCGGTCCTATCCTACATTACTATACTCCAGTGCCATGGAAGTAGTCAACCAGGGTTTGGGTAGAAAGGGAGGGAGGGGTCAGAGGTGGAGGCACCATCAGGAGAGAGTTGAGAGTTGTAAAGAGACAGCAAGGGTCAGAGGCAAGTTAATTAGTCAGATGGACATAATAGTCTTGTTTGGTGAGTGTTATGGCTGATTGGAAAGAGACAAGCATGAATTTGAAGTGTAGAAAGTCCACAAGGGTGTGGGATTTGAGCCAAACATGCTCAGCTGAGTGGGCACAGGAACGTAGATAGTGGTAGTGGAAGCCAGCCAGGGTTAAGGTACAGTACACATCACAGGATATGGCATGGGCAGAGCAAGAGCATCCAGAGCAGAGGAGATTGCAGCGTTATAGGAGGCTACTGTCTCATTGACAGACACAGATGACATACTGGAGGAAAGAGGTGATGAGACAGTGGAGGAGAGAGCCAACGGGTCAATAGAATGAAGATTTCTAAAGAGGTTGGAGGAGAAAGTGTGAGGTTGAGGCAGCAAGTGATGAAGAGTGAAGCTTAGCAGGTGATGGTCCAATAAGGGAAGAAGGGAAGTACAGAAGTTTGAGGATAGGCAATTAGAGAAGAATACAAGGTCAAGGCAGTGGCCTTGCTGGTGAGTAGGGGCAGTAGAACAAAGGTGGAGGTTGAATGATGAGGTAAGGGAGAGGAGCTTTAAAGCAGAAGTGTCGGAGGGGTTATCAATATGAATGTTAAAATCCCTAAGAATAAGGGAGGGAGAAGATGAATCCAGAAAGAAGGAAAGCCATGAGTCAAAGTCAGAGAGAAAGGTAGAGGTGGACTTGTCAGAGGGTCGATAAATAATAGCTAGTCGGAGAGATAGTGGGGTAAACGACTGGATGGAATGGACTTCAAAGGAGGTAAAGGAGTGAGCGAGCAGAAGGAGGAGTTGAAACTGACAGGAAGGAGAGAGTAGAAGCCCAACACCTCCACCACGGCCAGTGAGACAAGGCATGTGGGAGAATTGATAGCCACCATGACAGAGAACAGTAATTGAAGCCTCAGGGAGGAGCCAGGTCTCAGTTACAGCAAGGAGATGGAGAGCATTAGAGATAAAGAGATCATGAGTAAAGACAAGTTTATTTGAGATGGAGTGTGCGTTCCACAAGGCACATGAGCAAGGGAGAGAGGAGGGGGAGAGGAGAGGGATATGAATAAGATTTGGGCTGTTACGTGAGGAACTGCTCTGGGAGTGTGACAGAAGTCTAGGATGGCCAGGATTGGGGTTGATATCTCTGGAAGAGAGAAGGAGAAGGACTAGAAGAATGCGGGACAGAGAGGAGACAGCAAAGCGGTAATAAGGGTGAGGTTGTTTTAGAGAGAGAGGAGATGGCTGAATGAGAGGGAGAAAGTGGTGAAGCTCAAGAGCTGATGATAGGGTAGATGACAAGATGGTGGGGGAAGCGAGGATGGTAAAAGGGAGATAAGAGGGTGGAGCTTGAAGGTGTTGTTAGGAGGGGAGACAATTAGAGAGTATGAGCAATAGGAAGAGAAAATGATGAGGAGCCATAAAGAGAGAGATGGAGAGGGGCACAGAAGTCAGAGGATGTAAAAGGATAGGCGGTAGAGACTGCAGGGGATAAGATGATCCTGGTAATGAGCACAGGCCCTCTTCCATATGAAAGGAAACTCTAGAATGAGAAGGAGTAGGAAGAAGGTGAAAGGGGATAGGAGTAATCTGAGGAAATATTTCTTTACAGACAGGGTGGTGGATGCGTTGAACAGCCTCTTGGTGAAGGTGGTGGAGATGAGAACTGTATTTGAATTCAAGAAATCATTGGACAAATACAGAGAATCTTTGTGGGAGAGGAAGGAATTGTAGAACTTAATAGTTCTTATCGATGGGCAGAATGTATAGACCATATGGTCTTTATCTGCCATGAAGTAACTCACTCTTTTTGAGCTTCCTGGAAGCCCCATGATGATATCAGCGCCCCTTCTGTGCTGCGCCCTGAACAGCCACACTACTCACACAGCCCTTGATTCAACCCTGCTGTGTTGCATAGATTTCAGGGATTCAGTGGTACTACTGGACATTTCCTCCTTGAAAACTGGGGTAACACTTACAGAGCCATAGTTGCAACCTGGCCTGTGTTTAGGCATAGGTAATATAGGCAACTGCCTAGGGCAGCAGCTTTTGAAATCGCCAAATACCTAGGTTAAAGAGGGTCTCTCCCCTTTGCTTTAGGGCCATGCACTTCAAAGGGGCATTACTGTAACATTATAATCTCCTTCACCTCACCTCTCTCTATTGCTAATGCTCCATTCCATTGTCAGTCAGAATCTTATTTCTGCACACTTGTCCTCCTTGCTAAAGCAGACTATGATCCATTCCATTCTTAAAAAGACTAATCTGGATGCGTTACCTGAGAATTACCAACCAGTTTCCAACCTGCTATTTTGTCCAAAATCATTGAGAAGGCAGTCTTCCTTCAGCGCTCTGATTTTATAACCAAAACTAACTTGCTCCAGCCAAGACAATCCGGTTTCTGCAATCATCATAGCACTGAGACGGCCATAACAGCGTTACTCAGCGAGCTTCATAATAACCTTGATTCACATAAAATAGCTTTGATCATTTCTCTTGACCTCTCTGCTGCCTTCGACATCATTCATCATTCACTACTCCTCCACCGCCTGTCCGACATTGGCATTACAAGATCATGTTCTCAACTGGTTCTCATCATGTTCTCAACTGGTTCTCATCTTCTTTACAGGAATGTACTTTTCATGTCCAAACCTGCCATAACACATTTTCTACTTTTTAAGATTCTCCTGTAGTGTTCCCCAAGGTTCAATCCTTTCCCCTTCTTTTTTCAACATTTTTCTCGCCCTCCCCCCCACCCCCTCATCTGACACTTAGCCAGGATCTCGTTAGCAGTTGCTTTTGTTATGCAGGTGACATTCTTTTGGTTCCATCTTATCATGCTCTCCCGTTCTCTTATCTATCAACACGTTTGGAATTGGTTGCCACTTGGCTGGCATCATATTATCTTAAGCTAAATCTGGATTTCTTTTTGGGTTACAAAGAGTTTCTCATCTCCTTTAGATAGTTCACAGATCCATGGTACTGTCGTTCCTCTGGTCAATTCTCTTATGCACTTGGGTATCATTTTGGATACCAAGATGTCTTTTGATCAACAAGTAACAGCTACAGTCAAATTCTCATTGTTCTCATTCTGCCGAATTTGCTCAATCAAACCATTTCTTTCTTTTCAGGCCTTACATATTCTCATCCATACCCTAGAGTCACATCCCACCCTGACTATTGTAATTCCATGCATTCTCTGGTCCACCAATCTGAAAAAATTGCAACTGGTTCAGAACATTGCTGTCCATGAGGAGGCACATTCCAAAAGGTGCATGGCTGGGCCGAAGGGATGCCCAAAAAATGGACGGGCCCAACTTGTACCTGATTCCACAACCACAGGAGCTGTACATTCCCACGGGTGCAGAATTGTGCATATAGACAGCCTGGCATGCACATGACTCAATGCTGAGAGCCAGCTACACATCTGCCCGCCCCAGCCCACACAATGCTCCAGCTGGTGTGCCAGTGCAGTGATATCCCATTGCCATGGCACCGGCACGTCCAGCTGGAAGCACCCAATTTCCGAACGCAGAGCCGGCCGTTTTCCTGCTGTCCAACCCTCGGCGGGGGCATCGAAGGCCAGGATCAGGCAGCGGGAGCTCTCCCCATGGCGTTGCAATGTGGAAGGGAGGCTGCAAGCCGCGATCTCTGCACTGCCTGGCACTTATTCCGCCATTGTGGTTGACCATCGGGGTGGAATAAGGTGGGCGTCTATCCAGGTGCTGGGGACATACAGATGCCCGTCCTGAATGGCCTCTGTACATCCCGGTGCATGGCTCTGCCCCCATTCCACCTCTGTTCCGCTTCCATCCCGCTCCCTCCTGACCCTGTCCAGCACTCTCCGCACAAACACTCTGTACGTGTGGGGAGCGCTGGGACTGGAATAGCGTTCTGAGGCTGAGCACAGGTTGGACGTCCACCCTGGATGCCAACCCTGCTATTCATTGTTCAGATTGTTGGCCTTATTAACCAACACATCTAGATACAGCCCTATCATCTCCCCTCCCCCCCTTTTCTTTCAGCTTCCATTTTCATACAGGTTTCATTTCAAAATGCTTGTTTGCTCATAAAGTATTCTATACTGTTTTTCCCATTTATGTGTCAGCTTTATTGACCCTCTTTGACCCTCCTGCACTCTTTGTTCCCAGAATGCAAATCTGCTTATCATGCCTCCTGTTCCTCTTGGCTGTATGGAAGCCTCACGTCATTCAGCATTCTATTTCCTGGTCCCTCCTTGTGTAATTCCCTCCCTATACACATATGTGCCAAGTCCTCTGATAACAAATTTAAGATCCTTTGAAAACCCACTTTTTCAATGAACCTTTTCGGGGCTACTTGGCCTAGGATAAAGATTTCACCGGTTGTTCGTTCCTTCTTTTATGTTCATTACCTTCCTATTTTAAATTGGCATTTCTTTCTTTTGTGTAATTTTTAGTTGATGTAAACTGTTTTGATGCTACCCAGTGTAGGGCAGTATAGAAAGTTTTAATAAACACAAACATAGTCCTGCCAATGAGTGCCAGAATCTTAAATCTGGTTCTGTTTATAGCCCTAACAGTGATAGGGTAGGAATAGGTATGGAAGGGTAGACTGGAAAGGCCGTGTGGTCTTTATCTTCTATCATCTTTCTATGTTTCTAAATACAGAGTTGTAGGATGTTTTGGATAACTTCCTCAATAGTTTTCCTAGCTGTTTGGATTATCTCAAAACTTTCCATAAGACATGGATGTTGGGTTAAGTATGGGTTGTATAAGAACCTAAGAGGGAATGATAGAGGACAGGCCATCAATGTGATATGGTTTAAACATGCCTGGAACAGACAGAGGTGGCAGTGGTAGGAAATGGTTTGAGAGGGTGGATAAAAGACAGGATGGAAGGAAGAGGAGCGATGTTGATGTCGATAAGTGGTAGACAGCCAGAGAAGAAGACAACTGTGCAAACTTGGTGGACAGTTGGTCCTTGTCTGCTGCCATCTACCATGTTTTGGTGCTACTATGTGTGACCTGAGTGTCACTAGGCTGTTGTATACTCTTTGAGTATGGGTCGTGCTTGGTGAGGAGCCTAGAGAGATAGTACCCTGGTTACAGCATGCCTCCATCTCTGGTACATTACCATGCAAACCCAAAAAGCTACCAACACCTAGTAGTCTGGAGAAAATCCAAAAATAAACTACACCACTCACTCACAGACTCACCGACCAAAGCACTTCCACAATAAACTCAAAAACAGTTTTCTTCTATAGGAATTTAAACAACTCTTACAACAACTCAATCATATACTGGTAAATGGAAAAAATAACGAATATAATAAGAGTAGGAGAAAAAGCCTCAGGTCAATCTATCATCCTTCTATGTGGCTACTCAAATCCATAGGGGGAAAGGCAGCTCCACATCACAGGCTTTAAAACTCCTCCTGACCCGAGGCTTCTTCTCCTATTATATTTGTTATTTCTTTCGCTTACCGGTATATGATTGAGTTGTTGTAAGGGTTGTTTAAATTCATACAAAAGAAAATTGTTTTTGAGTTTATTGTGGGAAGCGTTTTGGTCTGTGAGTGCGTGGTGTAGTTTATTTTTGGTACATTACCATGAAAGAGTCTGGTAAGTTCAACCCATGGGAAAGGCTGGAAGGTTACTTTGGGTAAAGTACATATATCCTTGATTTTTAGTGGAAAGGTATTTTTTTCTTGAACTCTGAATGTAAAACGCCCAGTCTACCTTGATCAGGTAGCAGACATGTGGAAGAGAGAGCAACTCTCTTCCAACAAGGAGCAATAATTGTAGGTGCCTGCCTACTTCTGGAAGCTATTATGAACACTCTGACCCGGCTTGCATACCCAGATCAGTTTTGTCACAGGTTCAGTGGGGAAGCAGCCACGTGGAAGAGGTTCCCTTTTTTTAACAATCTAGCCTGGACTTCCGCCATTGTCATAGCCAGTGGGATCTTCACACTCGCGGGGATGGAAGACAAAAGGAAGATGTCAGAAGTGGCTGTAAACCATCCCCTAAGAGCTTAGGAAGACGTGAGAACGCGACATAGGAGAAGTGCCCCAGGAAAGATTCCTGTTACCCACACTGTTCAGTTCATGTGTAAACAAGAGAGGACCTTAAGCATCTACTGTTGGAGAGAGAGAGAAAGAACTGTAACTGTATATTGCAAAACCCCAAGAAATTGTAACTGCCCAAAGCATTTCAACTACCTCGTCTCTTCATAGTTGTGAAGCATCTTGACTGATGTACTGTTCAATGCTGTTGACCCTGATGGATTTTGATTAACCTTGGTTAATATTTATCTACCGGAGAGGAGAATGGACATATTCCTTATGATTTCCCTAAATGGGAGGAATATAATTTATACCTGAGAAAAGCTTTTTGGCAGGAGGAAGGCTCTGGAGAGATTTCTCCTCAATCCCCTCCCTACTTGAAACTCCTCAGCTTATCGTTTATGTAACCCCAGAGACTGCCATCAAACAGGGGTCTGGCTGGAGGTCCCCTTACCTATTTAATACATCCAATTATTGTATAATATCTTTCCTTTCTTGTACTGATACACAGAGCTGTTCATACTTTCTTATGTACCTGCAAAGTGATGAAAAAAGGAGTGTATGAGTATACATAGATGTACATAACTATTGGGATCCCTGCTTATCCATAACACCAAGGCTTTCTGCAAAACAATTGCACTATCCAAGGGCAATATGTTTTTGTCTGCAGGCATCCATGGAAACTATTACTGGACTTGAAGCCCCCTACATCTTTCCAAAAGGTTCTCTTTAATGAAAGGAAAAACAGATTCACCCAGAAAATTGGTAGACAGGAACTAGAGGGGGGTTGCAATTATAATCTGTTTTCAGGAAACCTCAAGGTCATACAATTTTGTCTAAGTAACCTCTACACCAACCAAGCGATGACAGATGGAATTCAGTCATCAACAACTGAGGAATCCAGTGATGTACGGCGCCAGGATTTGGGGACAGTAAAACAGAAAGTAGAGCTGGCCAGGTGGAACATGACTGGCAGGGATCCCCATGTCCCCAACTGGCAGGGATCCCCAACTGAAGAAACCATCGTAAAGGTAGGCTCGCCTTACTGACCCCGACATCCTTGCGGCTCCCTGCTGCCGTTCCTTCTCCGCCTTAAGGCCACCAGCACTTTCAAAATGCATGTTTGTGGGATCCACATCAGGAAGTGCGGGCCTCTGACCATCTGTTTAAATGTGCTGTGGTGCCAGCCTTAAAGGAGAAAGAAGAAGAACCCTGGGGAGTGGCAAGTGGATTGCGGCTTGTAGGGTGGCACTGAGCGAGTCGGCGGGGTGGGTCCAGAGCTGCTTTTTTTACTCTGGCACTGGCCCTGGTTTTCGCCTACGGCATCGTATACAAGAGGGAACCAGTAACAGGTTAAGAATTTGAGGATTATTATGATTCACTGAATCCTACAGATGGCTCAGGGACTCTTCCCTTCCAGCAATTACTCCTCACTAAACTATTCAGCAGTGCTTGAAGTTAAGGTTTCTGCCACACCTTTGGCTCAACCACCATTGAAGCAGCCCGCATTCCTGTACCTGGGAGGGGAAGGAAATCCTGATTAAAGTAAACAAAGGAGCGAAATGAAAAGCATTTCAGCAGCCCTATTATCTCCATTCTTTAGCTATGCAGGTCTGCCCAGAGCAATGAAACAGAGTGCGGGAAAGTGGTGCTCTAAGCACCGGGAGAGGTATGAAGAATTTGCAGAGATGCTTGGGCTTATAGTGGCAATACACCGCTAGCAATTTAAAACTGCGGTAAGCTGTGAGGTTCCATGGATTTCCAGAAAAAAAACCTCCATTAACTACAGTATGATCAAGGATTGTGGGCAGATGAAAATTGGAAAAATTCTTTGGTGAGATCATTTCTTTGGGCAGGCAAAACTAGCAAATAAGGAAATAAACTCATTTTTTAAGGGTGACAGCTTCTAGTCCGGATATTACTCAAGTCTTGTCTTAATCACTCCCAGCTCTGTGGGACCAATGTAATAAGTCCACAGATAATTTACATTGATGGGCCAATATTCGACTGCCATCGTCGCATTATTTTTAAAATGTCAGTCCTGGCAGTTAAATAGAATACTTGCATACAGATACCACTGACTACGTATATCGTACGGTCAGTGTTGGAATTATCTGGATAATGATGATGTTGAGTAGATCATCTGGATAACTTAGGACAACCTTTCAGTGAAGCATGGGCGTTCCCTGGAATCGTCTGCAGCAAGTCTGATAATAATAATAATATTGTGATTATTTAGGACAGCCTTTTTCACTATCCTAATATCCAGATAGCAGACAAAATATTGCTACTATCTAGACAATTTCGGAAACTGCCCATACTCCGCCCACAACCCACCCCCGATAGTGCTGGGACAGTCAGTAATGATTTTTAGTAGCACTATTTAGGGAGTGCCGCTGAATATTGCTGGGTAGACCCGGCCACAGTCACAACAAGTTCTATAAAAATTCTGGGATGCATCATTAATTCAGACTTGACTTTTTCATCCTTCATCTCTGCAGTTATAAAGTCGTCTTTTTTCATCCTCTGGAAATTACGTTCTGTCAAGAAGTTTCTTAACCCTATAATTCTTTACACATTGAGTCTCACACTGGTTATGTCTCGGCTTGACTCTTGTAACATCATCTATAATGGTATCACTGGTTCCATCTTCAACGTATTCACAATGTTACTGTCAACTGCTTGCAATGTTACTAAACACAATCATGTTACACCCCTCCTGATGTCTAACCACTGGCTCCCCATGTTCCATTGAATCAAGTTTAAGGAACTAACCCTCACAAACTAGACTCTTCATGCTGGTATTCCACAATGCATAGTTGCTCATTTACAGTAGTCCCTTATATTCCGGCCCGTGCACTCCACTCCCATTCGGCACATCTTCTAATTATTTCCACAAAGCATATAGTTCAGCTCAAATCCGCTTGAACCTCTGTTTTTTATTGCTTTCCCCCAACTCTGGAATTTCCTTCATCTCTATGTTAGAGAAGAAACTTCCCTTAGAAACTTCAAACAAGGCCTAAAGACAGTTTTCTATCTACAACCCTTTGAAACATATGGTTAAGCACCTATTTCCACGCTGGGCTCCTAGTATTATTCTTTCTGTACTTATACGCCCACCTCACGTCTTTATTCCTTTTTTGCTTTGCAACTTTTAATTGGTTTTATGTAATTTTATTATTTTTCATTTTAATTTTCTATTTTCTATGTTATATGTTTACTTCATAAATATGGTGGTATGTCAAGACACTATGGGTCCGATTCTAAGAGGCAGATAGTGGGGCATCATGTCCCGCTGAGACATGCTACCCTGTTATCGTATTGCCAGTATTACGCTTCCATCCCCCGCTGCACGCACAGACCTTCTGTGTGAGCTGCGGGGGACAGAGGCGTGATGGGGTGAAGAGTGAGTAGAGCATGGGCGGGCTGACCCCCAGATGTACAGAGCCAATTCCAGTGACAGCCCTATACATCCGGGGATCACCTCTGAGGTGGAATAAGTGCAAACATGCAGGGGCGGTCCAAGGGGGGTGTGGGGCCATGTGTGGAGACTCGGTGCGGGGCCTCATTTGCATAAATATTTGCATAATGTTACCATACACTAACTTTTAGTAAACATACCTCTTCATGAGTGTATGGATAAAGAAAGACTAAAAGATTTCTACATTACTATAATCCAGTGCCAACCGCCAGACACATTAGGAACTACTACAAACACTGCCCATTTAGAACCCATAGCAAACCCACCGTATCCTAACAGCACTACCAGGACTCACAAAGCACCAGACCCTACCTATCAAAAGGCAACACTGCAAATATTAAACCAATACATTTCAGAGAATAACAATACATGACCTACTGAGGAAAGAGAACAAGTAGCAATGTCAAATAGGAATTACATAAACAGAATACCTCAGCTCAGTTACACATGCAGAACACAGACCATCACCAAACAAGGAATCACAATTTAAAAACAGGAAGACAATAATTAAACTGGGAACCCTAAAAGCCAAACTTGGAATTTACAACAACAATGTAGAAATAAAATTATAAATTAATTTCCTCTTGTACTAAACAAAGCACAGACGTTAATGATGCACATTTCCCAGAGCTGACATATTCCAGTTAATAAATTCAAAATAAAGAGATATCTTTGTACCTTTTGTGCATTTTTTTCAGTTGCAATTGTTCCAGCCACTTCCTTCTGGTTTATTTGTGTCTTCTGCTAACTCTCCATCGTCTGCTGTCCATTTGTCCTTTCTTCTCTCTTCTAGTTTTTTTCCATTCTCTCTCTACATCTGCTTTAACATACTAATCTTTCTCCTTTTGCTCTTTCCTCATTCCTATTTTATCCACTCAAATTTTACCCGTCAATCCCTACTTAGTCTCCCAATACCCGGCAATTGTAGATTTTTCTTCACTCCCACACAAAATATTTTTCCCCTCTCCATTTCACTCTCCCAGCCCCATCCCCTTCTAATCTCCCCCAACATCAGCTCCCTTCTAGTTCCAGCCCCACCCAGTATCCGCTCCCTTCTAGTCCCCGCATCAGCCCATTTCCAGTCCTGGCCCCCCATCAGCCCATTTCCAGTCCTAGCTCCCCCATCCATTTCCAGTCCTATCCGAGTCCCCTCATCAGCCCATTTCTAGTCCTTTCCTAGCCCCATCATCAGCCCATGTCAAATCCTAGCTCCCCTCCACTCAGCCCATTTCCAATCCAAGCCCCCCATAAGCCTACTTCCAGTTCTAGCCCCTCCATGAGTCCATTTGAATCCAAGCCCCCACCACAGCCCATTTCCAATCTTAGCTCCCCCCAACACCCAATTCCCAGTCCTATCCTAACCCATCAGCCCATTTCCTGTCCTAGCTCCCTCCCCTAAGAGCCCATTCCAAGCCCCCCGTCCACTCAGCCCATTTCCATTTCAAGCCCCCTTCCACTCAGCCCATTTCCATTCCAAGCCCCCCTCCATCAGCTATTTGCAGTTCAAGCCTTCCCTTCCACTCAGCCCATTACCAGTCCTAGCAACCCCTCCCACCCACCCATTACCAGTCCTAGCCCCCCTAGCCTATTACCAGTCCTAAGCCCCCATCAGCCCACTCCCAGTCCTAATCCCAACAGCCCATTTCCAGTCCTAACCCCCCATCACCCAATTTTCAGTTTAAGCCCCCCCATAGCCCATTACCAGTCCTAACCTCCCCATCAGCCCACTCCCAGTCCTAATCCCATCAGCCCATTTCTAGTCCTAACCCCCCATCACCCAATTTTCAGTTTAAGCCCCCCATAGCCCATTACCAGTCCTAACCCCCCATCAGCCCACTTCCAGTCCTAATCCCATCAGCCCAAATCCAGGCTTAGCTCCCCCATAGCCCATCACCACTCCTAACCCCCAGCCCAGCCCAGCCCAGGGAAAATTTAAAATAAAAAAAAGAAAAGCTGTCAGCTGTCTGCTGCTGCTGCCGGGACCGCCGCGGCAGAATTGAGTGTGCCGCGGGGCCCCCCCTGCTCGGCAGAGCCTGCCCTCCCCTGTATCAGCTCCCTCTTTCAGCTGCAGTCACACGCGCCGGCTTTCAGAGCGCGAAGGGACTAGTTTCCCTTTCGCGGCTCTGTTAAGCCCGCGGGGGCTGATGGGAACTTCCCATCAGCCCCCGCGGGCTTAACAGAGCAGCGAGGGAGAAACTCTCGCCTCGCGCTCTGAAAGCCGGCGCGTGTGACTGCAGCTGAAAGAGGGAGCTGATACAGGGGAGGGCAGGCTCTGCCGTGCAGGGGGGGCCCCGCGGCACACTCGATTCTGCCGCGGCGGTCCCGGCAGTGGCAGCAGACAGCAGACAGCTGACAGCTTTTCTTTTTTTTATTTTAAATTTTACTTTTAAATCAGAATGTTTTTTGCGCGGGGCCCCTGAAACGCGGGGCCCTGTGCAAAAAACATTCTCGCTCAATGGACGGGCCGGCCCTGCAAACATGGCTGGCAGCCCCCCCAGAGCCCAGCAGCCCCCCCCCCCCCCCCAGAGCAGCAGACAGTACATGGTGGGTCTCTGCCACCCGATCTGGGCCCTGGCTGGCCCAGTCAAGGGTTGAGCAGCGGGGTGAAGGGAGTCAGGGATGTGGCGGGCTAGCTGGAAGGTGGTGTGGATCTCTCATGGAGGCCGCAAGGGCACACCGGTCCATTCTCGGGCGCAATTCTGAATGCTGCTAGAACATTTTGCTCCCGCATTTCAGAATCAGGTCCAAACAGGCCCGTCCTGCTTGGGGTCATCCAGATGACCCGGATGTGCCCCTTTCTGAATCAGGCTCACGGGGGTCATTTTAGAAGGCCTAGTCATGCTTTAGACATCTAAAAATGAGCATATAGATGTCCAAATCAAAGAGACATCCCCAGAGCCATTTAGAAGCCAATTCTATAGATGTCTCCAGCGTGAGGGTGTCCAGTGATGGAGGTGTAACCAGGGGAATTCTGGACAAGTTGGATGAGCACTTCCCGACCCACTAGTGGGACCGTCCTTGTCTATTCCTGCTCCAGGACATGAATAGGCATCAGAAAGTTTCTCATTCTGCCATCCAGACACCTAGAGGGCATAGAGAGAAAGGTACTCTGATATCCCCTATAATTTCCATAATGATAATGAAAATTGCATGGAAATGAGATACTTATTTTCAGTTCAGCAAGCTGATGCATGTCTCTGCATGCAAAATAGCTTGCATGGACGTTCATTCAGTATAGGATAGACATCCCTGCCCAAAATATTTGTAACGGTGATGTCTATGTGGCCACCGGTGTGGTCTGAAATGTAAAGATTCCCAGATTTCTTTTGGACATTTTGCTCTGGATGCCCTAGATTGCTTCTGGATGTCTTTTCTAAAATCCCACTTCAGAGAAACAATAAATAATAACACTTATCAAGTGCTGCTATCCAGAGAATTGCTTTTGAATATCAGGCCCTACATTTTTATCACAGTTTATTTTTACCTCCATGTAAAAATTTAACTCAGTTGCAAGCAAGGTAATTCAGTGTGACTTTTAACTACAATCTCTCTGCCTGAAGGCTCTTAAAGGGGTTTTGCTTATCATCTGTAAAAAAACAATTGTTTTTGTTTGTTTTTCTATACTGCAAAGGGGGAATTTTTTTTGTGCTGTTGGGCAAAAAGCTCTGTCACTTAGAGTTCATTGTTTTTTGTTCCATTCACAGCATGTTCTTTGAAGTTGTTGACCTCATCAGGTGTTAGTTCCCTCCCTTCGCACCCCAGCTGCCACCCACCCCATATGAACAGTCTTGCTTTATAGGGCAGCTCCCCAATTAGCTACACATTTATAGGGAAACTCCCCAATTAGCTACACACAGGGACTCTGAATAACACTGTTAGAACATACTTAAAAGAGGTTAACTGCTTTTTCTCTGAAAGGACAGCTGAGGAACAGGCTGGTACTCTCTCTTTTATTTCAACAGTTACCAAAGCTCCACCAACTGGCACATAGCAAGGACGAATCGTATTGCCAGAGCTGTTGCCCCCATTACAATCTCTGCCTCTGTCCAGACAGAGATCCATATGCCAGTTGAAGGACAAGTTCCATGTGCAGGATGTCTGTATGCTGAAGCTCTCAGAAAATAAGTGGAGGAGCTGAGAGAAGAGGTGACGAGGCTGAGGAGCATTCAAAACAGTGAGAAGTACATTGATGAGATGCTTCTTGAAACATCCAAGCTCCCCAACAGAGGTGAAGATGGGAGCCTGCAGAATGATGAAAGCTGGACACGAGTCACCAATCCAACTCCTCCAGCCCTTGAATTGAAGAACCATTATGCAGCACTAGAAATGGAGGAGGTGAAAGCATCCCAGGAAAGGGAAGAACCAGAGCTTGAGAACCCCAAAGTTGCAGAATCAGCGACCACAAAGAAGCGAGGGATAGTGGTGGTTGGTGACTCTCTTCTCAGGGATACTGAGGCGTCAGTCTGCCGACCAGACTTGATGTCCAGAGAAGTGTGCTGTCTATCAGGTGCCAAAATCTGAGATGTTATGGACAGTTTGCTGAGGCTCATCAAGCCTATCGGCTATTACTCGATGTTGCTCATCCATGCCGGCACTAATGATACTGCCAGGTATCCCTCTGAGCATATCAAAAGTGACTTCATGGCTCCGGGATAGAGGGTGAAGCAAATAGGTGTGCAGATGGTGTTCTCTTCAATCCTCCCTGTTGAGGGTAAAGGCGGAGGCAGAGAAGCTTGCACCCTGGAGATAAATGCATGGCTGAATGGATGGTGTCATCAAGAGTGTTTTGGTTTCCTGGACAATAGGATGACGTTCCAAGGGCTGCAGAATAGTGATGGCGTCCATCTGTCCCAGAAGGGTTGACATGTATTCAGTAGCAGACTGGCTAACCTACTGAAGAGGGTTTTAAACTAGATTCATTGGGGATGGGTGAAGAAAGCCCTCAGGTACGTGAAACATTAAATATCTCTATAAAAATGGGTAAAAGGGGCAACATCTGGAAAACGGTGAGTATAAATGCCCATAGCATGGGAAATAAGATCCCAGATATCAAGGCTTTAATGGAACAGGCTGACTTGGATTTAGTGCTGATTACAAAGACATAGCTCACGGACAACTATGAATGGGATATAATTATACCAAGCTATGCCTTATTCAGGAAGGATAGTGTAGGAGAAAGGGGAGTAGGAGTGGTACTATATGTAAAAAATAACAAAGCTATAAAATTACAGGGCTTAAAGGGAGAGAGGAGGCACTGTGGGTTAAACTAGAAAGAGGGAAAGAGAAATCAATTTGCATTGGTGTGATATACAGACCCCCCTCATAGAGGAAGTAGATGGAGATTTAATAGAAAGCATACTCAGCATTGCCATGAAAGGAAAAGTGCTACTGATAGGTGATTTCAATATGCCGGATGTGGATTGGTACAACCCTGTAATGGTGTCACCTAGAAGTAAGGAGATCCTGGATTCTCTACAGGGAGAACTATTCAGGCAACTGGTAACAGAATCCACACGTGAAGGGGCCAAACTGGACTTGGTGCTTACCAATGGTGAAAGTGTTTCTGATGTTATAGTGGGAGATCATCTCACATCCAGTGATCACCAGATGGTATAGTTCAGTATTAGGACTAGGGCTGATAAAATCCATTCAAAAGTGAGGGTCTTAGATTTTAGGAAAACTAACGTTGGCAAGATGGGCCAACACCTCAGGGAGTCTTTAGTGGCATGGAAACAACTGGGGGATGTAGAAAAACAGTGGGCAAAACTGAAAGGGGATATTTAATGGGCAAACAACCTTTTTGTTAGAAAGGTAAATAAAGGTAAAAGGCAAAAGAGGCCACTATGATTCTCAAAAAAGTAGCTGAAAAGGTGAAGAAGAGGGAGGCCTTCATGAAATACAAGAGATCACAGAGCGGAAGACAGGCATCTATATTTGGAAAAACTTAGAGAAGCTAGCCAAGTAGTCAGGAAAGCAAAGATACTAAAAGAAGCAGAAATAGCCAATGAAATAAAATGGGGGGATAAGACATTTTTCAGATATGTTAGTGAGAGGAGGAAGGGCAAAAGTGATATTGTCAGGCTCAATGGTGAAGGGGAGGAATATGTAGAAGCTGATGAGGATAAAGCAGCATTGCTTAACAAATGTTTCTGATCTGTGTTCACAAATGAAGGGCCAGGAGAAGGGCCTCAGAAAACATCTACAAATAGGAACAGAAATGACAGGATCTTGAATGATTTTCAGAAGACTGTGTTCATGAGGAACTAGCTAAACTAAAAGTAGACAAAGCGATGGGACCGGATGGGATACATTCGAGAATACTGAAGGAACTTGGGGATGTTCTAGCGGTTCCACTGTCTGACCTTTTCAATGCCTCTTTGGAGTCGGGAGTGGTGACAGAGGACTGGACTGGAGAGAGGCACATGTGGTCCCTTTACATAAAAGCCGAAATAAGGATTTGGTTGAAAACCACAGGCCGGTTAGTCTAACCTCTGTTGTGAGTAAATTATTGGAAACGCTGCTGAAAGAGAAAATAGTGAGGTTTCTGGAGTCCAATAGATCACACGATTGGAGGGAACATGGATTCACCAGAGGCAGGTCTTGTCAGAAAAATCTGACTGATTTCTTTGACTGTGTGACTAGGGAGTTGGACCAAGGGAGAGACCAAGATTTAGTGTATTTCAGTAATGCCTTTGACATCGTTCCGCACAGGCAACTTTTCAACAAACTGAGCACCCTAGGGATGGACCCTAAAGTAACTGGCTGGGTTAGAAATTAGAGGGTACAGGTAAACTGAGCTCACGCCCAGAAGAGGGAGGTTACCAGTGGTGTGTCGCAGGGATATGTCCTTGGTCTGATTCTTTTTAACATTTTTGTTAGAGATATAGCGGAAGGGCTGCTAGATAGAGTAGACACCCAGGAAGGAGGAGATAACATGAAGAAGGATCTAGCTAAGCTTGCAGAATGGTCTAGAATTTGGCCGCTGATATTTAGTGCTAAAAAATGCAGGGTCATGCATTTGGGCTGCAAAATTCCAAAGGAGCGGTACAGTGTAGATGGGGGAAGTACTTCTGTTCATAAAAGAAGAGTGGGACCTGGGCATGATTGTGTCTGACGATCTAAATGTAGCTAAACAGGTAGAAAAGGCAACAGCGAAAGCTAAAAGGATGCTTGGGTGCATAGGGAGAGGAATGGTCAGCAGGAAAAGGGAGATGATAGTGTCTCTGTATAGGCTTTTGGTGCAACCTCATTTGGAGTATTGTGTTCAGTTCTGGAGAACACATCTTCAAAAGGATATAAACAAGTTGGAGTCGATGCAGAAGGTGGCTACTAAAATGGTTTATGGTTTATAAAGCATATGAGGATGGACGTAAGGACCTTAATAGGTATACTTTAGAGGAAAAGTGGGATAGAGGAGATATGATAGAGATGTTTAAATATCTCCATGGCATCAATGCACAGGAGGAGAACCTCTTTCGAATGAAAGCAATCTCTGCTACGAGGGGACATAGGATGAGGGTGAAAGGGGCTAGATTCAGGAGTGATACACCGAAATATTTTTTTACGGAAAGAGTGGTAGATGCGTGGAATAGTCTCCCAGTGGTGGTGGTAGAGATGAGGACTTTATCTGAATTCAAAAAAGCATGGGACAAATACAGAGTATCTCTAAGGGAAAAGAGGGGACTATTGTAGTAGTCGATATGGAAGGGCAGACTAGATAGGCCATGTGGTCTTTTTCTGCCGTCATGTTTCTATGTAATAAAGTAATTAGATGGAAAATACACTGAAGTAAACATAATCTGTATTAAAAAGAAACTATGCTGTAAAACTGAAATAAACTACTTCTGCACTATAACAACTGAATTAAAAAAATAAGTAAATGAACTCTCCTTTGGACTTCCATGTTCGCTGAGTAAAATTAACTTCTGCATTAAAAAGTGTACTAAAGCGTCCTTGGTTTTGTATTGTTTTTAAAAAGTTAGGGGTCAATATTCAGTGTTGTCCATTTAAGTGGCAGCACTGTTTCGACTCATGTAACTTTTACCAGTCCTCTTGGTCATCTAACTCTGTGTTTAGCGGCTGAATATTGTTGCTTAGATGTATAGGTTATCCACCCAGTATTCAAATGGGCAGCTAGTTAAACACTGCAGTGGTCAGCCGCAGCACTTAAATATCCACGGGACTTTCAGTGGTAGTATTCAGATAGCGGTTGCCATTGGATATCCAGATTGTACGGCCACGATCCAGATAAGTGCCGACCTTATCCATACAGCGTTCATTTTCAGCCAGTCTCTTCTGGATAGCAATTTAGGCCTGCTTTTCAGACGGCCTAAACCGTGCAGATGAAAATCTGCTGAAACTATCCGCTGAAAATTGTCTCTGTCAGCACGTACACAACGCTGGCTGCACCACCTTGGATCTGCCCATAGACCATCCCTGCATTAACCGGATAATGCCAGGGCGGTCTGTGAAGATATTTAGTGGCACTATGTGGATAGTGCTACTGTGTATCTCTCTCAGTGTCCTAATATATCTAAGGAGTCTGTCTACTGCAGTGCGATAGCCTTTGGCAGCTAACGCGGGGCGATAGCAGCAAAAGTCTCGTGGTGCCTGAAGGAGGCCTTCCCAGCCTTCCCCCTGTAGATACTGTGGAGGTTTTGCATTTGCATGACATCCCTGCATCGGCAGATAGCGTTGGGAACTCCCGTGGTGCCAGCCGGTGCAGGAATCTCGGAATCTGTAGCAAATTCAAAGAGAAGATGGAGCAAGTAATCGCTCTGTCCCCCCATAGAAACATAGAAATATGACGACAGAAAAAGACCACATGGCCTATCTAGTCTGTTCTTCCATAACAACTACAACAGTCCCCTTTTTACCTTTAGAGATCCTCTGTGTTGGTCCCATGCTTTTTTGAATTCAGTTACTGTCTCATCTCTACCACCTCCACTGGGAGACTATTCCACGGATCCACTACTCTTTCCATAAAGAAATATTTCTACATATCACTCCTGAATCTATCTCCCTATCACCCTCACCCATGTCCCCTCGTAGCAGAAATTGTTTTCAATTGAAAGAGGCTCTCCCCCTGAACATTTATGCCACGGACGTATTTAAACATCTCAATCATATCACCTCTATCCCGCCTTTCCTCTAAGGTGTACATATTAAGATCCTTCAGTATGTCCTCGTATGCTTTATAATGAAGACCACTAATCATTTTAGTTGCCACCCTCTGCACCGACTCCATCCTGTTGACATCCTTTTGAAGGTGCGGTCTCCAGAATTGCACACTATACTCCAAATGAGGTCGCACCAAAGACTTATACAGAGGCATTATCACCTCCTTTTTTCTGCTAGCCATTCCTCTCCGTATGCACCCAAGCATCCTTCTAGCTTTTGCCGTCGCCTTTTCTACCTGTTTAGCTACTTTAAGATCATCAGACACAACCACGCCTAGGTCCCGTTCTTCTTTAGTGGACAAAAGTACTTCACCCCCTATACTATATTGCTCCCTTGGATTGCTGCAGCCCAAATGCATGACGTTACATTTTTTAACATTAAATCCCAGCTGCCAAATTCTAGACCATTCTTCAAGCTTAGCTAGATCCCTCCTCATGTTATCTACACCTTCCTGGGTGTCTATTGCAGATTTTGGTATCATCCGCAAAGAGGCAAACCTTACCCGACAGCCCTTCCGCTATATCACTAACAAAGATGTGAAAAAGAATCGGACCAAGGACAGATCCCTGGGGCACACCACTGATAACATCCTTCTCCTCAGAGTGAGCTCCATTTACTTGTACTCTTTGTCACCTCCCACCCAACCAATTTCTAACCCAAGCAGTAACTTTAGGGTCCATCCCTAGGGTGCTCAGTTTGTTTATAAGTCGCCTGTGAGGAACAGTGTCAAAGGCTTTACTGAAATCTAAATACACCACATATCTAGGGCTCTCCCTCGGTCCAACTCCCTGGTCACCCAGTCAAAGAAATCAATCAGATTTGTCTGACAAGACCTGCCTCTGGTGAATCCATGCTGCCTCGGATCCTGTAATCCGCTGGACTCCAGAAACTTCACTATTTTCTCTTTCAGCAGCGTTTCCAATAATTTACTCACCACCGAAGTTAAACTAACCGGCCTGTAGTTTTCAACCACATCCTTACTTCCGTTTTTGTGTAAAGGCACCACATGAGCCTCTCTCCAGTCCTTTGGCACCACTCCCGACTCCAACGAGGCATTGAAAAGGTCAGTCAGTGGAGCTGCTAGAACGTCCCCAAGTTCCCTCAGTATTCTCGGGTGTATCCCATCCGGTCCCATCGCTTTGTCTACTTTAAGTTGAGATAGTTTCTCACGAACACAGTCTTTTGAAAATTGTTCACGATGTCCTTTGCTTCTCTTCCTATTTGTTGGTGTTTTCTGAGGTTCTGCTCCTGGTTCTTCATCTGTGAACACAGAACAAAAATATTTGTTAAGCAATTCCGCTTTATCCTTATCAGTTTCTACATATTCCTCCCCAGTCATCAATGATCCCCCCCTGAGGTTCCTCTTAGTCCCCCCTCCACCTAAAAGCTGGCAATGCTGCGGCACTATCTTGGGGGGGGGGGGGGTGGTAGCCCCCCAACCCGGCACAGTTCCCAATGGGTTTGGGAGCTCTCTGGGATTGGGGTACTGGAAAGGGGGTTCGGCCTACTTTTCATGATGGTCGGTGTCAAGGATCACCTGATCCATGGCACTGCCAGCTTTTGGGTGAAGGGGAAACTAAGAGGCACCTCGGGGGGGATCTGATAGATGCCACTTCACTGCCACTGCTGATTGGCAGCAGCTGCAAAGCAACACCTGAGACCCGGCTGCAGGTAACGCCACCTCAATTTTGACAGCCATTGCGCGACAGGTTTTTGCATTCTGGCTGCCAAACACTGGCATGCCTACTCCCTGCCCTGGTCCCACCTCCCTTATACCACATGAAATGCAGATATTGCTAAATATTGCTTGCAATGTCTGCATTTCTCCCATGTTAGCTGCTGCCGCTGGGTGTATTTCCATGTTAGCCTCATGGTAGCAGCAAACGCAGTTTAGTAGACAGACCCCTAAGTGATGCTGCTTGGAATACCCACATCTCTCCCCCTGTTTGAACAGATAATTTTGGCCGTATAACAATTTAGAAGTCAAAAATTACCCATTCAAGTGAGCTGGATCTTTAAACGACTGCTTCAGTACTTTTGACTATTAAGCCATTAAGGAAAGATCCTCGATAAGCTTTTGGACCCACGCTTCCCATCCGTGCCCACTCCAAGGGAAAAACAGAATTCTGCGGGAAATACTTTCACTTACAATTTCTAGTATGTTCTTTGCCTCATGTTGACACCGTTAATGTGCGTTATTAGTAACTGTGGTAGCGTAGCAAGCGCTGATTGCATTAACCCACGTTAATAGGGTAGCACACTTTAATACCTCTAGCTGTTGGTCAGTACTGTGTGGTGTGGGAGAGCCTGGACATAGTACTGGGGGGTAGTTCTTGGAGAAAGGACCAAAGACTTGTTTGTGAATTTCTGCAATCTGACTGCTTCAATGAATTCCACTGCTTTCTATCCTATTGTCTTCCACTGTGTTTGGTGTATGAGAGGGAAGAGAAAGGCAGGCGTGGGAGATGGAAGGGGGCATGAGGACACAGGACAACGAGAAGGCAGGAAGCTGTAAAACTAGAGGGCATAACATAAAGCTGCAAGGGGGTAAACGTCAGGAAATACTTTTTCACTGAAAGGGTGGTGGATGCTTGGAATGCCCTCCCGATGGAAGTGGTGGGGGCAAACACAGTGACGGAATTCAAAATGGCATGGGACAGACACAGTGGATCCCTTTACAGCAACAGGATAAAATCAAAATAAACTGAACTATCTAATTTCTCAACAAATAGGGGTGTCCTAGATGGAGCGGTGGGTTCACCCCTAAACAAAGACATGGGGAGGGGTGACCTGCACGGAGCGGCAGGTGCACCTGCTCTTGCCACCTTGCTGGGCAGACTAGATGGACCATACTGGTCTTTATCTGCCATCATTTACTATGTCACTATGACAACAGTGGTGGAAGGATGGAGGGTGCAGGAGCAGGCGGCTAGCCTCAGGGGAAGAGAAGGCTCGTAGAAGTGATAGGATGTGGGCGGCAGGAATCTGGGAGCAGGAGGAGTGGTCAGGCAGGAACCTATAACAAATGGGGCAGGTGATAGTTACCAGAGAAACAATGCTCCAGGACATGCAATTCACTGCAGCAGAGACGGACCTGCTCGTACACTGTGTCTGCAAAAATGAGGTAGTTGTAGTTGCTCCCCGCAATGGTAGTTATGTGGTGAGCTGCGCTAATTTCAGAGGGATGGCTGTCTCCGCCTCCCCCCCCCCCCCCATTTAGTGCAGTGCCCCAAGCTAGTAATGCGGCCCAAACCCATGTTAGTGTTTGTATTTGAAGCATTTATTTTTTATTTTTTTATCATTTCAATTTGTATTACATTTTAGCATCCATAACAGAGTGACTTTGTTTCATTTTCAAATGAGAATAATATCCCCATCACATATTGGTAACTTAACAGTTTTCACTTGTCAGTTTACATTCAGCAATCTCTGCTTCTCCTCATCATATTACATAGCATATAGTCCGCTCGGTAACTAACTGTTCCTGCTCCTTGCTTAGAGCAAATCGCCTCATCAAACATCTCTTTTACTTTTTCGATTCAGAAACCCATCCCCCCTCGACCTCCCCCTCCCATACTCAATCCGTTCCCATCTCCCTTTCTCATCCCTTTCCACCGGTTTCTAATTTAGCTTTGAATGCCACTCAGCATACCATCCCCAGATTTCTTCAAATTTACTCTTGGTATGATTTTTATACGCAGCGATCTCACGCATACACCAAAGATTCTCCAGTCTCCCATGTAGGTCTGCCAATGTGGGTATCTCTGACCTCTTCCATATGGCTAAGAACGCCATTTGGGCTGCACTAACACAATAGCCCAAAAGCCTCTCTGTTTATCCCTTCCGCCCTCGTCTCCGTCAGGAGTTCCATAGCTGGGTTTACCTTTACTCTCACTTTCGTAATCGCATAAAACAGGGCCTCTACCTCCTTCCACATTTATTGCACTTCTGGGCAATCCCACAAAAGATGTTTTAGGTCTCCTATCCCCCCACATTCCTTCCAACACCCATTTCCCTGTTGCAGTCTATGGGGTATGTTTACTAAACTGTCTTAATGTTACCGGCGTTAGTTGCAGTCTTACTGTGACGAATACCATATAAGGTAGTGGGCGTTCCGGTCTTAAGGTAGCATTTCAGGTTATTGCATGATAAAGTCAGTTATCGCGCGATAGAGGGAGCCGTGGCACGTTAACACGCGTTAGCATTAATTAGGCACGCTGACCTGGAAACACGGCAACAGAAGTGTAGCACAATGGTTAATACATTGACTGATGAACCAGGGGTCATGAGTTTGATACCCAGTGGGCTTAATGAATGAGGCATTACCCTTTACTTTAAATCAGTGCTGTCTGAGGCATTTTCTTTTTTAATTTAAATTAGTGCTGCCAGCAAACACACCCTCACAGTGCCGTAACCTAAGCTGCCGCATAAGGCGCCCTATAAGACACTCCAGAGGGCACATTATAAAGTGCACTGTCCGCCAAGACACATTATAATGTTCCCTATAGAGCGCCTTATAAGGCGCTTTATAGGGCACCTTAAGGTTACAGCACTGTGAGGGTGTTTTTGCTGGCAGCGCTAATTTAAATGAAAAAAGGAAAAGCCTCAGACAGTCCTATCAAATAACACCACTGTGGGATCAAACCCATGACCTCTGCCTCTACAGACAGTGAAGTAACCAGTGGGCTACATTTCAATAGCTGCTAATAGACCACTGACTGGCTACAGAAGGATTACAGGTCACCAAACAAACTGTCTGCTGTGGTTACCAGGATAGGGTTAACCCACCCGTACCCATGATGCACTGCACATGCAGATCAGCAGTCTACAGATGATCACAAGATGGGGTATGCACCCACACAGCACCCCGGCGTGGTAGGGGGAACTGACTGTGTGTGTTACTGGCACAGAGTAGCTACAGACCGTCACATTGTGGGGGTACTGTGCTCACCATGAGGGCGAGGTGGGGCGCCCAGCACCAGGTCCACAGCACCTGGCTTAGCTGAGATAGGTTATGCTGCAGATCGCCATCAGTGCCAGTGTGTGATAGGTAGTCCTTGCAGACACACCTAGAATACACCTGTGTCCATCTGTATTTCCCAGTCAAGTCTAGCCATTGTAGAATATGATGCACCCAGAATAGTGCATATCCTGTGTGGGTGCCATGGTCACGTGATTTAAGTGAAGGGGGGTGTTTGGACCCATAGGTGTATTATGTAGCACCACCCAACCCGCCCTCTGGGGCTCAGGGTGGGGGACAAGATCTCCCACCAACAGATCCCCATTCTATATCCCTGCAATGGTGGCAGTAGAGGGGACCATCAACCCCAGTCCTGCTGGGGAACAGGCACCCTACAGAGCAGTCAATGCAGATCTGTATGCATCCATAAGGCAATGGCAGACAGACAGTAGGCCTGGAAAGGCTCAGCTGCCCCCCTATCTGACATTCACCAGCAGCGAGCACAGCGAGTCTCCAGCCACACACATACTAACTGCAGACAGTCTGCTAGCTAGTCCATGGTGCATGTTCCTGGAGGAGATGCATGCACCCAAAACAGGGATGTGAGCACACACACCAAGTAGATAAGTCAGTGATTGGGCCCCAGAAAAGAGAACTCATAAATATCATTTGAGAGAAATATTATATAGCACTATGGGGGAACCTAGCCATGCTGTGGTCACTGCTCAGTCAGGGTGAGAGTGACCTCCCAGCAGGACATGCTGTGGCCACCCTGTCCGTGCAGGTGGTGGCCTGGCACTACAATGTCCCAGCCATTGCCCTATGCCCTGTGCATATACATCCTGCCCAGGCCACCCTGTCCGGGCTATACCCACAGTACCTTGCTCCTCATTATGCACATTGGCAGGCTAACACTGGAAACAGTGCAAGCAGTGTGGGCTGAGTAAGGTGTAGGCAGCCACAACACACTGGACAGACAGACACACACTCCCATACCTATGCCAGCATTGTGCAAATATAGAGGCTTTTGGCAGCCCTGGCCACCACACCAGTCCTGGGCACAGTGCAGGCATGGCTATGGTACGCAATACTGTTGGGGTCACTCCCTGGGGTGGTAAACACTGTCAGAAATCAAAGCCGAAACACACTCCACAGATATCAGAAAGGTTTCTATGATGCAGCTCTATCAGCAAATTGTGCTTAAGTTAGGAATTGCTCTCTGCCATTAATCATAGCAACCTTTTGATATATGTGTAACGTATACCCAGGTTTAGGGTGGCATTGCTAAGGTATGCAAGTGCTAGTATTGGGAGATGCTGCTGCATGCAAGGCCTGACTCTCCATGAGGCTTTGGATAGTGGAGCCTGTGGGTGTGGGTGTTTATGCTCCTGTTGGCTGCTGCTCTAGGGCAGAGGTTCCCAACTCCAGTCCTGGTGGGCCAAACACTGTTCAGGTTTTCATGCTGTCCCTAATGAATATGCATGAGATACATTTGCATACCATGGGCGCGGCACATACAAATGCAGCACAGACATATTTATTAGAGACAGCATGAAATCTGAATGGTGTTTGGCCCTCCAGGACTGCAGTTGGGAAACTCTGCTCTAGGTATTGCACATGTTTATGGTGTCTGTGCTCTGTAGGGTAAAATATAGGCATTTCAGGCATGTTTATGTTATCTGCAATAAAGGTTTCAGTCTTTATTATCACAGTTTAGTGCTGGGTAAAATATGGGGACAGGGTTGGCAGGAGCCACAGCTGGGACTTGAATTTGTGACCTTCTGCTCCTGAACACACTGGCTGTGTGTACTGCACCACACTGTTGCCACAGGGACAGCTTATTCCCTGAGGATACCATGACTGTTCATCAGACAGACCCTGTCTGTTGCAGTGCACGGCACCCACCTAAACGTGGCTAGGCCATGGTTTGCTGTGGGCAGATGCCACTGCCCCCTCCGCCACCAGCACCCCTCCGCCACCATGCTGCCATGCCATTATGCCGGCGGTGCTGGTGGTGTGCAGTCCCAGGCCATCCGGTATGCCGTAGGCAGCTGCCTATGGTGTGGGTTCTCGGGTAGGGGTGCCTACATGGACATGCGCACTTCCTCCCCACACACCGCCTGCCAATGTTATGTGCCCTTGGGGGTACCTGCTGGGTAATCTCCCCTGTGACACTGTGGGACACACACTCATGCCCATGTTGGACTCTCGTCAGTTGATGTCTTGCTGCTTTACAGTTTCAGCATTCCTATGTGCCACCTAGGTATCTGCCTAACACGCACTGTGCCCCAGCTGGACCACAGCATGTGCCGCCTGCAGCCTTCTATATCCCATTTACAGCATCAGTACAGTTGCCGTTTCCTACGTGCCCACTCTGCTGTTACTGCACATGTGCACGCCATAACAAACCTGTCCAATATAGACGTGAAAAAACCCTGATCAGCACTATTTCAATGTGGGATCATTCACTTTGTAGGGGGACAGAGAATAGACCCTTCCAAACATGATATCTTATTTTTTGAGCTTTGTCAGTGGTGTTGCTTTATGTTTACCATTAATATCACTTTTGGCCAGCTTGGTTATTGGGCTTTTAGATGTGGTTCTGGTCCTTTTATATGTTTATTTGCCTCTTTGTTCCCTGCACATGTATCACAACTATCACTTTTCTGGGTTTCCCTGCCTTTGCTGCACATTGCTGACTGAAATGGTTTCTCTTTCCTGCAAATGTGCCTTAACACGAGGGTTTCACTGGCGTTAGTGTTCAGACCCTGATTCTACAGCGTTAGTGTGCCTGGAGCCTCTCCCCTCCCACTCTCCGCCCACTGACCCCTTCTCTCCATCCTCTGGGAAGCCTTACTCCACCCTTCAGACCCGGATTTCACAGCGTTAGTGTGCCTTAACAGCGCGGCTGCGTTATCGTGCGATAAGTGACATTATCGTGCGATAAGTGACATTATCATGCGATAATGTTACATTATCGCGCGATAACATCGCAGCTGCAATGTTAGCGCCGTTTAGTAAACATACCCCTATGTGCTTGTAATTTCACTGGTGTCCAGTACATTTTTAGCCTCACTTTGATACTACTCTCCAAAAAAAAGGGGTACCTGGAGCTCGTTTCTTAGCACCAGTTAAGTTTCTTCCACCTCTTCATGTCCCATAGTTCTGGTAGTTCTGTTTCCCACTGTTAATGACTTTCTTTCTCTCTGCTAACTTTTGTTAGTAGCTCTCTGTACAGTATGGACACTAACCCTTTTGGTACTCCTTCTGTCCCCATGATTCACTCAAATATGGAAGCCTGTATCTTTAAATCATATGGGCTTTAGGTTTCCTCAGAAAATGGTTTAGCTGAATATAGGCATAATAATCTTTGTGAGCCAATTGGTAGTGCTCCTGAAGTTTCTCAAAAGGTACTATTTCTCCGTCTTCTGCTATTAATTGTCCTACCCTTTGCAACCCTTTACGTCCACATTCCCTAAAAGTACCCCCTTCTAATCCGGTCATGAACTCATTTAGTCCTACTATAATAAGCCTCCATGAATTCTTCTTGTTCCTCATAAGCCTACGCCTAACTCCCAGCCATATGGATCTGATCAGTTCCTTGAAAGGGTTTCCAAGCCTCTCCTCTACTGTGGTGCAGATCCCATATCCAAGCCTCGAGATTCTCTTGTCCCGATTGCTCCATATATGCTCATTGGGGTTGTTCTGCTTTATAATAATATTCAAAATTGGGCACCACAAGCCCCCCTCCTCTCTAATCATAAACATTATCTTTGAAGATATCCTAGGGGTTTTCCCTGTCCAGATGAATTCCATCACCAAATTTTGTAGTTTTTTTAAACAGGCCTTTGCGACTTAACACAGCAGTGATGCAAACAGAAACAGTGTCCAGGGGAGTACATTCATTTTAAGTGCGGCTATGTGCCCATCCACGATAAATAGAGCCCCTTCCATTTTTGTAGGTCCTCTCGAAGCTTAGCCAAAAGCAGACTATAATTCTATTCAGGGATGACACTACCCAGTTAGCCAGGTAAGTGTGGCAAGAGGTGCCAGCATTGGGGGGCGCCATCGCTAGCCGCCCATCACCCACCACTTCAGAAAAGAAAGCAGCCACAGGAACATTTCTCTGTTCCCACGGCTCTGCTATCTTTTAAACTGCTGGACCATGGCATTTCCAGCAGTAACAAGCATTTCCTGTTTCTTATAAGAAACAGGAAGTGCTTATTATTGCCTCTAGAAACTCCATAGTCCAGCAGTTTAAAAGATAGCAGAGTCATGTGAACAGAGAAATGTTCCCGCGGCTGCTTTCTTTTTTGAAGGATGAATCAATGAGGGGAGAGAGGGCAGATGATACAGGAGAGAAGGGAAGGAAAAGGGCCAGAAGGGAGCTGACACGAGGGGGGGGGGACTGGAAGGGAGCAGACATGGTGGGGCTGGAAGGGAGCTGACACTTAGGATTGGGGCTGGAAGGTGGCTGGGTAATAGGAGGGGGGTTGGAAGAGAGCTGATGGGGGAAGGTGGGAGCTGGAAGGGAGCTGACACCTGGGGATGGGACTGGAAGGGAGCTGACAACTGGGGATGGCACTGGAAGGAGTATGGACAGAGGAGAGGGTGACTGGAAGGGAACTGACTTGGGAGGGGGCACTGGGACTGGATGTTCACTGATATCTGGGATGGTATTTGGACTAGAAGGGGCTGGACAGTGGGGAAAGAGGGGTATGGAAGGGAATAGACACCAGTGGCGGTGCTGGGAATGCAAGGTGGTTGACACTGGCAGGTACTGTGAGGAGAGACTGGAAAGGGGGCTGATACTAGAGAGGGTTACTGGGACTGGAAAAAGGCTGATGAAAGAAAATGAAGAAAGCAAAAGGAGAGACAAGAAATGGCAGATGGACTATAGACCATAGAAAGAAAGTTAAGAGAAGACAGAGAAAAACAGAAACCTCAGATCAAAAATTGTCAGACAACAAAGGTAGAAACCATAATTTTATTTTCAATTTAGTGACTGGACTTTGTGCTATCTTTATATTTCACACAATATGGGGAACTGTATCTCTTATCTGGTGTGGCACTGCATGTGGAGTCTGGCTTCTTGGGGTTTCAGTTTAATTTTTATATACATATTTTTATTTTTACTTTAGGTTGTGGTCACTTATTCTGCACTTGGTGAGGGTCTGTGTTTTGATTGTGTGACCAAGGCCAGGTGTTCTGTTAAAATGGGGTTTGTACATAGGGATCTGTACTGTAGTAATTTGACTTACACAGCTTTTCAAATAGGTGCATGGATGTTTTGGGGCCCATTGCAGTATTTATAGTGCTGTTTTTTTCTGGGTAGGGCCCTTATTATATGAGTTTTGGAAGTGTAATGCTGGTATGGTATGGTAGATTTGGCCTTGTAGATCTTCAGTGACTTTTGCAGTGTTTTGTATTAGTTCACAATATGCCTGGAACTGGAGAATGTTTATGTTGTTAGTGAGATGACCAGAATCAGATTTTATTTATTTTTTTGTTTGTTGACTATTACAGACTGCCTAGTGATTTGAGCAACTGCCTAGTACCCAGAATATCAAAGGTTTGATTCCCACTGGCACTCCTTGTGACCTTGAGCAAGTCACTTTACCCTCTATTGCTTGCATTCACATAAGTACTGGACACTTTTAGCTTCCCCATTTTGTATTTCACTACTATAAAGCTTTGTATAATACTCTTTGAATACCATCCTTATGCCATTGATGTTATATACCATCTCCCCCTTAGCATTTTTATACTGCTATTATTACTCTGTTGTCTTCTGGCTTTAAGTCTACTCGCCAATATCCTCCTTGTTTAATTATCTCCTTCAAAGTATGTCTGTTTAAGTGCTATGGCACTGGTTCTCAACCTACTTAATTCCACCTGTAAGGTGGACAGATCCGCCAAAACCTTTAAATTACGATTGCTCTGATGACTCTTCCAGTCGCTTAATCTTATCCAATAAATCTTGCTCTACTCGTTTGCGAGCCCTGTTGTCCTTTACTGCCATCCCTATCAAATACTCCCTTACCACTACCTTGAGGTTGTCCTAGATGGTACCCAGTGCCATCTCTCCATAGACATTAAAATGAATGTGCTCCTGGATGGTTTTTTTAATACCATCCACGTTCTCTGCTTCCTCTAATAGGAAGTCATTGAGCCTTCAAAATCTGAAGCCCTCGTCACGAAAACCCAAGCTGAAAGTGACAGACACCGGAGTATGGTCAATCCAAGTTATTGACCCATGATCCACTTCCTTCACTCATGGTATCCATCCACCACTTGCCCAGATCATATTGATTCTGCTCTACGAGCCATGTGGGTGCGAATAAAAAGGGTATCCTCGTTTCCTGGGGTGTCTGCAGCTTCAAGTATCTATAAATCCTAACCTCGCTTTTACTTTAAGAAGACTCTACCTGTCTCTCTTATCCTCAACAGTCCTCTCCCACTATTATCTAAGCAGGGATTTATCGTTAAATTGAAGTCCCCTCCCAATACAATAGGGGTACTCCTCAACTTCTCCAATTTGCTCCTCATGTGTTCATAAAACCCTTCCTGTCGCTCATTGGGCCCATATAAACTGATCATCCAGGTATACTCTCCACCCACCTTCAATTGCACTCCCACCCAGTGCCCCTCTTTGTCTCTGATCTCTCCATCTACCTGATCTTTAACCCTCTCGCTCAGCATTATACACCCCCTCCCCCATCCGGGTTCTGCTCTCTTTCCTGCTAAAAGAACATAGGGATCTATTTTAGTCTGGAGCAGCCTTTTCTTGCCCCACTTTCAGGTGAGTTTCTTGTAGGCATAAGATGCCTGCTTGTTGCCTTACCCCCCTCTCTTTCTAACAGCTTGTGCTTGCGCCAAGTTCTGAGACCTTTCACATTAACGGTTGTGACTTTCAAGGTTTGTTCCCCCTTTCATCCAGCTCCCCCCCCTTTCCTGCCCTGCCTGCTTCCCTAATCCTCCATCCATCCCCATCCTTTTTTCCCCTCTCTGTCCCTCCTCTAAGAACATAAGAACATAAGATATGCTATACTGGGTCAGACCAAGGTCCATCAAGCCCAGTATTCTGTTTCCAACAGTGGCCAATCCAGGTCATACATACCTAGCAGTTTCCACAAGGGACACAGGTTCCACAATGCTTGTATTGGTTCAAGCATTGATATCCTGGGTCCCTTCTTAATAATGGCTTATGGACCTTTCCTCCAGGAACTTGTCCAAACCTTTTTTAAACCCAGCTACACTAACAGCCTTTACTACATCCTCCGGTAACAAATTCCAGAGTTTGATTACACGTTGAGTGAAAAAATATTTTCTTTTATTAGTCTTAAATAGTTTACCCTGTAGCTTCATTGCATGTCCCCTAGTCTTTCTATATTCTGATAAGGTAAACAATCGATCTACGTTTACCCGTTCCACTCCGCTCATTAATTTATAGACTTCTATCATATCTCCCCTCAGCCGTCTCTTTTCCAGGTTAAAGAGCCCTAACCTTTTTAGCCTTTCTTCATAGGAGTATCCTTCCATCCCCTTTACCATTTTGGTGGCTCTTCTCTGAACCTTTTCTAATAACTCTATATGTAACTCTACCCTCCCTTCCCTTCCTTCCCACCACCCCCCTACTCCTGGGGCCTTTTCCGGAGTAGTGCTCATCTTTCTGGATCTCAGCGCCCCTACCCCCACTTCCCTCCTCCTCCCACTGCCTCCCTCCCTCCCTCTTGGACTCTTCCCTCCCCACCATACCATACCATTCATCCTCTATCCATACTTACATCACCCACTAACCCTCCCTCCTTCTCGCCACGCTCACTCCCCTTAACGTTCTCACATTTACACAACACCTTCAATGTAACTTTTAAATTCCTAATCTTATCAAACTCCAACATTAGCTTATGCGGTATCCTTAACAAGTGTATCTCAACATACAGACATTGAACTCTCAACAAAGAGTTCCCTCATGGAACTATAACATTACTCTCCTGGTGTTCCAACCATCAGGGCTACTACTTATGCTCGTGATCTTGAAGTATTAATATTATTTGTCCGTACTTATCGGCATGGATCTATGTTCTTTAAAGTGTCCTTTCTCTGCTGAGAGCTTCCTTGACATTCTTGCTCATGTCTCTCTTGTACTTCGGATGTTTTCTGGATATCCTTGCTCTTCTTTTCCTACCACTTGGTCAACACCGTTATTGGTAATCCCACTTCCTGTAATGCCTTCCTGGCTTCCCCAATATTTCGCACTCGCCAGCTCCTGACATTTTTCTGGGAAATCAGCCCAAACAGGAACAACCAGCAGTATTTCACGCTATTTTCTCTCAATATTTTTGTAATCGGATTCATGTCCCACCTGTGTTGTAAAGCGCCCGCCGCCATGTCTGCATGTATAGCTATTTTATAGTCTTGCCACTCAAAAATGGCTGAGCTTCTCATGTTCCCAGCAATTCTTTCTTTAATTGCATAGTCTCTCACACATATTACAATGTCTCTCGGTCTATTTGGTGTACTTGGACCCAGTGCACGGTGGGATCTATCTAGAGCTATTTTCTCTGTGAGGTCGGTTTCTCCGCCTTTTTGCAAGACTTCAGCCAGATCACCTCTGCTATCTTATTACAATCTTGAAATTCTGGGTCCTCCTGTATCCCTCTTATTCTCAAACTGTGCCTTCAGGTCCAATTCTCCAGTTCTTCTATTGATTTGATCTTCCGGTATTTCTTGTTTTTGTTGTAACTGTCATTTTGTATTTTCTTGCTCATCCACTCTGTGCTTTAAATCTCCTACTTCTTCTTTTAACTCTCCTAATATGTCTCCCAGCTGTTCTTTTACTGCCATCAATTCGGTTTTAAGGTCGGTAAACCAAGCTTTCAATTCATTGCAGGTTATTTTTTGGATAATCACCTCTCCATCCCCTCACCTCCGTTTTTATCACTTTTCTTTTCCCACTCCTGCTCGGAGGGTTTTCTGTCTCCTAAGCCAGAGACGGCCAGGTTTGCTCTTCTCCGTCCACCAGTGCAGTCCCCATGTAGGCGAATTTGCGTAGGTCTGCCGCCTTCCTCTGTGTCATCATTATCCCCTTATGCCGCTGCCTGTTGAGAATGCCCTCTGTGTGTTTCTTGGTACTTCTTTGTCCAGCGAGAGGTGAAAAATGCCACTTTTTTCAGGGGTAGCTCCGGAGCTCAGGGCTTAAGCAGCCATCCAGTCATATGACGTCACTTCCTCTTCCGTATTTGAAGTATTTCATACTTCCGCTGCCAGGGCAACACCATCACTTGGACCTGATGCCTGCTGGAGGTTCTGATGGTGATCAGTGCAGCAGAACCCAGTCATAACCGTGTCAAAATGTTCAACACGTTTAGCCATATAAGAACTCTTTCTCAGAAATGAACTACAGCTCAACAAAAAGGAGGGATCTTAAAGATTTCAGCTGACTGTTGCAGGATTTAAAATGCTGTCCTTTTGATTTAAATAGGTGTGCATTTCTTCTGCCGGCAAATGTTTGCCGACCATCTTTAAAGAGTAGGGGCCCGATTTTGAGTCATACAGATTGTGGAAGGGCTTTGTGCCTCTTCGGTGCATAGCCCTCCCTGCCAACCGCTAACCCGGATATTCAATGCCGCAGCGACAGCATTGAATATGCCATGATTGCCGCAGAAACAGGAAGCTGCCGGGGTTTTTCTCGCCTATCTTTAAGGTGCAGATTGCTAACCGGGCAGCATGCAATATTGCTGCTGCCCGGTTAGCGACAGGCTCTACCTCAGCGCCACCCTGGAATGCTAACCAGATAGTATCGGGGCGCGTAGGGGAGTTAGAAGGGGATATTCAACAGCACTAATCGTATAAGCGCCGTTGAATATCCCCAGTTAAGGCATTTACACGGTTTATTGGGCTGTAAACCACGTAAATGCCTTTCGAAAATTGGGCCCCTAGGTGTTTAGATCTGTTTCATAGTTAAAGGACTGAAGGGGACGTAAGGGAGGTAAAGTGCTCCTAGATCTTTGCTTCTGTTTAGGGAGTATTTTTTTCAGTTTTACCTTTTCTGCAAACAAAATATTGCAAATTCCAGCACTTTAAGAGTGGGCTGGAATCATTAAGCATTTCCCCTCTGGTCTTAGCTCCCAAAAGCTAATCACAAAATTGTTTGTTAACCTTTATCCCTATGCTGTATGTAATTCATTTGATCAGCAGCTCCAACTTCCTCATTCACCAAAGCTCACTGCACCTCAGTCAGAGGCAGACTTTAAGAGCGGGGAACACGCCTCTGGTATCTGGCCACCTTACTTGACTTCTCATTGCTGTTTTCATTCAAGTCTTAACAAGCTAATCACACGGAGCTGAATCACAAGGAAAGCCAGGAGGGGCACATGCTCGACGCCCCTGCTTGAGGGGGAAGGAGTGGGCAGGCGCACAAAAGTCCTCCTCCGATCCTGTCTTGTCACGGGAAAGTCTCGCTGTTTCTCAAGCCCACTCTCTTCTGCATAATAATGGCGCTATGTGGGTGTTGGTGAAAGTGCGACAGGTAAAGAGTGAAAGGAGAGAGAGAACTGTAAGGAAAGGAGGTAGGGAAGGGGAGAGGGAGTTCGATTTTTAAGGCACCTGTGCCGAGCTTCTAGTTTACTCAGAAGCAGGAGGGAATTTTGGGCAGTCCTGGCTTTCTGGCTTCCTCATCCTGGTGCATTATGGGATCTGTAGTGCTGATTTCAATGGGTAGAATCAGGGACTACAAATACTACATTGCTGTGGGCTGTCAGTTCAAAACAAGGACTAACCAAAAAGTCACCCTCCTTGAAGTGAGAAACTTGGCAGCTCTGCATGTAATGTCACCATGTATTTCACAAATCAGGACTGATCATGAACACATGTAGTTTGCAGTCAGTGAACTGCTCTCATAATGTCTTTGGTTGCCTGAGCATGGAGCCTGGACCTCTGTCTGACCATAGGCAGCTTGGTGGTACTATCTACAAGAGCTGGTGAGGATATATACAGAACTGAGCCAGTGGGAAGTGTTGGTCAGGAATACTGGGAGATGACTTACCAGGATGTTTCAGCATACATTCAGTTATCCATTAAATTTTAAGGCAGCAAGATTTTGTCAAGCCACCAACTTCCGCCATGTCTTGAAATCTCACCTGCTGGCTTCTTGGAGAGACAGAGGACGGTACAGCTCTGTGTTATAACACCCTGTTCCTGTTGTTACAAACAACCGTTCTTATTTATCATCACTCAGAATGCGGTGCACTTACGGTTTGGACTATACTGCTACCGGTTCATCATTCTGTGATTTTTCTGTTTTATCCGCGGTTTCGGCTCGGCTTTGCGTTGCCATGTTCAATGCACTTGGCGGTTCTCAAAAGGCATCCGCTCTGGTGAGAAGGCAGATAATGCCAGCTGAAAAAAACGGTTTCCTTTAGTCTTACTGCTACAATGGGTCCAGGATTACGAAGGAATTTCTCCTGTTTTGTGCCTGCAGGGAAGTTGGTGACATCATAAGCCTAGCCCATACACAGCCCCGTGGCGGCCCAAGTCCTTTTCTGCAGTCTATGATATTGCCTTGTGTTCTTTTTCCAGATGGAAAGGCAGCGTGACACTTTCAAACAGTATTCAGGAATGGCTCCATTTAATTGTATTTTTTAGAGTAACCATATTGCTTTTCAGTCAACTTTCTGGCCACCAAGAAATCTCCATGTGCAGTTGAGCTGGACTGTGACATCAACGCTATGGCCTAGTCCACAGAAACCTGTACGAGTACACCTCAGTCTAGGGTACTGACAGCTCTTGTAAGAATAGCCAATTATCTATGAGTGACTACTAACTCAGATGGCATCTCTGCCAGGGAATGCTTCTTGAGACTAGAACAGTTCTTCAATAACTTGAAGGTCAGGATACTAAGATGAAATGTTAAAAGAGGAATATAAGACTTTTGAAGTTAAAATGATAAGATGCTTTGACACTAACAACAAAGGACTTAAAGATCTGAGTTTCCTATTCAATTATACACCGTAAAATTCTACCGCTTTGTCACCTTCTGATCTCCCATCCTTCTCATCCTCCTGATTCTCACCACCCCCATTTCCAATGGAGACTATCACTGAAAGGCTTTCACGATTCACTTTTATATTTTAGTATTGTCCTCTTTGCTCTTATGGTCCTGACCTGAGGAAGAAATTTTTAACTCCAAAAGCTAGTCAAAAAATGTATTAAGTTAGTCCAGTAAAAAGGTGTCAGCATATATTCTTTTTTTTTGTTTATTTTTATTTATTAAACTTTTAAAGTGGGCTAACATTGCAGCCACACTGCCTTAGCTTAGAATTGTAATCACTTCATTTTTTCTGGTAAAGCAATTGTGTTACTTTTTAAAGCACTATTGCGAAGGATGTTGTGCGTAGTACAGGTGGTTTCAAGAGCACACAGGTTCCCTTATTCGGATATGCTCAGGAAAGTTTTCGTACCACAACATCTTCATTTCTTGGTCCTTTGGAAAATACTGGAACCTATGAAGAACTGGTTTTGCTTCAGGATCAGTATGGCAGCTGCTGGAACTGATGACTCCTTAATGTGAGTGCAGGTGTCTTGTCTAACATATTACTGGAAGTCAGGACTAACCTTCCACATGCCACAAGGTGTCATTTTTACTAAGCAAGCCCCCTCTCCCCTGCTGAGCTTCCTGGGAGCTTTCTCCAGTGTGCATTCCCATTCATAGCCATCACGGCGACAGTTCTTTCTTGGTAAGGGACCCCCAGACCATGGCATCCTTCAAAAATGATATGCATGCACCTTGAATCCCATAGTAGGTCTCAAGGTTGCGCAATGACTGGCCTTCTCTCCCCACTGGAGGCTGTGAGTACCGCCACTGTCAGCCCAAGGAGCAAAATTCATTTCCAAGGATCAAACACAGCTTTCCCATGCAGTCATGGCCAGCACTGCAAGCAGACCATTCATAGTCACGTTTTGAAAAACGTCAAAATGAATTTTTTGTAACATGGCAGTTTTGTCCTGCTGCTATGTATTTTCATCTCAGTTGGAACCAGGGCTGAGATCTGGCTTTCATTTGCAACCATCTGGAATTTTTTCCCTTATTTCATAGCCCTGTTGCACAGTGTGATTCATCTGCTTATTTCAGCAATGGCCCTGGGCCAAGGGCCACGCATCAGGGCTTCTTCTAAAACCCTGCTATCGCGGGAGCTGAATCTGGCCACTAGGTGTCACTTTAAGCAATGACCAGAGCTCACGCCTTCTTCTCCTTGGTGGTTGCATTCCCTGGCCAACCTGGAGAGAGGAAGATCTGATTTACAGATTGAACCAGAGACCCTCCTCCTGATAATACACAGCACTGTCACTGATTCGCTGGGCTGGCCCTTTGAATAGGATTTCAACACTGCATGATGTCATAAGCAGCCAGGAAACTCTCTCAAGTAATTTGACTTTTTAAATAGCAAACAAAATAAACCTAAGGAAAAAAATCAGCTGATCGGCTTTATCGAAAGAATTTCTTTCTGTGACCTCATCCGCCGGGGCTCCTCAGAAGCTTACGTTCCTGAAGCTTTGCCATTCCATCATCTCATGGGTTTTAATCGCTTCCATCAAAAATGTGAAAGACCTACAAACATTTTTTAAATAAATACCACGTTTTGAGTTGAGGCAGACTGGAGACAGTCATATCAGTGAACAAACTTGCTGAGTAATGCAACACTGGGCAGCCGTGGGGAGAAATTGTAATGCAATGTGTGCCTTCGAGTCACTGCCGAAATTACGCAGTCATAAACCTCTTATCGCAAACTATGTTTGCACGAGGAGCTTTGTAGCAAGAGATCAAGGAGCCGCTTTTATTGACCTACTATTTGGGCTTAATTGTACAGCAAATTATACAAACCTCACAGACGTATACTAACAAGTCATCTTCAGCCTGGCCTACCTGTGTACCTGAGAGAGTTCTGCTTTCCTTTTATGGCCAGTACAGGGCTTTCTATTCCCTGCTGCAGTCCCAGTTTCATGAAGGTCACTTTTTTCCACGTCAAGACCAAGTACACCTTGGGAAATGAGGATGAAATGACAAGAGTGCTAGGGAACGATGAAAAATGGCACTGGTTACTACGTTCTGTACATTTTAACTACATTTATTTATTCTATTTATTTAACTGAATTTATATACCGTCTTTCTACAAATCAAAACGGTTTACATAAAACATTAAAGGCAGTATGTTTCAACTGTTTACATGGGACAAAGTAACAGAGATATATACAGGTAACATGAGAACTAATTACAAGAACAGTGAGCAACTATTTACAACGGTAAAATACCGGGATATCACGTGGCTGTATGATAGGTTTTTGATAGGGCAGGAGCGGGGAGGAGGGTGAAAGGTCAGGTACTAAGGTGGTAAGGAAAAATGTTCAAGGAAAAGAAGAGTTTTTAGCGTCTTTCGGAACTCAGAGTGGGTTGGACAGTTCCACAGCTCGTAAGGAAGGGAGTTCCATAGGGATGGAGCATAGAGGGAGAAGGCCCTGTTACTGGTAGATTGTTTGCAATATCTTTTAGTTGTAGGGACAGTCAGAAGGTTTTTGGTAATTGAGCGGCGGGTTCTTGTGTTAATAGGGAAGGGAAGTAGTGGGGAGAGGCATGGAGCTGACTCATTGGAAATGATTTTATGTGTGAGGGTAAGCACTTTGAATTTAATCCTGTATTGAATGGGGAGCCAGTGGAGATCATATAGGACTGGTGTGATGTGTGAACGTCTGGGGTGGTTGGTTATAAGCCGTGCAATCGTGCTCTGGGCTAATTGGAGTGGTTGTAAGGTGTTCTTGGGGAGGCCATGATATATGAGGTTACAATAATCAAGAGATGGGGTTGTGAGGGCCTGACAGACAGAACGAAATGAGTTAGGGCTTAAGAGGGGTTTGAGGTTCTGGAGGGTACGTAGCTTTGCATATATTGTGTTAGTAGTTCTCTTGATTTGATTAGTGAAGGAGAGGTTCTGATCAAGGATGACACCAAGATATTTCACTTGGTTTTTTATAGTAAGATTGAGGTCTCCAATGTTAATGGTTGGAGGTGGGGTGTATGAGGTATTAGAAAACACCTGTAGGACTTCAGTCTTGGATTGGTTAATTAGGAGGTAGTGCTGGGTTAGCCAAGATTTTAGAGTAGTTAGGCAATCACTTAGTTTAGTAAAGTCCAGGTTAGTAAGATTAAATGGGGTGAAGCACATCATGTCGTCTGCATATAATTGGTACTGAATATCATAGTTTTGGAAGATGTTGCAGACAGGTTGAAGGAAAATATTGAATAGGAGAGTGGACAGACTAGATCCTTGGGGGACACCTTGTTTTAGGGTAAATGGGAGGGAGATATCGTTTCCAATGCGGACCTGTTGTGTTCTGTCATCTAAGTAGGATCGGAACCAGTTTAGGGTTGTTCCTCTGAGTCCTATTTCGTGGAGTCTGTTTAAAAGTTGATGGTGAGGAAGGGAGTCAAAAGCAGCGGATAAATCAAGGAATATGAGTAAGCATCCCTGGGTAGGATTCTTATGAGGCAAGTGCAGGCTTTTGAGATGGCTTCAGAGCTTCAGGGAATGGTGAACCTGTCCTGGGTTTTCCCTGTTTTGTGTGTGGGCTTGCAGCTTCTGGCTATTAGCCTAATGGTTACAGCAGTGGACTAGTGACTAGTGTAGTCAGGGCTCAACCCCCACTCATGCTCCTTGTGGCCTTGAGCAAGAAACTTAACATAGAAACATGGTCTATCTAGTCTGCCCTTCCATATCAACTACTATAGTCCCTTTTTTTCCTTTAGAGATCTTCTGTGTTTGTCCCATGCTTTCTTGAATTCAGATACTGGCCTCGTCTCTACTACCTCCACTGGGAGACTGTTCCATGCATCTACCACTCTTTCTGCAAAGAAATATTTCCAGATATATATAAAGGGGATAGATTCAGGAGTAATATGCGGAAATATTTCTTTACAGAAAGAGTGGTAGATGAATGGAATAGTCTCCCAGTGGAGGTGGTAGAGATGAGGACAGTATTTAAATTCAAAAAAGCATGGGGCAAACACAGAGGATCTCTAAAGGAAAAAAGGGGACTCTTGTAGTGGGTGATATGGAAGGGCAGACTAGAAAGGCCATGTGGTCTTTTCTGCCATCATATTTCTATGTTTCTATATTACTCCTGAGTCGCTTCCCTTTCACCCTCATTCTATGTCCCCTTGTTGCACAGCTTTCTTTCAATTGAAAGAGGCTCTCCTCCTATGCATTAATGCCATGGAGATATTTAAACGCTCTATCATATCTCCTCTATCCTGCCTTTCCTCTAAAGTATACATATTGAGATCTTTAAATCAGTCCCCATATAGTTTATAATGAAGACCACTGACCATTTTGGAAGCCACCCTCTGTACTGACTCCATCCTGTTTATATCTTTTGAAGATGTGGTCTCCAGAATTGCACACAATACTCCAAATGAGGTCGCACCATTAACTTAACTATCACCATTAACTATCACCTCCTTTTTCCTGCTAGCCATTCCTCTCTTTATGTACCCAAGCATCCTTCTGGCTTTTGCCGTCACCTTTTTTACCTGTTTAACCATTTTAAGATTATCAGAAATAATCACTCCTAGGTCCAGCTCTTCTTTCATGAACAGAAGTACTTCATCCCCTATACTGAACTTCTCCCTTATATTTTTGCAGCCCAAATGATTGACCCTGCATTTTTTGAATGTTAAATCTCAGCTGCTAAATTCTCGACCATTCTTTAAGCTTAGCTAGATCCCTCCTCATGTTATCTACTCCTTCCTGGGTGTCTATTCTATGGCAGATTTTAGTATCATCCACAAAGAGGCAAACCTTACCCAACAGCCCTTCCGCAATATCAGTAAAAAAAAAATGTTAAAAAGATTCAGACTAAGGACAGATTTCTGTGGCACACCACTGGTAGCATCCTTCTCTTCAGAGTGAGTTCCATTTACCTGTACCCTCTGTCACCTCCCATTCAACCAATTTCTAACCCAGTCATTTACTTTAAGGTCCATCCCTAGGGTGCTCAATTTATTTATAAGTCACCTGTGTGGAACGATGTCAAAGACTTTACTGAAATCTAAGTACATCACATCTAGGGCTCTCCCTCGGTCCAACTCTCTGATCACCCAGTCAAAGAAATTAATCAGATTTGTCTGATAAGACCTACCTCTAGTAAACCCATGCTGCCTCAGATCCTGCAATCCATTGGAGTCCAGGAGCCTCACTATCCTCTTTTTATCACTGTTTCCATTAATTTACTCAGCACTCAGGTCAGACTAACCGGCCTGTTGTTAATCTCATCTTTACTTCCACTTTTGTGTAAAGGGACCACACGTGCCTTTCTTCAGTCCTCTGGGACCACTCCTGATGCTAAAGAAGCATTGAAAAGATCAGACAGTAGAGCCACCAGAACTTCCCCAAGTTCCTTCAATATTCTCGGATGTATCCCCTCTGATCCCATCGCTTTGTCTACTTTTAGTTTAGCTAGTTCCTCACGAACACAGTCTTCCAAAAAATCATTCAAGATCCCTTTCACTTCTGTTCCTATTTGTGGGTGTTTTCTGAGGTCCTGCTCCTGGCCCTTCATTTGTGAACACAGAACAAAAATATTTGTTAGGCAATTCCGCTTTATCTTCATAAGCTTCTACTTATTCCTCCCCTTCACCCTTGAGTCTGACAATACCACTTTTGCACTTCCTCCTCTCGCTAACATATCTGAAAAATGTCTTCCCCCACACCCATTTTATTGCTTTGGCTGTTTCTTCTTCCTTTTCTATCTTTGCTTTCCTGACTAATTTCCTAGCTTCTCCAAGTTTTTCCAAATATTGATGATTGTTTTCCTGTCTCTGTGATCTCTTTTATTTTATGAAGGCCATCCTCTTTTTCTTCACCTTTTCAGCTACTTCTTCGGAGAACCATAGTGGCTTCCTTTTCCTTTTACATTTATTTACTTTTCCAACCAAAAATTTTTGTTGCCCTTAAAATATCCCCTTTCAGTTTTGCCCATTGCTTTTCTACATTCTCCAGCTGCTCCCATCCCGCTAACGCTCCTTGAGTTATTATCCCATCTTGGCAAAGTTAGTTTTCCTAAAGTTTAAGACCATCACTTTTGAATTGACTATATCAGCCCTAGTCCTAATAGTGAACCACACCATTTTTTGATCATTGGATGCGAGATGATCTCCCACTGTAACATTAGAAACAGTTCTACTGCCTCCGGTACAAATTGAGGGGGCATATTCAGCAGATGCGGCTAGCCAAAATAAAGCTTCTAGTTGTTGCTGCTTTAATCTAAACCAGATATTCAGCAGGGGAGCAAATATGGTTTCTGCCATGCAATCTCTGGGCTGCTCAGCCACCAGTACTGCCATCTGGTTAATATAAATATATTTAGAAAAAGGCAAACCCCAAATCAGACTAATCCTAAAAGTATAAACACTTTTTTTCTCAGACTTATGAAAGTGAGAAACAAACCTTTACATATGAAACATCCATTTTACTCAAAACATTCCAATAAAAACTGCAAAAGTAACTTAAGCAAGAAACAGAATGGGTTATGGTTATGGGACGAATACCTTCTGATCTTTCACACCGTTCATGGAGTGAACTAACACCTGCTGCAGGGTCTTGGAAATGTGGAATAGACCCGAAACGCGGTACTGTGTTGTGTACATCTGATTTTTGAATGAGTGTATGGGGATCATCCATTTTGAATCAAGCTAAATGTTTTGTTTCTTGTTTAAGTTATTTTTGCTCTATTTACTGCAGTGTTTTCAGTAAAGGTTTTGTTTTATGTGTAGAGGTTCGTTCCTCACTTTGATAAGTTGACAAGAAAAGTGTTTATACATTTAGGATTACTCTGATTTGTGATTTGCCTTTATTTATACTATTTGGCTGGCTGCCCTTTCCTTCTGGGTTATTTTTGTGGTGGCTGTCTGGTTAGTGACAATATTCGGCCAGTAACTGGATAGCACTCAGTTATCCACTTGCCTTAACACTAACCCATTAGTAGATGAGCATCGCTCCTAACTGGATAGCAGTTGTCATTGCTTCTCTGCCATCCACAAACCACCCCGGTTTTAACTAGACATTTTTTCGGTGGTCTGTGGGGATCTTCAGCGACATTAATCCGTTAGTGCTGCTGAATGTCGTGTTGATCGTGTTTTAGCCAGTTAGCAGTTCTGCTAACCAGCTAAAATGTTTTGAATATGCCTCTCTTAAATTATATCCCTCTGTGGACAGGGAAATACCTGAATGTAATTTACCTTGAGCTACTAGTCAAAAGGTGTGAACGAAATACAAAAAAAAAAATATAAAACCGGAGCTAGCTATGCCTGTATTTTATGGCTCCATGTATATAACTTGTAAATAGTTTGAAAAGCTCTGTTATAGTTAATGTTCAAAATATGTTCAAAATGTTGTTCAAAATATGTTCAAAATATGTTCCCTGTAAGCACACCTGTATATAGTTAAAGCATAATGTTCCTTGTAAATGTATACAGAAGTATACAATTGTTCTGTTTAAAGTTCAATGTAAACCGCCCCTGATCTCTGGAAGGGGCGGTATAGAAAAGACCGTTAAATAAATAAATAAATAAATAAATGGCACAAATCCATCTGGTCATCTTATGTAGTCCCATCGTCTTAAAGGGGCAGTGGGTGGAGCACCGCTTGAAGACAAAGTGGCATTGACATCTTTTTGAAAGTGACCACGCAGCAGCTAGGCACTTTACAGTAGTCATCCTCCAATTAGCTGAAATGAGGTTTCCCTTTTCTAAAAGCGAACATAGTCTTATTTATTTATTTGCATTTATTTATTTGCATTTCTTATATACCGCACTATTTGCGATCAGCGCAGTTTACATAAAACAAAACAGTATCCGACAATAAACAAAAGTCAGGTCATTACATTGAACAAGAAAAAGTAACTTGGAGAACAGGGTAAACTATATACATATGCAGGTGCATTGCTATAAGGAAAGAGATTTAGACCACACCTTTTCAAGGCAAATTATGTTCAGCTAGAATAGACATTTCCCAGTCCCCCAGAGGACTTGCAGTCTAAATTTGTACCTCAGGCAATGGAGGATTAAGCGATTTGCCCAAGGTCACAAGAAGTGATGGTGAAATTTGACTGCTGGATACTGTTGGCTACTCAGCCTGCTGTTTCGACCACCAGGCTACTGCTCCACTCTGCCAGTACCAGCTGCTGGGCCCAGATAAGGCTGCGACGACCAGCCATTCAAGCTCTTAGAGACCCTCTGTATCTCATGCCACAACCTCTAAAAAGCAGGTAGTTTCATTTTATTTTAAAAAAGATTATTCTGCCGTACAATAGATACTTGCTTGACAGATAGCCAGATTCTCTTCTTTCCAGATACAACACGGTGAGAACATCGCATTGGTAATGATTTCCTGTTTCACACCGGCAAGCCCATTTACTGCTAAGGAGGGCCACAGGTATGAGCGCAGCTTGTAAATCTTATCACCACAGTTGAGATGGGCTTTCCTGGCAAAGCCAAGGAAGCGTGGTCTTGTTCACATCTGGGTGTATGTGAGGATTCAGAGCGATCATAAGATCCCCTACTTTGGCGCAAGCTCCTTGCATACGCCTCTGACTATACCACTTCTTTCTCTCCAGGGGGTGGCTGCATGTCTTGCTTTGTGCTATTGCAGTTTTGAAAACCTTGGTAGAAGAATAGTGATTTACCTAGTTGCATTGCCTGTCCGAAAATTGCCATCACTCAATACTTTTAGCCACACTTAGGGGAGGTGTTGCTGAGGACGTGTTTTGAGCCTGTTGGGGAACAAAACCCATCTAGCTGGTATTTTCAAGCCTGGGTGCATTCTTTTCCTTACAAAGTCTACCTGCACAAAAAGTAGGTTCAAAGGTGCACGTGTAGAAAGCTTTAAAGGCAATGCAACTTTCAGTAAAGTCCATGGAGAACAACTAGCTCAGACTTTACATCAAAGGGGGGAATCTAAAATTGCTGCATCAAATTACTTCATAGTGCAGGTGAGAGCAGTGGTTCCTAAAGCTGTCCTATTGCCGCCACAACCAGAGGGCTTTTCAGGATAGCCATAATGCTGCTATCTGATGTTATATGATGCTTCCATGTTGCCTTCTTTAAACAAATTCATACCAAAGCAGTTAAAAATAATAAAATAAATAGAGTATATAAAACAATAAACCAGTCTGAAATACATCAGTAAAATGCACTTTGTAAATAGTGCTCTAGATGCCTGATTCAAACCCCTACTTTTGCTAGGACAAGGATAAGCCACTAATCTAGCTGCTCAATAATTCACATGATTAAAGCAATAATAATAAACATCTAAATTACTACATTAATTATAAATTATACGAAGTGGAGGAGTAGCCTAATGGTTAGAGCAACTGCCTAGTACCCAGAAGATCAAAGGTTCATTTCCTACTGGCAGTCCCTGTGACCTTGGGCAAGTCACTTTACCCTCCATGGCCTCAGAAGAAAAGGCTGGCAATCTACTTCCTGTGATACACTGCAAAGAAAACCCAGAGGTAGCTAGGAGTCAACACTGACTTGATGGCACTAAAAAAAAAATTACTACATGCCCACCCAACATTCTCATTAACTGTAAATATAAAAACATAAGATTTATTTAATGTCTCTTCTATACCGCACTCTTTAAAAATCAGTGTGGTTTACAGGTAACATATTTGTGCAGTGCAGGCAAGCCTACACTGGACTTGCAATAAACAGGGGATTGTTAACAGGGTAACTATGTACAAGATAACTTGCTGTCATAAGTTGTGAGGACAGCTCGGCACTATTACACATTGGCTCAGCTATATACATGCTGTCATATGTCATGAGGACAGCTCGAATATTTACATATTGGCTCAGCTATATACATGGTGACAGGGCAGTGGAGTATACCTCTACCCGTCGAGGGGATCGGGGTCTAGTGGGCTGGGCTGCAGACTCGTGGAGGGGCTGCGTTGGGGCGTCACCTGGGTCCTGAGTGTGACTGACTGCAGGTTGTCATCAGGTTCAGTGTAGTGCTGGAGGAACAGATAGTGCTTCAATGCCTTTCTAAACTGGGCGAGGTCATTGATAGCCCGGATGGCAGGTGGCAGGTCGTTCCAGCATGTGGGTGCATATAGGGCAAAAGCTCTGTTTCTAGTTGCCTGTGAGCATTTTGTGATCGCCCTCGGGAGTTTCAGAGTATTGAGGGCGGCAGATCTCCTTACTCTGTTGGGGGGGGGGGGGGGTCCGTATGAGATCTGTGAGCGAGGTGGAGGAGCACTTGTTGATGGCTTTGTAGGTCATCATTAGAAAAAGGAGATCCTGCAGTGGACCGGGAGCCAATGCAGGTGTTTCATGATTGGGGTTATATGTTCCTTCCTGGAGGCTCCGTGCAGGATTCTGGCTGCTGCATTCATTGCCAGTTGCAGAGGATTCAGCGTGTTTTTCGGGAGACCATGTAGTATGGCGTTCGCATAGTCGAAATGTGGAATTACTAGTGCTTGGTAGACTGTCCGAAAGTCTTCTGGCTCTAGCAGTTGTCACAGGTGGCGAAGCATCCGAATTTTGTTATAGATCGCCTTGACCATGTTGCTTATTTGGGCCTTCATATTGAGCTGTTGATCCAGCGTGACCCCTAGGTACCGAACCATGGGCTTGCTGAGGAGCTCTGCGTCCTGCACCTTCAGTGAGGTGGGCGGAGTGAATGTTGGGTTCCTGGTGATAAAGAGGACCTCTGTTTTTTTATTATTTATTCTGAGTTTCTGCGTGTGTAGCCAATCCGTGACAGCATCAAAGCAGGCGGATAGGGGTGAGAGGTCTGAATGATCTGTCAAGAAAGGCATGTATAGTAACACGTCATCGGCATAGATTAGGCAATTAATATTGAAAGAGCAGATGAGGTTGCAAATGGGCTGCTTGTATATGTTGAATAGTACGGCTGAGAGCGAGGATCCCTGTGGCATGCCTTTCTCTTGCAGGAAAGGTGAGGAGGTGGAGGGGCCGGTGCAAACATGCTGCCATCTATCTGTTAAGTACGATGCACACCAGGCTAGCGCGGTGCCCTGGACACCCTTCTCACTGAGACGTGTCAGGAGTATTTTGTGGCACACCATGTCAAAGGCTGCTGCAATGTCCAAGAAGATCAGGGCAAACCCTTGTCGGATGTCATCCAAGCCAATGGTCAATGTGTTGAATAATGTGGTCAGCAGCGTTTCCACCCCATGTGATTCCCGGAATCCATGCTGACAGGGGTCGAGGGGTGAGCTAGTCTCAATGTGGTAGTGAAGTTGGCATTGTATGACCTTCTCAATGATTTTTGCCAGAAGTGGGATGCTTGAAATTGGTCTGTAGGAGTCCATCTTTGCTGGGTCTAACTTGATGTTTTTTAGTAGCGGTCTGATGGCTGTCTGCTTCAGGCTTCGGGGGAAAATCCCAGTCGAGAATGATAGTCCTATGAGTTTGGATAGAAAAGGGCTGAGCTCAGCACGCAGGGATTTTATCCAGAATGCTGGACAAGGGTCATTGGGCACTGTGGTGGTATTTATGGCAGTGATGATGTCTTGGATGCCTTTTTCAGTTGGGGCAGATGTGCTTGATGTCCTTCATGGACGGTGTTGAGGTAGGCGGAGGGGATGGGTGGGGTGCCCAGTATGAGGAGGACATGCTGGTCTGGCTTGTCTTGGCGTGCAGGTAGTCAGCATATTCCTGAGGGTCAGGGAGGCTTGGTTGCGTGGGAGAGGGCTCTTTTGTTAAGGTCTTAATTAGGCTGAAGAGCTTGTGTGGTTTATTTAGGGAGCGATGTAATATCTCTGCATGGAATTGCTTCATTCTCTTTGTGATTGCTGAATGGTGTCTTCAGATGTGCCATGTTCAGTCAGACCAACAGTCCACTGGGCTTAACATCTTGTCTCTGATGGTGGCCAGTCCAGGTCGCAAGTACCTCTCAAGAACCCAAAGATAGAGCCATTTGTTGACACTCACTCTCAGGGATAAATAGTGGTTTTCCCAAGTGACTAATAATGCTTTATAGACTTTTCCTCCAGGAACGTGCCCCCAAACTTTTCAAACCTAACTATGCTAGAAGCCTTGATCATATCCTCTAGCAGCAAATTCCATAGCTTGATTGTGAATTGAGTGAAAACAATCAAAGACCCAAATCCCTCATTCCCCTATCACTCCCAAAGCAGCACCCAAAGGATTGACCCTTTAGGTTCGCCGCTTTGGAAGCAACCTGCCCCACTGTGACTGGAAAGATATGCAAAGGATAAATTTGAACATACTGTGTCCAGTGCTTATATTTATCTGTATTCATTGTGGATATCCTGAAAGGTCGACTGGGTGTCGATTGGATGGTTTTTGAAAGCATTGGATTAGAAACTGAGGTGAATAGAAAAACAGAACAAAAACTTGCTGAAAATTACAAGTAAAATTATGATACGAGTCACCAAAGCTGCTCTCAGGACCAGCCCTGCTGGCACTGGAGAGTTATTGTGCCCAGTCATGTTGGCCCCCATCAACCTCGTAATTCCCGATGTTTATCAAACCTGTGGCACCTGAATTCACAGAGGTCCATTATCAGTGGTTCAATCTTAAAACCCTTCATTCTAGGACAGTAATTCACAACCCTATCCTTGGGACACACCTAGCCAGTCAGGTTTTCAGGATAACCACTATGAATATGCATGAGAGAGATTTGCATGCACAGTCTCCATTGTGTGCAGATCTTCCTCATGCATATTCATGGTGGTTATCCTGAAAACCTGACTGGCTAGGTGTGTCCCAAGGACAGGGTTAAGAAGCCTTGTTCTAGGATGATGGTTCTCAGCTTTTCAGCTCTTGTGACACACTTGACAGACAACATTCATGTGTCTTGAAGGACTAGAAAAAGGGACTGTTACTTCTGGAGAGAGATCTGCAATTGTGAGTAGATACTTCTGGGAATTTTCTGAAGGGAATTCTTCCTATTAAAGCTATTTAATCTGTGAACCCGCTATTTTTTGTTAAATCAGTCAGGGCCTAGTAGCAGCAGTTTAAGTTTAAATTTAAAACACAGAAGAGAACTTTCTGGTTACATTTCATATCCAGCAGAGAGCTTGTAGTTTTAATTTAATAGTCACTCAGGGTCTAGTATCAGCAAAGTACTTTTAGTTTATTTATTTAGCGCGGTTCACAGATAAACACAGACGAGTAGAGAGCTTTATGGTTAAATTTGGAACCCAGCAGAAAGCTGTAGTTTAAATTTAATAGTCACTCAGGGCCTAGCATCAGCAAAGTACTTTTAGTTTAAATTTAAAACACAGAAGAGAGCTTTCTGGTTAAATTTAGAACCCAGCAGAGAGCTTGTAGTTTAAATTTCATAATAAGTTAGAGCCTAGCAGCAGCAAAGAGCTATAATTTAAATCAAATAAGAATATAGCTTACCTCAGCAGCACAGAACAGGGTACTGTGTAGCAGCCCACTTTTAATAAGTGTTATTTCCCTCCCTCCTCCCCACACCCACCCACCCCGGGATAATCCTAGCTTTATAGGTACTTACACATCTTAAAAGATAGGAGGTGCTCTCAGGTGAAGCTCGTTATCCAAATCAGTCATACACTAAGGACCTGAGATTAATTAAGCTTCAGGTGAACAAGGTATATTAAACGTATTAGGTACAGTTTTATTGGTATAAATATCCATAGCAACTCTTAGTAAGTAAAGAACTTAAAGATCTAAACAAAAACTTAAAACTAAGATGCAGACAGCAGTCCAGCAGCGAGATGGGTGCTTTCCAGTCTTTTGCATTGAGTGTCACATGTATGATTTTCTCCCAGTTGGTGAGAGGTCTTACGTGTGCACTAGGTGCAAGGAGCTCTTTGCTCTCAGGGAACGAGTCCATTCTCTAGAGGCTAGAGTAGCAGACTTGGAAAACATAAGAAAGACAGAGAGGTACATAGATGAGACCTACAGGGATATAGTCCTGAAGTCCCACCTCCAGTCTGGCAGCATCCCTGTTGCCATGGAGGAGAGAGGTCACGTGACAGGAGAGCATCACCCTGGTGTGGCAGGAAGTGATCCTGTAATTAGGACCTGTACTCCAGGTGATGTAAAACCCTCTCGCACCGAGGACGTTTCTCCAGGGCCATGTGCCCATGAGGGAAGGGTTAGGACAGCCGTTATAGTTGGTGATTCGATCATTAGTCATGTAAATAGCTGGATGGCTGGTGGACGTGAGGATCGCCTGGTAACATGCCTGCCTGGTGCAAAGGTAGCGGACCTCACGCGCCACCTAGATAAGGTCTTAGATAGTGCTGGGGAGGAGTCTGCTGTCTTGGTACATGTTGGTACCAATGACATAGGAAAATGTGGTAGGGAGGTTCTGGAGGCTAAATTTAGGCTTTTAGGTAGGAAGTTGAAATCCAGAACTTCCAGGGTAGTGTTCTCCGAAATGCTTCCCGTTCCACGTGCAGGACCCAAAAGGCAGGCAGAGTTCCAGAGTCTCAATGCGTGGATGAGACAATGGTGCAGAGATGAGGGGTTTGGATTTGTTAGGAACTGGGGTACATTCTGGGGAAAGGAGGGGCTCTTCCGAAGAGATGGGCTTCACCTTAACCGGGATGGAACCAGGCTGCTGGCATTAACCTTTAAAAAGGAGATAGAGCAGCTTTTAAACTAGATAATAGGGGAAAGCCGACAGTCGCCCAAGAGCGGATGGTTCGGAAGAATGTATCCTTGAAGGATACTACCAAAAGCAGAGAGGTTCCAAAAAAGAGTAAAGTAGCCCAAATGCCCTCGAATACAGAGCAGACAGAGCTTAAAGATCCCAAATTACCCATGTCTAACAATAGCCAAATTAATATGAATAAAATACAGTCTCTAAAATGCTTGTATGCAAATGCTAGAAGTCTAAAAAATAAGATGGGAGAGTTAGAATATATAGCACTAAATGAGAGGTTAGATATGATTGGAATATCAGAGACATGGTGGAAGGAGGACAACCAGTGGGACACTGTGATACCTGGGTACAAACTATATCGTAATGATAGAGCTGATCAAATTGGTGGAGGGGTTGCGCTCTATGTTAGAGAGGGCATTGAGTCAGAAAGGATTAAAGTTTTGCAGGAAGCAAAATTTGCTGTAGAATCTCTATGGATTGAAATTCCATGTAAAAAGGGGAAGGCGATGGCGGTTGGGGGTGTACTATCGACCGCCTCGCCAGAATGAACAAATGGATGATGAAATGCTCAAAGAAATCAAGGAAGCTAACAAACGTTACAGCGCAGTAATAATAATGGGTGATTTCAATTACTCTGGTATCGATTGGGTCAGTGTCACGGCAGGACATGCTAGGGAGATAAAGTTCCTAGATGACATAAATGACTGCTTCTTGGAGCAGCTGGTTCATGAACCGACCAGAGGGGAAGCCATATTAGACCTAGTCCTTAGTGGAACACCAGATCTAGTGCAAGAGATAAGGGTGTTGGGGCCACTTGGCAATAGTGATCATAGCATGATCGCCTTTGATTTAATTAGTGGAGGAGGGATAGAACGGAAATCCTCAGTACTACCTTTTAACATTCGAAAGGGAGACTATGATAAAATGAGGAAAATAGTTAAGAAAAAACTAAAAGGAGCAGTTGCAAAGGTTAAAGACTTACATCAAGCTTGGGTGTTGTTGAAAAATACTATCTTGGAAGCCCAGACCAGCTGTATTCCACGCTTTAAGAAAAGTGGAAGGAAGTCCAAAAAACTGCCAGCATGGTTTAAAGGTGAGGTCAGAGAGGCTGTTGTTGCCAAAAAAGCATCTTTCAGGAAATTGAAAAAAGAGCCAAACGACGAAACCTGGAAACAGCACAAGCACTGGCAGGTCAAATGCAAGGCATTGATAAAGAAGGCAAAGGGAGAATTTGAGAAGAAGCTTGCTGCAGAAGCAAAAACGCGAAATAAAGATTTTTTCAAGTACATTTGTAGCAAAAAACCTGTGAGAGAGTCGGTTGGACCATTAGATGATAGAGGACTTAAAGGGGCACTAAGAGGCGACAAGGCGATAGCGGAGAGACTGAATGAATTCTTTGCTTCGGTCTTTACTGAGGAAGATGTAGGGATGTTACCCATGACTGAAGTGGTATTTAAAGGTGCAGAAGAATTGAAGGAAATATCGATACATCGGGAAGATGTATTACAACTATTAGATAAACTGAAGAGTAGCAAATCACCTGGGCCGGATGGTATACATCCAAGGGTGTTGAAAGAACTGAAATATGAGATTGCAGACCTGCTATTAGTAATCTGTGAACTATCATTAAAATCATCTCTAATACCTGAAGATTGGAGGATCACCAATGTAACAACACTTTTAAAAAGGGTTCCAGGGGTGATCCGGGAAACTACAGATCGGTGAGCCTCACATCAGTACTGGGAATAAAATTACTCAGCATGTAGATAGTCATGGCCTAATGGGAGACAGCCAACATGGCTTTAGACAAGAAAGATCTTGTCTTACTAATCTGTTATGTTTTTTTGAAAGTGTGAATAAACAGGTGGACAAAGGTGAGTCGGTTGATATAGTGTATCTGGACTTTCAGAAAGCCTTTGACAAGGTCCCTCATCAGAGACTTTTGGCAAAACTATAAGAGTCATGGGATAGGAGGCAGTGTACTACTGTGGATCAGGAACTGGTTAAAGATAGAAAGCAGAGGGTTGGGCTGAATGGCCAATTTTCCCAATGGAGAAAGGTGAATAGTGGTGTACCCCAGGGATCTGTGCTGGGTCTGCTGCTTTTTGACATATTCATAAATGACCTGGAAATTGGAATAACGAGTGAGGTTATCAAATTTGCAGATGACACAAAACTATTTAAAGTTGTTAAAACCCAAGAGGATTGTGGAAAATTGCAAGAGGATCTTGATAAATTGGAAGACTGGGCATCAAAATGGCAGATGAAATTTAATGTGGACAAGTGCAAAGTTATGCACCTAGGGAAGAACAACCCAAGCTATGGTTACACGATGCAAGGTTCCACATTAGGAACCACCACCCGGGAAAAAGATTTAGGCGTCATTGTGGATAACATGTTAAAACGCTCGGCCCAGTGTGCAGCAGCAGCCAAGAGAGCAAATAGAATGCTAGGTATCATAAGGAAAGGAATGGAAAATATAACAAAGGATATTATAATGCCTCTATATCGTTCCATGGTGAGACCGCACCTTGAATATTGTGTGCAATTCTGGTCACTTTATCTTAAAAAGGATATAGCGTTATTAGAAAAGGTTCAGAGAAGAGCCACCAAAATGGTAAAGGGGATGGAAGGATACTCCTATGAAGAAAGGCTAAAAAGGTTAGGGCTCTTTAACCTGGAAAAGAGACGGTTGAGGGGAGATATGATAGAAGTCTATAAATTAAGGAACGGAGTGGAACGGGTAAAAGTAGATCGATTGTTTACGTTATCAGAATATAGAAAGACTAGGGGACATGCAGTGAAGCTACAGGGTAAACTATTCAAGACTAATAAAAGAAAATATTTTTTCACTCAACGTGTAATCAAACTCTGGAATTTGTTACCTGAGGATATAGTAAAGGCTGTTAATGTAGCTGGGTTTAAAAAAGGTTTGGACAAGTTCCTGGAGGAAAGGTCCATAAACCATTATTAAGAAGGGACCCAGGATATCAATGCTTGACCCAGTACAAGCATTGCGGAACCTGTGTCTTTTGGGGAAACTGCTAGGTACGTATGACCTAGATTGGCCACTGCTGGAAACAGGATACTGGGCTTGATGGACCTTGGTCTGACCCAGTATGGCATATCTTATGTTCTTATGTGTGACACACTACACACTACAATTGAGCTAAATACAAAATAGATTTGTGGCTGAACTATAAAGCTTGAATATTGTTTTTCTGTTAAAAATGATGCATGGGAAATATAAAATATTCTTACGAGAATTTATCGTTTTTTAGCAGAGAATTAGAAACATGCAAACATGTCAGCAGAAAAAAACCAAATGGCCTATCTAGTCTGCCCTTCCATATCAAATACTATAGTCCCTTCTTTTTTATAGAGATCTTCTGTGTTTGTCCCATGCTTTCTTGAATTCAGATACTGTCTTCATCTTTATACCCCCACTGGATATATGGACTAAAAGAGTAAAGCAAACAAGTAAAATGCTGCCTTTGATAAGCTTTCAAGAATTAGCTTATACAGGGTGGCCCAAAAAAAGTGAGAATATCTCGTAGCATATAAGTTATTTAAAAATTCAAAAAGACAGATGTAAACGATTGACAAATTTTTTAAAAAAAGATGGCGACCGGAAATTGTCGAAATGAAGGTGTTATATAACTAAAAAAGGTAAGTAAACTATTTAAGCTTTCAATTTACGAGATGTTCTCACTTTTTTTGGGCCACCCTGTATATACATATATGTACACACACATAATGGAATATACATGGGGGGTTATTCTGAGCCACGAATAGCGGGGATGGATGGCCCGATGGGACGTCCATCCCCGCTATTCGTGACTTCATCTGCCCCTGAATAACTTTCCCGCCGGTTGTGCGGGGATGTTAGAGGGGGTGGTGAATGGGCGGCATGGGGGCGGAGGGTGGGTGGGCAAGGAGCAGTTGCCAGCCCTGGACATACAGGGCCAATTCTAATATCGGCCCTGTACATTCGGGACTGGCAAAATGTCTGGAGAAGTTGGATGCTTGTTTTTGGAAGGCCTGGGCGCGGATGGGGCGGGGGGGCCAGGGTTTATTCCCCACAGCCCGACACTGGCCTTAGGAGACCAGATCGGGGGTCAGGCTGCAGGAAATAAACTCTTTTTCTTGGCGGCCGGCATCGTGGCTTTTAAATGGAGCTGCGGTGCCTTGGCAACAGGATACCATGGCGCCGTGGCTCCATTTAAAAGCCCTGACTGAGTTAGTCGGGCTACTAATGTACGTGCAGGCTAGGCCGAATCGCAGTCCTGGCCTGCATGTACATTGCTGTTCACGATTCTGATCCTGCGGGACTAGACGGGCCCCGTGGGATCAGAATCGCAATCCCCTTTGCACGTCCAGTTCAGACCGGGCCCATGGTTGTTAAAGAAAGCAGAGGCTCACTGTCTCCCATTTCTTAATGACACACCAGTGCATCCTGACACTCTGGTTGAGAACCACTGTTCTAGGAAATCATGAACTACGAAGGTCACCTATCCTCCTGCATTCAGGGTTTTCCCCAAACTCATCAAAAGCATTTCCTGCACAAAGTCATGAGAAGAATTCCAGGGTTCTATGATGGTTTATATATAAGTTAGAGGAGGCTGTTTAATTCAGATGGATTCTAATCCATTTGTAATCAGGAAAGTGTTGTTTGTGGTGAGCAAGTTATTTAACATCTACTGGCTTACTAAGTAAAAGCAAATTTAAGGCTGAGGTGGCAGAAATGATAAGCAGTAAATCAGTTTGCTCAGCTAGGAGCCGAAATGTGTGGGCTCACGGCTTTGATGAAGCCGAAGCGAGAGGTTTCAAAGTGCACGCAGGGAATGCCTGAGCAGATAAACCTCACGTCCCAAGGTTCATCCCGGATGCCTTTCCTCACTCTGAACTTTGCTCTCTGGCTCTTCAGTTTCAGTGTCACCTCCCCACTGTCAGTCAAGATACTCTGGTGCCTTAAGGGCAGTGATGAGGCCGAGGGAAGCCCTTTGCTACTCGATATCTGGAAAATGGACTTCTATGCTAGGCTGGCCCAACCACTGAACAAACTAGGTCATTGCCTTGGGCAGCAGCTTCTGGAACCACACCATCCAAGAAGTCCAGAGGCAAAAGTGACTCTATAGGGCTGAACCTAATCTGCACTAAAATCTTCAGTAGGAGAGGAGGGGGCCTGGGGTCTATGATGGTTCCTTATAGCACTTCCCTAATAAGGCAGCTCCTTCTAATGTCCTGATTATAGGCCGCATAGGATCTACACAGTGACTGTCAGTGATGTCCACGGTTTTTCAAGCAGGGGCCACTTTGGCAGGAAAAGTTTGATATGAGAACCAGGACCGTTAGCAGTCAAAGCAACTGGGACCCTTGGGGGGGGGGGGGAGGTGGAGGTGGGGGGTTGGTTGTCATTCTTCAATAATGCAGTCGGTCTAGCTGCTCAGACAATCACAGTGACTTGTGTGACTCTCTCTCCTCCCTTCTCTCCGCTCCTCTCCCTATCACACCCTTCTCCTTTCCTCCTTACACCTTCCTCTTTCTCTCAGTACACCCTCCCTTCCATCCTCTTGTCAGTAAGATTCAACCCTCGACCATCTCTCAGGCCATCAGCCTTCATAATCGTGTTCCTACCTTTGGCCCCTCCAAGATGGCTCTCCTCCCAGTTCATAAAACCCCACCACCACTTTCTCCAGAGGCTTGCTTTCAGCACCGCCTCCATAGCAGCTGTTCCTTGTGGATTTCGGTGGCTCTGAGCCATGCTGGGGATGAATCCTGTGCTGTTCTCTTCTCACAGTCCTGTAAGAATAGCTTGGGAGTTTGGGCACTCTGCAGCTCAAACTTACTGACAGCCTTGCAGTCCCTGACAAAATCAGAGCAGCCCTTTTGGAGAAGGTGAGGGGAGGGGGGAGAGTGTGTACAGGGAAAGAGAATTTAGGAGGCATACTTAACGGTTGAGGGGAGCCATCGATGACTGTTGAGCCTTATAACGAAGAACACTATTATAGATGTTTGATAGCAGAGGATTGGCTCTTAGAAATCAGTCTTCCTGCAAGGCTCTTCTGTTTCGGTGTCACTTCCCCACTGTCAGTAAAGATACTCTGGTGCCTTAAGAGCAGTGATGTGGGAGAGGGAAGCCCTTTGCCACTCAATATCTGGAAAAGGGACTTCTATGCAGGGCTGGCCCAACCACTGAACAAACTAGGCAATTGCCTAGGGCGGCAACTTCTGGGGGCAGCAAAGAGTAGGGCATTCAAAGCTAAACAATCGATTCTGACAGCCAGGGGGCACCAACGCCTTGAACCAACTCTTGGTCTGGAAAGTTCATGTGTAGCATGTTTAGAGCTGATCTAGTGACAGGTGTTTCAGGCTACAGAATCAAATGGCAATTCACTCAAACCCAGGTTTCTATTCATTTGTTGTTGTAAAGACTGTTCCAAATGCCCAAAAGAGGCTGTAAAAGACTTCCTTTCATCCTTCTCCGTCTTGTGCAGAATGTCTGAAATGTAGAATATGATGGGACATACTGATGGTGAGGTCCATGGAGTCTAAGCACCTTCCCTTCCCGCAGAGAACACATGACCTCCAGCTGTACCTTCACAACCAGGGATCCCTTGTAATTGATCCATGTTTTCTTCTATTCTGACACTCCCCCACCAAAAATAATATCCTTCTCAAAGGTCTGATCAAAACCACAGGCACAGGCATTTCTGTGACCCAAACACAGGGTCTTAAAGCACTTAACCATCCCAACAGCTCTCGTTGTCTCCCTTTCAGTGAGAGGGCCGAAAGCAACTGAAGCTTGAATTATCCAGCTATGTGTGAGCCTCCCTCTGGATACCTGAATAAGTGGCACTGAGAGGGGTCACTATAGTTCTACTGTGAACCTAAACAGGGAATAGTGTGCGCAAGTTCGATTATCTGAAGGACCACTACAAAGTCTTGGAGGCCCCCCCCCCCCCCCCATGCATAGCTTGGCACCATCAGTCTTCACATAGATGAGCTCTGGATACTTGATACCCACATACCCTTGAGAAACAGTTCAAAATGTTACTTAACGGTTTAAACTTACTAGATAAACATGTTCAATAGCAAACATACAAGAGAGCAAATCGGAGAGGTGGTGGCATCCTCATTATTGCCAGAAGCAATCTCCATTTCCAATGCATCTCTTCCCAGAGTGCACCCAATCTCGACTACATGTGGATTTCAAACAAATTCCTATCTACCTGTCTTTTCTACCGCTCACCATCTACATGTGCCGACGAGCTGGCCACCATCCTAGACCTAGCTTGCGACAGGAATACCCACCTCAAACCACTCTGGCTACTAGGGGATTTCAACCTCCCAGCCTTTCCTACCAAGCACTCCTCCGCCTTCCTTAATGCCATGAAAGCTCTCAGCTATCATCAACTGATACATACTCCCACTCACTCAGCAGGAAATACCCTGGACCTCATCTTTGCACTTTCACCCCTCCACAGTCTGACTATCCAGGATCCCCCACTTGTCCTCCCGGTCCCCTGGTCTGACCATAATGCCATACTGTTCTGCATTCCAACCGACCCCGGAGCTGACCAGCTGCCCTCCAACTCCAATCCTCAATCATCCGAACATCGCTTCAGACCCTTCGATAAGGAGACTTTCCTTATGAATATTCTTGACGACCTCAACCCTGTCACCAACAATCTGGCTGAGCTAATAGACACATGGAACACCTCCCTAGCTCAAGCCTCTCTCCTCCCTCCTTCCACTAAACCCACTAAGAAGAGGCACACAGCGTTATGGTTCACTGCTGATCTTCGTGAGTCCTTATTGACCCTCAGAAAGCTTGAGCGACGCTGGCGGCGTTCTAGGCACGATGTTCACCACGTTGCCTACCTTGCCAAACTTCAAGAATACCGGATAGCAGTTACTCTCAAAAGAAGGGAATTTCATACTAACACCCTTATGCGATCTCTAAACAAGCCCAGCGAGCTCTTCAGCATTGTTAGATCCCTTACCAGTGTTGCCTCAAAGAACCTTCCAGCAATTACCCCTAGTCTGGCCGATTTTGCTTCTCACTTCCAGAGCAAGACAAACTCAACTACTTTGCTCTCAGAGAATCTTGATGACGTTCATCTCTTTCCTGAACTGCTCCTTTCAAGTGATGCACCTATACCTACCCTGGCTTCCTTCTACCCATACTCGGCTGAACAAATAGAAAACATCATCGGCACAATCAACACATCTACCTCCCCAGCCGATCCTTGCCCAGCATTCTGGATTAAGCAGGCAAGATCCAACCTGAGTTCAGCAATATCCAGAATAGTACACCTGTCCTTTTCCACAGGTTCTCTACCAGTGTCCCTTAAGTCCACCTCCATCAAACCCCTGCTAAAAAGCAATAAATCAAACCCTTCAGATATTAGCTCATACCGACCAATCTCCAGCTTACCATTCCTGACCAAGATCGTAGAAAAGATTGTCCAGCAACAGGTTCAAGACCACATTGACTTCCATGCCCCTCTTGACCCACAGCAGCACGGATTCCGCCAACAGCATGGAGTGGAAACCCTTTTTGTTGCTCTCCTTGACAGACTCTGCACCGGCATAGATAAGAAGAGGCAGGGATTCATTCTAATCTTCTTGGACATTGCCTCTGCCTTCGACTCCGTTAGCCACAGCCTTCTCCTTGGCCGCCTACAACAGAAGGGTATTCAGAACTCTGCCCTCAACTGGTTTAGATCATACTTGACGGATAGCCAGCAACAGGTCCGCCTGGGAACACAGTCTTCAAGCACCTTCCAGCAAACACAAGGAGTCCCTCAAGGCTCGTCGCTTTCAGCCTTGCTTTTCAACGTCTACATACAGCCAATCTGTTCAATAATCAAGTCTTTCAACATACTATATCACATCTATACAGATGACGTCTTACTATATTCCCCTTTCTCCATTGATAACCCTGACTTTTCAGTCATTTCAGATTGCTTCAATGCTGTCTCTGATTGACTTGCCACACACAACCTCAAGGTCAACTGCAAGAAAACTGAAGTCCTATTCATTGCTAGAGATCAATCATTTACCCCACTAGCCTCCTTGTGAGTGAGAGATGTAGAACTTAACCCTCCTTTGCCCATGTTCCCTGTAAAATAGTTATCTCCAAGTTATAATGCCCTGTTCAATGTAATTTCAGTTTGTTCAATGTAAACCACCTTGATATCATGTAAGGCGGTATATAAGAAATATAAAATAAATACATAAGCCGGAGGTTTGCTACCTGGGAATTACCCTTGACCAACAATTGACCATGGCTGCACACATACATAACATTATCAAGGCGATCTACCAGAAGATAAGGACTCTCCATCATATACGCCCCCTCCTTGACACCTCAGATTTTCGATCAGTCTTCCAAGCTCTCATCCTCCTGCACTTTAACTATGCAAATATTATTCTTCATGGCACCCAAAAATATATCCTCCAACCACTCCAACTGGCCATGAACACAGCTGCTCGATCACTCCAAGGTGTCTCTAGGTATGAGCATATCTCACCCATCCTGATGCAATTACACTGGCTCCCCATATCTAGCCACCTGACATGTAAAGCTCTTCTCACGTTTAAGATTATTCACAAATTATCTGCATCCTCCCTGTCAGCAATGGTTCAACAAACTCTGGACAACAGAATGCGAAGAGCCAACATGGTAAGCACCCTGGTCATTCCTTCAATCATAAGAACCTGCACTAAAGCTGTCAAAAAATGTGCCTTTTCCTTATACGCACCATCTCTCTGGAACGCCCTTCCTCCCTCAATCCGAGCTATCACGGATCTTTCTACATTCAGGAAGGCTTTAAAGACTCACCTGTTCACATAACATAATAAGGACTCTCATAATGCTACTCTCATGCTGACCTCCGCACTCACTCAGACTGGACCTTTGACTACACTATTTGTACTTAGTTCTCCACCCTCGCCCTTTTTCCCCTCCTCTATCCTTCTGTCCCTTCCTTACCCCTTTCTCTCCCTCCCCCCCCTTCCCCTTCATTGATGCAGTTGCTTGTAAGAGTTACCTGTCTCTGTTAACTAGATTTGCTATTTATGCCTGTTCTATGTATAGTTGATTGACTTGATGTTATACCTGTTCTATGTAAAGTTGCTTGACTGTTCCTGTTTCTTGTAAACCGCGCTGATACTAAATAGTGTGGTATAAAAAAGCTAGTAAATAAAATAAATAAATAAGAAGCATAATGTTTACATAAACAAGACAACAATTAAAGTACCTTTGCATCCATTTTTGAAGCCAGCAGTGGCATTAACAAAGCATGTATATTAAATATATATAGGGATATATAGGATATATATAGATATAGGGATTTTAGAGGATAATTTTATAAAGGGGTATGTTTACTAAACTGTGGTAATGTTACTCGTGTTAGGTTCTGCAGTAATAGTATAGATGCCCATATAAAGGCATGGGTGGTGCATCGTTACGGCAAGCTGTATCAGCTAATACGCGAAACAAGGCGCCTTATAAGGCACCTTACTTATAAGGCACCTTACAAGCACATTATAAGGTGCTTCAGGATGACATACATGACCTGTGAGGCATAGAGATAGTTGTAGCCCTAACGCTAGGTAGAGCACCGAGGAAAGGCAATGAACAAGTGAGTGAAGGAGGGAGAGCTGGGAGCTGCTGGACCTGCCATATCTGCAGGCATCCCATGTGGCTGCCAGTACTGTTGACAAACATGGTGGGGGCAACTGTACCACAGCACAGGGTGTTGGCAATGTAAAGTACTGGAAAGACAGTGGGTGGCAGCCGATGGGAATATGTGCGCCCCAGTGAAGGCGGAGGTGGCAGGATAGTTATAATGATGGGTGGACAGAGGAATGGTGGTGCCATGCAGATCAGGCACAGGCGAGGCAAGCATGAAGAGGCACAATGCAGGAAAGGGTAGCAGTGCAGGACATGGGGTGACAGCCTGCACAGGCAGACAGGACTTTACACAGCTGACAGACGCAGATAGATGGGCAGAAGGAATGTTGGCAACTGTGGCGAGGCTATTATGGGCTGGCAGCACAGCTCTGCAAAAATATGACTGTTACAGACATGCAAACTATTTGAGTAGGACAGGCATGAAAGGAGGGAACAATGAGGAATTGAACCCATGAACATGGCTGAAAACAGCATTGTGCTAACCAGTAGACTATACCTCTATGGCATATCTCACAGCAATGGCTGGGTACAGAAGGACTGCAGGTCACCGCACAAACTGTCTGCTCTGAGTGCCAGGATGGAGTAACCCCACCAGTACCCATGATGCAATGCACATGCTGAATAGCTGTCAACAGCTGATCAGCAAATGGGGTCTGCACCTCTCCGGTACCTCAGCTTGGAAAGACGAATTAATAGTGCGTGATACTGGCACAGAGTAGCTACAGACCATGCCATTGTGCAGGTTTTGTGTTCACCCTGAGGGATAGGATGGGTGCACAGCACTAGGTCCGCAGTACATGTGATGTTAGAGATAGGTCCTGCTGTACATCCCCATTGCTATCAGTGCGTGATAGGTGTTCCTTGTCATGCACTTGAAGGTAATTTGGTGTCTGTCTGTATTCTGCAGTCACATGTGGCCATCTGGGATCAGACATCACCACCCAGATTAGTGCATACCCAGATGTTAGGGTCTGTCTGACATGGGCACCTGTTATCAGGGCAGAGGGGTTTGTAGACTTGCATGAGGTTTGTGTAGCAGTGCCTCTATAGGTCAAAGTGGTACACACTATATACCCCAAAGGACCCACAATCACCCCTTTTTGTAGGTAAGGGACAGGTGCCTGAGCCCTGGTGAAGCAACCTTGATCCTGCTGGTCTAAGACAGCCCTCGAGGGTTGGTGGGCCAGAGCCATACCTGTGACTGGGGCAGTGGTAGACCAGCAGTAATGCTGGAGTTAGGCCTGGAAAACCTCAACTGCCACACACCATAGTCTGCCATTCACCAGCAAACAGGACAGTCAGACTGCACCTGCAGCACCCTACAAGCTGCTCCAACCATGCACAGACTAACTGCAGACAAGCCACTAGCCAGTCAATAGTGCACACTCATAGAGAAACTGTGCACACCAGGCAGGAATTTCATTGATTGGACCCCCAGCACTAGGGACACACAAGTACCACTGGAAGTAGGTAGTGCAGACTGCTATGTGGGAACCTAGACATGCCATGGTCACTGCTCGGTCAGAGTGAGAGTGCCCCCCCCCCCCAGCATGACATGCTGTGGCCACCCTGTCCATGCAGGTGGTGGTTGGGCACCACAGTGTCTCAGCCATTGCCCCACACCCTGTGAAGATGCATCCTGGCCAATCCGCCCTGTCTGGGACATACCCACAATGTCTTGCTCCTCATTATGCGCATATTCAGGCTAACGCTGGTAACAGTGGGACATTGTGGGCCCGGTGAGGTGTGGGTAGCTACAAAACAATGGATAGACATACACACACACACACTCCTATTGCAGCATTGTGCAAAGATAGGGGTGGGTGGCAACCCTGCCTGCCACACTGGTCCTGATCACAGTGCCGACATTGCTAAACTGTGCAGGAGGTAGTAGTAGCGCTCTGGTGATAACTGCAACTCAATGCTGGGGCCAACAGCCTGACTCTCCATGCATCTTTGGATTATGGTGCCTGTGTGAATGGGTGTTTGTACCCCTGTTCGCCTGCTGCTTTGGGCTTTGCACATGTTGCTGTTGTATCTGCATTGTAGGTCAAAATATAAGGACATGCTCTGCAGGATCCACAGCTGGGACTTGAACCTGTGATTCTCTGCTTCTGGACATACTGGCTGTGTGTACTGCACCACACATGCATGGTGGTCCCTGGAGCTACCTGTACATTTCCTCAGCCAGACCTTTTATGTTACACTGCACACCATGTACTGGTACAGGGCATGGCCTAGGTCAACTGCAGGCAGGTGCCAGTGCCCACTCCAGCACGGGCACACACCCCCTGCCATGCTGAAATGACCATATTCTGTCGGTGCTGGTGGTGCGCAGTCCCAGGCCATCCACTGTGTGGATAGGCGGTCGCCTAGGGAGCGGGGTCTGGGGTGGGGAGGCGTATATGGGCATCCTCACATCCCCCCCATCACCGCCTACCAATATTATGTCCCTTCCGCTTGGGGGAGGGTTGGCTGGGGGGATGTCAGGTCAGTGTCCTGGCAACTGTTAGCTAGGGTGGACCAGGTAGATGTAGGTAGATTGTGTTTGGCCTTTGTCAGCTGCTGTCTTGCTGATGTCCGGTTTCTATGTTCCTATGTGCCACCTAGGCGACTACCTAGTCCACCCTGTGTCCCAGCAGCCCCCACTGCATGTCCCGCCTGCAGCCCCCTATGCCCCATTTGCACCATCACCATAGTGGCCTTTCATACTTTGGCACTATGGTGTTGCTGCAAATGGAGCACTACTATCACATTTCTTGGGCTCCCTGCCTAGACTGTACATTGCTGACATTAAAATATTTTCTCTCACCTGCAAATGTGCATCTAACGGCAGGTTTTCATTCGCAGTACCTTTCAGCCCTTCATTTCCCCGCGTTAGTGTAAAAGGAACCTCTCCCCACCCACTCCCCGCCCATTGACCCCTTCTCTCCGTCCTCTCTCCACCCTCTGCGGGACTTACCGCGGCCGGTGACTGTAACACGCATTAGGTAACGTTAACATGCGTTAACGACACGTTAACGCGCGTTAACATTACTTAACGCTCGTTAATGAAGCCACTGCTACGTTACTGCAGTTTAGTAAACATATCCCAAAGTCACTAGTTAAGGTGTGATATGACATGTGCCAATCACACCTATTTTATAGTCGTGCTCAGGCACTTTTCTTTTTACAAGAGGAGCGTAAGTGGCGGGATATACACAGCAAATCGAAGTGCAAGCACTGAAACTGACCCTACATTTGTGCTCTGCCCACGTCCTGTCAAGTTCCGCCCATCTGCACATCCACATTGAAAGTATGTTCCATCGGCCTGATCTGCATAATTACAGATTAGTGACTGCTACTACTACTACTACTACTATTCGGCACTTGTAAAGCACCACGCACGCAGCGCGTACAGCTGACCTACAAGAGGTAGCCAGCGTACAAGAGACAGTCCCTGCCCATCAGGGTCAAGCTCATTGGAGCTTACAATCTAGTTAGAACAAAACATAAGTTAGAACAGTATAGAGCATTAGTCAGTTCTGCGCTAGGTAGAGCATTGGTCAGTTCTACGCAAGGTACGGTTTGGTCAGTAGTTTGGTCATAAATGATGACGGAGCTTCGAGTAAGATGAGGAAGGAGTCAGGTTCTGAATACAACAGTGAAGAGGTGGGTCTTCAATCTGGATTTGAAGAGGGACTGACTAATGTATGTGTGTAAACACTGATATACACATGTAAATCACTGAAAACAGGTGATTTACACACATTGATGGGGCATAACCTTATAGTCTCCCTATTAAATTATCCCCACAGAGGCAATATGCAGCCACTGTGCATATAGCAAATTGATTTAATTTAGAACCGCTTTGATGGTGGAGCCAGCTACATCAGGAAATACCGCCATTAGTCTTGGAGTGTCAAACATGCTCTGATCGGTGAGTTCAGCAGGGCTCTCAAAAGCCGAGCTTGCTCTTTCCCCTGTATTATGTTTAGGGCTTCGGCAGGAGCGCTCCCACCCTTAGGCTAGATTAGGCAGTCTCCTAGGGCGGCGAAGAGGAGCACAGTCAAATCGATCCTGACAGACACACAACTCAAAGAATCATCAGCGCATTCTTTTAACTGCAAGAACAGGAGCGCACACATGCATCCGAGGCAAAGTTTAATATGTTAAAGTATGAAATGGAATTTTAGAAAAAGCATCCAACTGCAGTCTGGGAAGTCCAGGGCTGGGGACATCTATGCTTCACCCCTTATTTTTGAAACACAGTTGCAGAGGGTGGCAAGAAGAGAATGAAATGAAAAAGAAGTTGGTATCTCCAGGAACAAGCAGGAATGAGTCCTCACATATGGGTACGTCAGAACCGACGGAGCCTGCGCGGGAAAGCTCCCCAGCTTCCCAGAAAGGAAGCTTTTGGGGCCTCCCACAGCGCATGCACGCTGCCTTCCCGCCTTCCTGACCAACTCTCTTCAGTTTCTCTTTTTCCGCGGAGCCAGCAGGTCGTGTTCCTGTCACCGCTGAAGAAATTGTTATTTTAATTTGTTTCTTTGACCGCGTGTCTGCCTTCCCCGATTCCAGACCGGTACCGCCGGTCCTTTTTTCGTTTATTTAAAAAAAAAAAAAATATTACTTTTTCTACACTTGGTGTATTTTTTCTGTGAGGCCTCTAGGCCTTCTCAGGTCTCCCTCATGGAAAAACCAGCTTCTGGTTTTAAAAAATGCACTAAGTGTACCGGTACTGTTTCAGTTACAGACACCCATGAGTGGTGTCTTAAATGTTTGGGGCCTGACCATTCCATTCCGGATTGTCCATCCTGCTCTCTGATGTCCAAAAGGGGCTTACAGAACAGAGCAGCTAAATTTCATATGCTGTTTTCTACCGACACTCCAGCATCGACATCCTCCAGGTCTTCTTCTCCTGATGGATCTCAGGTAACCAAACATTCTTCGGGCAAGTCCTCAAAAGGCAAATCTCCCTCTAAGCAGCGAGAGGCCCTTGCAATTGACACTGAGGACACTGCCCCAGCCAAACAACCCCGGCGGGAAGCTCCGGCTTCCAAAGCTCCTCCTATGGGGTTACAGGTAGACATCGATGGCACGGCCTCGACCGATCTCCTGTTAGACTGCTCTGGGGTACCGGCTAACACCGGTACCGACTTCCAGGCAGTTGTGGCGGCTATGGGTACTACGGTACAATCCATGCAGCAAGCCTCACTGACTTTCATTAATGCTGCACCGCCATCGGTACCGCGACAATCGGTTCCGACTCCGATTCCGGTACCGCAACCGATACCGGTACCCAGAGCATCTACTTCCAGTAGCATGCCGGTTCCGGTCTCCGGTTCCGGAGCTTTCTTCGATACCGCTCCGATACCCGGTACGCCCGATGTCGGTACCGATCTGTACTCGTATCGATCTCTGGAAGCAAATAGACGATACTTTGAATCCTCTGAAGATTCTGATACATCAGATGATTCTGCTGACGTCTCTTTTACTCTTCCTGAGGAGCCCTCTTCTCCAAAAAGGAGAATGTCTCCTCCAGAGGATTTGTCCTTTCAAGACTTCATTATTGAAGTAGCTAAAGGACTCTCCATATCTGTATCCTCTGAAAAGGAACCTAGAGCAAAAAAATTAGATATTTTAGGATACTCTAAGGTTCCCAAAGAGGCAGCCACCTTACCCATACATGAAATTCTTCAAGAACACATGATGGACTTGTGGGAGGCTCCTCTCACCCTATCTCCACATTCTCGACGTTTGGACACCATGTATCGGGTTCCTCCTTCTCCTGGTTTTCAAAAGACTCAGCTTCCTCACCACTCTATTGTGGTGAAGTCTGCTATGAAAAAGATAAAGAGTACCAAAAGACACTCTTCTACCCCTCCAGGGAGAGAATGTAGGACTCTGGATGCTTTTGGGAGAAAAATCTTCCAAGCTAGCATGCTTATTGCCAGAATCAATTCATACAGCCTCTATATGGGCATGTTTTTGAAAGAGATTGCATTAAAGATACGTCAGTTTCTCCCCTTTATCCCAGAGGATAAACAGGAGGAATTCCTTCTTTTGCTAAAGCACACTCAAGATGTTTCAAAGTTCTCCAACAGAGCAGCCTTTGACTCTTTTGAGGGGGCAAGCAGAGCCTCTGGCATAGCCATAGCTGCTCGCAGACTGGCTTGGCTCCAGGCCTCTGATTTGGAACCCTGGGTACAAGAAGGTTTGGGCAATCTGCCCTGTACAGGTGAAAATCTGTTTGGCAAAGAGTGGCAAATCAAAGCCACTCAAATGGATGCAGAGAATGCTGCTTTAGATAGACTTTCTAAGTCTACCTCTACCCCTGCCAAGAAAAAACCTTTTAAGAAAACTTTCTATAAAAAGACCAGATTTTCCACAAATACTGGCCAGCAATCTTCCCAAGTTCACTTTGCTCCTAAGCGTCAGCAAACTAAACAGGCCAGAACAAAGGCTACAGGGGCTGCTACAATCCAGCAGTCCCAACCTCCTCAGGGTTTTTGACTTGATTCTAGAGAACTTAACCTTTCTGGCTCTGCAACAGCCAGAACCCCTCACCATTCCAGGAAGGTTGGCTCATTTTGCTCCCAGATGGGAACAAATCACATCAGAACCGTGGACCCTCTCTATCATCAGAGAGGGCTACAAACTACATTTCTCCAGCCTTCCTCCCCATACCATGGTGAGACAATTCAATTCTCCCCCATCTCTCCTGTACCTGTTGGGCCAAGAGGTGACCACTCTTCTCGCCCAAAAGGCAATAGAAGAGGTTCCTCTTCCTCAACAAGGGTCAGGTTTCTACTCCCCTTATTTTCTCATTCCCAAGAAAACAGGGGGGTACAGACCCATTCTGGATCTCAGAGAATTGAACAAATTCCTCTACAAAGAGAAATTCAAAATGCTTTCTCTAGGTACTCTCCTTCCATACCTAGAGAGTCAGGACTGGCTTTGTTCTCTAGATCTCAAGGATGCGTACACACATATACTCATCCATCCATCCCACAGAAAATTCCTACGTTTTCTGTTCCAGGGAAAACATTTCCAATACAGAGTACTCCCCTTCGGTCTAGCCTCTGCTCCAAGGGTATTTACCAAATGCATGGCAATAGTAGCTGCATTTCTACGCACTCTGGGGATCTTTGTCTTCCCGTACCTGGACGACTGGCTCATCCGAGCTCCATCTCAGTCCGAGGCTCAGACTTCCCTGGACCACACCAGACGCATACTGCAGTATCTGGGACTTGTCATCAATCTGCCAAAGTCTCAACTCACCCCTACTCAATCCCTAGAATTCATAGGGGCCTGGTTAGATACTACCACTGCAAGGGCCTATCTTCCTCAGACCCGTTGCCACCGTCTAGTGCACTTGGCCTCTCAAATTCAGTCCAGAAGCCACTTGACTGTCAGAGAGATGCTACAACTGCTAGGCCACATGGCATCCACAGTTCATGTGGTGCCTTATGCTCGCCTACATATGAGAGCAGCTCAATGGACCTTGTCCACCCAGTGGACCCAAGCATCAGGAGCTCTCTCAGACCAAATAGCAACCTCAAAACGTCTTTTTTGGTCTCTCCAATGGTGGATATCCACTCAAAATCTGTTGTTGGGGGCCCCCTTTCAACCTTTGTTACCTCAAGCAACTCTCACTACAGATGCCTCCCAAACAGGTTGGGGAGCTCATCTCCAAGACCTCTCCACTCAGGGCATTTGGTCTCCACAGGAGACCACCCTTCATATCAACCTTTTGGAGCTGCGAGCAATTTTCCTTGCTCTCAAGGTCTTTCATACCCTCCTCATCAACATGACAGTCCTTGTTCATACCGACAATCAAGTAGCCATGTTCTACATAAACAAACAAGGAGGGACTGGCTCTCTGTCGCTTTGCAACGAAGCTCTAAAACTGTGGGCCTTCGCCAGAGAGCATCAGATCCATTTCCTGGCAGTATACCTCCCAGGAATCCAAAGCTCTTGGGCAGACAGACTCAGTCGAGTTCTGCTTCCACACGAATGGTCCCTGCACATGGATCAGGTACTCAGAATCTTTCAGAAATGGGGGACCCCGGACATAGACCTCTTTGCAAGTCCGTACAATGCCAAACTTCCCCGGTTCTGTTCCAGGATTCCGTGTCAGGGAGCTCAGGCCAAGGATGCCTTCCTCCTTCATTGGGGTCAGGCCTTCCTATATGCCTTTCCACCCATTCCCTTGATTCCCAAGACTCTATTCAAACTTCAGAGGGATCAAGGATCCATGATCCTCATAGCTCCATGCTGGCCACGCCAAGTGTGGTACCCTCTACTTCTGCATCTCTCCCAGACACCCTCCCTGGATCTGGGAGCTGCTCCAGACCTTCTGTCTCAAGAGGAGGGGACTTTGTGGCACCCAAACCCCAAGTCCCTTCACCTCAGAGCTTGGTTACTGAAGGCCTAGACCTTCAAGACTTGAATCTTTCTCAACAGGTGAAGGATGTCCTCCATGCATCGAGGAAACCTTCCACCAGGCGTTCTTATGCTTTTAAATGGAAAAGATTTTCAATTTGGTGTGCTGACAAGGGTCTTAACCCTCTAGCACTACCTTTGAATTCTTTACTCGAATATCTCCTGCATCTTTCCAATGCAGGACTTAAAACCAATTCTGTAAGGGTCCATTTGAGTGCTATTGCAGCATCTCTTCAGCCTATCAATGGACAATCTGTTTCCTCTCATCCTCTTATTGCAAGATTCATGAGAGGTCTAACTTTAACTAAGCCTCCCATTCGCCCTCCTCCGGTGGCATGGGACTTAAACGTGGTTCTTGGTCAGCTTATGAAGCCACCCTTTGAACCCTTAGCCACTACCTCCTTAAAATTCCTTTCCTGGAAAGTCATTTTCCTTATTGCAATCACTTCTGCTCGCCGCATCAGTGAACTGCAGGCCTTAGTGGCTAATCCACCTTATACAAGGTTCCATCATGATAAGGTAGTCCTTAGGACAAATCCCCACTTTATGCCTAAAGTGGTCTCACCTTTTCATCTTAATCAAGAGGTATATCTACCTGTCTTTTTTCCAGCTCCTCATGCATCAAATGCAGAGAGGAACCTTCATACTCTGGACTGTAAAAGAGCTCTTGCCTTTTACCTCCACAGGACACAGCAACATCGAAAGTCTTCTCAACTTTTTGTTGCTTTTGATCCTTCTCATTTAGGACTTCCAGTCTCAAAAAGAACACTGTCCAATTGGATTGCTCAGTGTATTTCTTTTGCTTATCAGAGTAAGAACCTTTCTCTGGAAGGCCATGTCACAGCTCACAATGTGAGAGCCATGGCCACATCTATGGCTCATCTTCATTCTGTATCCATTGATCAGATCTGTCGAGCAGCCACCTGGGCCTCGGTTCATACCTTCACAGCCCATTACTGCTTGGACAAGGACTCTCGCCGGGATGCCTTGTTTGGTCAGGCTGTCCTCAGACACCTGTTCCATTCTTAAACAACTCCTACCCTCCGTCCCTTAATGGATGCCTGAGATCCATAGGAAGACGAGGAACCTTTCAGGGTCTCATACCCTTGGGGATCTCCCAGGCATCTTAGCTAGGGAGTCCCCATATGTGAGGACTCATTCCTGCTTGTTCCTGGAGATAGCACAGTTACTTACCTGTAACAGGTGATCTCTGGGAACAGCAGGAATTAGTCCTCACAACCTACCCACCTCCCCTAGGAGTTGTATCTCTCTCTCTCTCTCTTTCCTTTCCTCTCTCTATTGTCTCAGCTTTAAACTCGAACTGAAGAGAGTTGGTCAGGAAGGCGGGAAGGCAGCGTGCATGCGCTGTGGGAGGCCCCAAAAGCTTCCTTTCTGGGAAGCTGGGGAGCTTTCCCGCGCAGGCTCCGTCGGTTCCGACGTACCCATATGTGAGGACTAATTGCTGCTGTTCCCAGAGATCACCTGTTACAGGTAAGTAACTGTGCTTTACCGCCGGCACAAGAATATAAATTTCTGTTTCAGTGTAAGGCAGAGTTCATTGTCCAGTCCAGGGACCCTTGGTTGCTCCATAGACTCTGTGAGGATAATTCCGCAAGGGGCAGCTAGTTTTCTGCATCAGTTTCCGCGCGTAAATGATGATATTTTAGTATTTTATGTGCATAAATGACCACTTACACACAGTCACTATTCTGAACATACGTGCTGCGTACACCTTATAGTGCTTTACAAATGATCAGTAGTAGTACTTTACAGAATATGGCCCAATGTGTGTATGATAGGTGTGGTCATTTACACCTGCTAAGCGACCATGGCTTCATTTATGCACGTTCACGGTCACTGAAACTAGTATAGTATTGTATAAAGTCAGATCTGCACGGATTCAACTTTATAGAAGGCTCTTGGACATACACATGTAAATCTAGCCACCACTTGCCACCTAAGTATTCTACCTGATTCTTTTTCCCCAATACACATCCTCTCCCCACCTTTTCTGGAACAACTATTGTGTTTTTTTCTGGAACTGTGTAGCACTTAGTGAGTTTGAGCCTCATGGTGCCCAACATCCCACGCCAGACTCCCATGCTATTCTCCTTAGACTGAACAGCGCCAGAGTTTTGGCACTGAAGGACTCAAAATCTCTGGAAGCCAAGCGATGACAAAAGAAAACAGAAAAGCTGTTTTGCAGGCAATGATAACCGTCCAGAAAAGATGGAGACCGTGGGGGGGGGGGGGGGGGAAGGGGGGGAGGAGGGATCATTAACAAACTGAGAGGGTGGGCCAACTTGGAAGGGAAGGGGTGGGAACAGGTTGGTGGAGGTTGGTGAGAGAGGATGTATTGGGGGAAAGAAAGCGTGTGGAGGGAAAGAAAGAATATTAGAGGGATAAAGAGAAGAGTGTTGGAGGAAACAAGCTGAGAAAAGAGTGTATCTGGGAGATGAGCTGGAGGGGGAGGAGGAAAGAGACAGTGGGATAGAGAAGGAATGGTGGATTGAAGGAGAGAGGGTTGAGGGGAGGAAACTTCATTTTAGTTCAACAAGTCACTGCGAGTGTGCTTGCGTTGCAGGGTCAGCTGCATCATTGGAGGGGGACCCTCCTTGCCCATCATGCCGCTGGCAGCTTTATCTGCTGAAGAGTCTGACTCTCGCATTTAAGATTCTTTGCCACAGCTGCCCCCTCTTCAAGATCACTGCTTTTAGTGCTTTAGACAGAGAATGACTTTCACTTGACTGTACAATAACCCGACTTGAATTCTAAGATCTTCTTTCAGCGGGGAAATTTACTCATTCTCCCCACAAAGCCGTGGCAGAAGAGAGAGTAGGGAGACAGCCAGCAACTGCTCCCACGTACAAGCTGAGATATTAGCCTCTTCTCTAAACAGCTACAACTGAACAAAAACAATGTTGGGAATAGTTTTAGAGAAAGCTACTACGTTACTCAAAAAGAAACCTTCCTCTTTCCTTGTCTAGTTTTTTTTCCCCTCGTTGCCCCACAACCACAACAATTCAGTCACCCTTCTGAGAAAGTGGCCTTCTCCTTTTTTTGTCTAAGGATTTAGTCTGCAAGCATCTTCTAGCCTGTTCCCACGCTTGCTCCTCACAGGTTAATAGATGTGTGGGAGTGCTGAAGTTTCGATCAGTCAGGTAGGCCGGGTTTCTACTAGCCTCGGTACCTTTGAGCCCTATCGGCACGCAGTGATCACTCGGATTCCTGACATTCTTGGCATAGTAACAACAACATCGCTTTGTAGAGCAAATGCCAGTGACCTCCTGTTCAGATGCCCCCCCCCCTCCAACTCCCCCTTTCCCGCCTAACTTTTATTTCCAAGCCAAAGACTAGACCTTTTTACAGTATGCAAATCTTCAAACATGGGCCAGGCAATCTATCTGACCCGCCTGCTTTCCATGCTGCAAAACCATTCTGAAGTGTTTCCCTGCGAAAGCTTTACTTAGAAGTGCATCCTCTCTTCTAGTGCAGGGAAGGTGGCCCCAAATGGTACATAAAAATATCTGCAAACACTCAATAGAAAGGATTCTGCTGGGTGAGGGGGGTGCGAGATGCCCCAAGGCCTAAACTGTAGGATCACACCTTGAATAAGAATTCCACGAAAGAATAGCAAGTCCACATTAGGGGATGCTTTCCATTAAAAGCAACTTTATTAGGTGTAATCCCTCGAAGTAAAATATTTACAACCAAAGAGCAGGAAAAGCAAAAGTAGTGGAGATAAAATAGACATAGTTGAAGAGTAGAACTTATCAGAATGGCCCGCTTCTCCGTTAATCCTCTGATAATGTCTCTCTCCTATTAGCACCTAGCACCTCTCTTCTCCTGGGCTCCTCGACAACTTCTTGGAGGTTTTTGGTGGACACCTCGTTTCTTCATGGGTCCTAGGCTGGTTCCATAGACCTGAAAAACACTTGTATTACAGGATATAAATCACAAAATCTATCCTAGTTTTGAGACCAAGTAACTTTAGTGCCTGTATTTTGCTTGCAACCTTCTGCCAGATGTACTCAAAACGCCTCTGAGAAAAATACGTTCCTGGAGGAAAGGTCCATAATCCATTATTAAAGGGGATCTGGGAAATCCACTGCTTGTCCCAGTACAAGCATTGTGGAACCTGTGTATTTTGGGGAAACTGCTAGGTACTTGTGACCTAGATTGGCCACTGTTGGAAACAGGATACTGGGCTTGATGGACCTTGGTCTGACCCAGTATGGCATATCTTATGTTCTTATGTTCTTATAATGACCAAAAGCACCATCCTCGCTCTCTACAATTGTGCTCATTTCTAGAGACCTATGATGGGCATGTTTTAGTGCTGTCTGCACTGTTGACTGCTCTCATTCTGAGGGGCCTTTGTTAGTGACAGGGTTATGTTGTGACATTTTGCTATAGAGATCCTCCTGATTTAACCTCCCTGATCAAACTGGCACCTGGTGATGCTGCGATCGTCCCTACAGTCCAGATACCAGCCAGGCATTTGTGTCCCCCCAGATTAGCGGATGAGCACAACTGATCCTCCTGTGCAACACTCAGACCACACATACACACACACACATCCTCTCACTTGCAGTCACAACTACCATTCTCTGAAAAAACATGCCCTGCACCCATACCCAAATGCTGTGAAGCCACGATGGCGTGGCATCTCAGGACACCACAGCCGATCTGCATTTCTCAGGCAAATACAATTCTGCTCCGTACTACCTCACATACCATCCCCACATCTACAGTCACATTGTTCCAGACACTGGGCTTGTTAGGGAAGCCGGGAATAGCCCCTTTGGCACAAACAGCAAATGTCAGCATCTCCAGAATCAAGTCCATTGCAGTGCTTTATATTTCTGTAGGGTGTTTTCTTATTGCTCCTTAACCTTACAAACGTCTCTCACCAGTGTATCCCAGTCTGTACAACTGCATCTTGTGCCCTCCCAGACAGTTGACACACCAGTTCAGTACAGACATGTCACAGCCTTAGAAATATTCTATGGGATGTGCTGGGGATCAGAGCAGAATATTTCTAAGTCCTGGCCTTATTCCATGTTGCCGCAGGTATAACTTGGACGTCTGCAGGTAACGCTGAAGATATACATGGGCCTCCACTGAATTTGCTTTATACCTCTCCGCAGCTGGCCATGCCCCTGTTCCACCCCCTCCCGCCCATGTTCAGAGATCCCTGTGCTAGCACCGTGTACATGCAGGTACGTGTGTTTTTGGAATAAGGTTCTAGAGATATTCATGAGAAAAACGTCTAACCCACATGTCTAACCAGCTTATTCGTGGTTCAGAATGACCCCGACTGTGTCCATCTCACTTACCCCCTGGGGAATATAACAAACTCTTTAGAGCAGCTAGACTCCTTCCTGAAAGTTTGTTGAAGTCCCTTAGACTTCCGCTGTCTGATAATTTCTCCATTGGCTCTTCCTCCAGACCCTTCCTAAGTCTGTGAGCATCTCCAACTCCTTCTCTTGGTTAGGGCTATCTAGCCGAAGGAGAACATTTCTTCTCTGCTGACTACCTGTGTCTGTACGCCAGGCACCTTCTCTGACCGGTCTTTTGCATTGAGTGTCACATGTATGATTTTCTCCCAGTTGGTGAGAGGTCTTACGTGTGCACTAGGTGCAAGGTGCTCTTTTCTCTCAGGGAACAAGTCCGTTCTCTAGAGGCTAAAGTAGCAGACTTGGAAAACATAAGACAGACAGAGAGGTACATAGACGAGACCTACAGGGATATAGTCCTGAAGTCCCACCTCCAGTCTGGCAGCACCCCTGTTACCATGGAGGAGAGAGGTCACGTGACAGGAGAGCATCACCCTGGTGTGGCAGGAAGTGATCCTGTAACTAGGACCTGTCCTCCAGGTGATGTAAAACCCTCTCGCACCGAGGAAGTTTCTCCAGGGCCATGTGCCCATGAGGGAAGTGTTAGGACAGCCGTTATAGTTGGTGATTCGATCATTAGGCATGTAGATAGCTGGGTGGCTGGTGGACGTGAGGATCGCCTGGTAACATGCCTGCCTGGTGCGAAGGTAGCGGACCTCACGCGCCACCTAGATAAGGTCTTAGATAGTGCTGGGGAGGAGTCTGCTGTCTTGGTACATGTCGGTACCAATGACATAGGAAAATGTGGTAGGGAGGTTCTGGAGGCAAAATTTAGGATTTTAGGTAGGAAGTTGAAATCCAGAACTTTCAGGGTAGCATTCTCCGAAATGCTTCCTGTTCCACGCGCAGGACCCAAAAGGCAGGCAGAGCTCCGGAGTATCAATGCGTGGATGAGACAATGGTGCAGAGATGAGGGTTTTGGAATTGTTAGGAACTGGGGAACATTCTGGGGAAAGGAGGGGCTCTTCTGAAGGGATGGGCTTCACCTTAACCGGGATGGAACCAGGCTGCTGGCATTAACCTTTAAAAAGGAGATAGAGCAGCTTTTAAACTAGATATTAGGGGAAAGCCGACAGTCGCCCAAGAGTGGATGGTTCGGAAGAATGTATCCTTGAAAGATACTACCAAAAGCAGAGAGGTTCCACAAAAGAGTAAAGAAGCCCAAATGCCCTCAAGTATGGAGCAGACAGAGCTTAAAGATCCCAATTTACCCATGTCTAACAATAGCCAAATTAACATGAATAAAATACATTCTCTAAAATGCTTGTATGCAAATGCTAGAAGTCTAAAGAATAAGATGGGAGAGTTAGAATATATAGCACTAAATGAAAGGTTAGATATGATTGGAATATCAGAGACATGGTGGAAGGAGGACAACCAGTGGGACACTGTGATACCTGGGTACAAACTATATCGTAATGATAGAGCTGATCAAATTGGTGGAGGGGTTGCGCACTATGTTAGAGAGGGCATTGACTCAGAAAGGATTAAAGTTTTGCAGGAAACAAAATCTGCTGTAGAATCTATATGGATTGAAATTCCATATAAAAGGGGGAAGGCGATGGCAGTGGGGGTGTACTATCGAGCACCTAGCCAGAATGACCAAATGGATGATGAAATGCTCAAAGAAATCAAGGAAGCTAACAAATGTTACAGCGCAGTAATAATAATGGGTGATTTCAATTACCCCGGTATCGACTGGGTCAGTGTCACGTCAGGACATGCTAGGGAGATAAAGTTCCTAGATGAAATGAATGACTGCTTCTTGGAGCAGTTGGTTCATGAACCGACCAGAGGGGAAGCCATATTAGACCTAGTTCTTAGTGGAACACCAGATCTAGTGCAAGAGATAAGGGTGTTGGGGCCACTTGGCAATAGTGATCATAGCATGATCGCCTTTGATTTAATTAGTGGAGGAGGGATAGTAAGGAAATCCACAGTACTACCTTTTAACTTTCGAAAGGGAGACTATGATAAAATGAGGAAAACTGTTAAGAAAAAACTAAAAGGAGCAGTTGCGAAGGTTAAAGACGTACATCAAGCTTGGATGTTGTTGAAAAATACTATCTTGGAAGCCCAGACCAGCTGTATTCCACGCTTTAAGAAAAGTGGAAGGAAGTCCAAAAAACTGCCAGCATGGTTTAAAGGTGAGGTCAGAGAGGCTGTTGTTGCCAAATAAGCATCTTTCAGGAAATGGAAAAAAGAGCCAAATGACGAAACCTGGAAACAGCACAAGCACTGGCAAGTCAAATGCAAGGCATTGATAAGGCAGGCAAAGAGAGAATTTGAGAAGAAGCTTGCTGCGGAAGCAAAAACGCGAAATAAAGACCTTTTCAAGTACATTCGTAGCAAAAAACCTGTGAGAGAGTCAATTGGTCCATTAGATGATAAAGGGGTTAAAGGAGCACTAAGAGGCGACAAGGCGATAGCAGAGAGACTGAATGAATTCTTTGCTTCGGTCTTTACTGTGGAAGATGTAGGGATGTTACCCATGACTGAAGTGGTATTTAAAGGTGTGGAAGAATTGAAGGAAATATCGATACATCGGGAAGATGTCTTACAACTATTAGATAAACTGAAGAGTAGCAAATCACCTGGGCCAGATGGTATATATCCAAGGGTGTTGAAAGAACTGAAATATGAGATTGCAGAACTGCTATCAGTAATCTGTGAACTATCATTAAAATCATCTCTAATACCTGAAGATTGGAGGATCGCCAATGTAACACCAATTTTTAAAAAGGGTTCCAGGGGTGATCCGGGAAACTACAGACCGGTGAGCCTGACGTCAGTACCGGGAAAAATGGTAGAAACCATCATAAAGAATAAAATTACTCAGCATGTAGATAGTCACAACCTAATGGGAGACAGCCAACATGGCTTTAGACAAGGAAGATCTTGTCTTACTAATTTGTTATGTTTTTTTGAAGGAGTGAATAAACAGGTGAACAAAGGTGAGTCGGTTGATATTGTGTATCTGGACTTTCAGAAAGCCTTTGACAAGGTCCCTCATCAGAGACTTTTGGCAAAACTAAAGAGTCATGGGATAGGAGGCAGTGTACTATTGTGGATCAGGAACTGGTTAAAAGATAGAAAGCAGAGGGTAGGGCTAAATGGCCAATTTTCCCAATGGAGAAAGGTGAATAGTGGTGTACCCCAGGGATCTGTGCTGGGTCCGCTGCTTTTTGACATATTCATAAATGACCTGGAAAGTGGAATAACGAGTGAGGTTATCAAATTTGCAGATGACACAAAACTATTTAAAGTTGTTAACACCCAAGAGGATTGTGAAAAATTGCAAGAGGATCTTGATAAATTGGAAGACTGGGCATCAAAATGGCAGATGAAATTTAATGTGGACAAGTGCAAGGTTATGCACCTAGGGAAGAACAACCCAAGCTATGGTTACACGATGCAAGGTTCCACATTAGGAACCACCACCCAGGAAAAAGATTTAGGCGTCATTGTGGATACCATGTTAAAACCCTCGGCCCAGTGTGCAGCGGCGGCCAAGAGAGCAAATAGAATGCTAGGTATGATAAGGAAAGGAATGGAAAATAAAACAAAAGATATTATAATGCCTCTATATCGTTCCATGGTGAGACCGCACCTTGAATATTGTGTGCAATTCTGGTCGCCGTATCTTAAAAAGGATATAGCGATTTTAGAAAAGGTACAGAGAAGAGCCACCAAAATGGTAAAGGGGATGGAAGGATACTCCTATGAAGAAAGACTAAAAAGGTTAGGGCTCTTTAACCTGGAAAAGAGATGGCTGAGGGGAGATATGATAGAAGTCTATAAATTAATGAACAGAGTGGAACGGGTAAACGTAGATCGATTGTTTACCTTATCAGAATATAGAAAGACTAGGGGACATGCAATGAAGCTACAGGGTAAACTATTTAAGACTAGTAAAAGAAAATATTTTTTTACTCAACGTGTCATCAAACTCTGGAATTTGTTACCGGAGGATGTAGTAAAGGCTGTTAGTGTAGCTGGGTTTAAAAAAGGTTTGGACAAGTTCCTGGAGGAAAGGTCCATAAACCATTATTAAGAAGTGACCGAAGATATCAATGCTTGACCCAGTACAAGCATTGTGGAACTTGTGTCTCTTGGGGAAACTGCTAGGTACATATGACCTAGATTGGCCACTGTTGGAAACAGAATACTGGGCTTGATGGACCTTGGTCTGACCCAGTATGGCATATCTTATGTTCTTATGACTAGCCAGCCATTCAGACATGCAGCTTCTCTAGCTGATCCCATTACAGCCTTGGAGCCCTCCTGGGCTCCCTCACGATACTAGGGATGTCTACTGGATGGCTCCAGATAATCCAGGACAGGCTGAGCGAATTCTGATTTTACTTCCATTGAAGGCACCAGAAAGGTATGCTTGAATGCAATGGAAGTAAAACCAGGATTGGCTCAGCTGTTCCTGATGTCTTGGAGCCATCTGGAAATCCTAGTGACATGGGAAAGGTGAATGACACTTCCCATATCCTTTCACACCACTTTAACCCCAAAATGACAAGAAAATGCTTGAAAACGTTTTCCCATGTCATCAATATACACACTCCTGCTCAATAACGCTTGTTTATCGATCAATAGCAGGCACCATTGCTCGATATCGCACACTATTAAAAAATAGTGCAACTATAGATTAATAGTGCATGCTTTTGATCAATAGTAGCACTACTGATAACAAGTCAAACCCCCCACCCCCAAAAAAAAAAAATTGGTGTTTTTTTCCTGCTAGTTTGCGCTAAAAAGAATATAAAAATTAAAAAATGAAAATCCTTTAAACAACATAAAAAAATAAAAGCCCGATGCTAAAAGGGGCCTGTCCTGATGTCCAAAATCTGGATGGCCAGATTAGACCCTGATTCTGAAACTGCAGGAGCCAGATGGTCCCACGGGTGCAGAATCGGGAGCTAGATGGGCTGGTCATGCCCCAATCCCAAGTCCCTGGATGTCCATCCCTCACCCTGGCTATCCCTCCCCATTCTCCTGCAGGAGCCCCGGTGCCATAGCTTCCTGTCGCCATGACACCGGGATGCCATGCATGAGCTCAGGAAGGGCTGCTGCTGTCCCACGCTTCATTCCCCTCCACCCAGACCTTGGCAGGAGCAACTGGGACCAGGATCGGGTGACAGGGGCCTACCTCTAGCTGTCCTGCATCTTTGGCTGCCCTGCATGCCCTGGTCCCCGATATTCATCGGACTTATTCCACCTCCGATGTGGAATAAATCCAACAGCCATTAGTATTTTTATGGTATCGGAGGCTTTCCCCTGATGCCTGGATCATCTGAGGGTAAGTTTGACACTTTCCCTCAGATGATCCAGGCATCGGAGAAAGTCCCCAATGTCGGGGGCACGCACAGGACATTTAAGCCACCTCAGACCCAGGCATAGCGATATTGGTAGTTTGGAAACCCTCTAAATGTTTCTCTGCATAAGGGCACAGACAATATGAGCATGCCATTTTAATATGTGCAGCTCATTTGCCTATAATTTAAATACGCTTGGCGTTACTGTGTGTGCTTGCTTTTCCTTTGCTGCTTACACGCATGTCAGTCTCTTTTCTGCATTTGGCCTGTCCGAACTTGTGCTTATAAGTTGTCTTATCTTCGCGCAAAGAGCATGTTGGTCTTTCTGCATCGGCCCGTATATGAATACCTCCAAATTACAAAACAATGGGAATGATGCTCTTTTACGTCAAACATATTATTAACATCAGCCTGTGACAAAAGTTTGCCATATTGCTCAGTGCAAAACATAACGACAAACAATGTCATTTCAGTATGTCAAAGCACATTGATATTCAGTTATTAAACTCAGTCTAGCACAGGCTTACATCAAAGCATCGATCCATAAGCCACCAAAGAGCAAGACATTGTCTTTTCAAAATACAGCATTCAAGTGCAATCTACAACTTTAAAGTATGGCTATTATGTCATAACCTATTTCTTTTTTCTTTAAGCATAAAATATCAACATCAAAATTGTATTTCATCTTTGTAAAAATACGAGTTAGCAGATGTATCATTATTGTACCCTGAACGCTTTTGTTCAAGGCCAGATCATTTACTTTAGCTGGACTTAGGGGTTATTTTAGAAGTCTCACTTTCAATTTCCACATGGAAAATCCAGTATTTACCTGTGGAAATGGCAATTTATAAAGGGCTAAATTTACACATGGATGTCCATAATACATAGAGATTTGCAAGGGGCCACGTCAGGGGCATGGTGAGTGCGGCTTGGATGAGTGTAGGACCAAAACTGTCCATGTTGGGATTTACAGCTGTTCATTTGCACGTATAGGTTTATAATAAAGGGCCCATTACAGGGAGTTACGCTCTTAATTAATTACAACTAGTGACCTCTGCCGTTCATTGGTGGCCTTTATATGTATAGGTTGGCAAAATATCACTGGACATGTGTAAGCTGCCAAGTCGCCTTCATTGTTTTTCACATGTAGATTTGTAAAAATGGTTCCTCCAGTTCTACTTGTCGGGAAATACATGTGAATTCCTGCGTGTCCTTAGACATATTTTGGAAAAGACTCCATGTTTGGCAAAGCCTGTTCTAAAATACTGCTGGAGGTATGTACTTCCCAACCTAGATATCTCACATGCTTAGGCCTACTGATGAAATCAGACAACTGTAAGAGAATGTAAATAAAAATAATAAAAGTAATAACTCATATTAATTCATAACATAGGCCTAGTCCTTGGCTCCAGTCATCTGCTGCAGCACCTCTGAAGAAAGCGTAGATAAACAACATAAACCCTCCATTGCCTCTGAAAAAAAAATCCAAGTTATCAATGTCCCTGTTTAATGTACATTACCAAGTTTAAGTTACAATGTAAACCGCTTTGACTGAAATGATAAAGCGGTATAAAAAAAAACAGTTAAATAAGTAAATGTTGCAAACTTGCATTTCAGAGACAGCCCAAATCTTTTTTTTTTGTTGGACTTCTCTCTTCCATATTAGAAGGGGTGAAGTTTAACAGCCAACAACCCTTCAGACAGGCTGTTTTCCATAGCATAGTCGGTGAGAACCTTATTTTTTTGTCATGTTCATGCAATGATTGTAGACACTTTATTCCACATACCTCTAGGCCTTTTGCACATCCAAGGTAGCTTGGATCAAAGGATACTCCTCCAGGAAATCCTTGTTGACAGGGTCCCTATAGAGGCACTCAGTAAGATCTTCTAGAGCACATCAAACTCTGTTATCCTCGATATAAAACATCAGATCAATTGGTACATTGGTACTGGATAGTTGCCTCTAGTGAACTGTTGAATTACCTTCCTTTCAGGATATTTTTATTTATATTTTATTTATTTATTTACATTCTCTTATATACCGCACTATTCTGCATCAAGGATAGAGGTGACAATCCTTTTTCCCTTCTTCACTGGGCTCACACCAGCATTGGTTGAGTACATTAGTGGTACCTTCAAAGTTTTAATATCATAGTAGAAGCCTTCACTTAGAGAGAAAATAGGGTTTCTCCGTTTACGGCCCTGACATCTAGAACTCTTGCTGGACATCAATGCAGATGAGATGATGCCTCTGCTTGCCAGACACATAGATTGAGAGAACCTATTAGTGGATGTGGTATCGTCATCTCCTGCTGGAATCCATATGCCCCCATGGTCTGCATCATGGATAGCCCTAACTCAGCATCCATGATTGGGGTACACTGCTTAAAATGGTCTGGCCAGAATCTTTGGGCACTGAGCTGGCAGCTACTGATGTGGTTTCCTGTCTGATCTTATGATCACTGGCCTCGCAGATCTCAACTCTGTCAGTCCATGAGGGCAGTGAGGGTGGTAGACTACCCCTCTATGGCTTCTTCTCAATCCCCCACAGCAGAGATCTGCAATTTCATTCAGTCGGTTGTTTCCTACACCTGGCAGAATGCATGCTTGTCACTGCTCTCCACAAAGGTTTAGCCCTTTCCCCTTAGCAGTCATGGAGCGAACCCTTCAGAGCATCTCATTCCATTTGGATATTGCGAGATCCCATGTACTCTGAATATCTTAGTGCTCAAAGTCAGCTGAGCACAAACTGCATGCTTGAGTAACTCTCTATCTCTCTCTCATTTTACTTATGATTCCAGCTCAAACCACCTCCATATTACAGTTTGGCTGGCTTTCAATCCTGTTTGCTTTGGTTATGGTGGTATAACCTGAGACCAACTCAGCTGGTTGGAATGCTGTGAATTGGAACTATACAGATCTTCACTACTACTCCCAGCTGTCAAACAAATGAACGAGTGGTCAGGTGATGTTACAGATTGGCTCCCTTTCTTGGTTTTAGGTGCTAAGGTCCATACCACCCCAGTTTTTGACTAGAATCATTGAGATAGGCCCAACTCAGAAATGGCAGGGGGACTTATGGGTGGCTGGCTAGATCCCTCTTGACCCCCTTATCCTACTGAACTAATTGTGGTGCCTGGAAAAATACTCCATTTACCTGGGCCCTGTAAGATTCCACTGTCCAAAGGCAATCTCTTTGAAGTTCGCAGTTTCTTCAGTGGACAAGACCTTTCATTCCATGAATCACTGGTCCTCTTACTTGATAGGGTCACCTCTTTCAACCAGAATGCCAACACAGGATGTGATCCTCTCTCTGGCTCTGGCTTCTAGAGTGGACCATGACACATCCTACAGTAGAGGGGTGGCTATGGTCATAGGTATTACAGGCACTGCACTCTTCCACATCATTCAGTATCTCTAGTATTACCCTGTGGAACCTCAGACAGTAGGTCTCTCCTGGGCTCCATTCCCAGTGGCAGATGCTTCCAAATCTGAGGCATAGTTCACACCTCAGCACTGGGCAAATAAAACTTCCTTGTTCCACAGAATGGATTTATGTAGCTTGGCTCTACTTTCCCTTTGGCACATTGACACCCCAATTCCACATGCTTGCTGGTGAGCACATAGACTCTGATGTCACTTTGCCTCTCATTGGCTGTTTTATGACCATGAGGGATGTCCTCCCTTTCTCCGTTGGTATCTCTCTCCAAATGGTGCCAAAGTTCATGGGCTTGGCTGGCCATCAGTGAGTCTCATCAGCCAACTTGTATCTTTGATATGCATCAATTCTCTGTTGTTTTGTGCAAAACTGTTCCAGACTCAGTGCATAAAAAAATTCTACGTACTAAAAATACTCATACTCTCAACATAGTCTCCATCAGGTCTCTGTTCGGGCACACAGGTTAGGAGATGGAGAAGGCACCCTTTTTATGCTTATTTTATAAAAACACATGCAGGCACACTTTAGAAGGGCTGTTTATGTGGGTTGCTGCAACGTACAAGTGAAAAATAGAAATTACACTTACCTGGTAATTGTAGTTCCTTGAGAGACGACAGCTTAGTCCTCTACGCATGGGTTGTGCACCTCCTCCTGCAGCATGAAGACTGGACCAATCAAATTTCAGCATCACTGGATACAGCATCTCTGTTATCTTCTCCATCCCAGTGAACTACTGTCAAAGCAAACTCAGAAAAAAATAGCTAACCTTTAAGCAGACAAACCAACTGCAGAATGCAAAGCTGTGTATGAATTATAATTTTTTTTTTTTTTTTTAACCCATTCCTTTATGCAATTATTTACCATATTAAACAATTGAAAAGAGACCCAAAGAAGAGGTCTCACCACTGTCTCCGCAGAAGCAGCCAGAGAGAAAAGAAAGAAAAAGAAAAACACACTCACCTGTGAAAACCAACTCTGAATCAAATGCGTGCCGATCCAAAATAGGTGTACAGGGGAGGGCAGGAGGACTAAGCTGTCGTCTCTCAAGGAACTACAATTACCAGGTAAGTGTAATTTCTATTTCCTTATCGTTCCTCCAGCTTAGTCCTCTACGCATGGGATGTAACAAAGCAGACTAACGGGCGGGATTACGCCAGCCGGCACGCAACACAGCGGAACCAAAACTGGCATCGGCCGCCGCCAAGACGTCAAGACGATAGTGCTTACTGAAAGTGTGGAGAGAAGACCATGTGGCCGCCTTACATATCTCCACCGGCGAGACCAAACTAAACTCCGCCCAAGACGCCGCCTGCGCCCTGGTAGAGTGAGCCCGCAGACCGACCGGCGGAACCCGACCTCGCAACAAATAGGCCGAGCCAATCGCTTCCTTAATCCAGCGGGCAATGGAAGCTTTCGCCGCCGCCTCACCTTTGCGAGCTCCGCCAAAGAGAATGAACAAACGATCGGATTTGCGGAAAACGCTAGTAACTTTCAAATATCGACGCAAAATTCTCTTAAGATCCAATCGATTGAGCCCCCGATCGGAACCCTGTTCTTCCGACGCGGGAAAGACTGGAAGCGAGACTACTTGATTCAAATGAAATGCAGAAGACACCTTAGGCAAAAAAGAAGGTACTGGGCGGAGAACTACCTTCTGATCGGAGAAAGAAAGAAAAGGCTCTCTGCAAGAAAGAGCCTGAAGCTCCGAAATGCGCCGAGCGGAGCAAATTGCCACCAAGAACACCGTCTTAAGTGTAAGATCCTTAACCGAACACCGCGAGAGTGGCTCAAAGGGAGCCGCACTGAGAGCATGCAAGACTAAGTTGAGATCCCACGCAGGGACAGTAATGCGACGGGCCGGACGGAGCCGGGAAACGGCCCTCATGAAGCGTAGCACATCAGCATGAGCGCCCAGCGACACGCCCTGAATTTTTCCTCTGTAGCAGGAAAGCGCTGCCAGCTGCACCCGTAAGGAACTGGCGGCCAAACCCTTGGCAAAGCCATCTTGCAGAAAGTCCAATAACAGCGGAATAGAAGCCGTAGCCGCTCGCACCTGACGCCGAGAACACCAGTCCTCAAAAATACGCCAGACACGCACATAGGCTAGGGAAGTGGACCTCTTGCGGGCCTGAAGCAGAGTCGATATGACCGCCTTTGAATAACCTTTCTTCCTCAGCCGCGCCCTTTCAATAGCCAGGCCGTAAGAGAGAATCTCCCCACTTGCGGCATTCGAAGCGGACCCTGACATAACAGTTCCGGGTCCAGGGGAAGCCGCCACGGGGGACTGTCCACTAACCTTATGAGATCGGCATACCAAGGACGCCGAGGCCAATCCGGTGCTATTAACAGCACCCGACCCCGGTGAGACTCGATGCGCTGAATCACGCGTCCGAGAAGCGGCCAAGGCGGAAAGATGTAAAGAAGACCCCTTGAAGGCCAGTCCTGCAACAGAGCATCGATGCCCTCCGACATCGGCTCCCTTCGACGGCTGAAGAATCGAGCCGCCTTTGCAGACCGGAACGTGGCCATCAGATCCATCACCGGCTGCCCCCAACGCAGAACTATCTGCTCGAACACCGTCGGATTGAGCTCCCACTCTCCGGCATCCACTTGTACTCTGCTGAGGAAATCTGCCGTCACGTTGTCCTTCCCGGCAATATGTGCGGCCGATATGGCCTGTAGCCGGGGCTCCACCCATTCGAAGAGCGACCGGGCTTCCATTTCCAGGCCTGAGCTGCCGGTGCCGCCGCCTTGCCGATTTATGTATGCCACTGCCGCCGCGTTGTCGGAAAGGACCCGCACCGCCTTGTGCGATATCAGGGTCTCGAAGCTTTGTAACGCCAACCGGACTGCCCGAAGTTCCAAGCGGTTGATCGACCAACCGCTCTCCTCCGCAGACCAGAGACCCTGCGTCACGTGGGCTCCGCAGTGCGCCCCCCAGCCCGTCAGACAAGCATCCGTCAACAGCGGAATCCAGACCGGCTGCTCCAAGGGCATTCCCGCGCTGAGCGAGGTCGGCCGAATCCACCATGTCAAGTCCCGGCACACTCTCGCCGGGCATCTGAGACGCTTGCTCAGGGAATCGGACTGATTGGACCAACGACGCAACAGGGCCCGTTGAAGAGACCGCATGTGAAAACGAGCCCACGGCACTACCTCCAAGGACGCCGCCATCGTTCCCAGCAACTGTAGGTAGAGCCAGGCCGACGGAGCTGAGTTTTGCTGAAACCGGCGCACGAGGGATTGAAGACCCCTCACTCTGCGTTCGGGAAGAAAGACGAAGCCCCTGTGAGTATCGAAGATCACCCCCAAATACTCGAGAGATTGTGTCGGAACCAACTGGCTCTTTCGCGGGTTGACGACCCAGCCGAGGGATTGCAGCAGATCTACCACTCGCGCTGTCGCCGACAAGCTCTCCGAACGAGATTTGCCTCGAATCAACCAATCGTCCAGATAGGGATGCACCAGCACTCCCTCTCTGCGCAAAGCCGCTGCCACGACCACCATGATTTTGGTGAAGACTCGAGGAGCGGTTGCTAGGCCGAATGGCAAGGCCTGAAATTGGAAGTGCCCCCAGGGGAGAGCGAATCGGAGATAGCGCTGATGCGCCTCCCGAATAGGAATATGGAGATAAGCCTCGGTGAGGTCGAGCGATGTGAGAAACTCGCCCTTGCGCACGGCCACAAGCACGGATCGTAAGGTTTCCATCCGAAAGTGCGGAACCCGCAGGCAGCGGTTCACGCCTTTGAGATCCAAAATGGGACGAAGAGTCCCACCCTTCTTTGGCACCACGAAATAAATGGAATACCTTCCGAGACCATATTCTTCCAGCGGTACGGGAACCACCGCTCCCAGCCGAAGCAGATGATCGAGGGTCTGTCGGATTTGAGCTGTCTTCCGAGCTCCACGGCAGGGAGACGCCACAAAGGAATCGAGTACGGGTCTGGCCAAATCCAGGGCATACCCGTCTCGAACAATCTCCAAAACCCATTGATCGGACGTTATCCGGGCCCAAGCGGAGAGAAAACATCGAAGACGCCCTCCGATCACTGGAATCTCCGCCTGGACCCGCTGCCCTTCATTGGGGCTTACGGGCGGCGGCAGGAGAAGCTGCTGCGAAACCGCGACTGGCTCCTCGAAAACCTCGAAAGCTGGAGGTCCGGGAGACATACCGACCGCGTTGAAACCCCCCGTAGCGGGGAGAGCGAAACCGACGAAAGTCCCGAGGCTGACCTCGAGGGACAGAAGGGAATCTTCCCCTCTTTGGCCGATCCTCAGGCAGACGACCGCCCTTGGATTCCCCCAAATCCTTGACCAATTTGTCAAGATCGTCTCCGAACAGCAGCTTACCCTTGAAAGGCAGCTTGCCTAGCCGCGACTTGGAAGAACCATCCGCTGCCCAATTTTTTAACCAAAGGGCTCTGCGCGTAGCTACCACAGACGCCATACTATTGGATAGCGCCCTGATAAGGTCGTAATGAACATCCGCCAAATATGCGGAACCAGACTCCAAGCGCTGGAGCTCACCTAAATCCTCGGATTCCAGGGCCGGCACCTGTCGAAGTCGCTGAACCCAGCGAAGACAGGCCCGAGCAATCCAAGCCCCACAAACGGAGGCCTGCAGCGCCATCGCGTCCGCCTCAAAGGACTGCTTCAAGAGTCCATCCATTTTCCTGTCCTGCGGCTCCCGTAAAGCCGCACTACCTTCCACCGGTATAGTAGTCTTTTTAGTCACAGCCGAAACCGCTGCATCCACTTTGGGAGAGCGAAACCGCTCAAGGTCCGCATCTGCCATAGGATAGAGCTTGCGCATAACTTTAACACCCTTGAGGCCCGATTCCGGGGTATCCCACTCTGTCTGAATCATCTGATGGATGACGTTATGTATAGGAAAAACCACCTGAGTCTGCCGCACCGCTTGAATGATGGGGTCGACCCCATCAGATTCAGCGACCGACGGCGCAGGTGTCAAACCTAGGGTGTTAAGCGCTTCAGCTACGAGCGCGGGTAACTCCTCCCGTCGAAATACACGAATAATTTTAGCCTGATCCTCCGGTTCCGGGAGTTCGCCTTCTTCTAAGGCTTCCCCCTCTGCATCCAAGTCGAAGTCCATATCTTCGCCCTCGGGCCAATCCGGCTCCGACTGAACAGTGTCATGCAAACGCTGACGTTTGGGCGCTGAGGCCCCGAGAGACGCAAGTCCTGGCGCAGGGGACTGCGTGGTCGCCCCCGGAGAAACGCCCATGCTCTGACGCTTACGACAGAACGCCTGGTGCATCAGCAACACAAAATCGGGAGAAAAATCCTCCATGGGCAAAGCCGCGAGCTCCGCCTGCGCTCCAGCACCTAAAGGCGCCGTCGAAGCCGTCCCCGACGGCCCCTCCAGGGGGGACTCCAATTCCACCGCGTCGGAGCCTTTCTGAGATGCGGCAGCCAAGGAACTCTCCAGGCGCTGTTCCATAGTGCGAGAGACAGAGGCACAGCGGTGACAAACGCCCGTCTCTGGAACCGCTCCCCTGCGGGATCCACAAATGACGCAGCAAGAGCCCGCTGGCATGGGACCTCACCCTTCGTCGCACCCCAAGTGCAGACAAGGTTCGGCCTGAAGCCGCAGGGTCAACCCTGGCTCTATACCAAAAATCCCAAAATGCAAGGATGGAAAACAATGCCGCAGGTCACGGCAAGAAAAAGAAACTGCACCCCAGACTCCAGACGCCTAGGGCAGTCTGAAGAAGGGCGTAATGGCACGTGGCCCGCCTTTTGATATCAAAATTTTTGAGGTCTGAGCTAAAAAGGGTGCACACATTTGCTGCTGATGCTTCAAAACAGCAGCGAAATGAAAGCCAGCTCTGTGCTCCCGAAGGATAATGGCCCCAGAACAAACTAAAAGGAAATAACACAAAATAAAATAAAATAAACTAGCAATACAAAAGGGAGAATTCAAACAGTCTGGAGAAAAAATCCCCTACGGCGCCCACAAGGACCGAGAAAAAGTAAAAACCCAGCCGCGTGTGTCACACACGGAGATGAAACCGCGGCTCACAAAATGGCCGCGGCAAAGAAGAAAAGCATTTTGGCGCGCTTTCTCCCCGGCATCGGGTAAACCTACGCGGCTGAGCAACCGACGCCGGAGGCAGTCTGTCCCACTTCTGCTGCTCAAAAAACAAAAACTGGGGCGCCGCAAGCACAGAAAAAATAAAAGCAGACCTAAACGCCGGCGATCAGCGGAGAGGCAGCCTCCCAGCGAGTGCCCTGCGCCTTGCCGCCAAAATCCACCGACAGTCCCCCAGCGCACACCTTACCTCTTTCAGAGGAGTGCTGCAGTGTAATTGCCGCCGGAGCTCTGCCCCGAATATCCCTGGGGCAGAGATCCTTAAAGTAAGAAAAATAGAACAGGCAAACGAAACCGCTGAGGCAGGACAGAGGAGAGACCTCCCTCGGGTCCCCCCCCCCCCACGGAAAGCCGAAGAGATTAAAAAATTTAAAGGTACAAGAACCCCATAAACTAATAAAGGAATAGAAGCTCTAATAGAGCCCAAAATCAAACCACCAAAAGGTTAGCTACCATCTAACAACCTAACTGACAACTAGTGAGCCCAGCCAGGCTCACTCACGTCTTCCTGCTGCATGAAGACTGGACACACTGGGATGGAGAAGATAACAGAGATGCTGTATCCAGTGATGCTGAAATTTGATTGGTCCAGTCTTCATGCTGCAGGAGGAGGTGCACAACCCATGCGTAGAGGACTAAGCTGGAGGAACGATAAGGAACATCTCAAAGTCTGTGTCAATTTTAAAGGGAAGAGTAGACACATGTAAGTCCATTCTAAAATCGACATATCTCTGCTCCTCGCCGTAAACAATATTCATCGAAAGTGAGACAGGATGTGCAGGCACAGACACTTACAACAAGAAGCGCTATTTTAGAAAAATACATGGGGATCCCGGCAACTTGCACAAGCATCTGCTGGTATTTCAGAACGTGCAAATCTATATGTCGGCGCATGCACATATATCCTTGCCATTTGTAAACCTAGACGTCCTGGCACTCGTCATAAATTTTAGATGCTGCTAGTCTGCAGAACACACTTGTGGAGGGGGAAAGAAACAATGAAACATTAAAGGGGTTGCCCTCCTGCCCTCCTTAATGCCTGCTGTAAAGAGTCGGCTGAAATGAGCACATTTTAAACATTCTGAGGGGCAGGGGTAATTCAACCTTGGATAATGGCCACCTCCAATGTGCAGCCTCTGTGTGAACACAGAGATACATGTGTATCTCCTCCCGATGTCCACCGCAAGCCTCCTACACACCCCATTTGACTTGGATGTGATCCCAGCAGAGACTTGTATGTTGGGGCCCTTCTAAACTCGGCGTTTGGACGTGGATGTGATTTACATGTCTGCATGGCCATTTTCACACATGCAAATCAAGAATAGAGCTATTAAAATAACCCCCATAGGCAGCCATCTGTGTTTACAAAATACTAGTACAAATCCGGCAGAAATTGCACTTAGATTGAAGGTGCGGACTTCACGACTGCTCAAGAGCGGACATAAATATTAGTACATACTTTATGTGCATATTCAATAAATTGCTTCTCCACCCATGTTCCACTCTAGCTCCTCCCCTGAGCATGTCTACTCTGCAAGTACACGCTATCATGCACCATGCTTTCTTTTAGGCATGATCTAATTTTATAAGACGCCTTTCTGCACATCAATCCACATTTTATGCACAGAAAAGACTTCTAAAATTATCCCCATCGCGTCCACGGACTGTAAAAGCTATCTGTTAGCCAGTTACGAGCCTGCAAAGCTTAACACACAGTGAGGGAACTGGTGTCTGATTCATGCGGAGGTATCAGCTGTGTACTTCCCTCTGCCAGATTTTACTTCTCCTGTACAGTGATCAGGGGCGGCCCAAGGGGGGTGCGGGGCCATGTGCGGAGATTAATTGTGGGGCCTCATTTGTATAGGGAGCCTCATTTGCATAAATACTTGCATAATGTTAACATGCATTTTTAGTAAACATGCTTCTTAATGAGTGTCTGGATAAAGAAAGACTAACAGATTTCTACGTTACTATAGTCCAGTGCCAACCGCCAGGCCCATTAGGAAGTACTATAAACACTGACCTTTTAGAACTCATAGCAAATCCATCATATCATAACAGCTCTGCCAGGACTCACAAAGCACCAAACCCTACCTATCAAAAGGCAACGCTGCAAATATTAAACCAATACATCTCAGAGAATACCAATGCATCTCCTACTGGGGAAAGAGAACAAGTGACATGGTCAAATAGAAACTACATGAAGAGAATACCTCAGCTTGGTTAAAATGCAGAACATAGACCGTCACCAAAGAACAATGGATCACAATTTAGAAATAGGAAGACAATAATTAAACTGGGAACCCCAAAAGCCAAACTTGGGATGTACAACAACACTGGAGAAATAAAACTATAAATTAATTTCCTCTTGTACTAAACAAAACACAAAAGACGTTAATGATGCACATTTCCCAGAGTTGATATATTCCAGTTAATAAATTCAAAATAAAAAAGTATTTTTCTACCTTTTGTTGCTTGTGCATTTTCTTTTCAGTTGCAATTGCTCCAGTCATTTTCTTCTGGTTTCTTTGTGTCTTCTGCGAGCTATCCATTTTCCTTTCTTCTCTTTTAGATTTTTTTCCAAATTTTTTTTCTATATCTGCTTTAACATACTGATCTTTCCCCTTCTGCTCTTTCCTCCATTTCTTTCCTTATTCCTTTATCATCCACTCAAATTTCACCCTTCCATTCTCAATCTCCACTTACTCTTCCAATACCCGGCCCATCGTAGACTTTTCTTCCCTCCCACACAAAATATCTTTTCCCCTCTCCATTCTCATTCCCCATCCCTTTCTAGTCCTCCCCCAAAATCAGCTCCCTTATAGTTCTAGACCCACCCAGCATCTGCCACCTTCTAGTCCCAGTCTCCCAAGCTTCCACATCAGCCCATTTCCAGTCCTAGCCTCCCATATGCTGTTTTCCAGTTCCATTCCAGCCCCCCCCATCAGCCCATTTCCACTCCAAGCTCCCCATCAGCCCATTTCCAGCCCTATTCCAGCCCATCGCCCATTTGCAGTCAACGTTCCCCCCATCAACCCATTTCTAGTCCTATCCTAGCTCCTCATCAGCCCATTTCAGTCCTAGCCCCCCATATGCTCTTTTCCAGTTCCATTCCAGTCCCCCATCAGCCCATTTCCACTCCACACTCCCCCATCATCTAATTTCCAATCCTAGCCCCCTCGTCAACCCACTTTGCCCTATTCCAGCCCCCATCAGCCCATTTCCAGTCCTAATCCAGCTCTTCATCAGCCCATTTCCAGTACAAGTTCCCCCCCCCCACCATCACAGCCCATTTCGTCCATTCCCCCCCCATCATCACAGCCCATTTGCAGTCCTATCCCCCACCATCACAGCCCATTTGCAGTCGTCCCCCCATCACAGCCGAATTGTAGTCGGTTCCCCCATCACAGCCCATTTCCAGTTTGTTCCCCCCCACCATCACAGCCCAATTGTAGTCCGTTCCCCACATCACAGCCCATTTCCAGTCCGTTCCCCCCCCCACCATCACAGCCCATTTGCAGTCCTCCCCCCACAGCCCTATTGCAGTATCTTCCCCCCCACATCACAGCCCATTTCCAGTCTGTTTCCCCCCATCACAGCCCATTTCCAGTCCGTTCCCTCCCCTAGCATCACAGCCCAATTGCAGTCCATTCCCCCCCCCCCCACATCACAGCCCATTTCCAGTCTGTTTCCCCCCATCACAGCCCATTTCCAGTCCGTTCCCCCCCACCATCACAGCCCACTTGCAGTCCTCCCCCCCCACAGCCCAATTGCAGTCCATTTCCCCCCCCCCCACATCACAGCCCATTTCCAGTCCGTTTCCCCCCATCACAGCCCAATCGCAGTCCGTTCCCCCCATCACAGCCCATCCAGTCCTAGCCACCCCCCCCCTCCGAAGAGCCCCGCGCCATCTAAGGGGCTGCAGAGGGAGCCGGGGACGCCCGCGCGAGGCCCCGGCTCCCTCTGCACAGCCCGCCAGCGTGAAGAACCTTTACCTTCCCGCTGGCGGCTGTTTCAATGAAACCGCGAATGCCGGGAAAGGTTAAAGGCAATGCCCTTTAACCTCTCCCGGCATTCACGGCTTCATTGAAACAGCCACCAGCGTGAAGGTAAAGGCTCTTCACGCTGGCGGGCTGTGCAGAGGGATCCGGGGCTTCGGTGGGCTTCCCCATCTCCCTCTGCAGCCGTCCATTGAGCGAGAATGTGGTTTGCGCGGGGCCCCCTGAAGCGCGGGGCCCTGTGTGAACAACATTCTCGCTCAATGGACGGGCCGGCCCTGACAGTGATCTCACTGTGATGAAAAAAGGTTTCTCAGCCTAAAACAAGGTGCCTGGGGACAAGAAAGATTAGTTTTGCATTAATACCTAGAGTAAAGTATGTTACACAGCATTTCCATTGTTGCATGGTGATCAAGCACACATTTCATATGAGCACCTTGTAGAATAATAGACAGCTGACACTGTTCTATAACTTCAACAAGTGGAAAAAGTATGCAGAAGCACGAGTGTGGGAATGCTTTCCACAGCGGAGACATCTAAAAACCTCGGAGCTGATATTCGAAAGCCATTTACACGGTTTACAGCCCAGTAAACTGTGTAAATGCCTTAAACTGGGATATTCAACGGCACTTACACAGTTAGTGCTCTTAAATATCTCCTTCTAAGCCCGCTACTTGCCCCGATGCTATGCGGTTAGCATCGGGATATCTTAGAGGCATTCCAGGGAAGAGCGGAAGTGGAGACTGTCGCTAATCGACTAGCAGAGATATTGCACAGCTACCCAGTTAGCGATCGGTGGGTAAAACTAGATGTAGCAGAAGCTGGCCTAGTTTTACCCGTGGAAGCTGACCAGGTAGCGGTGCAATATCACCGCTGCCCAATTAGCTTTGGCGGCTCCAGGGCATGTGCGACGACCCCGGATATTCAGTACTGTCGCTGTGGCATTGAATAACTATAGTTAAGGATATCGGCGGGCAGGGCTATGTGGGACGTCTCCGTGATTTGAATGTCCATGTGCATGTTTTCGGACATCCAAATCATATCTAAGCAATTTAAAATGACCCTCATATTGCATGTGGGGAGCATCAGGGCCGGCCCGTCCATTGAGCAAGAATGTTTTTTGCACAGGGCCCCGCGTTTCAGGGGGCCCCGCGCAAAGAACATTCTGCTTTTTTTTTAAATGACTTTAAAAAAAAAAACCTGGCTCTGGCTGCTACCGCTGCCGCTACCACCGCGGCAGCGGCAGAATGGAGTGTCCCGCGGGGCCTCCTCTTCTCCTTCAGCCCCTCTGCAAAGGCTTTGAGATTCGCGAAGGGAGAGCGTCTCCCTCGCGTCTCTGTGAAGCTTTCAGCCCCTCTGCAAAGGCTTTGAGATTCGCGAAGGGAGCGCGTCTCCCTCGCGTCTCTGTGAAGCCCGCAGGGGCTAATGGGAAATTTCCCATCTGCCCCTTCAGACGCGAGGGGCTGATGGGAAATTTCCCATTAGCCCCTGCGGGCTTCACAGAGACGCGAGGGAGACGCTCTCCCTTCGCGAATCTCAAAGCCTTTGCAGAGGGGCTGAAGGAGAAGAGGAGGCCCCGCGGGACACTCCATTCTGCCGCTGCCGCGGTGGTAGCGGCAGCAGCCAGAGCCAGTTTGTTTTTTTAATTGTGCCATAAGCCCGGGGGGGGGTTAAGATTGGCAAAGGGGGGGTGTTAAGACTGGCAAGGGGGGGGGGTTAAGACTGGCAAGGGGGGGGTTAAGATTGGCAAGGGGGGGTTAATATTGGCAAAGGGGGGGGTGACATTGGGACAGGGGGGGTTTAAGACTGGCAAGGGGGGGTTAAGACTGGCAAACGGGGGGTGTTAAGATTGGCAAGGGGGGTGGTGTTAAGATTGGCAAGGGGGGTTAAGACTGGCAAAGGGGGGGTGTTAAGATTGGCAAAGGGGGTGGTGTTAAGATTGGCAAGGGGGGGTTAAGATTGGCAAAGGGGGGTGTTAAGACTGGCAAGGGGGGGTTAAGACTGGCAAGGGGGGGGTTAAGCGGCAAGGACTGGCAAGGGGGGGTTAAGACTGGCAAGGGGCTGGGGGCTGTCTGGACATGGGGCGATGGGGGGTTAGGACTGGTAATGGGCTATGGGGGGTTAGGACTGATAATGGGCTATGGGGGGGCTAGGACTGGTAATGGGCTGTGGGCTGTTGGGGGGGTTAGGACTGGTAATGGGCTATGGGGGGGGGTTAAGACTGGTAATGGGCTGTGGGCTGATGGGGGCTGTCTGGAAATGAGGTGATGGGGGTTAGGACTGCTAATGGGCTATGGGGGGGGTTAAGACTGGTAATGGGCTGTGGGCTGATGGGGGCTGTCTGGAAATGAGGTGATGGGGGTTAGGACTGCTAATGGGCTATGGGGGGGTTAGGACTGATAATGGGCTACGGGGGGCTAGGACAGGAAATGGGCTGATGGGGAGGGGTTAGGACTTGAGGTGGGCTGATGTGGTTAGGACTGGTAATGGGCTGTGGGCTGATGGGGGGGTTAGGACTGGCAATGAGCTATGGGGGGCTGACTGGAAATGGGCTGATGGGGTTAAGACTGGAAGTGGGCTGATGGGGGGTTAGGACTGGTAATGGGTTATTGGGGGGCTTAAACTGAAAATGGGGTGATGGGGGTTAGGACTGGAAGTGGGTTGATGGGGGGCTAGGACTGGTAATGGGTTGGGGGTTGCTATGACTGGAAATGGGCTGAGTGGAAGGGGAGGCTTGAACTGCAAATAGCTGATGGGGAGGGAGCTTGGAATGGAAATGGGCTGTGAGGGAAGGGAGCTAGGACTGAAAATGGGCGGACGGAGCAGCTAGGATAGGACTGGAAATGGGCTGTTGGGGGGAGCTAAGATTGGAAATGGGCTGTGGTGGGGGTTTGAATTGAAATGGACTCATGGAGGGGCTAGAACTGGAAGTAGGCTCATGGGGGGCTTGGACTGGAATTGGGCTGAGTGGAGGGGAGCTAGGATTTGACATGGGCTGATGGTGGGGCTAGGAAATGACTAGAAATGGGCTGATGGGGGCTAGGATTGTAAATGAGCTGATGGAGGGACTCAGACTGAAAATGGATGGGGGAGCTAGGACTGGAAATGGGTTGATGGGGGGCTAGGACTGGAAATGGGTTGATGGGGGGCTAGGACTGGAAATGGGCTGATGCAGGGACTAGAAGGGAATGGATGCTGGGTGAGACTGGAACTAGAAGGGAGCTGATGTTGGGGGAGGATTAGAATGGGATGGGGTTGGGAGAGTAAAATGGAGAGGGGAAAAATATATTTTGTGTGGGAGGGATGAAAAATCTACAATTGGCCGGGTATTGGGAGAGTAAGTGGTGATTGAGGATGGAGAGGTAAAATTTGTGTGGATGAAATAGGAATGAGGAAAGAGCAAAAGGAGAAAGATTAGTATGTTAAAGCAGATGTAGAGAGAGAGAATGGAAAAAAAAACTAGAAGAGAGAAGAAAGAACAAATGGACAGCAGACGATGGACAGTTAGCAGAAAACATGAAGAAACCAGAAGAAAGTGGCTGGAGCAATTGCAACTGAAGAAAATGCACAAAAGGTAGAAAGATATCTCTTTATTTTGAATTTATTAACTGGAATATGAAAGCTCTGGGAAATGTGCATCATTAACGTCTGCGCTTTGTTTGGTACAAGAGGAAATTAATTTATAGTTTTATTTCTACAGTGGTGTTGTACATTCCAAGTTTGGCTTTTGGGGTTCCCAGTTTAATTATTGCCTTCCTGTTTCTAAATTGTGATTCCTTGTTTGGTGATGGTCTATGTTCTGCATGTGTAACTGAGCTGAGGTATTCTATTTATGTAATTCCTATTTGACATTGCCACTTGTTCTCTTTCCCCAGTATTCTCTGAAATGTATTGGTTTAATATTTGCAGTGTTGCCTTTTGATAGGTAGGGTATGGTGCTTTGTGAGTCCCGGTAATGCTGTCAGGGTACGGCGGGTTTGCTATGGGTTCTAAATGGGCAGCGTTTGTAGTAGTTCCTAATGTGCCTGGCGGTTGGATTATAGTAATGTAGAAATCTTTTAGTCTTTCTTTATCCATACACTCATTAAGAGACATATTTACTAAAAGTTAGTGTCTGGTAACATTATGCAAATATTTATGCAAATAAGACCACTTATGCAAATGAGGCCCCGCACCCCCCTTGGGCCGCCCCTGGGGAGCATGCGGATGTTTTTGAAATCTCTGGGGTAGTTTTACTAAGCGGCGCTAGCAGTGCCACATGGTATGTGCGCTGAGGTCCTATGTGCGCGCTGCTAGTGCTGCTTAGTAAGCCTACCGCTCTACGTCTTTGTGTATGTGCATGTGAGTGTGGATGCTTGTATGTGGGTGTGGGTGGGTGGTCAAGCATATGTGTTTGTTTGTAACGTTTTATTTATAAATTATTTGCAAACCAAGCAAAAGGAGCTTGAAAGGACCACAGAGTTAAGAAAATACAAAAGAGAAAGGAAAAACAAATTAAGAAAAGAATCTTCACCCCATTTCCAAATCTTCAACTTTGTCCTAACACATCTATATCTGCACTATCTGATGAAATGACACTACTAGAGTGATTGGACCCATCAGAAAACAGCTTGGGATGGACATCCAACTGAATATTCATAAGCTATATTTACATAGATTTGGCCTAAGAAACAGATTTATTTGCATAACTTGTTTATTATGGTAAGGGTCCCAAGGACTAAATTCGGGAAATCTTAGATACCCTCTGTGATTAGATATTTTTCCATTTGGTGCCCAAGAGACTAATCTGCTCTGTTTATTTAAAAGGTTTAATTATTTTTATTTTAGGGTTATTGTTTTTTGTGATTCGGCTGCATTTATTGGTTGCTATGGATTTTCATTTGGCATCATATAATCATGTGAAGAATGTGGATGGTCCTTTGAAAGACAGCCAAAAGGGAAAGGACTCATTTCCTCTTCAAGTAAGCAAGTTTCCCTCGCCGGTTGTGCCTGATTAATAACATCTTCTCAATAATTATGTCTCACGTTCAGCAAGAGGTTTCTCTGACAGTCAGGGCTCTGTCTTATTCACTGTCATCTTTTGGGCTTTTTATTGCTCTTCCGCTGAAGTCCTCTTTTGAAATTGTTTTCTTTTCTGCATGTTTCGAATTGCTTTCACTAGCCTAGTGTGTCTTTGACGTGTCCAGCACAAATACTTAGAAAAAGATGGGTTCTGAAGCTGTCAATCCCTCTGTACTTTAAGTCCTTGTAAAATGAGCATGAAGTTACAAGCCTGTTTAAGTTGTTAAAACATGATGTTACCCTCCCTGTATATAACCCCTTGTGCATAGCTCATCCTGTAAATAGCACACCAAGAAATCATCCCCGTCACACACACAAATACCCACACGTGTTAACACTGCATGCCTACCCCTACTGACACTGATCATTGATTGTTTGACGTGTAAACCGCTTTGATTTCAGGACAAAGCGGTATAGAAATCCTTTTAAATAAATAAATAAAATAAAATGACTGGGGTAGTATAAATTAAAAGCCAAATCTAGGACTGGGAACAGCCATGTTGCTTACAAATGATCACAACACCATCTGCTTTTGCTAAGGATGAGGGAATGATATTTTTGGAAAAATTGATTGTGTTTCGGCAATAATCAATAAAACAGTTCAGCATTAAGAGAGTAATATTAAAACAGAGCACCTAGGTTAAGAGATCAAGTAGGCACCTACTTAAGCACTACTTTATAAGGCTCCTCGGTGCCTGTGGGGGTTATTTTGGTAGCCCTATTTGTGCTTTGGGCATCTGAAAATGGGCACAGAGACGTCCAAGCACAGAGACGTCTACAGATGCATTTTAGAAACTGGGTCTGTGGATATCAAGACTGAACGGGGCATGGTGGAGGTATGGCTGGGGTATTGCTAGAAACTTGGATTTCACTGCCCGCTCTCAGAATTGCCCTGGTCCTCCACAGTCATGTCTAAGTTTAGACCTGATCCAGGCACAAATCATCATCCAGAAAGTGCTCGTTTTGGCTGAAAAACATCCAGAGGCTGTGGAGAAGAATACACTCCATCGTTCCCAGTACCATCACAATAATAGCAGCAGTGGGATTTGAATCCAGGCTTCCCTGGTTCTAACCCACTACTCTGACCATTAGGCTAATCCTATAATCCTAGATGTCCCAGTACAATTCTAGAGATGTCTATGTAGATGCCCCTCCCCACCTCCCTCCTCCCCCCCACCCCCCCCCCCCCCCCCCCCGCAGACATCCATATCGGTCACCTCCATGTTTCTGAAATCACATCTGCACCTGGACATGCCTGATTTTATTTCAGACATTTAGGCTTAGACATCCCAGACTGCACTTGGACATCCTTTCTAAAATGCCCCTCCATGTGTCTATAAAATACTAGCATAAGCAATAGAAATTGTGCCTTGAATTCAGGCTTGGACATTTGCATCTGTTCAAGAGCAGGTACTGTATAAATGTCTATGCATAAAATTTGCAAGTACACTGTAAATTAAGGTATATTATAATCTATGGGCGTACTTACAAATTTCACCTGTGTCTTTCCCAGACTGCGCTCCCAGCTACGCCTACTGGCCAAGTGTACATCTTCATGACCGGCATGTACATTTAAGCCAGTTGATATTATATAAAAGGCCTTTTACAGATGTACATAGCCACATAGTGTGAAAAAGACTTAAAAATTATTCCCTAAAAGTGTTGCTTTGCTATTTCTCTCACACAGCTGACGCTGTCAAGAATAGGAGTACATTCAGTATCCCAGAAAGAGTTTTGTTGACTACTTACGAGAGCTGTGCGTAGAAAACGTTTTGGGGAAATAATTTTGGACTCTAACATTGAGCCTGAAGTGCTATAATGAGAAAGAGCAAGTGAGCCAATGGCCATGGCCTGCAGATAAGGGAAGGAGGAAGATAGTGGCCATTGGGCACTTCCCCATAGACAATATAGCCATCTGACCCCCCTGCAGACTAGCATGGCCATCAGTGCCTCTCAAACATACTGCTGTGGGAATTGGGTGTCGCTCCATTGACTGGCACAGCCATCAGGTGTCCTCGCAGTATGGACATTGCACCCGATGGTCACGTTGCTCTATGGTGAGTGCCTAATAGCGCACTGGTCTTTGAGGGGGGGAGGTGCAATTTAAGAGAGGAGGGAGGCAGTGTGGGAATGTCTCATTTGCTGTTAGTGAATGAACCTCCATTCAGTAATTGTGGGGCTGAGGGAGAATGTCTCTAAATAGGTTACTTTTGCACATACTGTGAGTCATGAACCTCACTCCTAAGCCAGGGTATGTGGAGTATGATCTCAGTCTCTTGAGTTGCTACTAGTGCTCGCCATAGTACTTGCATCGTAAAAAAGAGATCTTCCTTCTGCTGTTCATAGGATGTAATGCGTATAGCCGTTCTGTTAAGATGTGCTTGGATGTTGCTTTTAATCAGGCCTGGGGCGCTCAAGATGGTAAGAAATGTTTCTATAGCTTTCTGTTACATTTTCTTGGTCTCTGATGGCATTTCTTGGTACTTGAGGATCTTCTCCCTCACCACACGATTCACAGAATAGTCACTTGATACTGAAATCTCTATTAGTAATGCCATTCTCATATTTTTCTTCTTTATCACTATGCCCAATTTTCTTGCATCAAGCTTTTTATTGGTTGGAATGGGAATGCAAAGTGGAGGATACCTTGATGCAGTAGGGTTGTATTCATGCCTTTTCAGTGCTTCCGCAACTGTGTAGCTTGAGAGGTGGTCCATAGAACATGGATATGTGGGTTATATATTTCCTTGGGATGAAGTCTTCAACTTTCTTGCCCATAGTTTTTAGTAGGGAATTTGTTTGAAATAAAATGGGGAAACTGATTGTTTCCTTTCATAAGAACATAAGATATGCCATACTGGGTCAGACCAAGGTCCATCAAGCCCTGTATTCTGTTTCCAACAGTGGCCAATCTAGGTCATATGTACCTAGCAGTTTCCTCAAGGGACACAGGTTCCACAATGCTTGTATTGGTTCAAGCATTGATATCCTGGGTCCCTTCTTAATAATGGCTTATGGACCTTTCCTCCAGGAACTTGTCCAAACCTTTTTTAAACCCAGCTACACTAACAGCCTTTACTACATCCTCCGGTAACAAATTCCAGAGTTTGATTACATGTTGAGTGAAAAAATATTTTCTTTTATTAGTCTTAAATAGTTTACCCTGTAGCTTCATTGCATGTCCCCTAGTCTTTCTATATTCTGATAAGGTAAACAATCGATCTACGTTTACCCGTTCCACTCCGCTCATTAATTTATAGACTTCTATCATATCTCCCCTCAGCCGTCTCTTTTCCAGGTTAAAGAGCCCTAACCTTTTTAGCCTTTCTTCATAGGAGTATCCTTCCATCCCCTTTACCATTTTGGTGGCTCTTCTCTGAACCTTTTCTAATAACTCTATATCCTTTTTAAGATACGGCGACCAGAATTGCACACAATATTCAAGGTGCGGTCTCACCATGGAACGATATAGAGGCATTATAATATCCTTTGTTTTATTTTCCATTCCTTTCCTTATCATACCTAGCATTCTATTTGCTCTCTTGGCCGCCGCTGAACACTGGGCCGAGGGTTTTAACATGGTATCCACAATGACGCCTAAATCTTTTTCCTGGGTGGTGGTTCCTAATGTGGAACCTTGCATCGTGTAACCATAGTTTGGGTTGTTCTTCCCTAGGTGCATAACCTTGCACTTGTCCACATTAAATTTCATCTGCCATTTTGATGCCCAGTCTTCCAATTTATCAAGATCCTCTTGCAATTTTCCACAATCCTCTTGGGTTTTAACAACTTTAAATAGTTTTGTGTCATCTGCAAATTTGATAACCTCACTCATTATTCCACTTTCCAGGTCATTTATGAATATGTCAAAAAGCAGCGGACCCAGCACAGATCACTGGGGTACACCATTATTCACCTTTCTCCATTGGGAAAATTGGCCATTTAGCCCTACCCTCTGCTTTCTATCTTTTAACCAGTTCCTGATCCACAATAGTACACTGCCTCCTATCCCATGACTCTTTAGTTTTGCCAAAAGTCTCTCATGAGGGACCTTGTCAAAGGCTTTCTGAAAGTCCAGAAACACAATATCAACCGACTCACCTTTGTCCACCTGATTATTCACTCCTTCAAAAAAACATAACAGATTAGTAAGACAAGATCTTCCTTGTCTAAAGCCATGTTGGCTGTCTCTCAATAGTTCATGACTATCTACATGCTGAGTAATTTTATTCTTTATGATGGTTTCTATCATTTTTCCCGGTATTGACGTCAGGCTCACCGGTCTGTAGTTTCCCGGATCACCCCTGGAACCCCTTTTAAAAATTGGTGTTACATTGGCGATCCTCCAATCTTCAGGTATTAGAGATGATTTTAATGATAGTTCACAGATTACTAATAGCAGGTCTGCAATCTCATATTTCAGTTCTTTCAATACCCTTGGATGTATACCATCCGGCCCAGGTGATTTGCTACTCTTCAGCTTATCTAATAGTTGTAATACATCTTCTCGATGTATCGATATTTCCTTCAATTCTTCTGCACCTTTAAATACCACTTCAGTCATGGGTAACATCCCTACATCTTCCTCAGTAAAGACTGAAGCAAAGAATTCGTTCAGTCTCTCCGCTATCGCCTTGTCGCCTCTTAGTGCTCCTTTAATCCCTTTATCATCTAATGGACCAACTGACTCTCTCACAGGTTTTTTGCTACGAATGTACTTGAAAAGGTCTTTACTTCGCGTTTTTGCTTCTGCAGCAAGCTTCTTCTCAAATTCTCCCTTTGCCTGCCTTATCAATGCCTTGCATTTGACTTGCCAGTGCTTGTGCTGTTTCCAGGTTTCGTCGTTTGGCTCTTTTTTCCATTTCCTGAAAGATGCTTTTTTGGCAACAACAGCCTCTCTGACCTCAACTTTAAACCATGCTGGCAGTTTTATCTTAAACAGGAAACAGGAAGTCGGCATTTAGTGAGCCAAGGGGCAGAAGCAAACCGCCTCGCAGCACCAAAGGTTTAAGCTAAGCACCATGGGGCTGTTTGCAGCCATTGTCATGGTTGTGGATCCCACAGAGGGATGGCAGTGGTGGCAATGGACTTCCCAGGATCATTAGCGCCCCTGCCGCCCCTGCCACCCCTGCCACGCCCCTGCCGACTTTCTACACTTCAAATTTATGCTTGTCTCTTTCCAATCAGCCATAGCTCTTGCCAAACAAGACTACTATGTCCATCTGACTAACTCTCTTGCCTCTGATCTTCGCCGTCTCTTTACTACTCTCAAATCTCTCCTCAAAGTGCCCCCGCCTCTGATCCCTCCCTCCCTTTCTGCTCAAACCCTGGCAGACTATTTCCATGACAAAATCCACAAGATCACCCTCCAATTCCCCACAAAATCAACTACTCCTCCCCCTCTTCACTCCCAACTCTTCCCCCCCCCCCCCTCTGCTACCCTCTCTTCCTTTCCTGTGATCTCTGAAGAGGAAACCGCACACCTTCTTTCTTCCTCCAAACTCACCACCTGCTCCTCTGATCCTATCCCCACCCATCTCCTAAGCCCCATCTCCTCCACCGTTGTCCCTTCCATCTCTCATATTCTCAACCTATCACTCTCCACTGTAACAGTCCTTGCAGACTTCAAACATGCTGTGGTCACACCTCTCCTCAAGAAACCGTCACTCAATTCCACCTGTCCTTCTAATTATCGACCCATCTCTCCCCTTCATTTTCAAACTACTTGAACGTGCGGTTCACCGCCACTGCCTCGACTTCCTCTCCTCTCATGCCCTCCTGGATCCCTTACAGTCTGGCTTTCGTCCTCTGCACTCTACTGAAACGGCTCTTGCCAAAGTCTCCAGCGACCTATTCCTGGCAAAATCCAAGGACCTTTACTCTGTCCTCATCCTTCTTGACCTCTCTGCTGCTTTTGACACTGTCGACCGCAACCTTCTCCTCGACATCCTGTCCTCGCTTGGTTTTAAGGGCTCTGTACTATCCTGGTTTTCCTCCTATCTCTCCCATCGCTCCTTCTGTGTGTGTTCTGGTGGCTCCTCCTCCTCTGCTACCCTACTCCCAGTTGGTGTACCCCAAGGATCTGTTCTGGGTCCGCTCCTTTTCTCTCTCTACACCCAGTCCCTTGGTGCGCTTATCTCTTCCTATGGCCTTCAGTACTATCTGTATGCCGATGACTCCCAGATCTACCTCTCTACGCCTGAACTCTCTCCGGCAATCCAGACCCGGATCTCTGCCTGCCTTTCTGACATTGCTGCCTGGATGTCTCACCGCCACTTGAAATTGAACATGGCCAAGACTGAACTTCTCATCTTTCCCTCTAAAATCTCCCCTCTTCTTCCTCCCTTCTCAGTCTCTGTGGATAACTTTGTAATCCTTCCTGTTTCCTCGGCCCGCAATCTGGGGGTTGTCTTTGACTCCTCGGTCTCTTTCTCCACACACATCCAGCTCTTAGTTAAGACCTGCCATTTCTTTCTCTACAACATTAGCAAAACCCACCCTTTCCTTTCTGAACACACTACTAAAATGCTTGTCCACTCCTTAATCACCTCCCGTCTTGGCTACTGTAACCTACTCCTTGCTGGTCTCCCTTTGAATCATCTCTCTCATCTTCAATCTGTGCAACACTATGCTGCGCAACTAATCTTCTGCCAGCCTCTTCATGCCCATGTTACTCCTCTTCTCAAGTCACTTCATTGGCTCCCTATCCGTTTCCGCATCCAGTTCAAACTTCTCCTCCTGACCTATAAATGCATTCACTCTGCGGCTCCTCAGTACCTTTCCTCTCTTATTTCTCCTTACAACCCCCCTCGGGAACTCCGCTTTTCCGACAAACTGCTCCTGTCTGTGCCCTTCGCTTCCACTGCTAACTCCATTCCTCGCTCCTTTCACCTTGCTGCACCTTACACCTGGAACAAACTACCTTTGTCTGTACGCCAGGCACCTTCCTTAACCCTCTTCAAGTCCAGGCTGAAAACTCACCTCTTCGCTGCTGCTTTTGGATCTTGACTCTCCTGATCTCCTTCTCCTTCCCTTGCTTTATCCCTGTCTACACCTTCTGTGTTTGTCTTGACTAGGTTGTAAATTCTGATGAGCAGGGACTGTCTCTTACTTTTTTGTACAGCGCTGCGTACGACTTGTAGCGCTATATAAATGCTCAGTAGTAGTAGTAGTATTAGTAGTAGTAATTAGCGATCTTGGCTGCTGCTTAGTTTGCCTAATGGTCATGCCAGCCCTGGTTCTGAGAGGCCAGTTTTGGGTGGGATCAGAAAATAATACAAGTAGATTATATTTTTGAATCTACAAATGTTATTTTATTTGGAAAATCTTATCCACAGAAAAAAGCAGGTGTAGAATTTCACAAAGGGGGTCGTTCTGACTGGCGTTTAGCGGGGCTAGATGTCCGATTCCCAAGGCAGGGCTCCCCGTATGTCGATCCCCATTGTGCGGAGAGCTCTGTTCATGGGTGGGAGGGGTGGGCCAGAGGAGGACCGAGGGTAGCGAATGGGCTGCACCCTGACCCTGGACATACAGAGCCAATTCTGAGGTCAGCCCTGTACATCTGGGGTCGGCAGGTTGAATGGGGGACTTATTGCACCTCGGGCCCGGAAAGCAAGGCGAGGGGGTGCAGGGGGATTCCCATGGCCCGACCTTGGCCACAGCAGGGCTGATCAGGGATTGTGAGTCGGGGAAAGGGTGAAGTCAGGGTCTGCCAGGGATCTCCTGCATGGAGCCGTAGTGCCATGACAATATGACGTCATTGCACTGCGGCTCCATGCAGGAGCTTCGCTGAGCTAGCCGGGGATGTGGCTGGATGTCTGGGGTGCCTGAATTGGGTCATGGCCCAGACATCCAGCCACTATGCTGGGATTCTGCTCTCGCGGGACCATCTAACCTCCATGGGAGCAGAATCGCGTGCCTCTCCGGATCATCCAAATTTCTGGGCATCTGGACAGCCTGGACATGCACCTTCAGAATGACGCCCAAAAGTAACTATGACAAGTTTTAAAGGGAACTTGTATGTAGACTGGTTAAAGTTTGGCCGGACAGATTGATGTCTGTCAAAATTGAACTGGTTAAAGGTGGGATGGAATGGAAGAGTGACATAAAAGCTAACCAGATAGTGTTGATATTCCATGCTATCCAGTTGACAAAGAGTTATTTTCGAATCTTATTTGTGATTTACATGTGTATAATCAGGCATCTACGCGTGTAAATGGACATCTTAGAAAGGACTCAGTTGACACGTGGATGTCCTCACTATGTGAAAGTTGCAAGGGAGCATGCTAGTGGAGTGGCTGGGGTGGGTCGGAAATCTACATATGCAGACATGCCAAGTCACACGTATTCGGCCTCACTCACACACTTACATGCTTTTAACATCCACTCTCACACATTTTCTGCCACCATTGAACTCGCTACAATCTTCCTCTCATTCATCTGCCAGCTCCCTCTCCCCATCAGTGCCCACCTCCATGGCTCCATCGCCGCTGCCAGGACCGCACTACGGTCTACCCTCCACCAATGCTCACCTCTGCCAATGCTTCTGGGAACTGTGACATCAGCAAATTTCAAGAACTGAGCAGAGACTGCAAGTTTGCTCATGTGCGTTACTAAGGGCTCTGCCGGTCCTGCCCCTCAGAAACAGGAAGTTATGTCAGAAGGGACAGAGCCACCAGAGCCCTGAGCAACATGAATGAATGAATAGGGTGACAGAGAAGATGTTGAACATGGGTGATAGGGTTACAGGGGAGATCAGATGCTGAACATGAGGGAGAAGGTGACACAAAGATCCTGGCACCTGCGTCTTAAGGATTAGGGGACACAGAGGAGGTTATGGAGACACAGAAAGGGAGTGCTAAACACATGGGGAGAGGGAATAGGGCGACAGGGTAGATGCTGGATGCAGGGGGGTAGGGATACATAGAGGGGAGTGGTTAGACATAGGAGGGGCATGGAAGCTGGAGGTGGGGGAGATGGAGTGGAAATATAGAGGGGAGATGCTGTGCATAGGGGGGATAAGGACACAGAGGATGCCATGGGGCTGGGAGATAATTACAGAGATGGGGAGAGAGAGAAGAAATATTGCTACTTGGATGTCTCACCGCCACTTAAAATTGTACATGGCAAAAACTGAGCTTCTTATTTTTCCCCCCTAAAATCTCCTCTCCTCTTCCTCCTTTCTCAGTCTCTGTGGATAACTCTCTACTCCTCCCTGTTTCTTCAGCTTGCAACCTTGGGGTTGTCTTTGACTCCTCTCTCTCCTTCTCCACACACATCCATCTGATAGCTAAAACCTGCCGTTTCTTTCTCCACAACATCAACAAAAACCGCCCATTCCTTTCTGAACACACCACTAAGACACTTATCCACTCCTTAATCACCTCCCGTCTTAACTACTGTAACCTACTCCTTGCTGGTCTCCCTTTGATTCATCTCTCTTCCATTCAGTCTGTTCAACTCACTGCTGTGCGGCTAATCTTCCGCCAGCCTCGTCATGCCCATATTACCCCTCTTCTCAAGTCACTTCATTGGCTCCCTATCCGTTTCCGCATCCAGTTCAAACTTCTCTTGCTAACCTATAAATGCATTCACTCTGCAGCTCCTCACTACCTTTCTTCTCTTATCTCTCCTTACACCCCCACTTCGGGAACTCCGCTGTTCTGGCAAATCACTTCTATCTGTGCCCTTCTCTGCTATTGCTAACTCTAGACTTCGCTCCTTTTACCTTGCTGCACCTTACACCTGGAACAAACTACCTGAGTCTGTACGTCAGGCGCCTTCTCTGACCCTTTTCAAATCCAGGCTGAAAACTCACTTCTTTGCTGCCGTTTTCAGATCTTGACTCACCTGATCTCCTTGTGTTTATTTTCCATTCCCCCTAGATGTACACCTACTGTGTTGTCTCTCTTGACTAGATTGTAAGCTCTGATCAGCAAGGACTGTCTCTTGCATGTCTGTGTAGCGCTGTGTACATCTTGTAGCACTATACAGATAAACCGAGGAGAAACTGGAGGGAGGGAAGAGACTGGAGAATACGGCAATAGGGAATGGGGAATGAGAGAAAAAGATGGACAGTTGGATGTAAATGTAGTAAAAAGAAGACTGAGATTGGATTTTAAGGAGTGAAATCTGAGTGGATAGAGAGACAGAAAAATAAATGGAAGAAAGCTGAAAAGAAAAGATCAATGTCAGAGATGGCTATAGAGGAGGAAGTGAAGAATACAGGAGAAGAGAAAAGTGGGCAAATGGACTGGAGACCCTGGAGAGAAAGTTAGAGAAGACAGGGGAAAGCAAAATACAGAGATTAGACAAATAAAATGGCCAAAGAACAAAGGTACTAAACAATTTATTTTTTAATTTAGTGATTGGAGTAGGTCAGTTTTTTGGAATTTATATCATCTGCTATTTTAATATTTGATGGGGGGGGGGATGTTTTGCCATTTCTGTTTCTCTAGTGTTGACTGCATGCAGAGTCTGGCTTCTTGGGATTTCAATTTAATTTTTGGCTATATATTTCTGATGTCAGTTTGTGATAATTTGTTCTACACTTGGTAAGGGTCTATCTATGTTTAGAATGTGTGAATAAGTCCAGCAGTGAGTGTCTGTGTAGGAATCTGTAGTAATCCAGCATGTTTTATTTTCTCAATGCTGCCTCTTCCTAGGTAAGTCCTTATTGGTGCTGTGATGAAATGGTAGATTTGTTCTATCCAGACCAACATTTGTAGGGTTTTGTCTTACTTCACAATACTCCTGGTACTAAAGAAATGTTTATGCTATGGTTACTGTCAGACTTTTTTTTCGTATGGTGAGTTCTACAGGGGAGTGTCCTAGTTCTGTTCTGGAGGGAGTGAATGAAAATGACAAAGCAAAATAAAACCATAGAAAGCTAAATATCATAATTTTGTGGTTCTCCTTTCATTTGTAAAGCAATAAAATCTGCAGATCTTTCCAAATTTATACCGCAAATGCATTGTGAGAAAATCCTTGCTAAGTGGCCTTCAATCTCATTCCTTGGAGAGGTAAATCTCGCTCTTTGGGATGGATTACCCTTGGCATCTCTGCATATATAATCTTCATTTTATTTAGGCCATAAATCTGTCTGACCAAAAACACCTGCGCCGGGATTCGCACCTGCTCCTTGGCACATTTAGATTTTTCAGAAGTGCTCATTTTGCCAGCCCTTTACAAGGAGGATTAAGGGGTTTATCCCCCTTAATCCACCATTATTTTCCCCCTCCAGTTTGGAATAAGATAAGGATGGTATCTATACTTACCTTGCAGCACTTTCACAAGCAGGCTTACCAAATGGCTCACATACACATGCAAGCACTGGCATGTACACCTGTAGGACACAAGATGCCGGCATAGATGTGGAAGTGCCAGCACTGACACATGTATGTAACCGTGTTTCCTCTCGTTTTTCCCATGTGAAAGCTTGGAACATGGCTCCTCCATATGCACCACACCTGCACTTCTTTCTAGGTATTTTTGAAATGGCTTCATGTTTCTCAAATCCCTTTCTAAAGAGCACTGGAACTGAATGTGTCGCTACTTCAAAGTCTCAGTTCCAATCTCCGCTTCTTTTCTAAAGTGTGCCTTTTAGTCTGGTTAAATTGGCTGCACATATAGTAGGCCTCTAACTGGATAAAAGTATCTGGTTATCTTTAACAACCCATACTCAACCTGAACCAAAAACAAGCACACACACATGATGCACAATCTAAGCAAACCCATATCCACCTATGGAGATCCTTCCACACTCATAACCAATGTCAATACTACAACATCCTCCCTTGATCCATGCCCAGTGTCCTGGATTAAGATGACAATGGAAAAATTGGCCCCTGCATTGCTTAACATAGTTGGACTCTCACTCACACAAGGCTTTATCCCACCCATCCTCAAGCAAGCTGTGGTAAGACCAATACTAAAAGCCCCAACCTGGATAGCAAAGACCCTAACTCATATCATCCATCTCAAAAATGCAATGTGTGTCTTCGAGTCAGTCCTGACTCCTGGCGACCCAGAAGCTCCTGGGTTTTCTTGGCAGTGTCACCGGAAGTAGATTGCCAGGCCTTTCTTCTGAGGCAATAGAGGGTTAAGTGACTTGCCCAAGGCCACAAGGAGTGCTAGTGGGAATTGAACCTTGGTTACTAAGCCAGTGTTCTAACCACTAGGCTACTCCTCCACTCCATCTTAAGCCTCCCATTTATGGCAAAGATGATTAATAGAGTGGTCCATATCCAATTACAAGGCCACCTAGCATCACGCTCCACTTGATCCCCACCAACATGGCTTCAAGCTTAAACACAGTGTAGAAACACTATTCACATCACTCCTAGATGACATAATAACAGGATTGGATAATGCTAAACAGGGCTTCCTAATGATATTCATTGATATCACAGCAGCCTTTGACTCAATAAGTCATCCCACCCTCTTAAAACGTCTACAGGAAATCGGTCTCCAGGGAATTACCCTTCAGTGGTTTACCTCATACGTTACACAAAGAAAACTCCAGGTAAAATCTGGAGTATATCGTTCAAGGCTTATTAATCAACCTGAAGGAGTCCTGCAAGGCTCGGCACTCTCTGCATTTCTTTTTAATATATACTTGCAACTCCTATGCAAAATAATAACTGAATACAAAATCAATTACAGCATATGCGGACGACATTATGGTATATACCCCCATCAATATAGACCATCTTGACTACTCAAGAATGACATCATGCATCATGGAGATGTCGAACTGGCTCCATAAACTAAACCTCTTAATAAACTACAGGAAATAAGAAGCGCTCTTCATGACTAGGAGCACCTCCTTCATCCCACCAAACATACTGCAAACATTACACAATGATAGCAGTAAAAAGAGAAGTCAAGTGCCTAGGGATATGCCTAGATCAGAACTTGAACTAATAAACACATATAAATAAAACAACAAAAGCATCCTATCACAAATCAAGAATAACAAAAACTCAAACCTCTACTTAACACCAAGCTATGATAATGCCCATTCTGGACTACTGTAATGTCAGGTACCAAGGCCTACTGAAGCAGACCATCTACCCTCTACAATTAGTACAGAATACAGCTGCACAAATAGTAACTAGTACGACAAGAAATAATCACATAACTCCAACTCAAAAGCAACTTCATTGGCTGCCCATAATTACCCGGACCAAATACAAATGTTGGTGATGGTGATGTTACTCACCATCTTCAAAATTATTCATCAGTTATCACCACTCATCCTTCAGCCACTCATCAGTAGAGACCCAGAAAAGAGAGCTAAACTGAAACCTAACAAAATCCTATTGTTAATCCTCAAGGCCAAAACAAAAGAAAAAACAAGCAACCTGTCACAGGGCCTTTTCAATCTATGCGCCATCACTCTGGAACTCACTTCCCGAGAACGTAAGAACTATCGATGACTTGTGGATTTTCAGGGAGGCCATAAAAACATTCCTCTTCTCAGAATACTATGGGACAGACCCCTGATACACCCCTAGGCCATTCACCCTCCTCAGTTGCGAAGAAATACGCACACCGATTCTTTATACTTGAAGCCTCCTCCCCTCCGGCTTCCCTAGCCCCAACCCGGTTTCCATATTTCCTCTTCTGATCCAACTCCACTGGCTTCCAATCATATCTTGTATCCACTTTAAAACCATACTAAATATATTTAAAATCAAACATCTGCTGACAGTCTCAAGATCCTCATCATTCCTGATTCCAACACCAAACTTAGGAGACATAGCACAATCAATAGTATAAAGACACCCTCATCATACTACAAAAGCATTCCATCTACATCAGCAAGGGCTCTTTCCCTTGAGCATCTACCTTATGGAACAGCCTCCTGGATGCCCTGAGAGCCATTACAGACATCAAGGACTTTTTGACGTAACTAAAGACATTACTCTACAGAAATCACATGGAGACTCTCTCCAAGAGCATCCCACCCACTGTAAATGACTATCTTTTCACCTGCTGTACATTCTGTATATAACTAATAATATAAAGTAGCTTTAGTGAATGAATCCTGCATGCCTCCCCTCCCTTTTTGTTTGCTATGTAATTCCTCTGTTGTTGCTATGTAAACCTCTTTGAATGTAGGAGAAGGTGGTTTAGAAAACCTGTTAAATAAATAAATCTAGTGAATTCCATGTCACATGATGCATCCCCCATATAACTCTATGATAATATAGTGCTGATATTTAGCTGTAAATTTACCATGTAACTCAAGTAACACTTTCCCACCATTGCTTTAATTTAGACCCGATATTCAGTGCCAGTGTGTATCCGGCATCCACTGCTGAACATCTGATTTTTCCGGCGAGAGAGATGGCTACCTGATTAGCAGCCATATTCAGCCACTATCTGTATAACACAAACTAAATGAAGTTAGGACAGTCATTGACATGTCCAGACTTTGTGCAGCTTAGCAGCCGAATATCGCTGCTAATCAGATTGCTGCTGCAACCGCCCCTCATCTGCCCACTGACTGCTCCGGTGTTGCTAACTGGCTAATCCCTTTTTAATATACCCCCTGCTGATTCCGATGTTGATTCCGATATGTGCACACCCAGGCCGTCCAGACGCTCAAAAGATGGATGGGGCCAATTTGTACCCGATTCCGCAACCACAGGAGCTGGACATTCCCACGGTTGAGGAATCGAGCACTTAGATGACCCCAGTTCAGAGTAGGGAGACGTCCAACTGTGCATTGCCCGGCCAGCCCTCCCAACGTTCCAGCTGGTGTGCTGGTACAGCGGCATCCTATTACCATGGCACCGGCATGTCCAACCAGAGTCTCACAGTGCCCAGATGCCGAACAGCCCCTTCATCCCTTCACCCCACTGCCACCCCAAGGCCAGGATCAGGCGGCAGATTCACTCCCATCGCAGCATGATGGCGTAGAGGGGGCTGCAGCCTGCAATCAGCACAGCGCCTGGCACTTATTCCACCTTTGGGGTGGAACAAGCCAGGCATCCAAGTTGATGCTGGGGGGCGTGCACAGGTCTGAACCTGAATGGCTCTATACGTGCAGGGAGCCAATGGCTCAGAATACGGTCCCGGCAATGGGTGCGGGTTGGAAATTCAGTCCAGACATCCAACCTGCTATTCAGTGATTGGAATGACCCCCTAAGTGAATCACCTCCAAGTCTTTTTTCCCAGTTGAGAAGGATATCAGCTATGGGAGTATTCCAGTCAGCAGCGAACTGATAGGAAAGTTCCTTGCTCTAGGCTATAACAACCTCAGTAACTATTTTCCATTTTTCTAATACAGCAATTGTCAAGACTTTTATAATGTGCACTTCGAAGTGTGAAGCAAAATTTATTTTCTTTGGGTAAAGCTCAAGGCAATAGTAATTCTTCTGTTTTTTGCGGAATTGAAAAATACCATGGCATTCCTAATTAGGGAAATTCATTGAATGTGCCTCATTTTAAAAGAAGTAGAACATTTCATGCCACCTGTATGAAATACATTAAAAAAAACAGGCGATGGGCAAAGCAAATACAAAAAGCAACTGTACCACAGCACTAAGGACGCTACAGAAAATCTTCTGAGCTGTGATTACATTTGACTAAAGGGCAGAGTAATGCCATAGGTAGGATTAACACTATTTATGAACCTTCTCCTTTAGTAACCATCTTATTATATTTGCATTTTTCAGGGTGTTAACCCCTCCCCTCATATTGTCCAGCATCCAAGCCCAAATGCCCAATAAGGACTCACCCCTCCGTTCATAGAGCAGCCTCTACATTTGGATCGTAGACACGGCCCCCAGTTTCCTGCTGCAACTCAGAGGTAGATCTGTGGCACATTTGGCTGACACTTGTATAGAAAATCATGTGATGCTTCTTATACTAAGAAATGTTAGAGAGACATGTGGAAGATAATTAAGTAAGGCACATCTAGGTTACTGCATGTTTTAAAATCCCCTTTCCATGCCTAGTTTATAAAGTAAGGTACAGCAATAGTTTATCAAGTAAAACATGCATTAATTTAAGTCACAAGCACTTAACTCCAGTCCTATGGCTGATGTAAATACCCATGCCTAGATTTTCAAGAACGCACCTACTTGATAGTATCTTATAATTTAAGAACATAAGATGTGCCATCGTGAATCAGGCCAAAGGTCCATCAAGCCCAGTATCCTATTTCCACTAATTCAGGTCACAAGCACCTGTCAGGTTCCCAAAAGGTAGAGAGGGTCCATGCTGCTTATTCCAGAGGTAAGCAGTGCATTGCCCTGGTCCTCTTTCTTAGTATAATAAAGGAACTTTTCCTCCAGGAACTTGTCCAAACATTTTTTAAGCCCAGCTACACTAACAGCTTTTACTAATCCTCCGACAATGAATTCCAGATTTTGATTAGGCTTTGAGTGAAAAAACATTTTCTCCAATTAGCCTTAAATGTTCTACATGGTAGCTTCATTGCGTGTCCCCTTGTCTTTCTTATTTTTAAAGGAGTAAACAACTGATGTTACCCGTTCCATTCCACTCATTGTGTTATAGACCTCTATCATATCTCTCCTCAGCCGTACCTTTTGCACTCTACCCAAACTCTGCCCCTGTACACGTCCAGAAGTGAAAGCATGCATGATCAGCCCGACATGCATACTTTCAGAATAGCAATCATGTCAAATGCATGTCCATTTACATGCCTATATGCCTAAAATACCTAGATTTATGTCATAAACAAAGGGCACAAAATTAGGCGCAACTTATTAAATTACGTTCTTATTTTTATAATATGTCTAGATAACATATATTGTTCTGTTTTTGAATATTTTTGGATGGGATCTTAATGATTGGTGCAGATAAGGGAGGAAGGGGATTGACATGACGATGGAATCTCTAGGATGGGAGGAAAACGATCAGGAAAAGAAGGACGGAGGAAAGAACTGTAGATGGATGGGTAGGGGGGGGGGGGTAGGTTCTAGGTGCATATGCCGGGGAGTAGAAGATGGCTTGGGGTGTCATTCTGTGCCTGTCAGGACGTACATCCCTGCTGTTCGTCCCCCTGCTGCCCCGGTGCAAAGGCTCCCCATACATACACCTGTGTTGTATGGGGAGACGTAGACTGGGGCAGAAGGGGGCATTCTGGAGGCAGGGTGAGGGTAGAGCGTGGGTGGGGCGAGACCCTGGACATACAGGGCCGATTCAGAGGTCAGCCCTCTATGTCCGGGATCGGCCGGGTAGACCGGGCACTTATTCCACCTCTTAGGTGGAACAGGTCCCCCTGGACATCGGGAGATGGCAGCGGATGGTGGGGACAGACAGATGAGGGGTGAAGGGGGTTCCCCATAGCCTGATCCTGGCTATGGGAGGCCGGATTGGGGGTCGGGCTGCAGGGAAAGGGCATTTTGGGTTGGTGGCCGGGGCTTGTGGCTCTGTTATGGAGCTGCGGCGCAATGGCAATGAGACACCATGGCACTGTGGCTCCATTATGGAGCCAAGCTGAATTAGCTGGATTAGGGGCTGAGCATGCGGCCCATCAGAATCGGAGCCTGACCTGCAAGTCCAGGCCATAGACCCGATTATGATCCCGCAGGCATGTCTAGCCATCCTGGATCTGAATCAGGTGTACCTTCGTACGCCTTGATTCAGATCGGCCAGACAGGGGCTGGATGGCCAGTATAGAGTCAGCCTCTTGCTGACAATTGAATTTTCAAATAGCACAAACAGCAGGTGTTTAGTCAATTTCTAAACAGAAACCATGTGGGCAAAATCTCTGAAAACTGACTAACGATACACGGGTACCAAAGCAATTGCAGACTTTGTTGCTATGTGTCTTCCTGTAATTCACCCCCTTATCCTGAAAAAATATTTAGAGTAAATATGGGCTCTCTCTTATACTGTGACGCATAAATAAATACATATTTTTCCTGTAGGGATGGTCACAGGCAACCAATGCAAATTCGCAGTTTTCGAGTGTTTTGTTTTTTGATTCATTGCACACATTCAGTTTAATACAAGGTTTATCACATGCATTGGAACTTTATAAGAAGCACAAATCGACTTGCTGCATGTTCATTCATAGACGAAGGCATGTTAAATTGATTTTGTGCAGTTATTTTTTACACCCCACTAACAAACCAAATGCATGCTAACGAATGTACATTGTCCTTTTCCTGTATCAATCTCCACACTTCCGTATAGAGTGATAACTGTTATCCTAAAAACACAAATTATTCTTCTTGATGTTATGATGTTATTTTCTGCCCAGTAACAAAAAGAAAGAGTGGCAGGATTGAGAAGAAAAAACAGATGCTGTAATTTGATTAAAAACAACCCAGATCCTCTCTGACGAAGGTTTGAGTGGAAGCCCATCAAATTGGCAGAAACAGATATTTCAGATTTGGACACGGAGAAGCTTATTTCATGTAATTATCGTAGATCTCCCAGCGTATGCCAAAAAGTATTTAGATTGACACCTTGCATGTTTGAAGAGTGTTTCAAAAAGGCAACCATGGCTTTTTTATTTATTTATACTTTGTACACCGCAAATCCAAAAAACGGCGCCCTGCGGTTTACACCAGATCGATGCATGAATTCAAAAACATAATAATAATAAAACGCCCAAATAAAATCCCAGAACCGCCTTAAAAATATTTTTTAAAAAAATCATACTATATACAATCCCACCATCAACCAAAAGCATGCCTGAATAGAGGAGTCTTCAATGGCCTCTTAAAAACTGCTAAAAGTGTTGAAAACGTTGAAACTGTCGGTTCCGTTTGTTTGCTCTCAGTCACACCGTTATTAGGGAACAGCTAACCTACAGGCTGATGATCTAATGGCGGTCTATTTCCATGAAACTATGCTAAGGATGGACATGAGCTGCACAGGAATTCCACCAGAAATTTAGCTATGGGGCTCTTTTTCATGAAAACCACCCACAAAGATGTCTTCCTGGGCTGCTGTTCACTGAATTCTGAATTAAGTAGTTGCTGTGCACTGCATTGCTGTAGCTGGACTATGTGTGAAATTCTATTTGTGAAAAGTGAAATTTGCAGCTTGTTTTGCAAACAGGACTTACACATGTATAAAAACATGCAAAATACTGAAATGGCCATTTTTGCATAGTTTTGGGCGTTCTGTACATTTTTTCAGGCATAGGTCCAATTTGTGAAATTACTTTTCCCTACAGCATATGATCCTTCACATTTGCCAGTCACAAGCAGATAAGGGTCAATTGGCCCATTCGGCCTGCCCAGTCATTCTGATGTTAATAGCCACATGGAGAGCGTATAGTCTGAAACGTCTAAAAAGTTACATTTGTTTTGTTGTGTATTTTTTGCAGAGGGGATTTTTTTTTTTTTTGTAATTTGGATTGATTATTATCCCCTGGGTCTTCTGCATATGGTTTAACTTAGCTTTGACTCATACAGATTTGGCAACACTATCTGCTTAGGCAGCACCGCTGAATATCCATGTATAAGCTGAAATGGCCAAATTAGACATTTCAAGATAAACCTGCTGTACATGCGGCCCACTTAGCCATCTACTTTAGAAACTGAATCTCACCACTTGGACGTGCAACAGTAGATGTCTAAGTGGCACTACCCCTGGAACACTGAAAATCTCTCCCCTTTTTGGATGGATAATTTTGTCTATATAATGATTTCTTATTCCAAAATTATCCATTCAACCTCTCAGGATTGTTTTTTTGTACAAGTAGTTATGCAGTTGGCACCATTGCCGACCACATAAGTGCTTTTAAATATCGACCCATCTGTTCCATATTGCTAAGGATATCGTCCAACTGCCAATCGTAGAAGTTCATTATCCAAGTCTGGCTTTTGCTAGCTGGATATCCCGTTGTGCAACACACCAGCAAACACATAGCCATATATTCAAACATCTGCCATTGCACTGGAAGAACTCTCTCCTGATTGCTGGGGATTAAAACCGTGTATCTTACGGCTCTTTGAAATGTGTGAATGTGCTCAGTTGCAGACGTACGTGCCGAACTATCCTAAATTACTGGCATCTAGCTTTTTGGCTAATCAGATAGTCTTTAATTGGTCCTTAAACTGAGTTGGGAAGCCAATAGCACTTTAAAGTTGAGGCCCTGGCTCTTCCCTTTGTTCGTCTTTCCCTGCCTTTGCCAAGGAAGCTAGAAAACATAGTAGTGTAGTTTCGGTGGCTTCTTGAAGGTATCTGAGGAGGGCTACTATTACCAAACATTGTGCTGTACAGAAGAGGGTCTCTCCTCAGTAGAACTGGCACTCTCGTCAGGACAAACAAACAGGCAAGAGACAAGACGAAAGATAAATAGGGCCCTTTGATCTGAGGAGTGCTCTTTGCAGTCCACTTGATTTCTGCCATCTAAGTGTCCCACGCAGCAGGTGGTCCCGGAGATTGTGTAGCAGCCCAGCCTGGGTAGAGAAAGGAAGGCATAGTTTTGATTTCATGCCCCGCCAGAAAGCAGGAACTCACAGGCTGCTCTCCACAGTGACCTGACTAACCTTGCGAGTGACAGCACTGTTATAAATACCCAGCAATCAGGAGGTTGTCACTTTCCCACTGCACACTTAATTAAACTCGAGGCAGAACTATGGGAACTATTCTAGGAGACCAGACCGAGCAAGAACTGGACTTCTATGGAATCATGTGCCTGCTACCCCCACCCCCACCCGAATGAAGTCGGTCAGAGACAGCTCCCACTCCTTTCCCTTGTGCTCTGAGCTCATCCAGCCGTTTTTCCCAAAAAGCGTCAGCACCTGGGGCTTCAAAACTCAGGGGTGATGGGAAACCGTCAGAGTAACAGTGAGACTGGAAATATCTCCATTTTGATGGCAAAAGGGTAAAGAGATTGATTCTGATTAATTAAAACGTATCTTGGGGCTTAGAAAATCGTTCCCTAAAGGAGTGCAGTCTTTTTGTACGGCATCCTGTGGCAAAGGGTTTAACTTTGAAGTTTACAGAACAAGAATTTGAGATTTTCTTCATAGTTGTAAGAATATCTGAATTTTACCATAAGGCATGGGACAAACACATGTACTGTATGTGTGTGTGTGTGTGTGTGTGGCCATGTGAGCATATGATATACATCCAAGGGTACTGAAAGAACTGCTCACATGGATACACACACACACATGCACACACATACAGTACATGCATCAAAGCTGACTTTTATAGAATAGCATGTGAAAAGAACTTCTCGAACAATGAAACTTAAAGCTGAAAGTATATATTGTGCATGTAACCCCCTTTCTACTCTTGGTGGGGCTCACCCACGTAAAGATTAAGACATGGGGGGCCACCTTCAAAGGCTACAGCAATTACATGCTCCCCCAGCATCTAGAAGGAGTTCCGTGGGGCGGGGCGTTAAGCAGATGCTGGGAAACCTTGAGGATCACTCACGATTCTCACTCCGATCGCATAGAGTCCAAGCCGGGATTTTGTTCCAAACCAGAGGTTTACTAGGAGTCCAGAAAAGTCAAATTGACAGGTAGAAAAATGAGTAAAACGGGTACGCAACAAAAATGTAAAAAATCACAGCTATTGCTCCAGGAGTTATCACACTGCTGGGCTCAACAATTCGACACACCATCTTCTCTCGAGCTGAAGAACTGTTATGTAGTCTTGGAAGTAGAGGACATGAGAACATCCCAGCAGCAGCTCCTTCAGAGACAAATAAATATAGCTGCATCAGTTAGCAAATAGCCGTGTCATTCTAGTCTCCCGGCCTCAATACCTCAAATTCACTGGTCATCCCCATGTCCCTAGGCAGTTGCCTCCCCACCAGACAGGTGAAAATCCTCTCTTCTCCCAATATTCCAGTATATTTTTTCAGGCCCAAAAATAAGGTTAGCAGATCTTTTTCAGGCAAATCTGGGACATTTATTCAAACTGTGTATGTGTGGGGAAGGGAGGTGGAAAGGGCACCTTAGTTTCAGGTCTGAGCAACGAGACGTGGAGGAGGGAAGAGGAGTCATTACCTTGCCCCCACCCCCCACAACTATCCCATGACAGCAACAATGTCACTTCCAAGCAGATAAAGCGACAGAGAAATAGAAACAGTGATGATTTTCCCCGTACTGTGCAAAATATAAAGAAAATGGATATAAATTCTAAAAACTGACATGTTCGAATCATTACATTAAAAATTATTTTTTTTTCTACTTCCTCAGTCCCCATTGCTGGATCAGGGACAGAAGGCTGCCAAACAGATGAGAGTCAAGGATACAGCTCTAAAATTGGGAACAATCCCCAAAAATCGGGGACATCTGGGAATCTTACCAAAAACGAAGCAGATGCACCAGCTCTCTTCCAATTGCATTACTATGAGGTTCCACTGCCAGCCTGCAGGGGGCTCTGCTCCTGGGACTGCCTTTGCTGGTGTGAACTTCTGATCTCCTACCAGTAGCTGCCAGTGCATCCCAGTAGGCAAGCTGGTGATTACTATTCACCCGATGGTTGATGTTTTCCTGTTAGAGACCATCTTGTTCCTGTCTGGATACCTAATCTTCTTGGTTGCTTTTCCGTTTCCTTGCCAGAGCCTGGTCTGCACTTCCTATGTCACCTTGTGCTTTGGTTGCCTTACACTATTCCAGATTCAGATCTTCTTTGCTAGAAGCTTCTTCTTCTACTTCTGCTGGGCCCTAGATTTGCTTCTGCACTGTGCCTTCTTAGTGTGTGCCTTGTGGTCCAGTTTCCAGTCCTCTTTCTGGGTTCCCCTGGTACCGGTACTCTGGGTTCAGACAGCTAAGACCTTCCTTGAGGCTGCCAGCACCAGAGGGATCCACCTGAAGGGAAAGTAGCTACTGCAGGCACAAGATCCTACCCTATCTTCACCCAAACCTACGGCTGTAGAACTCACCTGCTCACCGTTCCCAGCTCCACCTCATTGACGAGAGCCATCACAATTACATTTTCCTTTTCTTGGTTCGGTGATTCCATCCCATATTATTCAGGTAAAGCAGGGTTTACTTCAAATAAGAAATAATTAAGAAATCAAATAAGTCCAGTTTAGAGTTCCAGCTTCTCCCTTCTCGCGATTCCACCCTAAAGATCACGTCATGCCTTTAGAGCAGGAGGTGTCTTGCTGCCCCCATTGTACGCAAATGGATTTCATGCATATTCATTAAGGACATCCTGAAAACCAGGCTGGATTATGGCCCTCCAGGACTGGAGTTGGACATCCCTGCTTTAGAGGGAGACCTATTTCCCATCCTCTTCCTTGTCACTGAATCAAACATTTTTCACATTGTCTGTTTAGGGCTGCTTCTTAGATCTCTGCAGTCCTTTCTCATGGAAGGGGAATGTAGTCCTTCATCCAAATATATGTAGGAAGAGAATGTAAAATCTGAATCCTCTTATCCCTCCCCCCCAACAAACGTAGAGGCCTCTTTATCCAACTCTGCTAATCACCTTGGGACTGGGACTCTGTTACTGTGGGCAGAATGTTCTCACCTATCTAGCTACCGCTGTAACTGTCTTCTCCTGACCTAGTACGTACACAGTGCCAACAGCAACCCAACGATGTCCCTCGTAAATTCATTCATTGCTGCTGTTGCCAGCACTCTGATGTTTTCCATAGACTATATTGGGATTATGCATGCATTGGGCTGCGGCCAGAAACATAATCCCATTGCTGTGAAACAGGTGGAGACGTATGATATGGACTATCTCTGATGATCAAGCATGTGCCTCCCCAGTGCGTGACCACGGCGATGGCGCACTTCATGGAAATGGAGGTACATAACGTCACCTCATAATTCAGTGTCCCAAGAAGTCCAGATAGCATGGGTGGAATATAATATACTGCACCACCCTCTTTCATCCGATTCTAATTTAGTGATACCTGATTTATGCCTCTTCTTCAGTGCCCTGAAGTGTCTCTTTTTTCACAGAAAATAATATAAGAACATAAGATATGCCATTCTGAGTCAGACCAAGGTCCATCAAGCCCAGTATCCTGTTTCCAACAGTAGCCAATCTAGGTCACAAGTACAAAAAGGTACACAGGTTCCACAATGCTTGTCCAAGGGCAAGCAGTGAATTTCCCGAGTCCTCTTTAATAATGCTTTATGGACCTTTCCTCCAGGATCTTGTCCAAACCTTTTTTAAACACAGCTACACTAACAGCTTTTACTACATCCTCAGGTAACAAAATCCAGAATTTAATTACACGTTGAGTGAAAAAAATATTTTCTCTTAATAATCTTAAATGGGTTACACTGTAGCTTCCAAGCGTGTCCCCTAATCTTTCTACTTTTTGATGGAGTAAACAATCAATCTACATTTACCCATTCTACTCCATTCATTAATTTATAGACCTCTACCATATCTCCCCTCAGCCGTCTCTTTTCCAGGTTGAAGAGCCCTAACCTTTTAAGCCTTTCCTCATAGAGCTATCCTTCCATTCCCCTTTACCATCTTGGTGGCTCTTCTCCATAACTTTTCTAATTCTGCTACATCCTTTTTAAGATATGGTGGCCAGAACTGAACACAATATTCAAGGTGCGGTCACACTATGGAACGATACAGAGGCATTATGATGTCATACTTTCTTTTATTCTCCATTCCTTTCCTTATGATACCTAGCATTCTATTTGCTTTCTTGGCCGCCGCTGCACACTGGGTGGAGGGTTTCAACATGTTATCTACAATAACACCGAAATCTTTTTCCTTGATGGCGGTTATTAATGTGGAACCTTGTATCGTGTAATCATAGTTTGGGTTGTTCTTTCTTAGGCACATACTTTGCACTTGTCCACATTAAAGTTCATCTGCCGTTTGGACATCCTGTCTTCTAGTTTATCAAGGTCCTCTTGCAATTCTTAACAATCCTCTTGTGTTTTAACAACTTTGAATAGTTTGGTGTTATCTGCAGATTAGATTACCTCACTTGTTATTCCCATTTCCAGGTCATTTATGAATATGTTAAAAAAAAGCAGACCCAGCACTCATCCCTGGGGTATTCCTCCATTCACCTTTCTCCACGGAGAAAATTGGCCATTTAGCCCTACCCTCTGCTTTCTATCTTTTAACCAGTTCCTGATTCACAAAAGCACACTGCCTCCTATCCCATGACTTTTTAATTTTGCCAAGAGTATCTCATGAGGGATCTTGTCAAAGACTTTCTGAAAATTCATATACGCTGTATCAACTGGCTCACCTTTATCTACCTGTTTATTCACACCTTCAAAAAAACATAACAGATTAGTAAGACAAGACCTTCCTTGGCTAAAGCCATGTTGGCTGTCTCCCATTAAGCCATGACTATCTACATGTTCAGTAATTTTATTCTTTATAATGGTTTCTATCATTTTGCCCAATACTAATGTCAGGCTCACTGGTCTGTAGATTCCCGGATCACCCCTGGATCCTTTTTAAAAATTGGTGTTACATTGGCCATTCTCCATTCTTCAGATATTACAGATGATTTTAATGATAGTTCACAGATTGCTAAAAGTAGGTATGCAATTTCATATTTCAGTTCTTTCAGCACCCTTGGATGTATATACCATTTGGTCCAGGTGATTTGTTATTCTTTATTTTATCAAATAGTTGTAATACATCTTCCCAGTTTATCAAAATTTGTTTCAATTCTTCTGATATATCACCTCTAAATACCATGTCAGTCATGGGTAACCTCTCTATATTTTCTTCAGTAAAGGCCGAAGCAAAGAATTCATTCATTTTTTCCACTATGGCCATGTCCTCCCTTAGCGTCCCTTTTACCTCGCTGTCATCTAATAGTCCAATTGACCCTCTTACAGGTTTTTTGTGAATATACTTGAAGTTTTTATTGTGCGTTTTTGCTTCCACGGCAAGCTTTGTTTCAAATTCTCTCTTTGCCTGCCTTATCAATGCCTTGCATTTAACATGCCAGTGCTTGTGTTGTTTCCCATTTTTGTCATTTGACTCCTTTTTCCATTTCCTGAAAGATGCTTTTTTGGCTTCAACAGCCTCTCTGACCTCACCTTTAAACCATGCTGGCAGTTTTTTGGCCTTGCTTCCACCTTTCTTAAAGCAGACTAGATGGATCATACTAGTCTTTATCTGCCGTCATTTACTATGTTACTATGTGGTCTGGGCTTCCAGTTAGTATTGTTAAACAACTCCCTTGCTTAACGTAAACCTTTAACCTTTGCAGCTGCAAACTATTTCTATTTTCTTAACCATTTTCCTCATTTTATCAGTCTCCATTTTGACAGTTAAAAGGTAGTACTGTGGATTTCCTTGCCGTCCTCCATAATACTCTGTCTCTTGCACAATATCCTGTGTTCTACTAAGGAGTAGGTCCAAAGTAGCTTCCCCTCTTGTTGGTTTATGAACCAGCTTCTCCAAGAAGCAGTCATTTATTTCATCTAGAAACTTTGGGGTATGTTTACTAAACCGCGGTAAAGGGGCAAGTGTGCCATTAGCACACCTGCACCCTTAGCGCATCCAAAAAGCCGCTTTAGCACATGCTAACGGTACCAGCAGCATAAAGCGCTCTGTGGGTGGAGATAAGGCGTGCCCAGGGTGGAGAGTGGGTGTCAATGGGCGGGGAGTGGGCATGAACAAGGCGTGCTCCCTTAACGCTGATTGTGCAACCTGTCGAAAGGTGTCTTAACACCAGGAACCCTAACGCATATCGAAACCTCGCAGAAAAGGTGCCTTTCCGAGGTGAGTGAGACTGTTTAATGTGTGCAAAGTGGCAAACAGACAGGGGAGCCTAAGTGAGTGATAGTAGTGCTCCATTAGCAGCAATAGCATAGTGCCCAAATATGAAAGGGCACTATGTTGATGGTGCAAATGGGGGCAAAGGAAGTGGCAAATGGGGGCAAAGCAGAGACAGCTGCTGGTGCACAGGGGGACCAGGCAGCTGCCTAGGTGGCACCTAAGAACATAGGTTTAAAATATATGCCAGACCAAGGTCCATCATGCCCAGTACCCTGTGTCCAACAGTGGCCAATCTAGGTCACAAGTACCTAGCAGTTTCCCCACAAGAAACGAAGGATCCCCAATAACTGTAATGGGGCAAGCAGTACATAGCCTGGGTCCTCTTTAGCCATGGTTTATGGACTTTTCCCCAGGAACCTGTCCAAACTTCTTTAAACCCAGCTACACTAACAGCTTTTACTACATCCTCCGGTAATGGACTGCAGGGTTTGATTACATGTTGACCAAAAAAATATCTTCATCTAGTAGTCCTAAACGTGTTGCACTGTAGCCGCATTGCATTTCCTCTAGTCTATCCACATTCTGATAGCATAAACAAGCGACCTACGTTTACCTGTTCCATTCCGGTCAATAATCTATAGATCTCTATCATATCTTCCCTCAGCCATTTCTTCCCCAGGTTGATGAGCCCCAACCTTTTTAGCCTCTGCACAAAGGGGTATCCTGCCATCTGCATTAACATCTGTGATGTCCATCATGATCCCACAGTGACAGTGACAGCACACAGTCATGCTACAGCTGCAGAAAGGAGATGTGCCACATGGGATGGTCCAAGGGTCCTGGCACCTCAGGCAAACAACCCAGATGGCCCCCACTGCTGCCTCTGAACCCAGCTGTGGGGAAAGAGGCCGATAGTGCAGCAGCTGTAGCCCTCCAGGTAGCTGCAACATGCAGGTGCCCAGAGGACTACCACAGCAGTGGCTGTCATCCTCGACCCAAGACGTATCATTGGCAGGCAGTGATGGGATCCCTGCAGAGGCAGATGGTTGTGGAGGAGGCTGTGTTGCCATCCTTGTATGCCTCTGCCCCCCCCCACCCCATCTGGACCTTACACCCTAAGCACCAGCAAACTCGTATTTTGGATGGGCTGGGACTGCACACCACCAACACGGACAGCCCATGGGCATGTCAGCATGGTATGGGGGGGGGCTGGCAGAGGGGGCAATGGCACCCGTCTGCAGCATACCAAAGCCATGCCCTGGTCCTGTGCACTGTGCGCATTGCAGCATGTGCCAAGGTCTATCTGATGCAAAGTATGTCAGCCCCAGGGAGCATTGTAACCACATGGCAGCACTGTGGCTCAATGCACACAGTGGATTAGGCATTCCATGGTCCTGTGACTAAACTTTAGCCAAAGTGCAGGTACAGCACCAACATGTGCAACCCCCATTGAATCGGCCAGCAAGGGTACAAACACCCATCAGCCACACAGACAGGCTCCACTATCCACAGCTGTATGGAGAGTCAGTTTGTCGGCACACTGAACGGGCGGTAACATCAGAGCATGCTGCTAGCTCCTGCACAAGGAGCACACATTAACAATACTCGAGCTGATATCGGGACCAAGGTGGCAGGCAGGAGTGCCAACCATCCCCATTTTTGCACAGCGTGTCAATATGAGAGTGTGTGTGTGTGTCTGTGTGTGTGTGTCTGTCTATCCATTGTTTTGTGGCTTTCTCCACCTCACTGAACCTTGCAGCGCCTAATCTGTTTCCAGCATTAGTCTGCAAATGTGCATGATGAGGAGCAAAATATCGTGGGTATGGCCTGAAACAGGGCAGATTGGCCAGGAAGGGTCTGCATTGGAGGTAGGGTTAATGGCCGAGACATCGTAGTGCCCGTCTGCCACATGCATGGCCTGGTAGCCACAGCATGTCCTGCTGGGAGGGCACTCTCACCCTGACTGAGCAGTGACCATGGCATGGCTATGTATCCACAGAGTGCTATATAGTGTCTACTTTCAGTGATGTGAGTGTACCTCCTGTCTTGGGGGCTACCATTGAGCCAAATGCTGGATGCACATGCAATGTGTATGGACCAGTGATAGGCAGCAGGATGATTGTTAGACCTAGGTGTTTGGGACAGGAGGTCTTCCAGAACTACTGCCTCTGGTAATGGTATGGCCAGCAGACCCCTAGTGACAAAACCTGATGCCCCCTCCCCCTTAGGTGGCATCAGCAGTTTAACACTGGGTATTAACACGCACTGCTCTAGGAAGGTCTCTCTCCAACAGCAGCAGATCACAGGGCTAAATGTGACTGGGGCATACAGCATGTGCAAGAAACAATGTAACTAGCATAACACACCGGCAGTAATGGGGATCTGAAGCACAAGCAGCAGAGATCATCTCTAGCAATATACGTCCTGGGGACCAGGTGCTGGGCGCCCATCCTCACCCTCAGGGTGACTGCTGAAACTGCGCAGTAGCACGGTTTGTAGCTGTCATGTGATTGAAGCACTCTGTCGGTGCATTGTACTGAGCTGATGTGATAGATCTGTCCATTCTCCGTTTGGTGATCAGCTGCAGACTGCTGTTCGGTGTGTACAGTACTTCACGGGTACTGGAGGGGTTAACCTATACCAGCACACACAGCAGACAGGTTAGGCAGAGACCTGCAGGCTCTCAGACCCCAGACATTGCAAGATCAAGAGGTGTGGAGGTGTAGCACAGTGGTTAGCACAATGTTCCTCTAAGTAGGGAACAGCGGTTTGTTTCCTACCTGCTCTTTTTGTGACTGTGTGCTACTCAGGTCATTTTCATGCTTGTGATAGTCAGGGCTCTCCTGTGCCTGATCTACATGTCACTACTCCTACTCTGTGCTCCTGTGGCTGCAAACATCCTGCCGCTTCTGGCTCGGCTGAGGGACACATCTTCCCCACCTTATGCCACACACTGACCTTGCAGCACTTTACGTTGGCATCACCCTGTGCTTCAGTACAGCTGCCTCCCACAAGCTCGCCCACTTTATTGGCTGCCACATAGGGTGCCTACTGATACAGCAGGTCCATCAGCCCACCCCTCCTTCTTTCCATCACCTTTACATTGACTTTCCATGGTGCTTTATCCAGCTTTAGGGTTACAGCCGTTTTCATGCTTTTAGGTGCATGCTTGTCAACTTAAAGCACCTTAAAGCCCTTAGAGCACCTTAAAGCACATTTGTCAGCCTTAAGGTGCATGCTTGTCACCTTAACGTGAGATATCCCATTAACATGAGCTAAATAGCTATGGTGCCCTGTTCGATGCATTAAAAGACCCATGGCTCCCTTTATGCCAGAACGCCCCCTACCCGCCCAATGCCTTATATGGCTTAAGGCACCTTAGCGCTGCCTTTAACGCTGGTGACTTTACCGCGGCTTAGTAAATATACCCCTTTATCCCCCTAGCATGTCCTGCTGTGACATTGACCCAGTCAATACCAGGGTAATTGAAAGCACCCATTTTTGCTGTGTGATAACTTTTGTTAGCTTCCCTGATTTCTTTTAGCATTTCATAATCCATTCTGGCCAAGTGGACATTAGTACACCCCCACTGCCATTGCCTTCCCTTTTTACATGGAATTTCTATCCATAAAGATTCTACAGTGTATTTTGTCTCCTGCAAAACTTTTATCCTGTGTGACTCAACGCCCTTTCTGATATAGCGTTCAACTCCTCCATCAATTTGATCTATCCTATCATTGCGAAATAGTTTGTGCCCAGGTATCACGGTATCCCATTGGTTACCCTCCTTCCACCAGGTCTCTGAGATGCCAGTTATATCTTACCTTTCATTCAGTGCTCTATATTCTAGCTCTCCCATCTTATTTTTTACACTTCTAGCATTTGCATACAGGCATTTTAGAGGTTGTGTTTTATTCATATTAACAATCTGGTTATCAGTTGGCAAGGGTAATTTGGAATCTTCCAGCTCTGTCTGCTCTGCATGTAAAGGCATGTGGGATACCTTTATCTGTACTGGAACCTCCCTATCAGGATGCCCCGACTTCCCTAACAGACTGTTATTGTGGGCCCGGAATCAAGTATCTATATTCAGGAAAGCATGGGATAACCGCAAGGGATCTCTAGGGAGAGGAAGGCATTGTAGAGCTTAGTAATTGCTATGGATGGGCAGCCTCAACAGGCTTTATAATCCTTATCTGCCATCATTTTCTACGTTTCCAAGTGGAACTGATAGGAACTTGCCAAGATTTAAGATCAGCAAGTTGAAAAGTGTACGCTAGCAGTGTGACACAATGGAGTATTTCCTCTCATTTCCAGAATCAGGCATACGGGGGGGGGGGGGGGTTCATATGTGTGTCTCATAGCAAGTGTTGGGGGATGCAGTATGTGTGTGTCAGGGGGCGTATTAAGGGCTGCATGCGTTTATGTGTGTGTGTGTGTCTCTCTCTCTCTCTCTCTCTCTCATAACCCTCCCCAACCTTCTGCCAGTCAGTCTCTTTCTCTCTTTCTCTCTCTCATGACCCTCCCCAACCTTCCCCCAGTCAGTCTCTTTCTCTCTCTCATGACCCTCCCCAACCTTCCCCCAGTCAGTCTCTTTCTCTCTCTCATGACCCTCCCCAACCTTCCCCCAATCAGTCTCTTTCTCTCTTTCTCTCTCTCATGACCCTCCCCAACCTTCCCCCAGTCAGTCTCTTTCTCTCTTTCTCTCTCTCATGACCCTCCCCAACCTTCCCCCAGTCAGTCTCTTTCTCTCTCTCATGACCCTCCCCAACCTTCCCCCAGTCAGTCTCTTTCTCTCTTTCTCTCTCTCATGACCCTCCCCAACCTTCCCCCAGTCAGTCTCTTTCTCTCTTTCGCTCTCTCTCATGACCTCCACCACCAGGCTTCACCCACTCTTTCTCTCTCTTTCATATCCCCCCCCCCCTCCTTTCATCCAGTCCCTCTTTCACTCACCCTTTCTTGCTTCTGGCTGAAGCACCTCAAAAATGCTGCAGTTCCTCCTCTGTAATCAGCTCACTGAATGGTGGAGCCACATGGGCAGGAAGTTTGGGTTGAAGTCTTACAGCTGGAGATGCTGCCAAGGCAGGAGAGGGCACCATAATCATAGCTGGATTCAAGGGGATAGAAAAATAGGGGAAAATTCCTAAGTAGCTGTGACTGAAAGCACATGGTGCCAGATCACAACTGCTAAATCCAAAAAAGAAAAAGAAAGACACAGTTGGCATGAGGCGCTTTCTTAATATGGAGGACACTATTCAAAACATTTCTACGTTTAGCATGAATTTTCAGGAACACGAATGATAATTTTATCACCAGCCACCTAGTTTAAGGCTGCAAAAACGTGCCTCTTTTAAGCTTATTTTATAAAGAAAAGTAGGCATCTGCATTTCTTTGTAAAATACTATAGTAGCCTAAGTGGCGGAAAACACCTTAATTTAGGGTGCGAACATTTACAGCAGTCCTACAGCTGGTATAAATTCCTTTGCCTAGTTTCTAGGATTTTATAATTTACATGTGCTCCACCCAGAGCACGCCCATGCTCACAGCCACAGTGAAAGTACACACCAAGTACTTATACGTAAAGGGGTGCCCAGCATAAAAGTGGCAATTTATACACATAAATAACCGAGTGCACATGTTAATGGCTAAAATACAGAGATTTAGGAATGTTCTTGCCACCTAAATTTAGGGAGCTCCTTATAAAATTACCACGTATATGTAAGTGCCACAGAAAATTCTTACAGGCCACTACAGCGCTGACCCCCATAGTGCTGGGACAGAATGAGGACAGAGTTTGCGTGTTCTGTACAACTACGCGGACAGCCAACAATATTCAGCTGCTAAGCGGACAGCAAGAATCGCATAAAGCTAGGACGGCCATTAACCTGTGCTATCTTTAGGTGGTTTGTCTATTGGATTAGCAGCTCGATATTGCGTTAACTATAAAGTCGCCAACAGTGCCCTAGCTCCGCCCATAGACTGTCTCGAAATAACTGGACATTTATGAGGCGGTACATGGGGATCGCCGAAAATCGAGATCGCTGCGGCTTATGACGTTTGCAGGTGCTGCAAACCGCATAAACTCTTTGAAATGAAGGATCTAATTATGCTAGCTTCCTATAGCTCTTCTTAGAGATGATTTCAGAAGACATTTGCTGCCCTCTTGTGGCCATAGATTTATCTTTTGGGGCTGATCCACACGTTGCCCCCCCCCCCCCCTTGAAATTCAAGATGGAATGAAATCCTTGCTAATTTACCAAGCAGGAGGGTAGGTTTGTGTTTAGAGCTCAGTAGAAAATGCTTTATTTGTTATGTTTATCCTTCTGTATTGCTTACTAATCGGGTTATGCTGCTCACATGGGCCTATATACTAAATCTGGGATTGGCAGTCACATTTTCCTCTGGCTGCCTTCCATCTTTCACCAGTAGGGCCAGAATCATTTCTGTACTGATCTTTACCATCTCTGTTAGGCTTTTTCATTATTATCTACGCTTCTTACGAGAGCAACGCATAGGGGCGTGTTTGCTAAAGTGCGTTAAAGTCAAGTGCTCTGCAGTATCCTTTACCATGTGCGGCTACATAAAAAAATACCACTCTAATCGCTTAGCATGGGTTGGGGTGGAGACTAGATGGTTCAGGGGCGAAGCTGTACTTAGTGCAGGTGTCTTTAACGTATGTTAACTGACAATGCTGTGCTTCGCGCAGGTGCACTTACCACCATCTCAGTGGTTGCGTTAAGTGCATCCACGTTAATCACAGCAAACAGCATGGGGGTGGTGTGAAACATTCACTAGCTACATGGGAACATGCTGGGCACGCCTCCATTTTCTAGTGCGGGTCCAGCACCACCCCCACGCTGATATTTTGGGGCTAAATGTGCAGTAAGTTCCCACCCTTCAGTAAACATGTCCCTAAATTCAACACCCAGGCCTCCTACCATGTCTTATTGCTAAATTTTCTAATAAATCACATAGCTACCATAACTAGTGAAACTATTATTCAAAACATCTGGCCTCTCCATATTCATTTCATTTAATCATATATTGCAATACTGTTTGAAGAGGATGATGACGTGTACATTTTAAATGCTGGAAAATCAATGAATATACCATAATATGCACGTGCTCTACGTGGCTCAGAAACAAATGTACATAATAAAATCAACAAACAGGGCAAAATAGAAACAAACACCCTAAAATCCAGCCCCCTCAATTGATCATTCAAATCTCACTGATTCCTATATCTCTTAACCAGGAACCGCCTCATTTATTTTTACTTATTCCACTATTACCAAAGCATTGAAAAAACAAATACATCTTCAGCTGTTTTGTAAATTCTAAATAATCAGAATGTATTCACAGAGAAATTGGCAGTGAGTTCCAGAAAATGGGACCAGCAACACTGAAAACAACTGAACACAGCCTGCTAAATCTCACCTCCATCAATGGATATGCAAAGAACCACTTTGCCCTGCTATAATGCAGATTGACCATAGATTCACACAACCTCGAGGAAATGACCAAATACTCAGGCTTGCCTTCCTTCAGAAGGTGAAAAGGTAAACAGCCCAACTTAAATGGGACTCGCTGCATCACAGGTAACCAGTACAGCTGTTCCAAATAAGGCATTATATGTTCCCTTAATGGACACCCATTAAGCAGCCTTGCTGCAGCCTGTTCAACCATGTAAAGATATTTCAACATATTTGTAAACAAGTATAGAGACTGCTCGGATGTTACTGTGTAAGCAACAGCACCATCCAGTGTCCCTACTAGATTAATACAATGAAGGCTAGAGAAAAGCCCAACATTTTGCAGAACGTGGGAGGTTCTTGCTACCAATCATATCATGCTGGGAGGAAACTCCTCTGGGAGGTAAAATCCAGGTTCATATATAAACTACTCCCAAAAACACATAGCTCCTCATATCATCCAAAATGAGCAATAGGCATTAGAGCAGCAACATATGAAACTAGGGCTGATATCTGTGCAAAACCTGGCAGCACCCCACTCTCTCAGAAAGAGAGTAGCTTGGCATTTGAGAAAGTATAAACCAGGGCCTCCACGGAGTCACTACCTTACTTTACCTTGATGTTATGAGACTGTCATGGTAGGCTGACTTACATCAGGTAAGCCACCAATGGAAACTCCCAGCTTATAGAGAAAATATTTTTTCTACAATGCACACCACAGTTTCATTAACCTCAGATTTCAAATAAGGACTTACCAAGGGGATGAGAACTTCCCCACAATGAATCACTAGAACAAGTTTAATTTTTGGAAAATGTTTTGCTTTTTATTTGAAAAGTAATATGAATTCAGCTTTAATAAACTAACAGTAAAATTTTTTATAAAGCTAAATATTTAAAAGGGAAAAGCTTCAACACTATTTTCAGGTATATTTCAATTTTCTATAACTCCTTTCTTCACAAACACATTTATAGCTTTCACTATAATATAGTCAACTATGGGGTATCTTTACTAAACCGTCTTAGGGGTATGTTTACTAAACTGTCTTAACGTGCGCCCGGCGTTAGTGTGCAGGATGCCATAAAAGGAGTGGGCGTGTCGGTCTTAAAGTAGCAAAACGGGATTATCGTGCAATAACATGCGCTGCGCACATTATCGGGCGAGACGCCGCTAAGCACGTTAATGCGCGGTAAACTTAAGTAGGCGCGCAGACATGCAAACACAGAAACAGAGGTGTAGCATAATGGTTAATACACTGACTGATGGTACAGGGTCATGAGTTTGATCCCCCAGTGTGCCTAATCCATAAGGCTGGCTGAGGCATTAGCTTTAACGTGTAAGTATTGATTTTTGAGGCATTTTATTTGTAGCTTAATTAGTGCTGCCAGCAAACACACCCTCACGTGCCGTAACCTAAGGTGCCGCATAAAGCACCCTATAAGGCACTCTATAGGGCACATTATAAAGTGCACTGTCCGCCAAGGCACCCTATAATGTCCCCTATTGGGCACCCTATAAGGCGCTTTAGAGGACACCTGATAAGGCACCTTATAAGGTGCTTTATAGGGCACCTTATAAGGTGCCTTATGGGGCGCCTTATGGTTACAGTACACTGAGAGTGTTTTTGCTGGCAGCACTAATGTACATTAAAAATAGACAATGCCTCAGACAGCCTTATCAAATAACCCCACCATGGGTTTGAACCCATGATTTCTGGCTCCACAGGCAGTGAAGTAACCAGTGGGCTACAGCTGCCAACAAACCCCTGGCTGACTGCAGAAGGACTGCACGTCACCACACAAACTGTCTGCTGTGGTTACCAGGATAGGGTTAACCCACCCGTACCCATGATGCACTGCACATGCAAATCAGCAGTCTACAGCTGGGGGATGTAGAAAAACAGTGGGCAAAACTGAAAGGGGGTATTTTAAGGGCAACCAACCTTTTTGTTAAAATGGTAAATAAAGGCAAAAGGAAAAGGAGACCACTATGGTTTTCGAAGGAAGTAGCTGAAAAAGTGAAGAAAAAGAGGGAGGCCTTCATGAAATACAAGAGATCACAGAGAGAGGAAGACAGGCATCTGTATTTGGAAAAACTTAGAGAAGCTAGCAAAGTAGTCAAGAAGGCAAAGATTCAAAAGGAGGAGGAAATAGCCAATGCAGTAAAATGGGGGGATAAGACATTTTTCAGATATATTCGTGAGAAGAGGAAGGGCAAAAGTGGTATTGTCAGACTCAAGGGTGCAGGAGGGGATTATGTAGAAGCTGATAAGGATAAAGCGGAATTGCTTAACAAATATTTTTGTTCTGTGTTCACAGATGAAGAACCAGGAGCAGGACCTCAGAAAACACCCACAAATAAGAACAGAAGCGAGGGACATCTTGAACAATTTTCAGAAGACTGTGTTTGTGAGAAACTAGCTCAACTTAAAGTAGACAAAGCGATGGGACTGGATGGGATACACCCTAGAATACTGAGGGAACTTGGGGACGTTCTAGCAACTCCACTGACTGACCTTTTCAATGCCTCGTTGGAGTCAGGAGTGGTGCCAAAGGACTGGAGAGAGGCTCATGTGGTGCCTTTACACAAAAGCGGAAGTAAGGATGTGGTTGAAAACTACAGGCCAGTTAGTTTAACTTCGGTGGTGAGTAAATTATTGGAAACGCTGCTGAAAGCGAAAATAGTGAGGTTTCTGGAGTCCAGTGGATTACAGGATCCGAGGCAGCATGGATTCACCAGAGGCAAGTCTTGTCAGACAAATCTGATTGATTTCTTTGACTGGGTGACCAGGGAGTTGGACCGAGGGAGAGCTCTAGATGTGGTGTATTTAGATTTCAGTAAAGCCTTTGACACTGTTCCTCACAGGCGACTTATAAACAAACTGAGCACCCTAGGGATGGACCCTAAAGTTACTGCTTGGGTTAGAAATTGGTTGGGTGGGAGGCGACAAAGAGTACAAGTAAATGGAGCTCACTCTGAGGAGAAGGATGTTACCAGTAGTGTGCCCCAGGGATCTGTCCTTGGTCCGATTCTTTTTAACATCTTTGTTAGTGATACAGCAGAAGGGCTGTCGGGTAAGGTTTGCCTCTTTGCAGATGATACCAAAATCTGCAATAGAGTAGACACCCAGGAAGGTGTAGATAACATGAGGAGGGATCTAGCTAAGCTTGAAGAATGGTCTAGAATTTAGCAGCTGGGATTTAATGTTAAAAATGTAAGGTCATGCATTTGGGCTGCAGCAATCCAAGGGAGCAATACAGTATAGGAGGTGAAGTACTTTTGTCCACTAAAGAAGAGCGGGACCTAGGCCTGGTTGTGTCTGATGATCTTAAAGTAGCTAAACAGGTAGAAAAGGTGACGGCAAAAGCTAGAAGGATGCTTGGGTGCATACGGAGAGGAATGGCTAGCAGAAAAAAGGAGGTGATAATGCCTCTGTATAAGTCTTTGGTGCGACCTCATTTGGAGTATGGTGTGCAATTCTGGAGACCGCACCTTCAAAAGGATGTGAACAGGATGGAGTCGGTGCAGAGGGTGGCTACTAAAATGATTAGTGGGCTTCATTATAAAGCATATGAGGACAGACTTAAGGATCTTAATATGTACACCTTAGAGGAAAGGCGGGATAGAGGTGATATGATTGAGATGTTTAAATACCTCCGTGGCATAAATGTTCAGGGAGAGAGCCTCTTTCAATTGAAAGCAAGTTCTGCTACAAGGGGACATGGGATGAGGGTGAAGGGAGATAGATTCAGGAGTGATATGCGAAAATATTTCTTTACAGAAAGAGTAGTGGATCCGTGGAATAGTCTCCCAGTGGAGGTGGTAGAGATGAGGACAGTAACTGAATTCAAAAAAGCATGGGACCAACACAGAAGATCTCTAAAGGTAAAAAGTGGACTGTTGTAGTTGTTGTTATGGAAGGACAGACTAGATAGGCCATGTGGTCTTTTTCTGTCATCATGTTTCTATGTTTCTATGTACAGATGGGCACAAGATGGGGTATGCAACCCCACAGCACCTCGGCCTGGTAGGGGGAACTGACCGTGTGTGGTACTGGCACAGAGTAGCTACAGACCATCACATTGTGTGGGTACTGTGCTCACCCTGAAGGTGAGGTGGGGTGCCCAGCACCAGGTCCACAACACCTTTCATGGCTGAAATGCGCCATGCTGCAGGTCCCCATCAGTGCTACTGTGTGTGATAGGTAGTCCCTGCAGACACACCTAGAATACATCAGTGTCTTTCTGTATGTCTCAGTCATGTCTAGCCTTATGGGCTATGATGCACCCAGAATAGTGCATATCCTGTATTGGTGCCATGGTTACATGATGTAGGTGAAGGGGGGGTGTTTGGACCCATAGGCAGATTATGTACCACCAAACAACCCACCCTCTGGGGCTCAGGGTGGGAAACAGGATCGCCCACCAACAGATCCACATTCTACATCCCTGCAATGGTGGCAGTAGAGGGGACCATCAACCCCAGTCCTGCTGGGGAACAGACATCCTACAGGGCAGTCAATGCTGATCCATACACATCCATAAGGCAAGGCAGACAGAACGCCTGGAAATGCTCAGCTGCCCCCCACCACTATCTGACATTCTCCAGCAGCAAGCCTCCAGCCGCTGCACCCTGCAAGGTGCTCCAGCCAGACACATACTAACTGCAGACCATCTGCTACCTAGTCTATAGTGCATGATCCTGGAGAAGATGCGTGTACGCAGAACTGGGATGTCAGCATACACACCAAGCAGATAAGTCAGTGATTGGGCCCCAAAGGTGAACCCATAAATATTACATGAAAGAAATACTATAGAGCACTATGGGGGAACCTAACCATGCCATGGTCACTGTTCAGTCAGAGTGAGAGTGACCTCCCAGCAGGACATTCTGTGGCCATCCTCTCCGTGCAGGTGGTGGCCGGGCACTACAATGTCCGAGCCATTGCCCTATGCCTTGTGCAGATGCAGCCGGGCCAGGCCACCCTATCCAGGTTATTCCCACAGTACCTTGCTCCTCATTATGCACATTGGCAGGCCAATGCTGGCAACAGTGCTAGCAGTGTGGGCTGTGGAGGGTGTTGGCAGCCACCACACACTGGATAGACAGACACACACTCCACACACCTATGCCAGCATTGCGCAACTATAGAGGTGTTTGGCAGCCCTGGCCACCACACCAGTCCTGGGCACAGTGCAGGCATGGCTATGGTACGCAATATTGTTGGGGTCACTCTGTCAGACACCAGACCTGAGGCACACTCCACAGACATCAGAAAGGTTGTTATGATGCAGCTCAATCAGCCAATTGTGCTTAACGTAGGAATTACTATCTGCCAGTTATCATAGCAACCTTTGAGATCCCCTACCAACAAAAAACCTCTCCAATACAATCACAGAAACACATCCACAGTTCTCAAGACAGAACAAATGATTAAACATAAGAAAGACACTTACTCTACTCTACCTTACCCTACAGACAAAGATTTACACAAACAAACGGCTATATCACTATTGTAAATAAATCCCGGTAACTCAATTATGTTATGATGACCTGTACATAGTTTAAAAAGTGTTATTCTAGTTAATGTTCAAAACATGTTCAATGTAACTAAACGTGTATATAGTTAACACAAGTTCCATGTAAAATATACAGAAGTATATAGATTTTTGTTCAATGTGAACCGCCCCTGATCTCTGGAAGGGGCGGTATATAAAAAACTGTTAAATAAATAAAATAAATAAATAGCTGTGTACAGTTTTCCCATGTTTAGGGTGGCATTGCTAAGGTATGCAGGTGCTAGTATGGGGAGATGCACGCAGGGCCCAACATCCTGCCTCTCCAGGAGGCTTGGGATAATGGAGCCTGTGGGTGCGGGTGTGTCTGCCCCTGTTGGCCGCTGCTCTAGGACAGAGGTTCCCAACTCCAGTCCTGGAGGACCAAACACTGTTCGGGTTTTCATGCTGTCCCTAATGAATATGCATGAGATACATCTGCATACCTTGGGGCGGTGCATAGAAATGCAGCACAGCCACATTTGTTAGAGGCCACATGGAACCTGAATGGTGTTTGGACTTCCAGAACTGCATTTGGGAGACTCTTCTCTAGGTAATGTGCATGTTTATGGTTTCGGTGCTCTGTAGGGTAAAATGTAGGTGTGTTGGGCATGTCTATGTCATCTGCAATAAAGGTTCTGTCTGTATTACCACGTTTTAGTAGTGGGTAAAATATGGGGGCTGGATTGGCAGGAACTTGAACCTGTGACCTTCTGTTCCTAAACACACTGACTGTGTGTACTGCACCACTGTGTTGCCACAGAGACAGTGCATTCCCTGGGGATACCATGACTGTTCATCAGACAGGGCCTGTCTGTTGCAGTGCATGGCACCCACCTACACAGGGCTAGGCCACGGTCTGCTCTGGGCAGCTGCCACTGCCCCCTCCAGTACCCCTCTGCCACCCTGCTGACATGCCCTTCTTCTGGTGGTGCTGGTGGAGCGCAGTCTCAGGCCATACAGTGTGCAGTTAGGCGGCTGCCTATGGTGTGGGTTCTAGGGTAGAGGTGCCTGCATAGATGCCCATGCTTCCCCCCAGCACCGCCTGCCAATGTTCTGTGCCCTTGGGGGTACCTGCTGGGTACTATCCCCTGTGACACTGTGGGAAGCACACTTGTGCCCATGCTGGGCCCTCATCAGTTGCTGTCTGGCTGTTCTACTGTTTCAGCATTCCTATGGGCCACCTAGGCATCACCCTAATCCGCACTGTGGCCCAGCTGCAGCACAGCATGTGCCGTCTGCAGCCCTCTATGTCCCCTTTCCCAGCATCTGTCCAGTTGCCCATTCCAACATGCCCGCCCTGCTGTTGTGGAACATGTGCACGCCATAGGAAACCTGTCCAATAGAGAGGGAAACCCTGATCAGCGCTATTTCACTGTGGGATCATTCACCTTGTATGGGGACGGGGCGTAGACCCTTCCAAAATTCATATCTTTTTTTTTTTGGAGCTTTCTTGGGAGGTTTTTTTTATTTTTCCCATTAATATCACTATTGCCCAGCTTGATTTTGGTTTTTTTTATATTTTGTTGGGGTCATTTTCAATGTTTATTTGCCCTTTTGTTCCATGTACATGTATCACACTTATCACTTTCTGTAGGTTTCCCTGGTTTTGCTGTACATTGCTGACAGAAATGGTTTCTCTTCCCTTTAAATCAGCTCTATCGCCAGGGTTTCACTGGCGTTAGTTTTCAGCCTCGGATTTCACAGCGTTAGTGTGCAGAGAGCCTCTCCCCTCCCACTCTCTGCCCATTGACCCTCTCTCTCCGCCCCTGGGGAACCTTCCTCCGCCCTCTGGGAGCCTTTCTCCACCCTCAGCGCTCCTTTGCACCGCTGTGCATGTTATTGCGTGCTAAGGTACCTCTGCGCCCGATAAAGCGCCATTATTGCGCGATAAGGTACCTTATCACGCGATAATGTGGGAGAGCGCACGTTAAGACTGCTTAGTAAACATACCCCTTAATTCCTCTTGGCCTTCTTCAGGGGGATATAGAATGAGGGAGCAAACCTCGAGAAAACACAATCATAATTAAAACAGACCATCAGAAAAAGTTATTAAAATCAAATGATAAATAATTGAAAAGATAATAAAAATAAATCTGAAAACATGTAAATTATTATAATAAATAAAAATGAAATTTCACAGAATCCAATTAATTATACAATATAACCAAATAAAAATACGAATAAAATCAAACACATATATGTGTATTAAAAAATATAATAAAATTAAACCCAAACATATGTGAGATGAGGAGGACAGCTATAAAATGTATAAATCATGTGCTATCTAATGCTTATTGGAACATATAAATGAAAATATAATAAATAATGATAAAATACATGAATAAAACATAAATATATCAACCGATACCTGAAGAAGGCCGAGAGGCCGAAACGCGTAGGAGTCAATTAAAGGGGTTTTAAAAACCTGAAAATCCTGCCCGTCTTGGTATCTATTCTTTTGATCTCACGTATTCTACAGATACTTTTGTTGCTTCTTTTTGGTCTTATCTTGGGTTAGCCATGTTCTCTCCTTGGAAGGAGGTCCTGAGTTACAAGGAAAAAGACTTACATGATATGTTGCCAGAGGACCCCTTTTTCAACCAAGAAGACATCAGCAGTGGAATTGAGGATATATGGGGAGTGAGTGTGCGGTCTACTCAAAAACTTGTAAAAGAAGAGATGCACGCCTCATCGTTATTAGAAAATTGCCATCATAATATCATTCCCAGGGGCTTACGGATCCATAAAGCTCCTGGGATGTATCGTGATGATGAAGACTGTATGGCGAATTGGACCAAAAGATTAAATAAGTGCTCTTTGGATCTTATGATCTTACTTATCAATACATCACGTCACAAGGCAGATGCCTTACGTACTAAAGTAGAATTAAAGTTAGCTACGCTAAAAGAAATAGATGGATGCTTTGAGAAATCAAAAAATGATTATGATAAAAATGTTTTAGAATATAAAAAAATAATAAAGGATAGAAAACTTAAGAAATTTAAAAGAGATGAGGAGGACTATAAAACTGGTAATGTATATTTTTGGATGAATGAGACAACTTCTTCTAGAAGTATTTCTAGAAAAAGAAAATATGATCCCAAACAAGACAGATATAATAATAACAGATCTCAATACCCTGCATGTTTTCAGGTTCATTTTTATTATCTTTTTAATTATTTATCATTTGATTTTAATAACTTTTTCTGACGGTCTGTTTTAATTATGATTGTGCTTTCTCGAGGTTTGCTCCCTCATTCTATATCCCCCTGAAGAAGGCTGAGAGGCCGAAACGCGTAAGGGACAATAAAAGGGGGTTTACAAACCTGAAAATCCTGCCAGTCTTGGTATCTGTTCTCTAGAATGGTTGTAACTGCAGCTCCGTGCAGATATGGGCTCCAAAACTGAATGCAATACTCCAAGTGAGGCCTCAACAATAACTTGTACAGGGGCATTAATACCTCCTCCTTTCTGCTGTTTATTTCTCTCTGTATACATCCCAGCATCCTTCTGGCTTTGGTCTTGTTGCATTGTTTTGCCACCTTGAGATCCTCAGACACTAGCACTCCGAGGTCCATCTCCTGGTCCTTAAACACCAACCTCTATCCCCCATCACATACAATTCCTTTGGATTTCTGCATCCCGAGTGCATGACTCTGCACTTCTTCGCATTTAATCGTAACTGCCAAACATTAGACCATTAGTCCAGTGCTTTTAGATCTTTCTTCATGTTATCCACTCCCTTAGAAATGTCCACTGTTGCAAATTTTTGTGTCATCTGCAGAAAAGCAGACTGAGACCTGCAGAGTATCTCTGGAAAGAGACTCAGTCCAGCAGAGAGCTGCAGAAGCCAGAAAGACAGCCTGAGAAGAATTCAGAGCTATCAGTGTCCTAGGTCTGTGAGGCTAGAAGGAAATGTAGTCTACAGGCACTCAGCAGAAACAGAGAGAAGCTGTATGAAATCCAAGCCAGAAGACATCCTGCCAAAGAGAGAGAGAGAGAGAGAGAAAGAGGCAGGGGCAAAGCTTCTAGCTACAGAGAGAGAACCCCCTGCGACTGTGGGACTGTTAAGTAAACAGAACCCTGGAGAAAAGCACCTAGGAAAGTAAGTGTAATAAGTTCTAGTTAGACAGAAACTGTATTTCTTTTTATTTGTAGTTTAGAGCCAGTTTCAAAGAAGGGCACACACCAGAGTAGGCATACTTCATCATCCAAGGCTTAGATTCTGGTGGCCTGACAACGGCTGTAGAGAGATTTTTGTTTACCTTTCTTAGATAGGTGCGACATGGGGCAGAATTTTCATGGCCAGAGATGCTCCAGGGCCCATCAGACCAAAGCTGCCTCTGAGTATGACATCTTCAGACATCCATTTTGACATTGATGCATAAAAGAATAGAAATATAGAAACATGATGACAGAAAAGACCACATGGCCTATCTAGTCTGCCCTTCCATATCAAATACTAAAGCCCCAGTTTCCTTTAGAGATCTTCTTCTGTGTTTGTCCCATGCTTTCTTGAATTCAGATACTGTCTTCATCTCTACTACCTCCACTGGGAGACTATCCCATGCATCCAGGACCGGCCCGTCCATTGAGCAAGAATGTTTTTTGCACAGGGCCCCGCGTTTCAGGGGGCCCCGCGCAAAGAACATTCTGCTTTTTTAAAAATTCAATTTAAAAAAAAAAAGCTGGCTGCTGCTGCTGCCGCCGCGGCAGCGGCAGAATGGAGTGTCCCGCGGGGCCCCCTCTGCCCGCTGAGCCCCTCTGCAAGGGCTTTTAGATTCGCGAAGGGAGAGTGTCTCCCTCGCATCTCTGTTAAGCCCGCAGGGGCTAATGGGAAATTTCCCATCTGCCCCTTTAGACGCGAGGGGCTGATGGGAAATTTCCCATTAGCCCCTGCGGGCTTAACAGAGACGCGAGGGAGACACTCTCCCTTCGCGAATCTGAAAGCCCTTGCAGAGGTGCTCAGCGGGCAGAGGGGGCCCTGCGGAACACTCCATTCTGCCGCTGCCACGGCGGCAACGGCAGCAGCCAGCTTTTTTTTTTTTTTTTAAATTTCCCTGAGCCGATGTGGGGGGGGGGGGGGGTTAGGACTGGTAATGGCCTGGGCTATGGAGGGGGTTATGGACGTGACTTGAGGTGGGCTGTGGGTTGATGGGGGTTAGGACAGGAAATGGGCTGATGGGGAGGGGTTAGGACTTGAGGTGGGCTGTTGGGGGGGGTTAAGACTGGTAATGGGCTGTGGGCTGATGGGGCCTGTCTGGAAATGGGGTGATGGGGGGTTAGGACTGGTAATGGGCTGGGGGGGGGGGCTAGGACAGGAAATGGGCCATGGGGGGGCCTAGGACAGGAAATGGGCTATGGGGGGGGCTAGGACAGGAAATGGGCTGATGGGGAGGGGTTAGGACTTGAGGTGGGCTGTTGGGGGGGGTCAGGACTGGTAATGGGCTATGGGGGGTTAAGACTGGTAATGGGCTGTGGGCTGATGGGGGGTTAGGACTGGTAATGGGCTATGGGGGGTTAGGATTGGTAATGGGCTATGGGGGGGTTAAGACTGGTAATGGGCTGTGGGCTGATGGGGGCTGTCTGGAAATGGGGTGATGGGGGGTTAGGACTGGCAATGGGCTATGGGGGTTAGGGTTGGTAATGGGCTATGGGGGTTAGGACTGATAATGGGCTATGGGGGGCTAGGACAGCAAATGGGCTGATGGGGAGGGGTTAGGACTTGAGGTGGGCTGATGGGTTAGGACTGGTAATGAGCTGTGGGCTGAGGGGGGGGTTAGGACTGGCAGTGGGCTATGGGGGGCTGACTGGAAATGGGCTGATGGGGTTAGGACTGGAAGTGGGCTGATGGGTTAGGACTGGAAGTGGGTTGATGGGGGGCTAGGACTGGTAATGGGTTGGGGGGTTGCTAGGACTGGAAATGGGCTGAGTGGAAGGGGAGGCTTGAACGGCAAATAGCTGATGGGGACAGGGACTTGGAATGGAAATGGGCTGAGTGGAAGGGGGGCTTGAACTGCAAATAGCTGATGGGGAGGGGGCTTGGAATGGAAATGGGCTGTGAGGGAAGGGAGCTAGGACTGGAAATGGGCTGGGAGAAGCTAGGATAAGACTGGAAATGGGCTGTTGGGGGGAGCTAAGATTGGAAATGGGCTGTGGTGGGGGCTTGGATTGAAATGGACTCATGGAGGGGCTAGAACTGGAAGTAGGCTCATGGGGGGGCTTGGACTGGAATTGGGCTGAGTGGAGGGGAGTTAGGATTTGACATGGGCTGATGATGGGGCTAGGAAATGACTAGAAATGGGCTGATGGGGGGCTAGGATTGGAAATGAGCTGATGAAGGGACTCGGACTGGAAATGGATGGGGGAGCTAGGACTGGAAATGGGCTGATGGGGGGCTAGGACTGGAAATGGGCTGATGCAGGGACTAGAAGGGAATGGATGCTGGGTGAGGCTGGAACTAGAAGGGAGCTGATGTTGGGGAAGGATTAGAATGGGATGGGGCTGGGAGAGGAAAATGGAGAGAGGAAAAATATTTTGTGTGGGAGGGATGAAAAATCTACAATTGGCCTGGTATTGGGAGAGTAAGTGGGGATTGAGAATGGAGGGGTAAAATTTGAGTGGATGAAATAGGAATGAGGAAAGAGCAAAAGGGGAAAGATTAGTATGTTAAAGCAGATGTAGAGAGAGAGAATGGAAAAAAAAACTAGAAGAAAGAAGAAAGGACAAATGGACAGCAGACGATGGAGAGTTAGCAGAAAACATGAAGAAACCAGAAGAAAGTGGCTGGAGCAATTGCAACTGAAAAAAAATGCACAAAAGGTAGAAAAATATCTCTTTATTTTGAATTTATTAACTGGAATATGAAAGCTCTGGGAAATGTGCATCATTAACGTCTGCGCTTTGTTTGGTACAAGAGGAAATTAATTTATAGTTTTATTTCTACAGTGGTGTTGTACATTCCAAGTTTGGCTTTTGGGGTTCCCAGTTTAATTATTGCCTTCCTGTTTCTAAACTGTGATTCCTTGTTTGGTGATGGTCTATGTTCTGCATGTGTAACTGAGCTGAGGTATTCTGTTTATGTAATTCCTATTTGACATTGCCACTTATTCTCTTTTCCCAGTATTCTCTGAAATGTATTGGTTTAATATTTGCAGTGTTGCCTTTTGATAGGTAGGGTATGGTGCTTTGTGAGTCCTGGTAATGCTGTCAGGATACGGCGGGTTTGCTATGGGTTCTAAATGGGCAGCGTTTGTAGTAGTTCCCAATGTGCCTGGCAGTTGGCACTGGATTATAGTAATGTAGAAATCTTTTAGTCTTTCTTTCTCCATACACTCATTAAGAGACATGTTTACTAAAAGTTAGTGTATGGTAACATTATGCAAATATTTATGCAAATAAGGCCACTTATGCAAATGAGGCCCCGCACCGAGTCTCCGCACATGGCCCTGCACCCCCCTTGGGCCACCCCTGCATGCATCTACCACTCTTTCCATAAAGAATATTTCTGCATATTACTCTTGAGTCTATCCCCTTTCACCCTCATCCTATGTCCTCTTGTAGCAGTTTGCTTTCAGCCGAAAGAGGCTCTTCTCTTGTGCATTTATGCCACAGAGGTATTTAAAGGTCTCTATCATATCTCCTCTATCCTGCCTTTCCTCTAAGGTGTACATATTAAGATCTTTTTTTTTTTTTTTTTTTTATTAAAAGGCAGCGAACAAGTACAACAAGTAACAACCAAATCGGCTGTATACAGCATACATATACAAAAGAACATCTGCATTAAACCAAGAATGAAGTGAACAGGGCCTTTTTTTTTTTTTTTTTTTGTAATATATAATTTTATCTTCTCCCCCCCTTTGTTCTCAGTATCCCCCTTACACCCCGCCCCTCCCACTCCTATTACCCACAAGACTCCAAATTAATGAAAAAAAAAACCTCCTATCCGGTTCCCCCCACCCTCCAACCCCCCTCCCCTCCCCCCTCAAAACCCCTCTCAAACCCCCCCCCCCCACCCCCCCCATCCCCTACCGCCACCCCCCGCTTCTGACAACCCCTAAAGTGTCCACGTTACCCACAGGGAGTGCATGAGACACCACCGCAACAGACTATGCATGGAAGAGAGAGAGAGCCAAAGACTTCCGCAGCAAGAAAGGGAAAAATTCGTTGGGCCCGTATCATCAAGAACAAAAAGAAGCAGAGATGAACTTAGGTGCGCGAACCATACTTCAGAACAAAAGGCTCCCACACTTGCTCAAAGTGTGGCACTCGCGATTTTCCAACTGCCACCCCCCGCTCCATAGTATAAATCTCCCACATCCGCTCCAGCCAACTCGCAAGGGCAGGGGGCAAGGTTTGTTTCCAAACAGCTGCCAAGGCCAGGCGGGCCGCGTGTAGACCGTGACGGATCAACGCTAACTGAAGAGTCCGCGCACCAGGAACATTAGTGCCAAAAAGGAAAATACCTGGGTCCCAGGGGATAGTCAACCCTACCAGTTGCTGTAGGCGGTACTGGATCCCCCTCCAATATGTCTGTATACGCGGACAAAGCCACCAGACATGAGCCATGGTACCGTCCCGGCCACAGTTCCGCCAACACAAACCAGACGCAGCGGGATAAGCCCGGGCAACCCGCACCGGCGTCATGTACCAGCGATAAAGTAGTTTGTAATTGGTTTCTCGGGCATTAACGGCCACTGCACCTTTCCAGAGTCGATCCTCAAGCTGCTCCCACTGTTGCTCAGTGTAAGTTAACTGCAGCTCACGATTCCATTGTTCTCGATGGGTACCGGGCTGCGTCTGCTGGGCCTGAAGATGTGTATACAGGGCAGCAACAAGGCCCTTTGTAGTGGTACATGCCTCACAAAAGCGTTCAATATCGGACAGCTCGCGGGCCACCTGCGACCGAATCACGCGGTCCTGCACCCAATGGGTTACCTGCATATACTGATAAAAGTGACCAGCGGGAAGTTCAAACTCACCTTGAAGTGAGCGAAGAGAACGCATCATACCGTCCTCAAAGAGTTGACCGACACGACTAAGGCCCTTATGGCCCCACAGCCGAAAGGCTGGATCAGTCATCCCAGGGGGGAAAGAAAGATTACCCACAATAGGCGCCAGGGGGGTCATAAGCACCCCGCGCATATTAAGATCTTTAAGTCTGTCCACATATGCTTTATAACGAAGACCACTAATTATTTTAGTAGCCGCTCTGCACTGTCTCCATCCTATTTGTGTCTTTTTGAAGGTGCGGTCTCCAGAATTGCATACAATACTCCAAATGAGGTAATAGAGCTGTATATACTTATACCTATAGTGAGGTAACCACTGAATGTTTTGGTACAGTGGTTCAGATGGTGTCATTGTTGACACTGTGAAAACCTAAAGTGACATTTATTGTTGCATTACTTGCGCTTATTGTGTTATTTAGCCCTGATCCACCTTTATCCGCCACATCCTTCAGTCGCCAAGAAAACCTATTTCAGTATTCTTCACTTCTGGTTATTCCGTGCCTCCTCTCATTCCCCAAGAACCTTTATATTTTATGGTTACTTCTTATTTTACAGCGTGAGCCCCTCGCCCCTACCTCTGGGGGAATTAATTGTGGTTGTTCATTGTCATGCCACAGAGGGGTGGGGTCTCTTGATGTTCCACTTTCTGACTTGACACCAGTGACACAAAGGGAGCCTGGACGACCCCCTGCCTGTGCAGATGCATAGGTTACAATATATTTGGGCAAGCCTAAATACAAAATATTACAATAATCAAGACCAGGCAGGACTAATGCTTGTAGCACCAACCAAAACTCTCTTTTTGCTAAGATCCCTCACAATTTGCTCAGCAATCTTAACTTACATAAAGCAGGGCTGGTCCTGCCCTGTGTAAGGGGTCACTGAACTCCCACCCCCGTTCTGCTCCAGTGAATCCCAGTGGAGCCCTTTTCAAGTCTCTCTTTTGTCCCAACATGCTGAAACATTTCTGAGGGATAGTGCTGTTAGTCTGGAGTACAAATATGACAGAGGCAGGTGATACCTTATAGACTAATCCGTTTATGGAGGCCTGAGATTTCCGAGGATAACAGTCCACATCAAAGTTAGTTTATAAGGTGCCAACTGCTTGTCAATTTTGTCCAAACAATAACTTAGTAAGTGTATGATTTTCTGAGCATCATTTACTGTACATGTGCAATGGGGTTAGATAGAAGCTACCAAAGTTCTACATGATTTCACTCTAGAGCCAACTACCATATACATGAAGAAGTACCATAAAACTCTGCAAAAAGACCAGTCAGAGTCCATAGGAAACCTGCCATACCATAACGATACCAGGACTCACACAGCATCAATCTTACCCATGAAAAGACAGTGCTACAAACATTAAACCAATACATCCTATAGAACACCAGTATTTTTCCTACTGGGAAAACTGAACAAGTGGGACAGCTACAGAACTCTATGCAGAAACGACACCGCAGCAGAACACGCATACACGCATGCAGGCAGACCCTCACCAAATACAGAACAAGAGACTACAAATTAGAAATAGAAACCGCGGTGTACGTTACAATGAGGGGTCCTCAAGCAAAATTTCGCTAAGGACCTCCACTGTCACAGGGGCTCTCTCCCCCCCTCCCCCCAAGTGGGCCTCCCTTCATGCAGAGGGCCTCCCAATGTAGCAGCGGTGATGGTGGTGGCAAACTTACTTCATTGTGTTTTCTGCACTGCCTCCACTTTTGTAAGTTTGCCATGGGCCCGGCAGCTGTTCCCCGCTGGGCTGAAGTCTTGCGGTTTGACTTTTATTATGAGACATTGGCTGGGTGACGAACAGCTGCCGGGTCCGCAGCAAACTTACAAGAGCAGAGGCAGTGTGGAAAACATGATAAGTCTGCTACGCTGCTGCTGCCGCCACTGTGTGGACCCCTTTTCTGCCTGAGCCCCCCCCCCCCCCCATATTGCAGGGGCTGCTTGGGTGGAATTTATGCCTCTGAATAGAAATATAAAGAAAATAATAGACATGGGGGTATGTTTACTAACCCACGATAACGTTACCGGCAAAAGGTGCAGCGCTAACGTGAGCAATGCCATATAAGAAAGTGGGCGTATCGGCGTTGAGGTAGCAATGGCTGTGTAATATGCAGTAAAGGGCGCCTTGCCAGGTATCGTGCATTAAACAGACAATACATATTGAAGCTGACAGCACATTACAAGGCTGAAGGCACTGTATAAGGTGCCCTGTAGGGCGCCTTATAAAGCGCCTCATGAGGCGCCTCAAGTTAAGACACCTTATTCACCTTATAAGGTGCCTTAACCTAAGGTGTCATAGAAGGTGCCCTAAGGATGTTAAGGTGACCCAAGATATGATGCCCCAGGGCAGTAAGGTGCCCCAAGTTGACAAGCATGAAATGTAAGGGCAAAAAACTGATGTAACCCTAACACTGCACAGAACACCAAGGAAAGGCAATGGACAAGTGATGGAAGGAAGTAGAGGTGGGAGCTGATGGACCCGCCAAATCTGCATGCAGACGATGTGGCAGCTGGCAAAATGGACAAACATATTGGAGGCAGCTATATCGATGCACAGGGTGTTGGCAATGTAAAGTGCTACAATGACAGTGGGTGGAAGAGGATGGGAATACGTGTCCGCCAGTGGAGGTAGAGGTGGCAAGATATTTGCAATGATAGGAGGACAGAGGAGTAGTAGTGCCATGCAGAGCAGACACAGGAGAGGCAAGCATGGAGAACCGCAATGCAGAAAATGGGACCAGTGCAGGACATGGGGTAGCAGCCAGCACATGAAGACAGGATGCTACACAGCTGACAGACGCAGATAGACGGACAGAAGGATGGCTGGCAACTGTGATGAGGGTGTTATGTGCTGGCAGCACAGATCTGCAGAGATATGATTGTCACAGGAATGAAAAGGACGTGCCTCAGACAGGCCTACTAAAATGAGAGCATGAAGGGATTGACCCCATGACCTCTGCCTAGGATGTCATTGTATTAACCAGTGGGCTATACATCTATGGGGGTTTGTCTCACTAATGACTGGCTACAGAAAGATTGCAGGTCACCGCACAAACTGTCTGCTATGTCCACCAGGATAGGTTAAACCCACCAGTACCCATGATGCACTGCACATGCAGAACAGCAGTCTACATCTAATCACCAGATGGGGTATGCAGCTCTCCAGCACCTCAGCATGGTAGGAGGAACTGACCTTGCGTGATACTGGCACAGAGTAGCCACATACCATGCCATTGTGCCGGTAGTGTGTTCACCCTGAGGGTGAGGTGGGGCGGCCAGCACCAGGTCCTCAGTACCCGGATTGCATTCCCCAGTCACATCTAGCCCTTGAAGACTAGGAGCTACCCAAGTTAAGCATATCCAGTGTGGTTGCCATAGTCAATTGTTATAAGCGCAGGGGGTGTCTGGACCCACATGCGGATTATGTAGCACCACCTACCAACCTGCCCTGGGTTGGTCAAGGTGGTGGACAGGATCTGCCCCCAACGCTCTACATTTTTGCAATGGCAGTAGTAGAGGGGCATGATGAAGGGCTGTGGGACCATCAACCCCAGTCCTGCTGGCCTAAGGGCACCATCCAGGGCAGTTGATGCAGATCTATACGTATCACACACGTAGTGGTAGACAGGCAAAAGGCCCAGAAAAGCTCATCTACAGCCCCCTATGCCCCATTTGCAGCCCCACCATAGTGCCCTTTCATACCTGAGCACTATGCTGTTGCATGTAGCACTACTATCACTGTTTTTGCAGGGGTTCTCAACCCTGTCCTCGGGACCCACCTAGCCAGTCGGGTTTTCAGGATAACCAAAATGAATATGTATGAGAGAGATTTGCATACACTGCCTCCATTATATGCAAATCTCTCCCATGCATATTCATTGTGGTTATCCTGAAAACCTGACTGGCTAGGTGGGTCCCGAGGACAGGGTTGAGAACCCCTGCTTTAGAAGGTTGCAGGAGCCCCTGATACTCCTCTAGGGGAGTTGATTAAATTGTTAAAACTTTAGGGGACATATATATACAGTTTTGTCTTTATCAGCATCACTCATAGGTCTTTGACAATATCTAAACCAAAGAATCATTGACTCCCTATCAAAGAATCAAGGGCATCTTCAATTTGGGCAATGCTGGTCAGGTGTGATCCAGAAATTCATGGTGTGATAATTAACATATAGTCCCACAGACCCTTCCTTGTTTCTTACAGTTACATACGGGAAGTATATGAGATGTGGGATTCAGATATAATCACTGCTTGCATGAGTTCTTCCAGATGCATTCTTGCATCAGCCAAATCCCCTGGAACTATTCTTCTTGACATTTCCCGGAATGAGATATTATCTGGAAGGCATATGTGGTGCTCTATACCTTTTACACATCCTACATCCCAACGAGAACACACTGACTCACTCCTCCAGCTTCAGAGGCAAAGGAAACAGACCTTCTCTATCTCTTTCTTCTCCTTAACTCTGACGGCAAACTAGAAGTAGAACAGTGGACTGCTATGTCCCTTCCACCCTTCAACCCTCTTAACTAGAATCTTCTAGAAATTTACCAACCAACATTTTAGGCTGTACCATCATGATCTGAAGGAGTATACCATAAATAGGACCCAAATCCCCCAGAAATGCAGACTGTTTCAAAACAAAAATGGTAATGGCGTTTGATTGATTTGTTTTTAGATTATTGGCATACTTATTGTAATTTACTGTATTTTTTATGGATTTGATTACTTTGTAACCCCCTTGACCTGAACTTTGGTTTAAAGAAGGCAGTACAAAAGTCCAACCTAACAGCAAAATGGTTCAATCCACTCTAATAACCTCAATATATCCTCTATTGAGAGGATACTTGTCTTAAAATTCACTGCTCGGCTATTCTTGATTCTCCTCAGATTTATCAATTTTACTATATCATTACTGTTAGTTATCTGATGACATGTTTTCTATTTTCATTGCTCCAGTTTTCTTTTGCATCCTGGGCATCCAGCTTGATTTAAATTGGCTTCTGTTGGCATTCACAACTATCCACATTTTTTTCCTTTTATTTTTTATCTCTTTGCCAACTCAGCCCAGCCATAGTAGTGAGAACTCTCACCCACCTGCCATAAACTGTGGCTCCATATGGAACTTACCCAACACAGAGCACACGTCAACCCTTTAAGGTGTCACTAAATTCCCTTTGCTCTAAGGATTGTGAACACCTCTTCCACAACATCCCCATCCCTGGCTGGCCTGGGGTGAGGAGAACCTGAACCGGTAAATGAACTTCTGCATGGTAGTGCAGAACTCTGCTACACAGCCACTAAGTTGCTCCCTGTCCTACCTGCTCATCAGTTTTAACCACACCAGCTAAAGTTTTAGCTTCCCTCAGCGCCCATTTCAGTACTTTCTTCAGCGTGTTAATTGAACGGACTACGATTTAATCTAATAACTTTCTCCAGGAGAACAGCATGAGGCATCTAATGGCATTCTCCGAAGACAGACACCCACATACATTCTGGGTTATGCGGCTCTGTTCATCATTTCCTTTCCATCTGTGTGTTGTTCTCTCAGTTCAATGTACAATCCTGCAAATGGCTTTTGGAATAACACATTTTTGAGCAGAATTGCTGTGAAGGAAAAAAAAAGCTGTTGATAAAAAGGCTGATTGAGATATCCTCTCTTCAGTTAGTTTAATCCTCCATGGTTTCATCGCTCCATAAATCTGAAACATTTTTCTTTTCAGGTTAGGAACTAAAATAAAAATCAGGGAACGTATACGGAGGATGGTTTTCAAACAGATCAAGATGGCTACCTCTGGAGTTAGCTTGCTATATCCATCAGCCAGAAGATCTACCCCACGGAGCAGCTAAATATAGCCGCTTTCATAATATGCATTCTGGGAGGCATTAGGGTGCCATGGGAGGAAGGGTAGAAGTGTGTGCATTAACTTTTCAAATAGATATGTATATTCCATTTACGGATAAAAGCAGGCCCTAGATATGCAGGTAGTTTTGCTTTCCCCTCTGCCCTCCCCATAATTTTCAGCAAATTTTTAGAGAGAAATAATACAGATAGGAATGGCATATTCCTTAGAGGATCTGTGAAAATTGCCCCCTTGATTGTTAAGGTGAATCTTTAGGGGTCATCAGTGTCTCCTTGTGAGCCAGAATTAAAAAAGATCTACAGCAATTTTCAGGTATTTCTGGCTTGATGAATGGATGTCAAGAGAGCTTTGGAGAAGTTGGTCACTTCCAGCATGTTCATCATTCTTGTGCCCACTTGAGAGATTTGAAGCACTCTGGGGATAGTTAATGTCCCCTGCTGCCTCTCACCTGTGCCTCTAGATAATGATGACTTCCTAGGACTGAGTTCTCTATACATCTGCCAGTGGCAGAATCCACATATGTGTTGCCCGTCTGTCCCTGCAAGTGGATCTGCCACCACTGTCTGGCTGTGGCACCCCCTGTCTGGCTGTGGCAGCATGTTGATGATGTGATAGCACAGAACATGACAGATGTGTAATGGCGAGCATGCACAAACTGTGACACCCTGTCCTGCATAGCGCATAACAAACCATGCAGTGATGTGGCCCCTGAGGCAGTGGATGCCCCTTAGCATGACACGTGCCCACAGCCAAGGCCACACATGGCCCACAATCAAGTACCGTGGTGCACAGGAAAGCCTGCAGGCAACAAATAGGATCAAGGTAAGGGGGAGGGATTGCAGAGATGGCTGAAGGGACCAGAGAGGTGACACAAATGAGGTAGTGGCCCAGATGGCACAATTGCTGGTAGCACAGGGTACATGTGAAAGGGCCAGGGGAGCAGTGGGCAGGAATACAGTGGCAGATATCAGAGGTGTACCATCACATGCACTCCACACCTGCCACCCATGGATATGCCCATGCCCCCAGGATGGGCAGGTCACCAGACTGAGGCAGGATACAGGTATGTGTAACAGGCGATATGGAAGCAACCAAATGAGCCCATGTGTGCCCTCCCCTCTCTCTCAAAGTGAATATGGCATGCAATGTACCCTCGGGGCCCTGTAGTGCCACTTTCACACACTGCCCTGGAAGAGACCAAATCATCTGCAGCAAATCAGGGAGCAGCTGGCGGCCGAGGAAGGTTAGTGGGGTACACAGTGGAGCCCAGCAGATACAGGTGGTGGCAGCCATGGCTGCCAAACTGGTGCAGGAAGACTATCTGGTAGTAGACTCTCTGTACACAATGATGGGAATGTGCTCTGGGCAGCTGTGCCATCCCCCAGTGCCACTATCCCTTGTGTGTACCAGCTGGCCCACAATACCTGCAGGTGTGCACCTTCATGGCTGGGTCATGGCATGGATGGGAATTATAGAGGCACACACCTCCTGCGGTGGCCCCAGGTGCACATTACACACCTGCCCATACTGTTCCCTGTGTGTGCCCGTTTCCCACAGGGGAGCCGGCAAGACACAGCAGGGCATGTACAGGGGAGAACAGAGATGGCTGGAGGTGGGCAAAGGGGAGGGCGTAATGTGTGCACTGTGGGGATGGGACGCCCCTATGGGCCGAAGGTGGATTGTGTGCTATATGTGTCAGCCCCCCTAAGGTGTGCCAGTTGCACTCCAGGGCCATGTCTATGCAGACCAATAACCCCCCTCCTCTTTCCCCACAGCCTGCTCCAGCAGTACCTCCAGCAGTTCTGGGGAGGAGGAGCCCAGCAACATCAGGGGACAGCACAACAGAGGGAGATGTAATGAGGGGGCCATGGCACAGCAGTGGGATGTGGAGTCAGAGGAGGTGGAGGGATCGGAGGGCCTTGGGGATGGTGGGGAGTCAGAGGAGGAGGGGGAAGGATTGGAAGGCCAGGGGGAAGGCAGAGAGTCAGAGGAGTAGGAGGAGGGATTGGAGGGCCAGGGGAGGGTGGGGAGTCAAAGGAGGGAGGAGAGGGATTGAAGGGTCAGAGGGAGGACATGGAGTCAGAGGAGGAGGGGGATTAGAGGGCCAGGGGGAAGGCAGGGAGTCAGAGGAGGAGGGGGAGGGAACAGAGGGCCAGGGGGAGGGTGGAAACTCAGAGGAAGATGGGTAGGGAACAGAGAGGGTAGCAGGGGGGATGTGGGAACCACCCTCCAAGTGCCCCAGATATGACGAATCAGTACCGCATACAGCCAGCAGGCACCTGGCATGGGGCCCAGAGGAGGAGCTGTGTCCCCCTGCTGTGCCTCACAGCCCACAGCCATGCCTGCCCACATCCATACCAGGGGGCCATGTGCCCACCATATGGCTCGGCACAGGCCACAACAGGCAGCAGAGCAGTGGTCCACCCTGTGCAGCTTGGGGCCCCCACAGCCACCCCAGCACCCAAGGGCACACCATGGCCATGCCATACCAGACCCCTCTGCAACACCACCCCCTCATCCATCCGATGACTGGGCTCTGGCCGCCCTGGTGGCAGAGATGTGGCTCCTCAGGGAGGATATGTGGAGCATATGGATGCCCTCACTGATGCAGTATGAGGGCACAAGCAAGGTCCTCCTTCACTATAGACCATCCCCATGCCAGTGTATATCCTGCAATGGGCTGTAATGAGGTGGTATGTACTGTATGGACTGTAATGGGGTGGTTGATCGTATGCTGCTGTTGCCACCAATGTAACATGTGTGACAAGTTTATTAATAAACAGTTCCCATTTTGTGGGGTCAGGGTGGCATGTCTGCATGGGTTGTACAGGGGACCAGAGAGGGGGTCTGGGGTTTACGGGTATGGGGTGTGTGCCCTGTGGGCATGTCCATGTGCATGGGTATGGCACTGAGGCACCACATGCACAGAAGTGCGCTGTCACAGCTCTGCATGGATGGCACCCCTGTGCCATACCTGTGCAGAAGGGAGCTGGCACTGCTCTGCATGGGTAGTGCTCTGTGCCATACCAGTGCAGAAGAGCACTGGCACAGCTCCGCTTGGGTGGTGCCCCTGTGCTATACCTGCACAGAAGGACACTGGCACAGCTGTGCATGGGTAGCACCTCTGTGCCATACCCATGCAGAACAGGCTGCAGGCAGCACAAGTGTGACACAGTGAAGCTACACATACAGGGCACCCCCTGCCTCGCAGAGGCACACAATTGGAGCAATGCCATGCACCTGTCCACGTGCCATGGTGGCATACTGTGCTATCAGACCTACCCAGGTAGTCCACACTGGGCATCCATACATGCATATGTTGCCGTCACACAGTGCTATGTAGCTATTCCATCGTACAGCAGCTAGCTGTCACTCAGATTTTCAAAGCATCAGTGCTCAGGAGTCTATGTGGGTACCAGATTTACCTTTGGATGGGGAGTGGTGTCGATGCCCAACACTGCCATAGCACATGAGCTACACAATAGCAGACAAAGCACTGAGAGCGGCAAAGTGAACACCAAAGGTGAACTTTAAGCCCATTGAGATCACTATGGTCCTGGGGTTCATCCTGAAGCATCACGCTGCCCTGTTTGTGGCTGAGGATGCCAGCACCCAGCTGACAGTATGGCGTGACATCATCAGGAGAGTCAATGCCATCCACCACCACAACAGGGACATGGAGGATATAAACAAGACGTAGCGTATGGTACAGCAGGCAGTGAAGGAAAAGAGGGCCAGCAACAGCAGGCTACCACCTGTGCAGCAGCACAGACTCACCCCTCTGTAGGAACAGGTGCTGCAGTTCGTGGAGGAGGTCACTGTCTCAGGGGTTGCAGGCTTTGACAGCTCCACCACTGGCACACAGGAGGGTGAGTAGGGGTGCCCCATAGTCTGGGTGGCATCATGATGGCCATGTATGTGTCCCCACCATAGTTCTGTCCACCCAAGTCCTGCCTGTCTGTCTGTCAAACCTTGTGTGTCCACTTGCCAGATCCATAGTGGGCCTGGTGCCACCCCATAGGCTAACCTGGCAACCCATGTCACTAACCACTGCTGGGTTTTGATACTAGAGATCCTTGGGAGGATACATGACCCACTTTAGCCTGTGTTTCACTGCTCTCTCTGGGGTCATCTCCCTGGCATGTCCAAGCTAGGGAGTCCCATATGTGAGGACTACATTCCTGCTTGTTCCTGGAGATAGCGTAGTTGCTCACCTGTAACAGGTGATCTCCGGGAACAGCAGGAATTGAGTCTTCACAACCCACCCTCCTCCCCTAGGAGTTGTATGTCTCTCTCTCTCTCTTCTTCTTCTTTCCTTTTATCTCAGTTACAAACCCAACTGAGGAGGGAGGGTTGGAAGGGCGGGAGGGAGGCAGCGCAGGCGCAGTGGGATGCTCCTGGGGGCTTTCCTGTGGGACGCTGGGGAGCGTTCCTGCACGGGCTCCATCAGTGCCGACGTCACCCATATGTGAAGACTCAATTCCTGCTGTTCCCGGAAATCACCTGTTACAGGTGAGTAATTACACTTTCTTGAAAGGGTGGTGGATGCTTGGAATGCCCTCTCGATGGAAGTGGTGGGGCAAATACAGTGATAGAATTCAAAATGGCATGGGACAGACACAGTGGATCCCTTTATAGAAACCGAATAAAATCAAAATAAACTTAACTGTCTCTGATATCTCAACAAGTAGAGGTGACCTGCACGGAGTGGTGGGCACACCCCTAAACAAAGGCATGGGGAGGGGTGACCTGCACGGAGTGGCAGGTGCACCTACTCTTGTCACCTTGCTGGGCAGACTAGATGGACCATGTTGGTCTTTATCTGCCATCATATACTATGTTATTATGTTACTATGTATGTTACCTTTGATCTCCCACAGACCTGCCAGGGATCCTACCTTCCCATTCTGGGACACATGCATCAGGAGGAGCCTCACCAAACACCACAGATGATGCCAATGTGCAGCTGGGATGCAGCACAGCCATCAGAGCCAGTGCGCCAGCCAGAGCAGAGGAGCGGTCCAGTGTGCCAAAGAAGGCAAAGGAGCAGTCCAGTGTGCCATCCAAGGCAGAGGAGCGGTCAAGTTCACCTCCCAGAGCAGTAGAGCAAGCCAGTGTGTCAGTCAGTGCTGGGGAGCTGGAGACAGATTACGCTGCACTGAGGAGCTGGAGACAGATTACGCTTTCCTGGATGACCCTGTGGATACAGGGGGGCACAGATCTGGACCAGCAGCTACTTCAGGAGGGTGCACGCCTGGTGGCTGGCACAGAGAGCATATTGTCTGAGCTGCACATTTTCCAGCAGGACCTGCAGGCTGTGGAACAGGCAAGGGAGATGGAGCGTGAGGATGGTGGGACCACAGATTGCACATGGAGCACCACATGGAGAGGTACCTGTGACTGATGAGGGAGATGACAGCATACCAGGCATTGATCACTGGTTCCCTGCTCAGTTTGGTGGGCCTCATGTAAGCACAGGGGGTGGGTGCTGGGGCTGCCAGTGCACCAGCACAGCCACCTGGTAGCCCTAACCCATGTCCATCAGCCTGCCTTGCTGGTGAGGGTGACAACACTGCCAGCATGTCATTGAACATTGCTCCACTGCATCACAATTCACATGTCAGAAAGCGCCCATGGCCAGCGGGGAGCCCAGGAGCAGGGGACACACATGGGGGGGGGGGAATAAAGTATCACTCTGCACGCATAGCATAATATTTGGTACTTTATTGGTGATTGTATGTGTCCTATCCTGGTGCTGGTGTGGGGCAGTCACCTCAGAACCTATCACATATCACCCGCTCATGATGGGCCAATGCCCTGGCCTGCTGCTGGCTCCCAGACTCTACACTATCATCATCTGCTGCCTTTGCAGCCTCCCACTCCTTCACAACTGCTGGCTTTGGGTCCAGCACTCCACACATCCATGCCAGGTTGTGAAGTATGCAGCATGATGCAAATTTCTTGTATACCGACTCTGGGCTGCAGAGGAGTTCCCCACTGCTCTTGACGAGGCACCGGAAGCTGCTCTTCAACACCCCTACTGTGCGTTCCACAACTGCCCGGGTCTGCTGATGGGTACCATTGTACTTCCTGCCAGTTCACGGGGTGGTGCACTAGGGTCAGCAGCCAGGTCCTCAAGGGATATCCACGGTCACCTGTGGGGGAAATGTGAGATGTGAACATGAGCATGGGACATGCATTGGTTACAGTCTATGGGCTGCTACAGACAGCATACAATACACCATCTCCTAGCAGGGTGGGGTGCAATATCTAACAATCAGCAACACTGTGGCAGTGAGTGGACACCAGCATATGGCTTTTGTGGCAGTGAGGCATTTGGAGTAGGGCAATGGGGGACGGTGACATGGGCTGCCTATTCGGAGGGGGGGCAGGGGCATGGCACAGGGTTGCAGTTGGGGGGTCTGCGGGCTTGGATGGGGGCAGACTGCTACACGTGGCTGCACTATATGGCACCAGCCTCTGCTCTTCTGCATTCCACATGTTGATGCATGCTGCCTGCTTTTGGCCATGGGGCTTCTCCCTCTGAACACCATGTGCATTGTGTATTCTGGTCCTCAGTGCGCATGGCTCTGCAGAACATCAGAGCATGTGCAGCAGTGGTCCTTATGTATTGCAATACGTACATAACACATATATCACCACTTGTTTGCATTACACATAGCATCATACTACAGCAAGTGTATGTTCTGGGGCTGTCCTGGGACTCACACATGTGCACACTCACTAGCAGCCACGCATCTCTGAGATGACCTCCATCTGCTGCCTGTCCCAGGCTGGACTGGGGGAGGACAAATGCATCATGGCAGGACCCCGGGTAGCAGGCCACATATCAGTGAAGGTCATGTTGGCATCCACAATGACCTGCCTATTCATCGATGTGTACCCATGCCTGTTCCGGTATGCCCTCAGTTCCAGCCATGGTGCTTGCAGTGCAATGTGGGTACAGTCTATACTTCCAAGCACCAATGGAAACCCAGCAACATTATAGAATGCCTGCATGGTCTCCTGACACATCTGCTGTGTCCAGAAAAAGGCTATGAGGTGGTGCATCCTCCACAGCAAAGCCCTGGTGAAAGTACTTATGCAGCAGCTGGCTGTAGACTGCATGATTACAACAGTCAATGCTATCACATGCTGATAGCTGCCAGTTGCAAGATATCCCAGGGCAGTGGTCACTGTCATGGTCACTGGCAGAGCCTGGCTTCTGGAAGTGGAGGACTCTAGGTCCATACTGAGTACACTGCACAACTCAGTTATCGCTGCCCCATCCAGTCTGTATCTCTGGTGCACCTCCTCTTCCATCAATTGCAGGTAGCTCACTCTGGGCCTGTGTACATGTGGAACATGGTACCTGCGTCTCGGGTGTTGGGCTACAGCTTGCTGATGAGTACGCATTGGTTGCCGCATCAACTGCTGTGCCCGGGCACGGCAAGCACGTCTCCACCTCTGAACACCATGTGCATAGCCCATATAGCTTCTCTGCCAGTCCAGTGTTGCTTGACATCTGCACGGTTTGGATACAGGCCTGCACATGCTCCCCTTGCTCTACTATGCCCTGTTCCACCACTGCACAGGTTTGCCGATCACCATCAGCGGTCGTATGCACCGGGAAACTTCGCTTAGACTTACGCACTTTGTGACATCCAATGTTGGCACCCACGGGTTTCAGAAATCCACTTTACGTGGGTTTTACATTGACATAACCACGTTCCACCCCCGGGCCTCAGTGCATGGTGCTGTGTGGGTATCTGGGCCTCAACAATTCAAGCCGCCTTGTTGAATATCTGTTCTATACGGTGGTTGTACAGAGGTAAGGCTGGCTTTTACATGCATAGCATGCGCCTAGGGCTTCAAAAATCGGCCCATAAATATCACAGCAGAGTTCTAGGGTTCTTTATATTAATCATAAGAAGTGAAATACGAAATTCTGAAGGCCAGAAGTAGGCAGTGTGCCTTAAAATTCTTGGGGTCAGTATTCAATTGCAGTCAGCAGTTAATGTACAGTTTTTGTTTGTGAATGTCGCTAAATGGCCGAAATGTAGGTGGATAAATAGGAGGGCTAGGAGCATTCAGGGGGAGGGACCTAAAGTTATGCAGACAATAATCTACATAATCTTATACATTTAAGTCAAGTACAGAAGTAAGGAGGGAATGTGGGGTGAAAAGAGAATTGGAATGAGAATGGAGCTGGGAGACTTAAGACTCAAATGAAGGGCTGGGGATTGACAAGAGGAGAACTGACAGCAGTCCAGACTCAGGACACACCAGATCTGCTATTTGCTACAATATCAATGGTTCTCAAGTGCTTGCAATAGAGTAGCGATAAACGTGTGAACCAAAACCTTTGGGGTGAAAGTTAGCCTGGTGGGATTTTCTGTGCTACCACTTATCAGTAAAATTGAAGCCTGTGGACCACTCTGCTCCCTGTAGTCTGAAAGCAGGCTGAGGTCCTATCAGTCTTTTCTTCAACTCCATTTCATACTTACTAATCTTCCCCTCCCCCTTCCCTCTGCAATCTGTCTACACCATGCTCCCCTTTTCTCCTCTCTAGCCCATCCATATCACATTTCCTTCCTCCCCCAGCTAGTCCTCAGCCGTCATGTTCCCCTCTCAGCACATCTACACCACACTCTCTTCCCCCACTATCCCCACCACTCTCTCTCAATCCCCCTATTCTCTGATATTCTCTTCTTCTTTTTCTAACCTTCTTATCCTTTTCCTCCTTCCCTCCTCACTCCCTCGGCAATTTTTAATTCTTTCCTTCCTGTGTGGGCATAGTTTGACCATTTATATTTGGGGACAGGGGGTTTAATAACTCCCTGCCCGCTCCATTCATTGCGCCCTATTACTCTAATGCTGGCATTACTGCATTGCCGAAGTTAAGACTTGTCCGTACGTTGGGATTTCATAAAGTAAACCAAGCGCACGCTTCACATTATAAAACAACCCCACATGTGCACAGGGAAATGCACATAGCCCGTGTGGATATTTGTAATATAGTAACATACTAAATGATGCAGAGGGTAGGGCTAAATGGCTGATTTTTTTCAATGGAGAAAGGTGAATAGTGGAGTACCCCAGGGATCTGTGCTGGGTCTGCTGATTTTTAACATATTTATAAATGACCTAGAAATGGGAATAACGAGTGAGGTGATCAAATTTGCAGATGACACCAAATTATTCAAAGTTGTTAAAACACAAGAGGATTCTGAAAAATTGTAAGAGGACCTTGATAAATTGGAAGGCTGGACGTTCAAATGGCAGATGAAATTTAATATAGACAAGTGCAAAGTTATACACCTAGGAAAGAAAAACCCAAACTATGGTTACATAATGCAAGGTTCCAAATTAGGAACCACCACGCGAGAAAAAGATTTAGGGGTCATCGTGGATAATATGTTGAAGCCCTCAGCCCAGTGTGCAGCCGTGGCCAAGAAAGTAAACAGAATGCTGGGAATCATAAGGAAAGGAATGGAGAATAAAACAAAGGATATTATAATGCCTCTGTATATTTCCATGGTCCAATGGCACCTTAAATATTGTGTGCAATTCTGGTTGCCATATCTTAAAAAGGATATAGTGGAATTAGAAAGGTACAGAGAAGAGCCACCAGAATCGTAAAGGGGATGGAAGGATAGCCCTATGAGGAAAGATTTAAAAGGTTAGGGCTCTTCAACTTGGAAAAGAGGTTGCTGAGCTATGATAGAGGTCTATAAATTAATGAATGGAGTGGAATAGGTAAACATAGATCAGTTATTTACACCATCGAAAAGTAAAAAGACTAGGGAACACATAATGAAGCTACAGTGTAACCCATTTAAGACTAGTAATAGAAAATATTTTTTCACTCAAAGGGGTATGTTTACTAAAGCGCGTTAACATAGTAGATGCTACGTTAACATGCATTAGGTAATGTTAACGCACGTTAATGTTACCTAACGCGTATTAACGTAACATAACACGCGTTAGCATTACCGGCAGCGGTAAGTCACGCAGAGGATGGAGAGAGGGCGGAGAGAAGGTGTCAATGGGGGGGAGTGGGCGGGGAGAGGCCCCTTCCACACTAATGCAAGGAACTGAAGGGCTGAATCCTACCGCGACTGAAAACCTGGCGTTAGCACACATTTGCAAGAGAGAGAAACCATTTAAGTGTCAGCAATATACAGCATAGGCAGGGAGCTCAAGAAAAGTGATAGTAGTGCTCCATCTGCAGCAACAGCATAGTGCCCAAGTATGAAAGGCCACTATGGTGATGGTGCAAATGGTGCATGGGGGACTGCAGGCGGGACATGTAGTCAGGGCAGCTGGGGCACAGGGTGGGCTAGGCAAGTGCCTAGGTGGCATGTAGGAACATAGAAACTGGACAACAGCAAGACAGCAGCTGACAAAGGCCAAACACAATCCACCTACATCTACCTGGTGCACCCTAGCTAACAGCTGCCAGGGCACTGACCTGACATCCCCCCAGCCAACCCTCCCCCAAGAAGAAGGGACATAATATTGTCAGGCAGTGATGGGGCAGATGTGAGGATGCCCATGTATGCTTCCCCACCCCAGACCCCGCTCCCTAGGCAACTGCCTACCCACACTGTGGATGGCCTGGGACTGCGCACTACCAGCACCGACAGCATATGGTCATGTCAGCATGGCAAGGGGGTATGTGCCCATGCTGGAGGGGGCAGTGGCACCTGCCTGCAGTGGACCTAGGCCTGCCCTGTACCAGTACGTGGTGTGCAGTGCAACATAAAAGGTCTGGCTGAGGAAAGGTACAGGTAGCTCCAGGGACTGCCATGCATTTGGGGCAGCAGTGTGGTGCAGTACACACAACCAGTGTGTCCAGAAACCAGAGGGTCAGAGGCTCAAGTCCCAGCTGTGGATCCTGCAGAGAATGGGCCCATGTTTTACCCTACAATGCAGATACAACAGCAACATGTGCAAAGCCCAAAGCAGCAGCAAACAGGGGTACAAACACCCACTCACACAGGCTCCACAATCCAAAGCTGTATGGAGAGTCAGGCTGTTGGCCCCAGAACAGAGCTGCAGTTATCACCAGAGCCCTACTACTACCTCCTGCACAGTTTATCAATGTCAGCACTGTGATCAGGACCAGTGTAGCAGGCAGGGTTGCCAACCACCCCTATCTTTGCACAATGCTGCAATAGGAGTGTGTGTGTGTGTGTCTATCCATTGTTCTGTGGCTGACCACACCTCACTGGGCCCACAATGTCCCACTGTTACCAGCGTTAGCCTGAATATGTGCATAATGAGGAGCAAGGTATTGTGGGTATGGCCCAGACAGGGCGGATTGGCCAGGATGCATCTTCACAGGGTGTGGGGCAATGGCTGGGATACTGTAGTGCACGACCATGCCTGCGTGGACAGGGTGGCCACAGCATGGTATACTGGGAGGGCAGTCACTCTGACTGAGCAGTGACCATGGCATGTCTAGGTTCCCACATAGCACACTACACTATATGCCTACAGTGATACTTGTATGTTCTTAGTGTTAGGGGCCCATTCACTGCTTGGTGCACATAGTTCCTCTGTAAGTATGCACTATGGACTGTGCATGGTTGGAACACTTTGTAGGGTGTTGTAGGTGCAGTCTGACTGTACCATCTGCTGGTGAATGGCAGAGGGTGGTGTGAGGCAGATGGGGCTTTCCAGACCTAACCCCAGCATTACTGCTGGTCTATCACTGACCCAATCACTGGTATGGCTCTGGCCATCAACCCTGGAGCGCTGTCTTATACCAGCAGGATGACAGTTGCTTCACCAAGGCTCAGGCACCTGTCCCTTACCTACAAAATGTGACTGTTGGCCCCTTTGGGGTATATAGTGTATACCACTTTGACCTGTACAGGCACTGCTACACAAACCTCATGTTATTCCAGGAACCCCTCTGCCCTAATAACAGGTGCCCATGTCAGACAGACCCTAACACTGGGTACATACTAATCCAGATGGTGTCTGGTCCCAGAAGGCCACATGTGACTGCAGAACACAGATGCACTGCAAGGAACACCTATCACACACTGGCAGTGATGGGAATGTACAGCAGGAACTATCTCTAGCACCACATGTACTGCAGACCTAGTGCTGGATGCCCATCCTATTCCTCAGGGTGACCATGCATGATGGCATGGTCTATAGCTACTCTGTGCCAGTATCATGCACTGTCAGTTCGTCTTTCCAAGCTGAGGTACCAGAGAGTTGCAAACCCCATTTGGTGATCAGCTGTAGACAGCTATTCAGCATGTGTATTGCATCATGGGTACTGGTGGGGTTACCCTATCCTGACACTCAGAGCAGACAGCTTGTGCAGTGACCTGCAGTCCTACTTTATCTAGCCATTGCTGTGAGATACACCACGGAGCTATAGCCTACTGTTTAGTACAATGTTGTTCTCAGCAGTGTTCATGGGTTCAATTCCTCATTGTTCTCTCCTTTCATGCCTGTCCTACTCAAATAGTTTGCATGCCTATAACAGTCATCTTTTTGCAGAGTTCTGCTGCCAGCCCATAATACCCTCGCCACAGTTGCCAACATTCCTTCGGTCCGTCTATCTGCGTCTGTCAGCTGTGTAGAGTCCTGTCTGCCTGTGCAGGCTGCCATCCCATGTCCTGCACTGCTACCCTTTCCTGCATTGTGCCTCTTTGTGCTTGCCTCACCTGTGCCTGATCTGCATGGCACCACCATTCCTCTGTCCACCCATCATTGTAACTATCCTGTCACCTCCGCCTCCACTGGGGGACATGTATTCCCATCGTCTGCCACCCACTGTATTTCCAGTACTTTACATTGCCAACACCCTGTGCTGTGGTACAGTTGCCCCCACCATGTTTGTCAACAGTACTGGCAGCCACATGGGATGACCGCAGATATGGCAGGTCCAGCACCTCCCAGCTCTCCCTCCTTCATTGCCTTTCCTTGGTGTTCTATCTAGTGTTAGGGCTACATCTGTCTCTATGCCTCACAGTTCATGCATGTCATCCTGTAGCACCTTGCAGCCCTTAGGACACACTAACCTAGGGCACTGTAATCTTGTTAGGCCACCTTAACCTATGGTTCCATAACCCAGGGTGCCTTCTATGGTGCCTTGTCCAGGGATGCCTAATATGGCGCTTAGCCTAAGGAGCCCTATACGGCGCCTTACAAAGCGCCTTATGAGGCACCTTATAAGGCATCTTACTTATAAGGCACCTTACAAGGCACCTAACAAGGCACCTTATAAGGTACCTACCTTACAAGGCGCCTTGTAATGTGCCTTGTAAGGTGCCTTATAAGGCGCCTTGTAACGAGCATTAGTCTAAGGCACCTTGTAAGGCGCATTAGCTGAATACGGCTTGCCGTAATGATGCAACGCCCACGCCTTTATATGGGCATCTGTACCATTACTGCAGAACCTAACGCGGGTAACATTATCATGGTTTAGTAAACATACCCCAAAGTGTAATCAAACTCTTGAATTCATTTCTAGAGGATGTAGTAAAAGCTGTTAGTGTAGCTGGGTTTAAAAAAGGTTTGGACAAGTTCCTGGAGGAAAGGTCCATAAACTATTATTAAAGAGGACCCGGGAAATCCACTGCTTGCCCCTAGGCAAGCATTCTGGAACCTGTGTGTCTTTCTGGGAATCTGCTAGGTACTTGTGACCTGGATTGGCCACTATTGGAAACAGGATACTGGGCTTGATTGACCTTGGTCTGACCTAGTATGGCATTTCTTATGATCTTATGTTCTAAAGACCAGCATGACCCATCTAGTCTGTCCAGTAAGGTGGCTAGAGTTGTAGAGCTCTATATGCCGCTCTGTGCAGGTCACTTCCCCTCTATGCCTTTGCTTACGGTTGTATGTGCAGCTCTGGGCAGGTTACCCCTCTCTTTTTATGAAGTGATTTATGTTTGCTGTAATGTCAACCTCTTGCAATATAACGCCTTTTTGAATTCCGTCACTGTTTCTGCTCCTTCTGGAGGGCATTCCAGGCATCCACCACCCTTTCAGTGAAAAAGTATTTCCTGATGTTGCTTTTAAGTTTATCTTCTTGCAACTTGATGTCCTCTAGTTCTACAACTTCCCTGTCTTTGAAAAAGGTTTGTTTATTACTTAACATCCTTTAAGTCTTTAAACATCTGGATCATATCTCCTCTGTCCCTCCTCTCCTCTAAGACATATTTCGGTCTTCAAGTCTTTTCTCATATGTCTTCTGGTGCAGGCCTCCTATCATCATGGTTGCCTTTCTCTGGACCATTTCAAGTCTTTTTATATCCTTTGTAAGGTACAGTCTCCAAAACTGAACACAATACTCCAAGTGACACCTCACCACCGACCTGTACAGAGGCACTAACACCTCCTTCTTCCTGCTGGTTATTCCTCTCTGTGTGCAGCCTAACATCCTTCTGGCTTTGACCACCACCTTGTCGCACTGCTTCGCCACCTTGAGATCCCCAGACACCCTCCACACAGGTTTCTTCAACCAAATTACATACAAAATAAATTGAAATGCATGCAAATTGATAGACATCTTAAAGTCCAAAGTACACATAAAATATATTATATTAGACCAGCATATGCCTTCTTAGAAAGTACTGCCTTAACATGCTTTCTGAACCTCAAATAATCTTCTTCCAGCTGCAAGGGGCAAATTTATTAAGCCCCGTGCTGGTAAAATTCTATGACCTGGCGGCTTCCGGTAGCCATCTTGTCACTTGGCCTTCTCTAAATAGGCACCTCTGATTGTTGTTCAAATGCTTGATACACCTGAAAGACCATTTATTTTAAAATGCACTGGCCAATTTTGCTCTTTTTCCCTTTGTTTTCCAAAGTGCCTGCTTTGCAAAGGTTTAAGGGAGGGGGATCTAGCCGTGGGCAGGAAGGAGGTTCATAGAGCCACCAGGGCTTTCTGCTTTGCGCAGGAGTGGGATGACAGAGTTTGGATATTGGGGCCATTGAGCATATTGAGGGTTGCATCAATTCTGTCAAGCCCTTTCATCCTTGGAGAGGGTTTCAAGTCTTACCAGCCCTTTATCCTTGTTCAAGGGAAGTTGTTAGTATCACTTTGGAAAAGTCTGCGTAGATGATTTCACAGAACCTAGCATGGAAGTTAACCTTTTTTATGTTAACATCAGCAATAGTACTGAGGTTATACTATTGAGGCAAAGTTATAGGGTAGCCTCCATAAACAGTATAATAATATAGTACATTAACTGTTTTTGTTTAGTGTGCACTTTATTGCATAGGCAGAGACAGGATTAAAGCAGGGGCTCCCATAGGCAAGGGGGGGGGGCATCCTCCCCTCTCAGATTTTGTCCTCGCCCAGGCCTTTTCAGTGATGGTCAGTCCTGAGCCAAAGCAGTAACATCTAAAGCTGAATTCAGCATGGGGAATGCAAGCCGTCCCACGTTCACAGGATGCTGCAATGATTTGCCCCCTCCGCTCTCACAGACTTCCTGTTACTATGGCCATGGAGATGCTGGGGCATCACAGGACCTATCAGTGTGGGAGGTGCACGTCCCACACTGTATTCTGCTTTAGGAGTTGCTGCTCCTGTTCGTTCTGACCACCACCGTGCTGGATAGCAGCGTCCTCAGCCTCAGACCCGAACTCATGCACGGCAGGAGTGGCAATACTCCAGCGCCTATTGAAATTTGGCATGGGAAGCAGTTTAATTTGCCCATACCGAAATCCAGGTCTAAGAGGTTCTTGAGCCACCTATTAAGCAGTTACAACCAGAGTTAACCAGCATAAGTCAGCAGTATGTGTGTGCAAGTGGATTTTCAGTTACTTAAAGCTATGCAAATACGCTGGGGAGCATCCTGTAGCGGGAATAGTGGGGTTGGATGTGCAGGCAGGATGTCCAACCCGTGCTCAACCCCTAAATCCGATTCTGCCACCAGTGCTCCCCGCACATACACAGCGTTTGTATGGGGAGTGCTGGACATGGGAGGGAGGGGGTGCCCCTGGGATGGAGCAGGGGCAGAGCAGGGGAGTGGCCAGCTTCCAGAATGTACAGAGGCAATTCTGGTCAGGTTTCAGTACATTCCCCGGCACGCCTTTAGATAGCCAGGCTATTCCACCCCGATGGAAGAATAAGTCCAGGGGGCCTTAGAGATCGTGCGCCGCACATCCCTGCACCCCATGTCCCTGGCCTCGCCGTGACTCTGCAGCCACGATTTATTTATTTATTTATTTATTTTATTTAACTGTATTTATATCCCGCTTTTCACCGGGTCAAAGCGGCGGCAATCCGGGCAATGGGGGCCTCCAGTGCCGTCAGGACCGTGTTCTGCAGGGGCGAATCTCTGTATGGACAGCTCATTGCCATTGTGCTGGAACGCCACTGTGCCCTCATCCCAGCAATGGTATTCTGACATTGGGACAGGCAACACCCCATACATCAATCTGCTTGGCATATGGGGAACTCACAGATGTCTACATCCCTGATTCTGCCATCGTGGGTATGCCCAGACCCCACGGCGGAGTATCAGGTATATCTCCAGCACGTTCAGGATTTTGCTGAGCACTGTGGCCAGACATGCGGGGACCTGAATCGACCTCCACCTGAACGTGCAAAAATTGTTCACATGAAAAATAGTGTCCGGGGGCATTCTGGGAGTGTGGATGAGGTGTGTACATTCACAATACATTTTCTAAAGGTATGAATGCTGATGGCAAGTCACTTACCCACTAATCTTTGCACCCGTTTAATCACAAGCATGTCCAGGTGGACACCGAGTTACCTAATGGTTTGATGTTCAAATTCACTACAGGCAGTGAACATGTGTATGAATAGTCCCTTATTCTTTGCAAGCTGTTAAGTACAATAGGCATTCGCCTTTGCAGTTAGATGTCTCACTGAGAAGTTACCTTATGCACAGAATCCTTGAGCTGTGCAAATAGACAAAGCTCTGGAGAAATTCCGTTTGGGCAGTTTCTCTAATGCCCCTCTGCAAATGATACACTGGCTAGTTTAAGAGATGTTTGCCTTTATTTAGACCCATGGGTTTTGCAAAATAGAGTCTGTAGCACACAGCCCACGCCAACATTTAAAAGATCTTAAGAGGGAAATGGGGAAGGGATCAATGTTCCCTCTAATTTTCTGTAGGCTGTGTGCGCATAAAATATCAGCTGTGTGCAGCTTTTGAAGGAAGGTTAAATTTTTGTGCGCCACATAACAACACTCAGAGTTATATACTTTAAAATTTGACTACACGTCAGAATACAGTATGTACACCACATTGATTTTAATCAAATTAAATGAAAATAGACGCTTATTAAATGAAGCGGGAAATTTCTAGTAATTACAATCATAACTTTTAAATTTTAAGACGTCTGTGTTGTTTTCTATCAGAATCAGAGCCGTAATTTTTGTGCGCTCTGTTGTAAAGTATGTGCGCTCGCTCGGCGAGGTGTGTGCGCGCGCACACGCGCACAGCTTAGAGGGAACAGTGGAAGGGATACTGGGGGAAGTGAAAAGAAATACACTGGAGATGAGGAATCATTTGGGAAGAATGAAATGCAAAAATGGAAATTGCTAGAGAGCAACGAACCTCCCCTCCCCAACCTTTACCAGTGGAATATTTGACATTTAATAGCTTGATAAATTCAATTAACCCACAACAACTAATTACTGCGACGTTTGTACTAGAGTAATGTCACTGGATGGTAAGCATAAACCACCTGTCAATGAATATCTTCTTGGCCAAATTCTCTGAGACTTGTTAAAGCAGTTCCTGTGTTGCTGTTTCAGTTTTCTGCTAGAGGTTTCGTTTCAGACTGCTAGAAAGGGACTTATGAGCTCAGAAAACCTGCATCCATCTGCTGTTTGATCCTCTCAAGATTAATGAAGGAGAAATGCAGATGGTTTCAGTACGCAAATCTGTGGGCTCCACTCATCTTGCATTTGTGTAGCCTAGAAGGAAGCCAAAATGGACTCAGAGTATGCTACAGTTTTTTGCTTTTTATAGTAACATATGTAAGGCCTCTCCTGGTACCTTTCCAGAGGGTTGTTTAGATGAAGGGAAGACTCTCTTCTTATTGTCTCGGGTTTTGTTGGATGGCGGTTAGATTCTTTCAACTTCAGGGCCCTACGTTTCGTTCAGTGTTTCTCAACCCAATCCTTAGAGCACACCCATCCAGTCAGGTTTTCAGGATATCTGCAATGAATATGCATGAGACAGATTTGCATATACTGCCTCCTTAGAATGCAAATCTGTCTCATGCATATTCATTGTGGATACCCTTAAAAGCCAACTGGATGAGTGTGCCACAAGGACTGGGTTGAGAACCACTGATTTAGTGGATGCTTTCTCCTTGTGTGCATCCAGTCCTTAGTCATTTCACACAGCAAACTAATCCTATCCGTCACTTCCAAAGGACTTTAGTTTGCTTACATGATTTACTGCATTTCGTGAGATACACCAAAGTAGCTTACAACTGTAGTACCTCAGGTCTGGGATCCCTCACCTGGTATGGATTCTCTGTGAAGAGACCTGAGGTACATACTTAAGAGGACTATAAACAGGGATCTGGGATGGGACCAGATAAGCTGGGAGGCCGACGTTCGCAGCCTCATGTAGTTTGGCTAGCCTAGGGGCAGAGCTTGCCCCCCCCCCCCCCCCAAAGAAAGCAGCATTCTGCCACCCCTGCCTCTTCACTCCTCTCTGAAAAAGTGCAGTTCAGTCCGTATTTTCTTCCAAATCACTCAAAGTTTACCTGAAGTCTTTAAATACTTGAAGTGACAGAACAAGCAGGGTATCAGAAAATTAGAATGTGCAGTCATCTGGTTTTCCACTGTAGATTGAGAAACTTCCCTTCTCCAATGATTGCATTTCCCTTTACTTGGGGATAATGCTATTCTTCTCTGAACACTAGTCAGACAACCTTACCTTGCTGGAGACTAATTGCAAGCACAGGATGAAGGCACCCCCCGCTGGATTCAGTTCCTACCGTGGTCCTCTGAATCCTCTTTCCAGGATCATGTCAACTCTTACATCTTCTATGACCCGAGACCTCTTTCTGCCCCGGCTCCTCAATAGGAACTGTCTCTGTACAGGGCTGCATATGTCGTTTAGCGCTATACAAATGATCAGTAGAAGTAGTAGTAAATTATAACAAGGTGGTGTATTGGTTTAGCCAGCCTAGCACACACACACTGGTGGAGTGGCTTAGCAGGCCAAAGACTCAGGACTGGCGCAAGGATATGAGACGCCCTAGATGAGCAGCCCCACTCCTTTTTGGCTTGGACGGCTGCTATGAGTTGCAGTCTTCCCTTTACGGCTCCTCTCTGTCCTTTCCAACTGAATTCTGGAGGGACCTTTCTTCAGGCTGAGCAACCCCTTGCTCTTTGGCAGTGGCTCTAAGCCTCTTTTATTCTCTTTTCTGGTTGTGGTGGCAGGGCTGGCCCGTCCATTGTGCGAGAATGTTGTTCGCACAGGGCCCCACGCTTCAGGGGGCCCCGCACAAACTTCATTTTTGCACAAATGGACAGCTTCAGAGGGAGCCAGGGAAGCCCGTGTGAGGCCCCGACTCCCTCTGCACAGCCGCCAGCATGAAGAGTGTTTCCCTCACGCTGGCAGCTGTTTCTGTGAAGCGTGCAAGTGCCGGGAAATGCCCTTTAACTTTTCCCAACATTCAGCGTGCTCCACAGAAACAGCCGCCAGCGTGAGGGAAAGCACTCTTCACGTTGGCGGCTGTGCAGAGGGAGCCAGGGCCTCGCATGGGCTTCCCAGGCTCCCTCTGAAGCTCCTTAGACAGCCACGGGGCTCTTCGGCAGGGGGGTGGGTGTAGCCTCGGACTGGAAATGGGCAGATGGAGGGGATCTAGGACTGGAAATAAGCTGATGGGAGGGTAAGCTTGGACTGGAAATGGGCAGATGGGGGGGGCGCTAGGACTAAGCTTGCACTGGAAATGGGCAGATGGGGGGCTAGGATTAGAAATGGGCTGATGGGGAGCTGGAATAGGACTGGAAATGACTGATGGGGAGCTTGGACTGGAAATGGGCTAGTGGGAGGCTAGAATAGGACTGGAAATGGCTGATGGGGATCTAGGACTGGAAATGGGCTGATCTAGGGATGTTTGGATTGGAAATTGGCTGATGGGGGGAGCTTGGACTGGAAATGGGCTGATGGGCTGGAATAGGACTGGAAAGAAGCATATGGGGGGGCTAGGACTGGAAATGGGTTGATGTGGGGGCATGGGAGAATGGGACTAGAAGGGAATGGATGCTGGGTGGGTCTAGAACTAGAAGAGAGCTGATTTTGGGGGAGGACTAGAAGGGATGGAGAGGGGGGAAAATATTTTGTGTGGGAGGGAAGAAAAATCTAAGATTCGCCAGGTATTGGGAGAGTAAGTGGCGATTGAGGATGGAAGGGTGAAATTTGAGTGGATGATAAAGGAATAAAGAAAGAAATGGGGGAAAGAGCAAAGGAGAAAGATCAGTAAAGCAGATATAGAAAGAGAATGGAAAAAATCTAAAAGAGAGAAGAAAGGACAAATGGACAGCTCGCAGAAGACACGAAGAAACCAGAAGAAAGTGACTGGAGCAATTGCAACTGAAAAATAAAATGCCCAAACAAAAGGTAGAAAAATACTTTTAAAGTCAGGGCAGGTGAATGGCTATCCTAACCTTAACTGCTTAGTGCTATCTGGTTAGCGGCTGAATATTGTCACTAACCGAATAGCTTCTCTGGTGGCCGGCCAACACGGATGTTCAGCCGTGGCAACCAGATATCTTCCACTGCGAATATCGGGGCTTAAGCAGCAGCGTCTAGGCATTTTATGTTGCTTAGCTGCCGCCCTGAGTATGCCCGCCTGTAAGTTTAAAGTTATATAGGGGGGATAGTCAGCGGTGATGGCTAACGTGGTTTCAGTGGCTGGCGACTGACTATTGCACTGACCATACAGCAGCTGACACTCTCTGCACTCTGCCCACAGACCACCTGTTTTAACTAGGCATTTTGTCTGCGGTCTGTGGATGGCATGTGGGCCATTGGTGCCGGTGAACACTGCAGTGAGCATGTTTTAGACGGGTGCAAGTCTGCTAACTAGCAGTCTCGTCAGCTCTGCATTTGTAGACAGCCAGCGCCCCTCTGAGGTAAGTCAGGCATATCAAATAGCGCTCTGTTTTCCAAAATGCTAAAAAGAAATACTATGCAATGACCCAAAGTCAGTAAAAAAGTGCAAAGCTGTTCCACTACTTGAAAATGAAACCATTTTTTTTAATTTACAGGAAAAAAGCAGCAGAAAAAAAATAATTTAAAAAAACTGCAAATAGTGATTCTGTCATCTCCCAATGTAAGGGAGAGGGAGGAGGGAAGTAGAAGAAAATTGATTATTGTGCACCCCCCCCCCCCCTTTTAATGTTCCACCGCTTTGACCCGGTGAAAAGCGGGATATAAATACAGCTAAATAAATAAATAAATAAAGAAGGTGTGGTGGAGTGATTTGTCTGTTAGGCCTCAGGTAGGCAACTTGTTGTAGAGCTGATATAATGTAAAGTGGTCTAGTGTGGAGCCTGCTGGCAAAGGCAGGGATTGCACTTCTGAGGAAGCGGATCTACTCTCAGGGCTGCAAAGGGGGTTGCTGGAACCAGAAAGTTGTTTCAGCAATGTGAGAGCTGGAAACTGAGTGAGAGAAACCTGGAATGAGAGACCCATAAAGACTCCATGTTCATCCCGAAGGTAGAGAAAAAGCTGACGCAACCTGTTAACCCCGTGTTGTATGAGCAAAGTTCTGTGTTGAACTGGTCATGGAGACTGTGTGCGTTCTCTTCAGACTCCAAGCTCACAACGGAAAAATCAAGTTTGGGTCCAAAATATATCTCTAGATTTTGGTTGTAATGGGCATGACAGCGTCACATTGCTCAGGTATTTTCCCACATTGCCATGCACTGTCTGCCATCAGAGGTCGCTACACCCTAAGCTGCCTGTGAGGACTTCACTAGAGGTTCCAGTCACCTTTTATTTATTAATTTATTTCTGGACTTGTGCTATATCACTTTTCAATAAATGTCAGAGTGGTTTACAATGAAAAGCTGCTTGTAAAAAAGACGAGAACCAGTGTAGCAGAGCACATGGGGGAAGAGAGCAGAGAGTACTTACAGGAGGAGAGTCAGTAGGAAGGGGGAAGGGGAGGGAAAGGTAATCAGGGAGATATAGCACTGTCTAGTTGGGTGAAGAAGAAGATTTTGAAGCCTGATTTGAGAGTTTTGTTGTTAGATTCTATGCTGTGGGTAGAAAGGGAATTCCTAAGGGAGGGAACAAGGAAATAGAAGGCGAATCGTCAGGTAGTGGAGAGTCAGGTACAGGTACAGAAGGAAGAAACGGAGTGTTCTGGTGCCGGAAAGGGGAAAGACGAGGTGTGACGTGAGACAGAATGGGAGACTGCAGCTTTTGAGAGATAACCATTGATGGATCCTGCATGTCTTAAAAAACTGAGGGAGAATAATCAAAGGCATTTACACGGTTTGCCGTTAAATCGGATATTCGGCGGCACTAACATGGTTAGTGCCAGTGGATATCTGCGAGTGCTGCTGTCACATACACCAATGCTATGCGATTAGTACTGAGGTGTGTCATGGGTGTTATGGAGTGGAGGCAGCACCTGTTGCTAACCAGGCAGCGGCTCAATACCACCGCTGCCTGGTTAGCTTCTGGCTTCTGCGGCAACCCGGATATTCCATGCCGGTGGTCTCGTATATGGCCCCGGCATTGAATATCTGAGATTCGTTTTCAGTGGCAATGGTTACCACTTTAGCAGCGCTAGCTGCCGGCAATGAATATCGAGTTCATAAATTTTAAGCTCCTAAATTAGAATGAGCAGCGATAAGGGGTGTTACGTGCGTGAAGGGTGCTGGGCGGGTAGGAGGCATTCTGGCGTAAAGGGCGCTAAGGGCCATTTAACGTGTGTTAACAGGACATTGGGCATTAAGGTGTCAAGTATGCACCTTAACGTCGGAAAATGGCTGTAACCCTAATGCTGGATAAAGGAGCACCAAGGAAAATCAATGTAAAGGTGATGGATGGAAGGACAGGTGGGAGCAGATGCACCTGCCAAATCTGTGGGCACCCTATGTGGTAGCCAGTAAAGTGGATGAGCATGTGGGATCTAGCTGTACCAATGCACATGGGTGTGCCAATGTAAAATGGCACAATGTCAATGTATGGCATAGGATGGGGAAGACATGTCCCCCAGTGGAGTCCGAAGTAGCAGGATGTATGCAGTGACAGGAGGACAGAGTAGGAGTGGTGACATGCAAATCAGACACAGGAGAGGCGTGCATGAAGAGACAAAATGTAGAAAAGAGTACCAGTGTAGGCCATGATGAAGCAGCTTGCACAAGAAGACATGACTGCACACAGCCGACAGAGGTGGATGGATGGGCTGAAGGAAGGATGATGACTGAGAGAGGGTGGTATGGCTGGCAGCACTGATATGCTGTAGATGCCATCTCCATTGTATTTGTACTGTGTGTGAAAATGTGTGCCAGTGCCACTTGGAAGGCCTGATACCAGACATGTGGGACTCACACCTGTCCCAGCCACACAGCCTCCATACAACATCTCAGAGAAATGTGCAGATAAGAACTGCACAGGTGTCATCCAAACTGGGCAAATGGGGCTTGTATGGACATGAGGTGATACCTGCAGGTGGCTATCCGAGGGGTAGGATGTGTCCATGTGTACTGCAGAGATGTAATGGAGACCAAGCTGTACAGTCACAGTCATGATGTCATACATGCTTATGTTACCCAAGTAGGTTACAGCTGTATGCATGTAACTGCCTGTTAGTATACCGCTGTAGCAGTGCAGTCATATTGGGGTACATCTTGCCATCAATTGGTAATGTCTGATGATAAACAGGGACTGTGTGGACCTTCAGTCAGCTGACAGTACAAAAACTAATAAATAGAAACAATAAAACTAATAAAAAAACATATTGTGAATACTATTATTACCACATAAATAAAAACAATAGTAAAAATCAATATGTCAATACAGCATGGAGAAAAGCAAAAGAGATGGAGGACAAGGAGCAGGAGTGATAAAAAACATTACCTTGAAAACGTAATAGGGATACGCCAATAAGGTAAAATTGTTCCACTGAAAGTAAAACAACCTTCTGTAACTGCAAAATAGATGAACAAAGGAAAATTATGTATTGGAAAACTTATTACATTCAAAAAATTCATCAATCTGTCCAAACTTTAAAAATGTCATCAGTAAGAGACGTGTCAGGCCGTCCTGTAATAAGTTTTCCAATACATAATTTCTATTTATTAGTTTTTGATTAACATTTTGTTTTTATCACTATTGTTTTACATACACATTGGGGTATGTTTACTAAAGTGCGTTAGTGTGATTCGCGTTAGGAGCCGCGTTAGTGGAAGAAATGCCAAAAAAGGACATGGGCGGTACATCGTTAGTGATAACGCGCGTTATAACGCGCCGCGCAGCAACGATCGTTACACGGTGCGTTAAAGCGCATTAAGCGTAAGAAGGCGCGCAGACACCCAACTACAGAAACAGAGCTGTAGCACAATGGTTACTACACAGACTGATGGTATAAGGGTCATGGGTTCAATTCCCCAGTGTGCCTAATGAATAAGGCTGGCTGAGGTGTAATGTGTAACCCTTTGAAAGCCTACTATAATATTTTAATCCACATTCTGCAGCCGGGTTAATGTTTGCATATGTCAGGAAAATTGTACCCGTCTTATTCAATATGTCCCAATAGTGACATTCCCTCTGCCATGGTCATGTATTATATACCATTTGGTAGGAATATTTAGGCAGATGTTTGGATCCCGAAAGTTTTGGGCTTGGCCTGGAAAGGGTTACGTATTGGGCTGTGAGGAAGTTTAGTTGTACTTTAATAGTGCTGCCAGCAAACACACCCTCACAATGGTGTAACCTAAGGTGCCACATAAGGCACCCTAGAAGGCACTCCATAGGGCACATTATAAAGTGCGCTGTCTGCCAAGGCACCCTATAATGTCCCCCATAGAACACCATATAAGGCACCTTATAAGGCGCTTTATAGGGCGCTGAATAAGGCGCCCTATAGGGCGCCCTATGAGCCACCTAAGGTGACAGTACCCTGAGGGTGGTTCTGCTGGCAGCACTAATATACAATAAAAATAGACAATGCCTAAGACAGCCCTATCGATGAACCCCACTGTGGGTTTTGAACCCATGACCTCTGGCTCCACGGGCAGTGAAGTAACTAGTGGGCTAGAGCTGCTAACAAACACCTGGCTGGCTACAGGAGGACTGCACGGCACCATACCCACATTCTGCTGTGGTTACCAGGATAGGGTACCCAGGATGCACAGCACATGTAAATCAGCAGTCTACAGATGATCACAAGATGGGGTATGCACCCCACAGCACCTCAGCCTGGTAAGGGGTGCCGACGGAGTGTGTTAGTGGCACAGAGTAGCTACAGACCGTCACAGTGTGCGGGTCCTGTGCTCACCCTGAGGGAGAGGTATGGTGCCCAGCACCATTCTCACAGCACCTGGCTTTGCTGAGATAGGCTATGCTGCAGGTCCCCATTAGTGCCAACGTGTGATAGGTAGCCCTTGCAAACACCCCTAGGATATGCCTGTGTTCATCTGTATGGCACATCTAGCCCTTGTGGACTATGATGCAGCCAGAAAAGTGCATACCCTGTGTGGGTGCCATGGTCACATGATGTAAGTGAATGGGGGTGCTGGGACCCACAGGGAGATTATATACCACTACCCAACGCACCCTCTGGGGCTCAGGGTGGGGGACAGGATCTCCCACCATCAGATCCACTTTCTACACCCCTGCAATGGTGGCAGTAGAGAGGACCATCACCCCGTCCTGCTAGGGATCAAACACCCTACAGGGCAGGCAATGCAGAGCAGCACACATCCATAACACAATAGCAGACAGACAGCAGGTCTGGAAATGCTCAGCTGCCCCCACCATTATCTGACATTCTCCAGCAGCAGGCCTCCAGCCACTGCATCCTGCAAGGTGTTCCAGCAAGACACATACTAGCTGCAGACAGTCCGCCAGCTAGTCCATAGTGCATGGTCCTGGAGAAGATGCATGTACCCAGAACGGGGATATCAGCACACACACCAAGCAGATAAGTCAGTGATTGGGCCCCAAAAGAAAACCCATAAATATCACATGAGAAAAATGCTATATAGCACTATTGGGGAACCTAGCCATGCCATGGTCACTGCTCAGTCAGGGTGAGAGTGACCTCCCAGCAGGACATGCTATGGCCACCCTGTCCGTGCAGGTGGTACCGGGCACTACAATGTCCAAGCCATTGCCCTATGCCCTGTGCAGATGCGGCCAGGCCAGGCCACCCTATCCAGGCTATTCCCACAATAGCTTGCTCCTCATTATGCACATTGGCAGGCCAATACTGGCAACAGTGCAGCAGTGTGGGCTGTGGAGGGTGTTGGCAGCCACCACACACTGGATAGACAGACACACACTCCCCACATCTATGCCAGCATTGTGCAACTATAGAGGTGTTGGGCAGCCCAGGCCACCACACCAGTCCTGGGCACAGTGCAGGCATGGCTATGGTACGCAATACTGTAGGAGTCACTCCCCAGGTTGGTAAACACTGTCAGACATAAGACCTGTAGCACACTCCACAGACAGCAGAAAGGTTGCTATGCTGCAGCTCACTCAGAAAATTGTACTTAACCTAGGAATTGCTATCTGCCAGTAATCATAGCAACCTTTTGATAGATGTGTACCATATTCCCAGGTTTAGGGTGGCATTACTAAGGTATGCAAGTGCTAGTATTGGGAGATGCACGCAGAGCCCAAAGTCCTGCCTCTCCAGGAGGCTTTGGATAATGGGGCCTGTGGGTGCGGGTGTGTCTGCCCCTGTTGGCTGCTGCTTTACGGCAGAGGTTCCCAACTCCAGTCCTGCGGTGCCAGACACTGTTCGGGTTTTCATGCTGTCCCTCATGAATATGCATGAGATACATCTGCATACCATGGGGGTGGCGCATAGAAATGCAGCACAGGCATCTTTATCAGAGGCAGCATGGAGCCGGAATGGTGTATGGCCCTCCAGGACTGCATTTGGGAGACTCTGCTCTAGGTAATGTGCATGTTTATGGTGTCTGTGCTCTGTAGGGTAAAATGTAGGTGTTTTGGGCATGTTTACGTCATCTGCAAGAAAGGTTCTGTCTGTATTAGCACGTTGTAGTAGTGGGTAAAATATGGGGACTGGGTTGGTGGGAACCACAGCTGGGACTTGAACCTGTGACCCTCTGCTTCTGAATACACTTGGTTTGTGCACTGCACCACCTTGCTGTCACAGAGTCAGTACATTCCTTGGTGATACCATGACTGTTCGTCAGACAGGGCCCATCTGTTGCAGTACACGGCACCCACCTAAACAGGGCTAGGCCACGGTCTGCTCTGGGCAGCTGCCACTGCCCCCTCCACCACCAGTATCCCTCAGCCACCATGCTGACATGCCCTTCTGCTGGTGGTGCTGGTGGTGCGCAGTCTCAGGCCATCCAGTGTGCAGGTAGGCGGCTGCCTATGGTGCGGGTTCTGGGGTAGGGGTGCCTGCATAGGTGTCCACGCTTCCCCCCAGCACTGCCTGCCAATGTTCCGTGCCCTTGGGGGTAGCTGCTGGGTACTATCCCCTGTGACACTGTGGGAAACACAATCGTGCCCATGTTGGGCCTTCAGCAGTTGCTGTCTGGCTGCTCTGCTGCTTCAGCATTCGTATGGGCCACCTAGGCATCGCCCTAGTCTGCACTGTGGCCCAGCTGCACCACAGCATGTGTCGCCTGCGGCCCTCTGTATCCCCTTCTCTGGCATCTGTCCAGTTGCCGTTCCGTCATGCCCGCCCTGCTGTTGCGGGACATGTGCACGCCATAGGAACCCTGTCCGATGGTGGGGAAAACCCTGAGCAGCGCTATTTCACTGTGGGCTCATTCACCTTGTATGGGGACGGATTATAGACCCTTCCACGATTTATATCTGTTCTATGGAGCTTACTCAGGGGGGGAGGGGTTGATGTTTCTCATTGATACCACTATTGGCCAGCTTGATTATGGTTTTTTTCCAGTTTGTTGGGGTCATTTTCAGTGTTTATGTGCCCTTTTGTTCTGTGCACATGTATCACACCTATCACTTTTTTTAGGTTTCCCTGCCTGAGCTGTACATTGCTGATACTGAAATGGTTTCTCTCCCCTGTAAAGTGCATTTAACGGCAGGTTTTCATTCGCGTTGGAATTCAGCTCTGAAAATCAGCGCGTTAGCCTCTCCCCGCCCACTCTCCGCCCATTGACCCCTTCCCTCCGCCCTCTCTCCACCTTCTGCGGTGTTTTACCGCGCTGTGGGAGTTTACGATCATTAACTACGATTAACGCGCGTTATGTAACTTTAACGATCGTAAGCGCATCATAACACGTGTTATGATGTGCTTATGATCGTTAACGTTACATAACGCGCGTTATTCACGATTACCGCAGTTTAGTAAACATACCCCATTGTGTCATTTTAGTTCTAAAAGGGAGCTTTGTTTTAGCATTTGATAGATGTTATGTTTCATACGTTTCATTTTTACATACCTTAGTGTGATATATATTAATATAGGTTTATATTTATGGGTTTATGAACAGTAATTTTTGTTTTTTATACTTTTTATACATGTTATTTATGCATTATCGTGTTCTTACAGTTTTTATACATTACATATTCTATTATTTGTGTTTTTATGCTTCTGTATTAATTTATTTATAATGTGTTTTTGGTATAAGGTGAGCCAACCCCTGAAGAAGAATTTATCGAAACACGGCCTGTGTCGGGTCAGGTCTCCCTTTTACATATATGGATTAATAAAGTATTGGTGAGAGCTTACACCTGCCTATGTTTTTGTACTGTTTGCTGTTTGCCTGCGTGGCAGTGTGCTGCCTTGGTTTGGTGACCTTCAGTCAGCTGAGCCATTGGTGGGTTAAATGATCTGCTCAAGGTCACAAGGAGGTGTTGTTAGTCTATGAAGGTTGTGGTAGATATAAAATGTGATGGTAACATATATCAAAATATCACATAAGGAGTGGTAGTGGGCCTCAAACTGTGGTATCTTGACCCCCAAGCCATTACCATGGCTATCACACCATACCTCCAAGCAAGGGCCTGTCATCTGCAGGGTGAACATGTCTGACCCCCCTGCCATGGGCTGCAGCAGAACGAATAAAGCCATGTTCTCAGAAGGCCATGATGGGAAATAGCATGTTTGCTGACCCAAAGTGTGGCCAGAACGCATAAAAATGTAAAAGGATGAGTGTCTGCAAGTAACAGCAGAGCCTGGAAAGGGCAGGCAGGGAAACAATCTAAGTAACACACAGGCACCAAGTGAGCCAGTGGGAATCAAACTTTTGTCTCCTGCTTATGGAGACATTGCACTAACCAGTGGGCTACACCTCTGTACCTCTCTACCTAGCAATGTTTAGATACAAAGAGCCTACATGCTTCTGCCTAAACTGTCTGCTGTGCGTGTCAGTATAGGTTAGCCCCTCCAGTACCCATGAGGCACTGCGCACATGGAACAGCAGTTTGGCATTTATCACATCAGCTCAGTAAGACACACTGACAGTGTATGCTACCAGCACATTACAGCTACAAACCATGCTACCAACCAGTTTTAGCAGTTATCCTGAGGGTGAGGATGGGCACCCAGCACCTGTCCCCAGAACTTGCACTGCTAGCAATGTGGCAGGTATTGCCTACAGTGTGTTATGCTGGTCACCTTGTTTCCTGCACAATTGCAGCATGCTGTAGATGCCAGTTACAGCTGAGCCCTGTGTCCTGCCTCCTGTTGGACAGAGCTCCTCCTAGAACATAAAAAGCTGATGCTATGGATGCCAAATATAGTGGGGGACCTCTAGGCTTGCATGGAGCTGCTACTGTCCTGGCCACAGCAACTAAGCCAGGAACAACTGCTGTCCCAACCATCTAGGACTAACAGTCCACCACAGCATGCTCAGTCAGACTCACCTGCTGCCTACCACTGGGCTGTTTCAGCCATGCACATAATGCATGTTCACAGAGCAACCATGGGCACCCAGCTTTCGGCTCAGCGATTGCGTTCCCAAGACAGAGACTACACCGACATCACTGGAGTCAGATATTGTACAAGCGCTATATAGATACATAGCCGTGCCATGGTCGCTGCTTGGTCACAGTGAGAGTGCCCTCTCAGCATGACATGCTGTGGTCACCCAGACCAAGTACATGGCAGACAGGCACTATGAAGCCTCAGCCATTGACCCTACCACCGAGGCAGATGCATCTTGGTCAATCCACTCTGTTTTAGGCCATACCCACAATCCTCAGTTCCTCGTCATGCACATTTGCAGACTAACACTGGGAACAGCTTAGGCAATGCGAGGCACAGTGAAGTGCAGAAAGCCGAAGAACAATGGAAACACACACACACACACACTGCCGTGCTGTGCAAAAGTAAGGATGGTTGGCATTCCTGCCTGCCACTTTGGTCTCTATATCAACTCAAGCATTGTTAACATGTGCTCATTGTGCAGGCGCATGTAGCATGCTCTGACATTAACGCCCTTTGTTAGCACCCGCTTATTGTGCAGGTGCTATCAGTCTCCATCCAGCTGTGGATAGTGGGGTCTGTTTGTGTGGCTGATGGGTGTTTGTACCCTTGCTGGCTTGATTCATTGGGGTTTGCACATGCTGGTGCTATACCTGCACTGTAGGCTAAAGTTTAGCCATAAAGAAATGCAATGCATAATCCACAGCAGGGACCTGAACCTGTGACCCTCCACGGATTGTGTGTGTTGAGCCACAGTGCCGCATTATGACTACAACAGTCTCTAGGGCTGATGTGCTCCCCATCAGACAGACTTTGGCACATGTTGCAATGCACATGGCAACAGGACCAGAACATGGCTTTGGGCTGCTGCAAGCAGATGCACTGCCCCTGCAGCCAACACCCCCACGCCATGCTGACATCAGTGGTGGTGGTGTGCAGTCCCAGCCCATCCAACATGAGGGTTTGGTGGGCACCTAGAATGCAAGGTCCAGATGGGGGACACACATGGACTGCACGCAGCCCCCCAAACCATCTGCCTCTGCAGGGACCCCATCACCGCCTGCCACTGATACATCTCAGGGGGAGGATGACAGGTATTGCTGTGGTAGTTCCCTGGGCACTTGCATTTTGCAGATACCTGGAGGGCTACAGCTGCTGGCATTATTGGCCTCTTCCTCCACAGTTGGGTTCAGCCGGGATCTCTGCCTAGAGTGCCAGGACCCTTGGACCACCCCATGAGGCACATCACCTTTCCGCAGAAGCAGCATGTCTGTGTGCCGCCACTGTCTCTGTGAGATCATGATGAACATCACAGATGGTAATGCAGATGGAAAGATACCTCTATGAGGAGAGGCTACAGAGGTTAGAGCTCTTCAACCTGGAGAAGAGGTGGCTGAGGGGAGATATGATAGAAGTCTATATACTAATGATTGGAGTGGAATGGGTAAACATAGATCGATTGTTTACACCATCAAAATGTAACTAGACTAGGGAACATGCAATGAAGGTACCGTGTAACCCAGGGGTCTCAAACACGCGGCCCGCGGGCCGCATGCGGCCCGCGAGACAACTTTGTGCGGCCCGCGACGGCGGAAAACCAAAAATCCCCCAAAACCCTGGCTTCTGCTGCTGCCGTTGCCGCCGTGGCAGCAGCAGAATCAATTGTCAAATTAAAAAAAAAACTGACTTCTGCTGCTCAAGCAGCTGTCCTGCGGCCCCTTTCCCTCTGCCCGGAGATCCGACTCTGCTCTCAGCGGCGTGCTTTTCAAGCCGCGAAGAGAGTATTCCCCTCTCGCGCGGCTTGAAAAACCGCGCGAGAGGGGAATACTCTCGTCGCGGCTTGAAAAGCACGCCGCTGATAGAGCAGAGTCGGATCTCCGGGCAGAGGGAAAGGGGCCGCAGGACAGCTGCTTGAGCAGCAGAAGTCAGTTTTTTTTTAATTTGACAATTGATTCTGCTGCTGCCACGGCGGCAACGGCAGCAGCAGAAGCCAGGGTTTTGGGGGTTTTTTGTTGGCCGGTAATGAGCTATGGAGGGGCTGACTGAACTGGAAGTGGGCTATTGGCAGAGGGGGGAGGGGGGGGGGTTATGACTGGTAATGGGCTGGGGGGGGTTATAACTGGTAATGGGCTATGGTGGGGGCTAGGACTGGAAATGGGCAGATGGGGGTTAGGACTGGAAGTGGGCTATTGGCAGGGGGGGTTATGACTGGTAATGGGCTGGGGGGGTTATAACTAGTAATGGGCTATGGTGGGGGCTAGGACTGGAAATGGGCAGATGGGGGTTAGGACTGGAAGTGGGCTATTGGCAGGGGGGGGTTATGACTGGTACTGGGCTATTGTGGGGGCTAGGACTGGAAATGGGCAGATGGGGGTTAGGACTGGAAGTGGGCTATTGGCAGGGGGGGTTATGACTGGTAATGGGCTATGGTGGGGGCTAGGACTGAAAATGGGGTGATGGGGGTTAGGACTGGAGGTGGGCTGATTGGGGGGTTAGGACTGGTAATGGCCTATGAGGGGAGGTAAGACTGAAAATGGGGTGATGGGGGATACGACTGCAAGTGGGCTATGGGGGGACTAGGACTGGTAATGGGCTATGGGGGGGGTAAGACTGAAAATGGGGTGATGGGGGGGTAAGACTGGAAGTGCGCTATGGGGAGGTTAGGACTGGTTATGGGCTATGGGGGGTCTAGGACTGGTAATGGGATGGGGGGGTTGCTAGGACTGGAAATCGGCTGAGTGGAAGGGGGGCTTGAACTGCAAATGGCTGATGGGGAGGGGGGCTTGGAATGGACATGGGCTGTGAGGGGAGGGAGCTAGGATTGGAAATGGGCTAATGGGGGGCTAGGATTGGAAATGGGCTGATGGTGAGGCTAGGATAGGACTGGAAATGGACTGATGCAGGGACTAGAAAGGAGCAGATGCTGGGTGGGGCTGGAACTAGAAGGGAGCTGATGTTGGGGGAGGATTAGAATGGGATGGAGCTGGGAAAGTGAAATGGAGAGGGGAAAAATATTTTGTCTGGAAGAGAAGACAAATCTACAATTGGCCAGGTATTGGGAGAGTAAGTGGGGATTGAGGATGGAGGGGTAAAATTTGAGTGGATGAAATAGGAATGAGGAAAGAGCAAAAGGAGAAAGATTAGTATGTTAAAGCAGATGTAGAGAGAGAGAATGGAAAAAAAACTAGAAGAGAGAAGAAAGGACAAATGGACAGCAGACGATGGAGATAGCAGAAGACACGAAGAAACCAGAAGTGGCTGGAGCAATTGCAACTGAAAAAAAATGCACAAAAGGTAGAAAAATATCTCTTTATTTTGAATTTATTAACTGGAATATGTCAGCTCTGGGAAATGTGCATCATTAATGTCTGTGCTTTGGTACAAGAAATTATTTATAGTTTTATTTCTACAGTGCTGAGGTATTCTGTGTAATTCCTATTTGACATTGCTACTTGTTCTCTTTTCCCAGTAGGTCATGTATTGTTCTCTGAAATGTATTGATTTAATATTTGCAGTGTTGCCTTTTGATAGGTAGGGTCTGGTGCTTTGTGAGTCCTGGTAGTGCTGTTATGATACGGGGGGTTTGCTATGGGTTCCAAATGGGCAGTGTTAGTAGTAGTTCCTAATGTGCCTGGCGGTTGGCACTGGATTATAGTAATATAGAAATTTTCTAGTCTTTCTTTATCCATGCACTCATTATGCAAACATTATGCAAATATTTATGCAAATGAGGCCCCTTATGCAAATGAGGCCCGTGTCTTATGCGGCCCCCGGGTTACTTTACAAGTCCTCATTCGGCCCTCAAAGCAATTTGAGTTTGAGACCCCTGGTGTAACCCATTTAAGACTAACATAGTAGCATAGTAAATGACGACAGATAAAGACCAATATGGTCTTTCTAGTCTGCCCAGTAAGATGGCAAGAGAAAATATTTTTTTAGTCAATGCATAATCAAACTCTGGAATTCATTACCGGAGGATGTAGTAAAAGCTGTTTCTGTAGCTGGGTTTAAAAAAGATTTCCTGGAGGAAAGGTCCCTACACTATTATTCAAGGGGAACCAGAAAATACACTGCTTGCTCCACTACAGGCATTGTGGAACCTGTGTGTCTTTTGGGGAAACTGCTAGGTACTTGTAACCTAGATTGGCCACTGTTGGACACAGGATCTGGGCTTGATGGAACATGATCTGACCCAGTATGGCATATCTTATGATCTTATGTTCTTATTTGCCACCTGGGCAGCTGCCTGGTCTGCCTGTACACCAGCAACCCCCACTGCATGTCCCATGTGCCACCTCCTTTGCCCCGATGGCACCTCAACATAGTGCCCTTTCATACTTGGGCACCATGCTGATGCTGCTAATGGATCACTATCACTGTCCGGGGCTCCCCTGTCAGTGCATCACATTGCACATGTTTAAATAGGCTCACTCCCCTCTACATACACCCTTTCCATGAGGTTTTACTTTGCATTAGGGTTCCCAGCATTAAAGGGCCTTTAAACATGTTGCGCATTTGACATTAAGGGGTATGTTTACTAAACAGCGATAATGTCGCAGTGGCGACATTATCGCATGATAGGTGACGTTATCACGTGATACACTATCTCGTGATAACGTTACTTATCGCGTGATAATGTCCCTGGCAGCGTTAAGGCATGCAGAGGGTGGAGAGAGGGCGGGGAGAAGGGGTCAATGGGCGGGGAGTGGGCAGGGAGAGGCTCCTGCTACACTAAAGCTGTGGAATGAAGGGCCGAAAATTACTGCAAGTGAAAACTTTGCGTTGGAGGCGTAATTGCAGGAGAGAGAAACCATTTCAGTCCGCAATGTACAGCAAAGGCAGGGAGACCAAGAAAAGTGATAGTAGTGCTACATGTGCAGCAACATCATAGCGCCCAAGTATGAAAGGGCACTATGGTGATGCTGCAAATGGGGTACAGGGGGATGCAGGCGGGACATGCAGTGGGGCAGCTGGGGCACAGGGTGGACTAGGCAGATGCCTAGGTTGCACATAGGAACACAGAAACAGAAAATAAGCAAGACATCAACTGACCAACGTCAAACATGCCCATGAGTGTGTGTGCCACAGTGTCCCATCCAGGGGACAGTATCCAGCAGGTACCCCAAAGGGAAGATAACATTGGCAGGCGGTGCCGGGGGGAAGCGTGGATGTCTATGTAGGCACCCCTACCCCAGACCCCACACCATAGGCAGCCACCTACTGGCACACTGGATGGCCTAGGACTGCGCACCCAAAGAAAAAGGAGCACTGTCCTTGCAAAAGTCCAAGGGGCCACAAAAAGCAAGAAGCCAAGACGTCAGTTTAATTTTTAGACTATTTTATGTTATCTTCATACTCATGGCATGAAATGTGCATATGTACAATTTGTTTTACCCCATTGTTTTACTTCATTTTTTTCATATATATATATATTTCATTTATATATATCTTCATTTTTTATGTATCTCTCATTACCGAAATAATTATTATAATTTCTTTGGCTTGACTCTTTGTTTTGATGAAGTTTCTCAACCTGTGATTCATTGGCTATTATTTATAATTTTAACATTCTCTGTGTATTTAGATTTTTATATTTGGTTTGCTGTTCAGCAGATACCCATAATATAATAAGGCATAAGATTTGCTCATGAATCTAGTCTCTACATGTTTTTTAATTATAAGTCTTTACAATATTTATATGTATAAATTCATAGTTCTACACAATTATATATTTATCTTACCGTGTATTATTATTATTCATTCATTATTATTTATATTTATTATTATATATTTTTTTATGTCATCCTCTTTTATGCATAATCTATCCTATATGATTGATTTTAACTCAATTCTATGCTCCTCTTTGTGATTATCTTTAGTTGTTTTATATTTACAGTCTAAGACAGGCGATACTAAGTCTCTTTAATATTGTGAGACAGAATACGCCCAACCCTGGACTTAAGATTATACTAACAGTCCATAAATAGGGTTACATGTAAGTACAATAGTTTTGATTTGTTTTCTTTCATGTTTACATTTATACAAGAATTTTCTTCAACCTTTTTGGAAGACTTTTGCTTCAGTCTTTTAATTAAATTGAAAAATTATTGACTAATGATTATATAATACCTTTTTATAATCCTTTTTAGGATATTTATGCTGTTATTTTAAATATTATTAATTATTATTTTTTATTACATGTGTGTGTCCTGCGTTTATATACATCTGTTTGTTTAACTACATTGGTAAGAATTTCACCAGTCCTTCTTGATTACATAAGATCATATTATATATGTTTTTGTTTATGATTTTGATTTTTTCTTTTTATGTTTTTATGTTTATATTACTTATATTTTATTGTAGCTGCTACCCCCTGATGAAGGCATTGATTGCCGAAACGCGTTGGGGTCTGTATTAATAAAATTGATTTGAATCGTCCTGACGTCTTGGCTTCTTGCTTTTTGTGGCCCCTAGGACTGCGCACCACCAGCACCACCGGCATAAGGGCATGTCAGCATGGTGGGGGAGGGCTGATGGTGGTGGAGGGGGCAGTGGCATCTGCCCACAGCAGACTAAGGCAAAGCCCTGTTTAGGTGGGTGGCGTGCAGTGCAACAGACAAGGTCTGTCTGAAGAACAGTCATGGTATCCCCTGGGAGTGACCTGCCTCTGTAGCAACAGTTTGGTGCAGTACACACAGCCAGTGTGTTCAAGGGCAGAAGGTCACAGGTTCAAGTCCCAGCTGTGGTTCCTGCAGACCATGTCCCTGCATTTTACCCTACAGAGCACATACACCATAAACATGTGCACTCCCTAGAGCAGAGGTTCCCAACTGCAGTCCTGGAGGGCCAAACACCATTCAGGATTTCATGCTGTCCCTAATAAATATGCATGAGATGCATTTGTATGCACTGTCCCCATTGTATGCAAATATATCTCATGCATATTCATTAGGGACAGCCTGAAAACTTGAATGGTGTTTGGCCCCCCCAGGACCGGAGTTGGGAACCTCTGCCCTAGAGCATCGGCCAACAGGGGCACCAACACCCACACCCACACCCACGGGCTCCACTATCCAAAGCCTCATAGAGAGTCAGGCTGTTGGGCACTGCGCGGAGCAGCAGCTACCACGACTAGCACCTGCATACCTTAGCAATGCCGTCATAAACATGGAAACACGCTCCATATATAGCAAAAGGTTGCTATGATTAATTTCAGATAACAAATCCTAAATTAAACAAAATTTGTTAACAGAGATTCATCATAGCAACCTTTCTGATATATGTGGAGTGTGTTTCCTCTTTTCTGTTCTCTGACAGCGTTTACCACCCTGGAGAGTGCCACCTAGATAAAGTCTTAGATAGTGCTGGGGAGGAGTCTGCTGTCTTGGTACATGTCGGTACCAATGACATAGGAAAATGTGGTAGGGAGGTTCTGGAGGCTAAATTTAGGCTTTTAGGTAGGAAGTTGAAATCCAGAACTTCCAGGGTAGCGTTCTCCGAAATGCTTCCTGTTCCACGCACAGGACCCAAAAGGCAGGCAGAGCTCCGGAGTCTCAATGTGTGGATGAGACAATGGTGCAGAGATGAGGGTTTTGGATTTGTTAGGAACTGGGGAACATTCTGGGGAAAGGAGGGGCTCTTCCGAAGGGATGGGCTTCACCTTAACCGGGATGGAACCAGGCTGCTGGCATTAACCTTTAAAAAGGAGATAGAGCAGCTTTTAAACTAGATATTAGGGGAAAGCCGACAGTTGCCCAAGAGCAGATGGTTCGGAAGAATGTATCTTTGAAGGATACTACCAAAAGCAGAGAGGTTCCACAAAAGAGTAAAGTAGCCCAAATGCCCTCAAGTATGGAGCAGACACAGCTTAAAGATCCCAAATTACCCATGTCTAACAATAGCCAAATTAATATGAATAAACTACATTCTCTAAAATGCTTGTATGCAAATGCTAGAAGTCTAAAAAATAAGATGGGAGAGTTAGAATATATAGCACTAAATGAGAGGTTACATACGATTGGAATATCAGAGACATGGTGGAAGGAAAACAACCAGTGGGGCACTGTGATACCTGGGTACAAACTATATCGTAATGATAGAGCTGATCAAATTGGTGGAGGGGTTGCGCTCTATGTTAGAGAGGGCATTGAGTCACAAAGGATTAAAGTTTTGCAGGAAACAAAATCTGCTGTAGAATCTATATGGATTGAAATTCCATGTAAAAGGGGGAAGGCAATGGCAGTTGGGGTGTACTATCGAGCGCCTGGCAAGAATGACCAAATGGATGATGAAATGCTCAAAGAAATCAAGGAAGCTAACAAAAGTTACAGCGCAGTAATAATAATGGGTGATTTCAACTACCCCGGTATCGACTGGGTCAGTGTCACGTCAGGACATGCTAGGGAGTTAAAGTACCTAGATGAAATAAATGACTGCTTCTTGGAGCAGCTGGTTCATGAACCGACCAGAGGGGAAGCCATCTTAGACCTAGTCCTTAGTGGAACATCTGATCTAGTGCAAGAGATAAGGTTGTTGGAGCCACTTGGCAATAGTGATCATAGCATGATCGCCTTTGATTTAATTAGTGGAGGAGGGATAGTAAGGAAATCCACAGTACTACCTTTTAACTTTCGAAAGGGAGACTATGATAAAATGAGGAAAACAGTTAAGAAAAAACTAAAAGGAGCAGTTGCAAAGGTTAAAGACGTACATCGGGCTTGGCTGTTGTTGAAAAATACTATCTTGGAAGCCCAGACCAGCTGTATTCCACTCTTTAAAAAAAGTAGAAGGAAGTCCAAAAAACCGCCAGCATGGTTTAAAGGTGAGGTCAGAGAGGCTGTTGTTGCCAAAAAAGCATCTTTCAGGAAATGGAAAAAAGAACCAAACGAAGAAACCTGGAAACAGCACAAGCACTGGCAAGTCAAATGCAAGGCATTGATAAGGCAGGCAAAGGGAGAATTTGAGAAGAAGCTTGCTGCGGAAGCAAAAACGCGAAGTAAAGACCTTTTCAAGTACATTCGTAGCAAAAAACCTGTGAGAGAGTCAGTTGGACCATTAGATGATAAAGGGATTAAAGGAGCACTAAGAAGCGACAAGGCGATAGCGGAGAGACTGAATGAATTCTTTGCTTCGGTCTTTACTGAGGAAGATGTAGGGATGTTACCCATGACTGAAGTGGTATTTAAGGGTGTGGAAGAATTGAAGGAAATATCGATACATCAGGAAGATGTATTACAACTATTAGATAAACTGAAGAGTAGCAAATCACCTGGGCCGGATGGTATACATCCAAGGGTGTTGAAAGAACTGAAATATGAGATTGCAGACCTGCTATTAGTAATCTCTGAACTATCATTAAAATCATCTCTAATACCTGAAGATTGGAGGATCGCCAATGTAACACCAATTTTTAAAAAGGGTTCCAGGGGTGATCCGGGAAACTACAGACCGGTGAGCCTCATGTCAGTACCGGGAAAAGTGGTAGAAACCATCATAAAGAATAAAATTACTCAGCATGTAGATAGTCATGACCTAATGGGAGACAGCCAACATGGCTTTAGACAAGGAAGATCTTGTCTTACTAATCTGTTATGTTTTTTTGAAGGAGTGAATAATCAGGTGGACTAAGGTGAGTCGGTTGATATTGTGTATCTGGACTTTCAGAAAGCCTTTGACAAGGTCCCTCATCAGAGACGTTTGGCAAAACTAAAGAGTCATGGGATAGGAGGCAGTGTACTATTGTGGATCAGGAACTGGTTAAAAGATAGAAAGCAGAGGGTAGGGCTAAATGGCCAATTTTCCCAATGGAGAAGGGTGAATAGTGGTGTACCCCAGGGATCTGTGCTGGGTCCGCTGCTTTTTGACATATTCATAAATGACCTGGAAAGTGGAATAACGAGTGAGGTTATCAAATTTGCAGATGACACAAAACTATTTAAAGTTGTTAAAACTCAAGAGGATTGTGGAAAATTGCAAGAGGATCTTGATAAATTGGAAGACTGGGCATCAAAATGGCAGATGAAATTTAATGTGGACAAATGCAAGGTTATGCACCTAGGGAAGAACAACCCAAACTATGGATACACGATGCAAGGTTCCACATTAGGAACCACCACCCAGGAAAAAGATTTAGGCGTCATTGTGGATACCATATTAAAACCCTCGGCCCAGTGTGCAGCGGCGGCCAAGAGAGCAAATAGAATGCTAGGTATGATAAGGAAAGGAATGGAAAATAAAACAAAAGATATGATAATGCCTCTATATCGTTCCATGGTGAGACCGCACCTTGAATATTCTGTGCAATTCTGGTCGCCGCATCTTAAAAAGGATATAGCGATTTTAGAAAAGGTTCAGAGAAGAGCCACCAAAATGGTAAAGGGGATGGAAGGATACTCCTATGAAGAAAGGCTAAAAAGGTTAGGGCTCTTTAACCTGGAAAAGAGACGGCTGAGGGGAGATATGATAGAAGTCTATAAATTAATGAACGGAGTGGAACGGGTAAATGTAGATCGATTGTTTACCTTATCAGAATATAGAAAGACTAGGGGACATGCAATGAAGCTACAGCGTAAACTATTTAAGACTAATAAAAGAAAATATTTTTTCGCTCAACGTGTAATCAAACTCTGGAATTTGTTACCGGAGGATGTAGTAAAGGCTGTTAGTGTAGCTGGGTTTAAAAAAGGTTTGGACAAGTTCCTGGAGGAAAGGTCCATAAACCATTATTAAGAAGGGACCCAGGATATCAATGCTTGAACCAATACAAGCATTGTGGAACCTGTGTCCCTTGGGGAAACTGCTAGGTACGTATGACCTAGATTGACCACTGTTGGAAACAGAATACTGGGCTTGATGGACCTTGGTCTGACCCAGTATGGCATATCTTATGTTGTTATGTTATGTTCTAACAGTATTGAGTACCTTAGCAATGCCTGCACTGTGCCCAGGACTGGTGTGGCAGCCAGGGCTGCCAACCACCTCTATCTTTGCACAATGCTGAAATAGGTGTGGGAGTGTGTGTATGTCTATCCAGTGTTTTGTGGTTGCCTACACCTTACAGAGCTCACAATGCTTGCACAGTTTCCAGTGTTAGCCTTCCAATGTGCATAATGAGGAGCAAGATATTGTGGGTATGAGCTGGACAGGGCGGTCTGGGCAGGATGCATCTGCACAGGGCATAGGGCAATGGCTGGGATATTGTAGTGGCCGACCACCACCTGCACGGACAGGGTGGCCACAGCATGTCACTCTGGGAGGTCACTCTCACTCTGACTGAGAAGTGACCATGGCATGTCTAGGTCCCCACATAGTGCTCTACAGTGTTTTTCTCTAGAGAAATCTGTGAGTTCTCTTTTCTGGGGTCCAATCTCTGATATACCTGCTTGGTGTTTGTGCTTACATCCCACATCTTAGTGCACATGGTTCTTCTGGGGATATGTACTGTCTAGCAGACTGTCTGCAGTTAGCATGTGTATGGCTGGAACACCTTGTAGGGTGCAGACTGACTGTGCCCTCTGCTGGTGAATGTCAGATTGTGATGGGGAGCAGCTAAGCTTGGCCAGGCCTACTGCCTGTCTGCCAGTGCCCTATGTGATAAGTACAGTTCTGCATCACCTGCCATGGATGGTGTCCATTCACCAACAGGACTGGGGTTGCTGGTCCCACAGCCCTTCATCATGTCCCTCTACCGCTTCCATTGCAAAGATGTAGAGCAGTGTTTCCCAACCCAGTCCTACGGGGCACACCGGCCAGTCAGGTTTTCGGGATATCCCTAATGACTATGCATGCGATATATATGCATTAGAGATATCCTGCCAACCTGACTGGTTTCTGGCCCTCTAGGGCTGGATTTGGAGACCCCTGCCTTACACCTCTGTCATTTAAGATTGTGAGTGGGCAAGGTGCAGATGTCCTAAACCTCGAAAGGGTATATAGAATGTGACACATTCCTCCTCGATTCTCACCACCACCAAACGGTTGTCTAATAGACAATATTTTGGTGGTGGTGAGAATCGAGGAGGAATGTGTCACATTCTATATACCCTTTCGATGTCTAGGACATCTGCACCTTGCCCACTCACAATCTTAAATGACAGAGGTGTAAGGCAGGGGTCTCCAAATCCAGCCCTGGAGGGCCACAAACCAGTCAGGTTGGCAGGATATCTCTAATGCATATATATCTCATGCATAGTCATTAGGGATATCCCGAAAACCTGACTGGCCGGTGTGCCCCGTAGGACTGGGTTGGGAAACACTGATGTAGAGTGTGGGTCTGTTGGGGGCAGATCCTGTCCACAACTTTGACCCAGAGAGTATGATATGAGGTGCTACATAATCTATATGTGAGTCTAGATACATCCCCTTCTCTTACAACACCTGACCACAGCAACCACACTGGGTATGCACTATTCCAGGTATGCCATAGTCCACAAGAACTAGACATGACTGCGGAATGCAGATGGACACAGGACTATCCTAGGTGTGTCTGCAAGAAATACCTGCCACACACTAGTACTGATGGGGACCTGCAGCAAAAGCTATCTCAATTAACCTGGGTACTGCGGACCTGGTGCTGGGCAACCCACCTCACCCTCAGGGTGAGCACAGGACCCACACAATGTCACGGTCTGTAGCTACTCTGTGCCAGTAACACACACGGTCAGTTCCCCCTACCAGGCTGAGGTGCTGTGAAGACTCATACTCCATCCTATGATCAGATGTAGACTGCTATTCTGCATGTGCAGTGCCTCATGGGTACTGGTGGGTTTACCCTATCCCGGTAACCACAGCAGACAGTTTGTGTGGTGACCTGCAGTCTTTCTGTAGCCAGCCAGTGCTGTGCTAAAAGCTATAGAGGTGTAGCCTACTGGTTGATACAATGACTGCTAAGGCAGAGGTCATGGGTTCAACCCTGCAGTGGTGCTATTTAATAAGGATGTCTGAGGCATTTCCTTTTAATTCCTGTAACAGTCAGACACATCTCTACAATCTGTGTTTGCCAGCCAAAAACACCCTCACCTCAGTGCCGTAACCTATAGGGCACATAAAGTGCCTTGTCAGCCAGTGCGCCCTATAGGGCACATTATAAAGTGCCCTGTTCACCAAGGCACTGTAGAAAGGGCCCTATAAAGCACCCTATAGGGCACCCTATAAAGCACCCCACACTATGGGGTGCCTTATAGGGCACTTTAGGTCACGGCACTGAGGTGAGGGTGTTTTTGCTGGCAGCACAGATTGTAGAGATATGTCTGAGTGTTTCAGGCAGGAAAAGGGATTGCCTCAAACAGCCTTATTAGATGAGATCTCTGAGGGATTGAACCAATGACTTCTGGCTTGGGAGACATTGTATCAACCAGTGGGCTACATCTCTATACCCTCTAACACAGCGCTGGCATGAAATTAAGGTTACCGCGCATTAACAAGCCAAGGCGCCCTCTATCCTGCGTTAATCGGCCATTGCTACTTCAATGCCGGTACGCCCACTTCCTTATATGGCATTGCTCATGTTAGCGCTGCACCTAGCGCCAGTAACATTAGCACGGTTTAGTAAACATACCCCTTAAGGGAGCACACACTGTTAACGTCCACTCTCCACCCTGTTAACACCCACTTTCCATCTACTGCGCCCTTAACATTGCTGGAGCCTTTAACGCCAGTTAGAGCAGTTTTTTCACAGCATTAAGCTGATAACAGACATTAATGGCACACTGACTTCCTTAACGCCCTTTAGTAAACATATCCCTATATCAACTGGCTCACCTTTATCTACCTCTATCATATGCTGGGATTTATATTTTTGTCCCCACCTTGGGATGTGATAGGTATGATCTAGCGCTTAGGGTAAATGAGGTGCGCAGGTTTATCTTGATCAAGCCACGTTATGGTTTCGTATAGGATTAAGTTTGGGGGATATGGTTTCTTCGAGACTTCATTACACATTGCAGCCCTGCACATACTCATATGTGTCTCCCTGGGGGTTTTCTCCCTTGACTAAGCTCATATCTTAATAGCTTCTCTTTTGTGCTGCAAATAAATTTCAAAATATGTATTTGGAGGAAGGGTGGTCTAGTGTTTAGTATTCAACTGAGTTGAAATGAATCCTGTAGGTTCAAGCCCACACGTCAGTCACTTCCACGCTGTGAATGACGTGGCAAAGTCATTGTACCGCTCTATTCTCCAGTTCTAATTCCAGCTCTGTCACTGATGCTCTGTGTGAGCTAAGGCAGGTCACTTTGTCTCCCTGTATGTGAGCTATACAATTGAGTAATAATAAAAATCCTGCTTTTACATTCTTCTCTTATCTAGAAGCTGTCAGAGACCAGGAAACAGAATTAGTATTTCAACTATTATAAGCATAAATCTGACTGGATATTTTGTTTGGATGGAAGATGTTGTATAAACCCAAATTATTATTATTATACTTTACTCTTGTTTAGGGCATAAGATCTATTGTCTTGTTTGGAGGGCTCGTCCTAGGATAATTATCTTGCCATGTTTGTTTTATGCAAAAGAATTCTTAGAGTCCCCCTTCACACTAATTTTAAATTGTCTGGTTTTCAGTGTTGTGACATATTTTCTCCTTCCCAATAGAAAATGATTTTTTTTTTCCTTTTCCAAAATGCATGCATGTCATAGCAGAGGAAGACGCAGACACAGTTTGCCCCCTTGTGGTCACAAGAGTGTAAATTCATGTTCACCTTATACCCAAAAAATACAAAGGGGTATGTTTACTAAACCGTCTTAATGTTCCCGGCGCTAGCTCCAGCGATAATGTGAAGCATGCCATATAAGGAGTGGGCATTCCGGTCCTAAGGTAGCAAGAATTGGTATCGCGCAATAGTGAGCGCCGTGGCACGTTAACGCACGTTAACCCTATGTTAATGCCAGCGCAGTACCAAAAGGAATAAAGACATAGCCCACTGGTTGTGGCAATGACTGTGGCGGCAGAGGTCATGGGTTTGATTCCTTAATTTAAACCAGTGCTGGCTGAGGCATTTTCTTTTTTAATTTAAATTAGTGCTGCCAACAAAAACACCCTCACAGTGCCATAACCTAAGGTGCCCTATAAGGCACTCCAGAGGGCACATTATAAAGTGCACTGTCTGCCAAGGCACCTTATAATGTTCCCTATAGGGTGCCTTATACGGTGCTTTATAGGGCGCCTTATGAGGCACCTTAAGGTTACAGCACTGTGAGGGTGTTTTTGCTGGCAGCATTAATTTAAATTTAAAAAGGAAAGGCCCCAGACAGCCTTCTTACATAACCCCACTGTAGAATTGAACCCATGACCCTCTGCCTCCACAGTTAGTGAAGTAACCAGTAGGCTATATCTCTATAGCTACTAACAAACCCCTGGCTGGCTACAGAAAGACTGCAGGCCACCACACAAACTGTCTGCTCTAGTTACCAGGATAGGGTATACCCCCCCATACCCATGATGCATTGCACATGCAGATCAGCAGTCTACAGATGATCACAAGATGGGGTATGCACCCCCACAGCACCTCGGCCTGGTAGGGGGAACTGACCGTGTGTGTTACTGGCACAGAGTAGCTACAGACCGTCACATTGTGCGGGTACTGTGCTCACCCTGAGGGCGAGGTGGGGCGCCCAGCACCAGATCCGCAGCACCTGGCTTAGCTGAGATAGGCTATGCTGCAGGTTGCTATCAGTGTGTGATAGGTAGTCCTTGCAGATGCACCTAGGATGTACATGTGTCCATCTGTATTTTCTAGTCATGTCTAGCCCTTGTGAACAGGAACTCCCACCAACAGATCCACATTCTACATCCCTGCAATAATGACAGTAGAGGGGACCATCAACCCCAGTCCTGCTGGGCAACAGGCACTCCTCCAGCACAGTCAACGCAGATCTGTACACATCCATAAGGTAATGACAGACAGACAGTAGGCCTGGAAATGCTCAGCTGCCCCCACCACTATCTGACATTCACCAGCAGCAAGCACAGTGAATCTCCAGCCATGCACATACTAACTGCAGACAGTCTGCTAGCTAGTCCATAGTGCATGTTCCTGGAGGCGATGTGTGCACCCAAAACTGGGATGTGAGCGAGCACGCATGCACCAAGGAGGTAAGTCAGTGATTGGGCCCCAGAAAAGAAAACTCATAAATATCACTTAAGAGCAATACTACATAGCACTATGGGGGAACCTAGCCATGCCGTGGTCACTGCTCAGTCAGGGTGAGAGTGACCTTCCAGCAGGACATGCTGTGGCCACCCTGTCCGTGCAGGTGGTGGCCGTGCACTATAATGTCCCAGCCATTGCCCTATTCCCTGTGCAGATGCATACTGCCCAGGCCACCCTGTCCGGGCCATACCCACAGTACCTTGCTCCTCATTATGCACATTGGCAGGCTAACACTGGAAACAGTGCAAGCAGTGTGGGCAGAGTAAGGTGTAGGCAGCCACAACACACCAGATAGACAGACACACACTCCCACATCTATGCCAGCATTTTGCAGATATAGAGGCTTTTGGCAGCCCTGGCCACCACACCAGTCCTGGGCACAGTGCAGGCATGGCTATGGTACGCAATACTGTTGGGGTCACTCCCCGGGGTGGTAAACACTGTCAGAAACCAAAACTGAAACACACTCCACAGATATCAGAAAGGTTGCTATGATGCAGCTCTATCAGCAAATTGTGATTAACTTAGAAATTGTTATCTGCCATTAATCATAGCAACCTTTTGATATATGTGTAACGTATTCCCAAGTTTAGGGCGGCATTGTTAAGGTAGGCAAGTGCTAGTATTGGGAGATGCTGCTGCGCGCAGGGCCCAACAGCCTGACTCTCCATGAGGCTTTGGATAGTGGAGCCTGTGGGTGTGGGTGTTTATGCCCCTGTTGGCCGCTGCTCTAGGGCAGAGGTTCCCAACTCGGGTCCTGGTGGGCCAAACACTGTTCAGGTTTTCATGCTGTCCCTAATGAATATGCATGAGATACATTTGCATACAATGGGAGTGACGCATACAAATGCAGCACAGGCATATTTATTAGGGACAGCATGAAACCTGAATGGTGTTTGGCCCTCCAGGACTGCAGTTGAGAAACTCTGCTCTAGGGATTGCACATGTTTATGGTGTCTGTGCTCTGTAGGGTAAAATATAGGCGTTTCAGGCATGTTTATTTTATCTGCAATAAAGGTTCCATCTTTATTACCATGGTTTAGTACTGGGTAAAATATGGGGACAGGGTTGGCAGCAGCCACAGCTGGGACTTGAACTTGAACTTGTGACCTTCTGCTCCTGAACACACTGGCTGTGTGTACTGCACCACACGGACAGTTCATTCCCTGGGGATACCATGACTGTTCGTCAGACAGACCCTGTCTGTTGCAGTGCACGGCACCCACCTAAACGGGGCTAGGCCATGGTTTACTGTGGGCAGATGCCACTGCCCCCTCCGCCACCATGCTGCCATGCCATTATGCCGGTGGTGCTGGTGGGGCACAGTCCCAGGCCATCCAGTATGCCGGTAGGCAGCTGCCTATGGTGCTGGTTCTCGGGTAGGGGTGCCTACATGGACATGTGCGCTTCCCCCCCCCCCCCCGCACCGCCTGCCAATGTTATGTGCCCTTGGGGGTACCTGCGGGGTAATATCCCCTGTGACAATGTGACACACACTCATGCCCATGTTGGACCCTCGTCAGTTGCTGTCTTGCTGCTTTACAGTTTCGGCATTCCTATGTGCCACCTAGGCATCTGCCTAGTCCGCACTGTGCCCCAGCTGGACCACAGCATGTGCTGCCTGCAGCCCCCTGTATCCCATTTACAGCATCAGTACAGTTGCCCTTTCCTACGTGCCCACTCTGCTGTTGCTGCACATGTGCACGCCATAACAAATCTGCCCAATCTAAACAACAGAAACCCTGATCAGCGCTATTTCAATGTGGGATCATTCACTTTGTAGGGGGACAGAGAATAGACCCTTCCAAACATGATATCTTAATTTATACGCTTTGTCAGTAGTGTTGCTTTATGTTTATCATCAATATCACTATTGGCCAGCTTGGTTATTGGGATTTTAGATGTGGTTCTGATACTTTTTTATGGTTATTTGCCTTTTTGGTTCCTGTACATGTATCACTACTATCACTTTTCTGGGTTTCCCTGCCTTTGCTGCACATTGCTGACTGAAATGGTTTCTCTCTTCTGCAAATGTGCCTCTAGCGCGAGGTTTTCACTGGCGCTAATTTTCAGACCCTGATTTCACGGCGTTAGTGTGCATGGAGCCTCTCCCCGCCCACTCTCCGCCCATTGACCCCTTCTCTCCGCCCTCTGGGAAGCCTTACTCCACCCTTCAGGCCCGGATTTCACAGCGTTAGTGTGCCTTAACGCCGCCGCTGCGTTATTGCGTAATAAGTGACGTTATCGCACGATGATGTTACATTATCACGCAATAACATCACTTATCGTGCGATAATACCACCACTGCGACGTTAAAATGGTTTAGTAAACATACCCCAAAGAAAATTCAGGCAGTTTGTTACCATAAAACTACAACTTTTACTAGTCAACTGGAAATAAGAAACTACTTTTACAACATCGACCTGCAGAGGCCAGTACTAATCAAGACCTAACACAGGTTAAGGCAATATATCACACCAATAACTCAAAAAGACAATTATCAATGACTTTACACTGTACAGACTGCAGTCAATATAACTTTCTCACTGTTTTTGTTTTGTATTTTTTGTTGCTGAATGTTCAAAATCATGGAGGGGTATGGGGGTAAAATGTTCTACTGACCAATGAATGGATTACAACCAGGTAGTTTGGAAGAAAATAAGCCCATAAGCTGAGCTGTTTTCCCAAGATGTTGGGGGCTCAAATGAATGCTGTTGTGAGGAAATTAAAACACCCACACACATACACACTGTGATACAGTAAGCTATAGAGAATCTGTGGAAACTAGCAAAAAGGAAGAACTCACCTCAAACTTGGCTAGGCAGGAGGATTCAGCATGTTTAAGAAGGGCTGAGCAAACGGTGCCATCAGCACAAATAGAGCAGAAGAGGTTTAAAATGAGGTTTCCTTTCCTTAGCAGTGACGCAGATAGAATTGAGGGATCTCATCAAAAACACCTGTCCTCAGAAGCTGACGTAATGTGCAGAGGGGGGAGGTACAAAAAGCCCTGGTTAGAACCAGGAAGTAGCAGAGGAAGTAGCAGTGGTACCAGAAGCACCAGAGGCACCCAGGAAGGCACCAAGGGAAGTCGGTGTTTGAGAGGAAACCAGAGAGAAAGCCAAACTGACTCTGAGGAGGAGAGTGGCAGTCAGATGCAGGTGGAGTTCCAGCATCAGACAAGCAAGGCTCAGAGGCATAGAGAGACACAGAATCCCAGGAGACGTTCTAACTCCAGGGGAGGCTTTGGAGGTCTGGGAGGACCCAGAACTCTCAAGAGAAGCTCCAGGAAAGGGAACTGGAGCAGTAGAGAAACTGATCTCTGGAGAGATAGTCCCGGAGAGGTTTTTCACACAAGCAGGAAGTGGTGCACTGCCTCAGAAAGTTTACCCAAATCACGGAGAAACTTTCTTCAAGCCAGAGAAGCTTTGCCAGGGGAGAGAAACTCCACAGCTGACACCAGACCCGTTTATAAGGTAACAGGTTTAAAGCCTTGGGTTTGGGAGAGGAGAGAAGCTGAGAGTTTTAATAAGCCCTGCACTGAGCAAAGTTTTAATACAGGAAGGTGTGCAGACTTCCAAGCAAGGGAGCCAGGGGAGGCTTATCACAAAGAGACTTTCTCTACAAAAGGGTTCTACAATCCTGATTTAGATAAGTGCCTGGGAGAAGAGAGAATTTATCTTCCCCCAGTAAGTGAACCCAGCTCCAGCACATGTACTGAATGTGACCCAGGGAGTAACAGACGCAGTCCAGGTTTAACACAATGGGAAAGCAGTAACATTTACCCTGAGCCTGAACCGATGGATTGCACGATATGTTTGTCAGATGAAATAACATCTTTATGCTGAAGTCTTGTGAAAGGAACAAGGAAGAAAGAAAGATTATTCCAGCTGTTTTTGTTTAGTTTGTTTCTTCGTTCTGTATGTTTGCAAAGTAATGATATCCGCCAGGGAACGGGAATAAAACCCCACTTTTACTTTACCACTCTGACTGACGGACTCTGTGTATAGAAGAGGAGGCAGTTAAGTATCCACAATTCCCTAGGCAGTCGCCTAGTGGACACACGGAGTCTCTTACCTTGACGACCCGTGACAAATGGCGTAGTTGGCAGGATTTTTCATTCTGGAAGCAAGCCCACCAGGACGTGCACAAGCTCAACAGAAGGAGCGGAAGTTGCCACGCCCGGAAGGATCCAGAAGGAGCCGGAGTGGACTACAGCGTACAAGCACCTTCTCAAAGCGAGACCCTCCACCTAGTCCAGGTAAAAGGTATTTGGGCATAGGCTGGGGAGGATCCAGAGTGAGAAGGGGTTGCTTTTTGAAAAAAAAAAAAAAGGCAGAAAAAAAAGTCTTTTTTGTCCAGTGGTACCGCACTTGGTGTTTCTTGTGGTTGTGTTTTGCAGAGTGTAACAGCTAAAGATGGATGTCCCTGAGGTTCTGCGCTAGATGAGCGGACAATTTGAGAAGCAAAGGGAGCTGGCCCAGCTGAATCAAGAACAGGCCTTGGCTGCTCTCCAAGCGCAGCAAAAGCCCCTGACAGACCTCGTGCAGACACTATTGGAAGGACCACAAGGAAAGACAACACCAGAAGGCTTCAGTGGGGTAGGCCCACCACAGTGTGGGATATGGACATTTGGACACATGACAGATAAAGACAATTTTGATGACTTTATAGAGTCGTTTGAGAGAGTAGCTCTCCACACGCACTGGCCTAAGGAGCAGTGGGCGGTTAGACTCGCCGCATCCCTAACGGGAGAAGCTCAGGCAGCGTACCGAGCAATGCCTGCCGCTTTGGCAGATGTGTACGCAGAAATCAAAAAGGCAGTAAGGGATAGGCTAGGCCTAACACCAGCTGTGTACCGGAGAATGCTTAGATCCACAAGGTTACAAACAGGTGAAACGCCTAAAGCACTGTGCCATAGGGTGCGCAGTTTAGTGTTAAAATGGTTAGAGCCTGAAGGTAAAACTGTGGATAGCCTGATTGACCAAATTGTCTTAGAGCAGTATTTTGAGGCAGTTCCCTCAGAAATAAAAGCCTTTTTAACCTTGCAAGACTGCACAACCTCCATAAAGGCAGCGCAGCTAACAGAACGGTTTCTAGAAGCCGAGATGGCTAAAAAGATACCCAGAAGCGCTGAGTGGAAGTTGGGCTGCACCAGTCATGCAAAGTTAAAGGAAGGTTCTCCAGTAGACACACATTGTATGAAAGAATGTTTGCCTAAAAGAATTAATAACAATGTTTTTGCAACATGCTTTAAGTGTGGAAAGGTAGGGCATGTGAAAAGGTATTGCCCAGACCGCACAGCATTGATAACAAAAAGTAATGAGCATGTACCACAGGGATTCCGCCTTGATGTGGAGGTGGAAGGGGTCCCGGCCAGAGCCTTGTTAGACTCGGAGGCCGATCAAAGTATGGTCTCCCGAAGGTTTTGGGACATCATACAGGCCAGAAAGGATTTTCCCCCGAGTCAGCAAGAGGGAAAGGCCAGCATAAAATGTGTGCACGGAGCGACCACTCAGTATCCTCTTTATAGAATACAAATTAATGGCTTAGGCACCCGGAGAGAGATCCGGATAGCAATAATCCCTAACCTACCATACGATATCGTACTAGGTAGGGATTGGCCACCTTTTTACAGAGGTATGGGGGAGGATAAACCCATAAAGGGGGGAATGGTGTCCACCCGCTCTCAAACAAAGGCTGAGGAAGCACAGGGTGAATCACCAACAGATAGCTCTGATCACACAGGGACAGAACAGGAACCTTCAGGAGAGGAAAATGAGGTTCTAGAGGAGGGCCTAAGTGAACTTCCCCAGCACGAGGAGTTAATGGGCACCCCCTCTAAGGAGAAAAAGAAAAGTAAAGGCGATAAGCGCCAGGAAAGACACCACCGGGCTCAGGTGAGGGCTGGAGTAACCGATAGGCAAGGTTTACCCTGGGTACCCAGTGACCTAGTGAAGAAGTTTCCATCCTTTCCAGGGGAACAAAAGTCAGACCCAGTGCTTAAACACGCTTTTGAGTTTGCCCAGAAAGATAGGGATGTGCTCCCAAGGTTCTTAATGGAAGAAGACATTCTTTATAGAGAGAGCAGCAACCCTCATACTGGGGCCATTAGAAAGCAGCTGGTAGTTCCCACTACTTTTAAAGCTGTAGTATTATGACTAGCCCACGATCACCCTATTGGAGGGCATAAAGGGATTCAAGGCACTCTAGACCAGATCCTAGAGCGTTTCTATTGGCCGGGGGTCTTCCGTGAAACAAAGCGGTTCTGTGAAGCGTGTCCCTCATGTCAGCGAGTAAGTGCTGTCAAGCCAATAGGAGTTCCCCTAGTACAGACCCCGACGATAACTGAACCAATTCACCGGATGGCAATGGACATAGTGGGTCCATTGATAAAAACCCCTAGGGGGTATCAATATATTCTTGTAGTAATGGACTGTGCTATGAAATTTCCTTGGGCGATAAGTCTAAGGAACATATCGGCCAGGTTTATAGCAGCAGAGTTGGTTAAACTGTTCTGCGAGGTGGGGTTCCCAAGGGAGATGCTGACAGATAGGGGGAGCAATTTTGTTTCCAAGCATCTAGCGCAGGTATGGGATGCGTTCGGCATCCTTCACGTAAAAACCTCGGCATACCATCCGCAGACCAATGGTCTGGTCGAGCGTTTTAACCAGACCCTTAAACAGCTCTTAAGAAGAGCATTAGACGGACAGATGGCTGACTGGGATATTCTGCTTCCTTTTACCCTGTATGCCAGTAGGGAGCGTATCCAAGCTTCACTGGGAACATTTCCTTACGAGCTAATGTTCGGGCGGGCACCACGAGGGGTCCTAGACATTCTAAGAGACCAGTGGGTCGAGCCCGAGGCAGAGGAAATAGGGGTTCCCCAATTTCTGTGTAAACTCCGAAGTCGCCTGCAGAGGGTTTCGAGAGTTGCAGAAGAGCATGTGCAAGGCAGTCAGCGAAGTCAAAAGAAGCACTATGATTGGGGCAAAAAGATGCGACAATTGTCCATAGGTGACAAAGTGGTAGTAATGGTCGCTGACCCTGGGCCCAAATTCGAGGCCCAGTGGAAGGGTCCATATACAGTAGTGCAGCAAAAAGGTCCAGTGACATATGTGGTAGAGAACGACCAAGGTCGTCTGCAAACCTATCACGTCAATATATTGAAGCCTTGGCAGGAGAGAACGGCCGCAGCTAGCCGCTCTTGGATAAGAGGCAAGGGTAGAGCAATAGGAGCGGACCAGAAGGACTCCTGGCAACATAATAACGTACTAGACAGAGGGTCCGGCAGGAAGGATAAGATTCTTGTGGAGATTACGGGCTGTGAGAATGATAGTTCCCCATCCCGGAATGTCTTAAGAGGGGGGATATGTGATACAGTAAGCTATAGAGAATCTGTGGAAACTAGCAAAAAGGAAGAACTCACCTCAAACTTGGCTAGGCAGGAGGATTCAGCATGTTTAAGAAGGGCTGAGCACCCGGTGCCATCAGCACAAATAGAGCAGAAGAGGTTTAAAATGAGGTTTCCTTTCCTTAGCAGTGACGCAGATAGAATTGAGGGATCTCATCAAAAACACCTGTCCCCAGAAGCTGACGTAATGTGCAGAGGGGGGAGGTACAAAAAGCCCTGGTTAGAACCAGGAAGTAGCAGAGGAAGTAGCAGTGGTACCAGAAGCACCAGAGGCACCCAGGAAGGCACCAAGGGAAGTCGGTGTTTGAGAGGAAACCAGAGAGAAAGCCAAACTGACTCTGAGGAGGAGAGTGGCAGTCAGATGCAGGTGGAGTTCCAGCATCAGACAAGCAAGGCTCAGAGGCATAGAGAGACACAGAATCCCAGGAGACGTTCTAACTCCAGGGGAGGCTTTGGAGGTCTGGGAGGACCCAGAACTCTCAAGAGAAGCTCCAGGAAAGGGAACTGGAGCAGTAGAGAAACTGATCTCTGGAGAGATAGTCCCGGAGAGGTTTTTCACACAAGCAGGAAGTGGTGCACTGCCTCAGAAAGTTTACCCAAATCACGGAGAAACTTTCTTCAAGCCAGAGAAGCTTTGCCAGGGAGAGAAACTCCACAGCTGACACCAGACCCGTTTATAAGGTAACAGGTTTAAAGCCTTGGGTTTGGGAGAGGAGAGAAGCTGAGAGTTTTAATAAGCCCTGCACTGAGCAAAGTTTTAATACAGGAAGGTGTGCAGACTTCCAAGCAAGGGAGCCAGGGGAGGCTTATCACAAAGAGACTTTCTCTACAAAAGGGTTCTACAATCCTGATTTAGATAAGTGCCTGGGAGAAGAGAGAATTTATCTTCCCCCAGTAAGTGAACCCAGCTCCAGCACATGTACTGAATGTGACCCAGGGAGTAACAGACGCAGTCCAGGTTTAACACAATGGGAAAGCAGTAACATTTACCCTGAGCCTGAACCGATGGATTGCACGATATGTTTGTCAGATGAAATAACATCTTTATGCTGAAGTCTTGTGAAAGGAACAAGGAAGAAAGAAAGATTATTCCAGCTGTTTTTGTTTAGTTTGTTTCTTCGTTCTGTATGTTTGCAAAGTAATGATATCCGCCAGGGAACGGGAATAAAACCCCACTTTTCCTTTACCACTCTGACTGACGGACTCTGTGTATAGAAGAGGAGGCAGTTAAGTATCCACAATACCCTAGGCAGTCGCCTAGTGGACACACGGAGTCTCTTACCTTGACGACCCGTGACAACACACACAAGTCTATGAAGTGGAGATGCTAAAGGGGATGCAATGTCTCTCTCTAACACTGTTTTGTCTCTAAGTCCCTCCCAAACTAATTACCTGGCTTGGTCTTGCTGATGAGTGAGACACTACAGCCGTCTTCAGCAAACTGGGGTCTCTGTTTCTGCAGAAGAATAGCTTTCCTGTGACATGCAACAAATGCAACATGCAGTGAGGAAACAATCAAATTGGCAACACTGAGAAAGCAAACTATGACCTGTACGATAGGACTGTAGGTGTCCAGCCAAATATTTAGATTATGAAATGTTACTGCGTAGAGACTCCTTTGGTTCTGCACCTCTGAGTAGCAGAGACCTCCAGTGGTACTACAAAATTATTGCAATGTGACCTATATTTGTTCTGGTAATTTTCCAGAACAGTGGAGGTTACTTTTTCCATAGTGACATGATGCTGGGAGGAGACTCCTCTAGGAAGGAAAATTCAACCACTATATAAACTGCATCTAAAGGCAGATCCTTGTCTTTAGCTCCACAGCCACTGCACCACAGAGATGGGATAGGAGGATGCCATGGGGGGGGGGCACGGGTCAGGTATCTTTGGCTGGTCTAGCCATCGTACACCAAGATTAATCCACCTAGTTAGAAACTAAATCAGAAGGCAGCAGTGGGATTCGAGGGTGACACAGGTTGCTTAGGCCTTACTAAATGGTACGTATAAACTGGGCGATCCATACATGTAATGCAACATACAATAAAACTGTTGTTAACTGGGACATAGTGTGCATGCAAAGCGTGCATTCTCGGAGACAGGCTGCACACACTGTGATCCACTTTGTTCATGAGTGTGCTACTGCCGGATCGAGCATGTCTTCTCAAGAAGAAATCAGGAGTTCAATCTTAGCTAGTGGCGCTATAATAATTTTAGCATATCTTTTTATTTATTTATTTATTTTATTTATTTATTTAACATTTCTTCTATACCGCGCTATTAAAATCAGCGCGGTGTACAATGAACAAAACATACTGCAATGCATACAGGCAACATTGAGTTTACAAAGAACAGGGAAAAATAACACATGGGATAACCGGGATAACTATGTACTATGTACTATATCTCCTTATTTAAAAAAAGCAAAAGCCTTGACGCTGGTGGCACACTAATATTTTAGCAATATTTCCAACAAAATATATATATAGAATATAGAAAGACATGGGGACATGCAATGAAGCTAAAGGGTAAACTATTTAAGACTAATAAAAGAAAATATTTTTTCACTCAACGTGTAATCAAACTCTGGAATTTGTTACTGGAGGATGTAGTAAAGGCTGTTAGTGTAGCTGGGTTTAAAAAAGGTTTGGACAAATTCCTGGAGGAAAGGTCCATAAACCATTATTAAGAAGGGACCCAGGATATCAATGCTTGACCCAGTACAAGCATTGCGGAACCTGCGTTTTTTGGGGAAACTGCTAGGTACGTATGACCTAGATCAGTGTTTTTCAACCTTTTTTGTGCAAAGGCACACTTTTTTCATGAAAAAAATCACGAGGCACACCACCATTAGAAAATGTTAAAAAAATTTACCTCTGTGCCTATATTGACTATATATAAAGTAATTCTCTTGAATAGGAATCAAACACTCACACCAACCCCCCTCCCCTGCTGGTTCACACCAACCCCCCTCCCCTGCTGGTTCACTCACACCACCCCCCCCCCCTCCACTGCTGGTTCACTCACCCACCCCCCTGTCACTTACTCACCCCTCCAGCTGGGTCACTCACTCACTTAACCACCCTCCCCGGCTGGTTCACTCACACCATCGACCCCCCCCCCCCCTTTGCTGGTTAACTCAAACCACCCCCCCCTCCACTGCTGGTTCACTCACACTCCCCCCCCCCCTTGCTGGTTCACTCACACTCCCCCCCCCTTGCTGGTTCACTCACACACACACACACACACACACACACACCCCCCCTCTGCCCAAGCCGCTGCTTCTGCTTTGTACAGAGCAGCGGCTGCACTACACTTACATTGAAAAGTAAAGAGAAACTGTGTCAGGAGCCCTCCGGTCATCGCAGAGCCCGAGGAAGTGATGTCATGGGGGCGGGCTCCTCACAGGCTGTCTTTCCTTTTCAAATTAACTTTATTGCAGCTAAAGTTAATTTGAAAAGGAAAGACAGCCTGTGAGGAGCCCGCCCCCATGACATCACTTCCTCGGCCTCTACCCTGGTTTTCCCCACATAAGAAATTACAAGCTCCAGGTGCTGCTTAGGCTCAGTAAAGAAATCATTTTAACCCTCAAAACTAATATAACAAAGACAAGGAAACTTCAAAAGCCAAGTTCCCCCAAGCACCAGAATTCGAGGCCTCAAAGCCAAGAATTCCTTGCGCCAGCTTGGGTTTGTTTAGAAACATCCATAAATATGCAAACTAAAGAGCCAAAAAACTGCTCCTTCATATGTCTAAAGTAGACAAAGGACAGAGTTTTGGTCTTGCTCAAAAGTGAAAGTCCCCAACAGTTCTATGGGCAGTCACCATCTCCAAAGACCCTTCTAGAAAACCAGTCAGGTCCAGTTGATCCGGTGGGTGAGTGGGGCTCCTGGATGCCCCACTAGTGGTAGACAGAGAGTATGCCTGGGTTATAGGAGAAAGATAATTATCCGATGCCCAGTTCAGAATATCCACCAGATACTTTTTCACCATCTCAAAAGGGCCAAGCATAGGGGACCGAGGGAAACCCAAAAACCTAAGGTTGTTCCTCCGGGTCTGGTTTTCTAGATATTCCAGTTTTCTCCAAAGAACCAAACTCTCCTTAACATGGGCATCCTTGACAGTCCCCAACTCCTCCAATTGCACTTCCAACTGCTCCAATTTAGCAGTATGTTGTCCAAGTTCAGTCCTCTGAGCAGAGACAAGTCTTGCAAGAGAATCTTTCTTTGCACCGATTTTCTCAATTTTATTGTTCAGGGAAACATCCAGAGTCTTGATGGAGTCCCATAGCACTGCTAAGGTGACTGGAGAGTTGCCCTCATCGGATAGAGGACCAATACTCCCCCGAGTAGCTGAAACACTGGCTTACCTCCCTTCTGCTGCTTCTTGCCAGTTACACTGGGGGAAGAAGGTACAAAGGGAGAGGCCATCGGATGCCCTAACTCCAACACAGCATCCAGGGAGCCAGACAGGGGAACTCACACCCCCTGCCGGAGTACTTCCAGGCGGTCGGGGGAAGACTCGCTCTTCAGGGCTAAGTGACGCCCCTTCTGTGCTCTGCCCTAGGAGAAAACTGTCAGAGAGGGCGGGAGACTCCAAAATCAGATGAACTCCAATCTGGTCCAGAGTAAGTTGACCTCTCTCTCCCAATCCCAGCTCTGGTGTGTGGGTTGGGTTCTTGCACTTTTGTTTCAGCACTGGAGAGATAGGGTGAGTTAAATCCAGAACACAGGGAGCTCGCCAAGCACAGCCTTCATGATCCGCCATCTTGCCCCTGGTAGCACATTAATTTATATTTTAAAAGATCTGGTTCGGATTTTCTTCAAGATTTAAAGTTTCAACATGTAAGCGACAGTATAAAAACTTCACCCATATGTCACCTACAGACTTTGAAAATGTATTAAATATAATAGGACCCAGGACTGCAAAAAAGGAAACAAGTTTTCGAACACCCATTTCCAGTGCCATACCTAGACCTGTGCGAGCGGTGCTGCTGCACAGGGTGCAAAAAAAAGGGCACATTTAGGGTTGCTGACCGCCAGCCTCAGCTCCCCCCTCGTTGCCTACCTGGCCTTCCCTTGTCCTACCGCCGCTTTTCCTTTTCCCTTGGCAACGGAGTGGGAAGTGGCAGCAGCGGACCTCCTTCAATTGAAAAGAAAATATGGGTCTTTCCGACTCCGCGCTTGCATGGCTGGTCTGGTCTCTCCCTCCTCTGACACAAGCATACGTTGCAGGGAGGGATCAGACCAGCCATGCAAGTGCAGAGTCGGAAGGACCCGTGTCATTTTTTTTTAAATTTCAGGAGGCTTGCTGCTGGCACTGCGCACTCTGCTGCTAAGGGAACAGGAAAAGCAGTGCTGGGGCAAGGGCAGGTCAGGAAGGCAGTGTGGTGGGGGAGGGGAGACGGCTGGGCATGAGGAGATGGGGTAAGATAGGGAGATGCTGGGCATGGGGGGATGGGGCAAATGACAAAAGGCTGATGTCATTTGGGGGGGGGGGTGCCAGGTTTGCAAGTAGCACAGGGCGCATTTATGGCTTGCTACGGCCCTGTCCATTTCAATTCAAGACAGGTTAGCCGTAACTTTATGGTTCTTAGCCACTGGTGATTCGTACACAAGCCTTCAGTATCTATTCAGAATATCCAAACAATCTATTAGAAGAAGAATTCCAGGCCTTTGTGCAGCATTTATTGAGGAATTAAAAGGAAACATAAAGGTAAGTATGCAAACATTATATTTCTTTAATTTTTCATCTCCACTTAAGCTGAATCATAACTGTTTCTTGTCATTATAAAATCAAAAGCTCTTAAACATAATCAGACAAATCATCAGAAAACTCGGAAGCGTGAGGAGATAGAGTGTTTGTGGAATGACGAGGAGTTGGCGTGCAAGGGGAATGGTGTGGAGGGGACTCCGAGGGTGATATATATGACAATACTCGATGTGAAGATTGTTGTAGGGGTTGCATTTGTAGTCATGGGCTTGGCTAAGATGGGACTTGGTCGTTGTTGACTGAACCAAATGTTTTGTGGCTGGAAATCATAAAAACTGCTGTCTGCTTTTACTATTCAGTCAAATATAGTTTTCCTAGTTTGTGGTGAATATGAATTCATTTTGGCCGCTACAAAGTGAAAAAATGATTTTATCTTGTCATTTTGACAGAGGAAGAGGTTTCTAACTTATTTGCAGCAGTTTTTAAAATCCCCAGAGCATCTTTTATCAATGCACTGTCATCTATATTTTGAGTTCTAGGAACTGGTGCTACAAACTCAGCTGAATCTGGCCGATCTGCGCGCTGCCTTCATTGCCTTGTTCCTCATTTTCTCTTTCACCCTGTTCTTCATTAGTTTCTTCACCTTGTTCCTGAAAATAAATAATCAAATTAATAAAGAAATGTATGCTAAAAATGACTTTTTTGTTGTTTTTCCGGCTTCTTTCTACTCCCATGGCCTGGATGGAAATAAGCAAGATATTTGAGGACATCTGGCACCTGCCTCACTGTGTTGGGGCTATGGATGGGAAACATGTATTACAGACACCGATGAATATTGGTACTGGGTTTTACAATTACAACGTGAAATTTAGCACTGTGTTATTTGCATTAGTTGATGGAGATTACAACTTCTTATTTGCGGGATGTCAATGAGGAATTTCAGACAGTGGAGTTTTTAAAGACACTAAACTGCACAACATGATGAAAGGTGGCAGCTTGGGATTGCCTTCACTAGAGGAACTTCCAGGACAACACACAGAATCACCCTATTTCTTTGCTGCAGATAGAGCATTTGCGCTTAGTGAAAATGTCATGAAACCATACCCAGGAGATCATGAACGTGGATCTACTAAACAAATCTTCAATTATCGATTAAGCAGAGCTCGCAGAGTGGTGGAGAATGCTTTTGACATAATAAATGCGGTGTATAGAGTTTTAAGAAAACCAATTCTTTTGGAACCCAAGACAGCAGAATCAGTTGTGATGAATATTATTCATTTACATAATTATCTAAGACGGTAGTCACGCAATATTTACACTCCACAAGGATCACTGGACTATGGGGTATGTTTACTAAACTGCGGTAACGTTACAAACTGCGCGTTATGTAACGTTAACGCTCATTAGGTAACGTTAACGCGCGGTATGTAACGTTAACGCGTGTTAATGTTATTTAACGAGTGTTAACGTCCCCGGCCGCGGTAAACACCGCAGAGGGTGGAGAGAGGGTGGGGGGAAGGGGTCAATGGGTGGGGAGTGGGTGGGGAGAGGCTCCCTGCACACTAACGCGCTGAACTGAAGGGCTGAAACATACCGTGAATGAAAACCTGCCGTTAGATGCACATTTGCAGGAGAGAGAAACAATTTCAGCGTCAGCAATGTACAGCAAAGACAGGGAGCCCAAGAAACATGATAGTAGTGCTCCATTTCCAGCACCAGCATAGTGCCCAGTATGAAAGACCACTATGGCGATGGTGCAAGTGGGGCATAGGGAGCTGCAGGCGGGACATGTAGCGGGAGCAGCAGGGCACAGGGTGGACTAGGCAGGCACCTAGGTGGCACATAGGAACATAGAAACCGGAAATCAGCATGACAGCAGCTGACAAAGGCCAAACACAATCCACCTACATCTATCTGGTCCACCCGAGCTAACAGTTGCCAGGGCACTGACCTGACATCCCCCCAGCCAACCCTCCCCCAAGCAGAAGGGACAGACTATTGGTAGGTGGTTATGGGGGGGAGGGGGGGGGATGTGAGGATGCTCATGTATGCCCCATGCCCCAGACCCCACTCCCTAGGCGACCACCTACCCACACAGTGGATGGCCTGGGACTGCACACTACCAGCACCAACAGCATATGGCCATGTCAGCATGGCAGGGGTGGGGTGTGCCCGTGCTGGAGGGGGCAGTGACATCTGCCTGCAGTGGACCTAGGCCATGCCCTGTACCAGTAAGTGGTGTGCAGTGCAACATAAAAGGTCTGGCTGAGGAAAAGCCCCAGGGACCACCATGCATGTGTGGTGCAGTACACCCAGCCAGTGTGTCCAATAGCAGAGGGTCATAGGTTCAAGCCCCAGCTGTAGTTCCTGCAGAGCATGTCCCTATGTTTTATCCTACAATGCAGATACAACAGCAACATGTGCAAAGCCCAAAGCAGCGTCAAACAGGGGTACAAACACCCACTCATACAGGCTCCACAATCCAAAGATGCATGGAGAGTCAGGCTGTTGGCCCCAGCATTGAGCTGCAGTTATCACCAGGGCACTACTACTACCTCCTGCACAGTTTAGCAGTGTCGGCACTGTGATTAGGATCAGTGTGGCGGGCAGGGTCGCCAACCACCCCTATCTTTGCACAATGCTGCAATGCTGTGTGTGTATATCTATCCATTGTTTCGTGGCTGCCCACACCTCACCGGGCCCACAATATCCCACTGTTACCAGCGTTAGCCTGAATATGTGCATAATGAGGAGCAAAGTGTTGTGGGTATGGCCCAGACAGGGCAGATTGGCCAGGATGCATCTTCAGAGGGTGTGGGGCAATGGCTGGGGCAATGGCTGGGACACTGCAGTGCCCGACCACCGCCTGCATGGACAGGGTGGCCACAGCATGGCATGCTGGAAGGGCACTCACTCTGACCGAGCAGTGACCATGGAATGTCTAGGTTCCCACATAGCGCTCTATGTTATCTGTCTTCAGTGGTCCTGTTGTGTTCTTACTGCTGCAGCCTCAATCACTGAGATGCTTGCTTGGTGCACATAGTTTCTCTGTGAGCATGCAATATGGACTGACTAGTGGACTGCCTGCAGTTAGAATGTGCATGGTCAGAACATCTATATGGTGTAGTCTGACTGTGCTACCTGCTGGTAACTGGCAAACAGTGTTGTGAGGCAGTTGGGGTTTTCCAGAGCTAACCCCATCAGTGCTGCTGGTCTGCCACTGCCCCAGCCACAGGTATGGCTCTGGCCCACCAATCCTGGAGGGCTGTTTTATACCAGCAGGATAGAGGTTGCTTCAGGGGTGCTGGGGCACCTATCCCTTACCTAAAAAAAGGGTGATGTGAGCCCTTTGGGGTATGTAGTGTATGCCACTTTGACCTATGAAGGCACTGCTACACAAACCTCATGCAAGTCTGGAAACCCCTCTGCCCTGATAACAGGTGTCCATGTCAGCCAGACCCTAACACAGGGTACACACTAATCTGGGTGGTGTCTTCTTCCAGAGGGCCACATTTGACTGCAGGATAAAGATGGACACCGAATTACCTTGAGCTGCACTGCAAGGCACACCTGTCACACACTGGTAATTATAGGGATGTACAGCAGGGCCTATCTCTAGCACCACATGTACTGCGGACCTAGTGCTGGGAACCCATCCTATCCCTCAGGGAGAACACAGAACCTGCACAATGGCATGGTCTGTAGCTACTCTGTGCCAGTATCACGCACTGTCAGTTCGTCTTTCCAAGCTGAGATACCGGAGAGGTGCAGACCCCATTTGCTGATCAGCTGTAGACAGCTATTCAGCATGTGCATTGCATCATGGGTACTGGTGGGATTACCCTATCCTGGCACTCAGAGCAGACAGTTTGTGCGGTGACCTGCATTCCTTCTGTACCCAGCCATTGCTGTGACATACACCATGGAGGTATAGCCTACTGGTTAATACAATGCCATTCTTGGCAGTGTTTATGGGTTCAATTCCTCATTGTTCCCTCCTCTCATGCCTGTCCTACTCAAATAGTGTGCATGCCTGTAACAGTCATATTTTTGCAGATTTGTGCTGCCAGCCCATAATACCTTTACCACAATTGCCAACATTCCCTTGGTCCCTCTATCTGCATGTGTCAGCTGTGTAGAGACCTGTCTGCCTGTGCGGGCTGTCACCCCATGTCCTGCACTGCTACCCTTTCCTGCATTGCGCCTCTTCATGCTTGCCTCGCCTGTTTCTGATCTGCATGGCACCACCACTCCTCTGTCCACCCATCATTGTAAGTATCCTGCCACCTCTGCTTCCACTGGGGGACATGTATTCCCATCATCTGCCACCAACTGTCTTTCCAGTACTTTACATTGCCAACACCCTGTGCTGTGGTATAGTTGCCCCCACCATGTTTGTCATCAGTACTTGCAGCCACATGGGATGCCCGCAGATATGGCAGGTCCAGCGGCTCCCAGCTTTCCCTCCTTCACTCACCTGTTCATTGCCTTTCCTGAGTGCTCTATCTAGTGTTAGGGCTACAACTGTCTCTGTTCCTCACAGGTCATGCATGTCATCCTGCAGCACCTTGCAGCCCTTAGGCCACACTAACCTAGGGCACCATAACCTTGTTAGGCCACCGTAACCTATGGTTCCGTAACCCAGGGAGCCCTCTAAGGTGCCCTGTCTAGGGGTGCCTAATATGGAGCTTAGCCTAAGGAGACTTACTATATAGGGCACCTTACAAAGCGCCTTATGAGGCACCTTACAAGGCACCTTATAAGGCACCTTATAAGGCACCTTATTGGGCACCTAGCAAGGCACCTTATAGGGCACCTAACAAGACACCTTATAAGGCACCTTACTTATAAGGCACCTTATATGGCACCTAACAAGGCACCTTATAAGGCACCTTGCTTCTATGGCACCTTACAAGGCGCCTTATAAGGCGCCTTGTAATGTGCCTTGTATGGTGCCTTAGAAGGTGCCTTGTAAGGTGCCTTATGAGGCGACTTGTAGCGCGTGTTAGTTGGTAACATACGTTAGCTGAATCAGCTTGCTGTAACGATGCACCGCCCACGCCTTTATATGGGCATCTGTACCTTTACCACGGAACCTAATGCGAATGACATTACCGCAGTTTAGTAAACATACCCCTATGAGTAAGATGGAGCTTTAATGGAAGGTTCCTGGCGCGGTAATCAAAACAGGTCCTCCATGTGGCCCCAGAGGAACGTACCTAGAAGAGCTCCTGCTTTTCTTTGTAAAACAAGAACTAGCCAATTGTTGTGTAAAAGAAGGGGTTATATCATGGCAACATAATTATGCTTAATGATTCACCGTATGTTTGCACTTTCTGGGCTTATCCTCATCTCCCAAAAAACATGGTGGTTACAGTAAACTTCTGATGCACCTTTAAAGAGTAATAATTATTAAAACCTGAAAGGTCATCTTAATAATTGTTCTGTATTCAAAGCTTTTGAATAAATTCACTTTATTTACCTTTTCCTGTCCCTTTGGATTTATTCTTTTTTGCTCTTTCTCTTCTGTAGGACGAGAGCAAACTTAGGGGTATCTTTACTAAACCACGTTAACGTAGCAGCGGCGACGTTAACGTGCATTAGGTAACGTTAACGCGCGTTAAGGGCACCTAACATGCATTAACATCACCGTTTGCAGTAAGTCCCACAGGGGGCAGAGAGAGGGCGGAGAGAAGGGGTCAATAGGCGGGGAGAAGCTCCTGCAACACTAACATGGGGAACTGAAGGGCTGAACATTACTGGGACTTAAAACCTGTTGTTAGATGCAGATATACAGGAGGGTGAATGCATTTCAGCATCAGCAATGTACAACATAGGCAGGAAGCCCAAGAAAAGTGATAGTAGTGATCCATATGCAGCAACAGCATAGTGCCCAAGTATGAAAGGCCACTATGGCAATGATGCAAATGGGGCATAGGGGGCTGCAGGCGGGACATGTAGTGGGGCAGCTGGGGCACAGGTGGACTAGGCCATCGCCTAGGTGGCACATAAGAACATAGAAACTGGAAATCAACAAGACAGCAGCTGACCAAGGCCAAACACAATCCACCTACATCTACCTGGTGCACCCTAGCCAATAGGTGCTAGGGCACTGACCTGACATCCCCACAGCCATCCCTCCCCCATGTGGAAGGGACATAATATTGGTAGACGGTGATGGGGGGATGTGGGGATGTCCATGTAAGCCTCCCCACCACAGACCCCGCTCCCTAGGCGACCGCCTACCTGCACAGTGGATGGCCTGGGACTGTGCACTACCAGCACCGACAGCATATGGCCAGGCAGCATGGCAGGGGGGCGTGTGCTGTTGCTGGAGGGGGCAGTGGCACCTGCCTGCAGTGCACCCAGGCCATGCCCTCTACCAGTACGTGGTGTGCAGTGCAACAGAAAAGGTCTGGCTGAGGAGAGGTAAAGGTAGTCCCAGGGACTGTTATGTTTCTGTAGTAACAGTGTGGTGCAGTGCACACAGCCAGTTTGTCCCAGAGCAGAGGGTCACAGGTTCAGCTCCCAGCTGTGGATCCTGCAGAGCATGTCTGTATATTTTACCCCACAATGCAGATACACAGGGCCGGCCCGTCCATTGAGCGAGAATGTTTTTTGCACAGGGCCCCGCGTTTCAGGGGGCCCCGCGCAAAAAACATTCTTTTCGAAAAGTAAAATTGAAAGAAAAAAAACAAAAACCTGTCTGCTGCCGCGGTCGGGGCCGCCGCGGCAGAATCGAGCGTGCCGCGGGGCCCCCCTGTGCACGGCAGAGCCTGCCCTCCCCTGTAGCAGCTCTCTCTTTGGAGCTGAAGTCAGACGCGCCGGCTTGCAGAGCGCGAGGGAGGAGTTTCTCCCTCGCTGCTCTGTTAAGCCCGCGGGGGCTGATGGGAAGTTCCCCTCAGCCCCCGCGGGCTTAACCGAGCAGCGAGGGAGAAACTCTTCTCTCGCGCTCTGCTCTGCAAGCCGGCGCGTCTGACTTCAGCTCCAAAGAGAGAGCTGCTACAGGGGAGGGCAGGCTCTGCCGTGCACAGGGGGGCCCCGCGGCACGCTCGATTCTGCCGCGGCGGCCCCGACCGCGGCAGCAGACAGGTTTTCTTTTTATTTAATTTTCCCTGGGCTGGGCTGGGGGGAGGAGTTGTTAGGACTGCTAATGGGCTGGGCTGGGCTGGGGGGGGGGTTGTTAGGACTGCTAATGGGCTGGGCTGGGCTGGGCTGGGGGGGGTTGTTAGAACTGCTAATGGGCTGGGCTGGGCTGGGCTGGGGGGGTTGTTAGGACTGCTAATGGGCTGGGCTGGGCTGGGCTGGGGGGGGGTGGGGGGGTTGTTAGGACTGCTAATGGGCTGGGCTGGGTTGTTAGGACTGCTAATGGGCTGGGGGGGTTGTTAGGACTGCTAATGGGCTGGGGGGGGTTGTTAGGACTGCTAATGGAATGGGCTGGGCTGGGGGGGGTTGTTAGGACTGCTGCTGGGCTGGGGGGGTTGTTAGGACTGCTAATGGGCTGGGGGGGTTGTTAGGACTGCTGCTGGGCTGGGCTGGGCTGGGGTTGTTAGGACTGCTAATGGGCTGAGCTGGGGGGGTGTTAGGACTGCTAATGGGCTGGGCTGGGCTGGGCTGGGCTGGGCTGGGGGGGGGGTTGTTAGGACTGCTGGGGTGGGGGTGGGTTGTTAGGACCGCTAATGGGCTGGGGGGGTTGTTAGGACCGCTAATGGGCTGGGGGGGGGTTGTTAGGACCGCTAATGGGCTGGGGGGGTTGTTAGGACCGCTAATGGGCTGGGGGGGGGGGGTTGTTAGGACAGCTAATGGGCTGGGGCTGGGGCTGGGGGTGGGTTAGGACTGCTAATGGGCTGGGGGGGTGTTAGGACTGCTAATGGGCTGGGGGGTGGGGGTGGGTTAGGACTGCTAATGGGCTGGGGGGTGGGGTTAGGACTTGAGGTGGGCTGATGGGGGGGGGTTTAGGACTGGCAATGGGCTGATGGGGTTAAGACTTGAAGTGGCTGATGGGGGGTTAGGACTGGTAATGGGTTATAGGGGGGGCTTAAACTGAAAATGGGGTGATGGGGGGGTTAGGACTGGAAGTGGGTTGATGGGGGGCTAGGACTGGTAATGGGTTGGGTGGTTGCTATGACTGGAAATGGGCTGAGTGGAAGGGGAGGCTTGAACTGCAAATAGCTGATGGGGAGGGAGCTTGGAATGGAAATGGGCTGTGAGGGAAGGGAGCTAGGACTGAAAATGGGCTGATGGAGCAGCTAGGATAGGACTGGAAATGGGCTGTTGGGGGGAGCTAAGATTGGAAATGGGCTGTGGTGGGGGCTTGAATTGAAATGGACTCATGGAGGGGCTAGAACTGAAAGTAGGCTCATGGGGGGGGGCTTGGACTGGAATTGGACTGAGTGGAGGGGAGCTATGATTTGACATGGGCTGATGATGGGGCTAGGAAATGACTAGAAATGGGCTGATGGGGGGCTAGGATTGGAAATGAGCTGATGAAGGGACTCAGACTGAAAATGGATGGGGGAGCTAGGACTGGAAATGGGTTGATGGTGGGCTAGGACTGGAAATGGGCTGATGCAGGGACTAGAAGGGAATGGATGCTGGGTGAGACTGGAACTAGAAGGGAGCTGATGTTGGGGGAGGATTAGAATGGGATGGGGCTGGGAGAGTAAAATGGAGAGGGGAAAAATATTTTGTGTGGGAGGGATGAAAAATCTACAATTGGCCTGGTATTGGGAGAGTAAGTGGGGATTGAGGATGGAGGGGTAAAATTTGTGTGGATGAAATAGGAATGAGGAAAGAGCAAAAGGAGAAAGATTAGTATGTTAAAGCAGATGTAGAGAGAGAGAATGGAAAAAAAAACTAGAAGAGAGAAGAAAGAACAAATGGACAGCAGACGATGGACAGTTAGCAGAAAACATGAAGAAACCAGAAGAAAGTGGCTGGAGCAATTGCAACTGAAAAAAAATGCACAAAAGGTAGAAATATCTCTTTATTTTGAATTTATTAACTGGAATATGAAACCTCTAGGAAATGTGCATCATTAACATCTGTGCTTTGTTTGGTACAAGAGGAAATTAATTTATAGTTTTATTTCTACAGTGTTGTTGTACTTCCAAGTATGGCTTTTGGGGTTCCCAGTTTAATTATTGCCTTCCTGTTTCTAAATTGTGATTCCTTGTTTGGTGATGGTCTATGTTCTGCATGTGTAACTGAGCTGATGTATTCTGTTTATGTAATTCCTATTTGACATTGCCACTTGTTCTCTTTCCCCAGTATTCTCTGAAATGTATTGGTTTAATATTTGCAGTGTTGCCTTTTGATAGGTAGGGTATGGTGCTTTGTGAGTCCTGGTAATGCTGTCAGGATACGGCGGGTTTGCTATGGGTTCTAAATGGGCAGCGTTTGTAGTAGTTCCAAATGTGCCTGGCGGTTGGCACTGGATTATAGTAATGTAGAAATCTTTTAGTCTTTCTTTATCCATACACTCATTAAGAGACATGTTTACTAAAAGTTAGTGTATGGTAACATTATGCAAATATTTATGCAAATAAGGCCCATTATGCAAATGAGGCCCCACACTGAGTCTCCGCACATGGCCCCGCACCCCCCTTGGGCCGCCCCTGCAGATACAACATCAACATGTGCAATCCCCAAAGCAGCGGCCCAAAGGGGTGCAAACACCCACTCACACAGGCTCCACTATCCAAAGCTCCATGCAGAGTCAGGCTGTTGGCCACAGCATGGAGCCACAGTCACCACCAGAGCACTACTACTACCTCCTGCACAGTCTGGCAATGTCAGCACTGTGATCAGGACCAGTGTGGCAGGCAGGGTTGCCAACCACCCCTATCTTTGCACAATGCTGCAATAGGTGTGTGTGTGTGTGTATGTATGTGTGTGTGTGTGTGTGTTGTAACTGCCTTTTGTGCCCCAGCCGAAGCGTGTAGGGCTTAAGCGACCTGTTATCCTTCTTTGAACCGCTGTCTGACCTTTTCCTGAGGCAAAGCCTTTTGGGAAATGTAGTTTCTTTCAGTGTCCAATGAAGAGTAGTTTGACTCAAAGTGGTTTTAAGCAAACAAGATTTATTTCCCCTCCGGGCGGATTTCAGCATGGAACAAAGGTAACACAAACCATATACTTCTGGCAAAGGACAAATAAAAAGTCTCCAACAGAAATAGCTTAACTTCAGCAGTAATAAACATTTGCTTCCCAGCAATTAGAATAAACAGTTCTGTTTCCCACAGCTTTATACTTTCTCTCTTAACACTTCTGCAGTTCTCTGCACTGCTTAAACTCAACGCAGGGAAAATATCTCATTCAATATTGTAATCGTACAGTCCATCAATTCTTCAGATATGTTGCCTAGCCCTGGCTCTGTTTCCATTAACTCCTCATGGAAATCAGGCAGAAATGTTTGCAACAGTGTTTCATGGGCCACGCCCTTCCTCTCTGCCTTAGGCTTTATATCATACTCTTGGCACATGTATTGCTGTAAACAATCATCCTCATTACAGGTATTAAAACCACAGTCCCAACCCTTTGGGTAAGTAAAATCACACTGATTATCAACAGCCTTATTTGAAACCCAGTCTCTGGGCTTACCTCTTCGTCTGCCTGCAAACGGCTTTCTCTGGGCTTTGGAAACAGCTGTTGATTCAAAACCTGATTTGTGAGCTGTGGGTTGCAACTGCCTTCCTGGCTTTTTCCTATCCTCTTTACAAGGATACTGCAAACAGCTTGGCCTGCTTTTGCTGTATTCTTCTCTTGAAAAACACTTTATAAATGGTTCTCCTTCTACCTTTAAACTTGGCTCTGGCTCTGGGCTTTCTCTCCGTTTTACTGAGTGTTCCTCTAGGCTTGCCACGGTCTCTCTCCCACGGTTCTGGGCTGGAACTCTATCGGTAGCTCTGCTTAGGCCTGGAACTCGGACTCCTCCCTGGTCCTCCTCTTGGTCTGTTAGCTGCCCTCTTTGCTGGCCTCTCACCGAAACCCTCGGTTGGCCTTGTAGGTAACCTCCCAGCTGAGCTTGTGTTGGAGCATCCTGTGTGGCTCCTAGTCGAGACCCTTTTCTTTCTACTGAGGCCTCTTTATTTGTCTGCCCTCTAGGGCAGTGCCTGACTCCTCCTCCTAGCAGGTGCTCTGATTCAGCTCGTGACTCCTGAGCTAACTGGCAGCAAGGGCATGTTTCTTTCCCTTGTGTCTGGTTTCCCTGGTAATTACTAGCCATGTGCTTTTGTTTACCATCCAGCACTGCTTCTGATTCCTGCTTTTTGGCTCTTTCTAAAGGGCTGGAGGAATCCACCATGTCACAGTGTGTGTGTGTGTGTGTGTGTGTGTGTGCATGTCTATCCATTGTTTCATTGTTTCATGGCTGCCTACACCTCACTGGGCCAACAATGCCCCACTATTACCAACGTTAGTCTTCAAATGTACATAATGAGGAGCAAGGTATTGTGGGTATGCCTGGGCAGAGAAGACTGGGTAGGTTGCATCTGCAGCAGGTGTAGGGCAATGGCTGGGGCATTGTAGTGCCCAACCACCACCTGCATGGACAAGGTGGCCACAGCACGTCTTGCTGTTATGGCACTCTCACACTGACCAAACAGTGACCATGGCATGGCTATGTTCCCACATAGTGCTACATAGCATCCATCTTAGGTGATGCATGTGTGCCTTCTGTTCTGGGGGCACATAAGTCCACTGTAAAAATGCAGAATAGATTGGCTAGTGGGGTGTCTGCACTTAGTTCATGCATGGCTGGGATACCTGGCATGATGCAGCAGGTGCAGTCTGACTGCCTGTTGCTGGTGCCTGTCAGACTGTGGTTGGGGGCTGCGGTACAGCTGTAGTCCTAGAACTGGTAGGAGCACAGGGACAGGCAATGGACAGGTAACCTACTGTAGTGCACAGTATTGTGGTGTACGCGTGTTGCTTCTTACGTGTGTTACAGTGAATGCGCATTGCAGCGTGCACAATAGTGCGTGTGATGTCTGTTTAGGAAGTGTGTTGTTACACACCATAATCTACCCACATATGCTAAGGTGCCTAGACATATCTTATAAAGCATGTAGAAAGGTCTGTAATGTCACACATGTTATTGTGCACGCTGCGCGTCAGATGCCTTGCTACACGTGTTCTCCGCAACATGTGTACGATGCAGTGCGCATAGGGGGCAGAATGCGTAGGACGCACTACTGCATGATAATCTAGCAGACACGATGGCCACTTGGTGGAACATATTTGCATTGTGCTTGTTGTGGTTGTTTGGTATAGTGGTTGCAGACGTGCGTGGAGCCAACATAGGTTGTGGGTTTGGGTCACACAGGTTCCTTTTCCTTTCTTTTCATTTAATCTGCTCTCCTTACCATACAATGGCTCTGGCTTTGCCCCTTCTCCACACACCCTTCCTTCTCTTCACTGTACACTGCAGTGTCCCCTCCATGCAGCCTATCCGTCACATGCTAGCTGTTACATATGCTCCCTTTCTTTGGACTGTCTGGGTGGGCAGGTGGCTCAGTGGTTTGGCATTGGTGTCAGTGAGCTGTGTTTGGCCTCTTCAGTGTACCAGTTCAATACCCTCTTGCTCCTTTTTGGATTCCCTGCCCATTTTACCCTTATACACAGACCATCTACACAGCTCGCCCTTCAGCTGACCCCTTTCTGTTACTACTGTTTACTCCTCTGCATGCTGGGTTCACTGCACACCATTTCATGGTGTGCATGCATGTGTTAACTGTGGCTCACGTCCCCATTACAGACTGTGATATCAGCTGCCTATGGTCTATGGCCTTACACCTATGGCTCCGTTTCTCATGTGGCCCCATGTCTGCACATCCCTCAGTGTGTCCTCTACTGTCAGCATGCCTTAGATTGCAACCCCTTCAGACACGCTGCTGCTTCCCGTCGGCTGTGATGTTCACGAGCGGTGGGTCCATGGTGCACTGTAACGTGCACTGTACTGTGCATTAAGCACCTTGTAATGCGCGTTACCTGACACGGCTTGCTTTAACGATGCACCGTCCACTCCTTTATATGGGCATCCATAACATTACCGGGGAACTTAACGCAGGTAATATTACCGGGGTTTAGTAAACATACCCTTAGTATTTTGTTCCGACATCTATCTTCTGTTTGCCCAAGTACGGCGGTTATTTCCCTTTATGTGTCTTCCTTCAGATTCTTTTTATAAGTAATTTATGTCCTTCGGATCCCACAACACAGTATGATGTTTATAAACTTCAATAAGGTGCAAGGCACATTCTTCTGTCCAGTTGTCCATGTTCGCGAGCACATACTTCTCAGAGGAACGCTCAGAGTAACGTCCCTACTGACACTATGCACACCTTTGTGTTCGCAGCAAAAAACGATGGTATTTGGATCCAACTGAGCATGAAGTAAATGCACGTAGCGTGCACACAGGATGCACACACACCATATGTTCAAACTACACAAAAATGTTGCAGGCTAGGTTGTATTGTATGTTGCGTTGCACCTAGTCTACATGCACCTTACTTAATATGCACTGTGTCCTGGTAAGCACTGTCACACAGAAGGAAAGGAGCAAGTCGTACCAGTGGAGAGGAGAAGGAGTAAAGTAACTGAACATCCGGGGGCGCTGGTCCAAAGGAGAAAAGGAGAGGATTCAGAGGATCATCCTTGTAACCAAGTGACACCAGAGCTAGGAGCTTCCAAAGCAGAGCATCAGGGACCTGTGCCTACAGCAGCCAGCAGCTCATAGGCACACTATAAGAATATAGTGCAGGAGGAGGTTTCCTCCTAACTGGGAAAACCACAAAGTAGCAAGACAAAACAAAAAAAGTTTAGATCAGGGTTGAGTTATAAAAAATATCCCAAATTCTGAATATCCCACGGAGCACCATTAAATCCATTATAACAAAATGGAAAGAATATGGCACCACTGCAAACCTGATAAGAAAAGGCCGCCCACCAAAACTCACAGACAGGGCAAGGAGGGCATTAATCAGAGATGCTACAAAGACACCAAGGATAACACTGAAGGAGCTGCAAAGATCCACAGCGGAGATGGGAGTATCTGTCCATAGGACCACTTTAAGCCATACACTCCACAGAGTGGGATTTTATGGAAGAGTGGCCAGAAAAAAAACATTGCTTAAAGAAAGAAATAAGAAAACATGTTTGGAGTTTGCACAACAGCATGTGGCGGACACCCCAAACACATGGAAGAAGGTTCTCTAGTCGGATGAGAAGAAAATTGTACTTTTTGGTCATTATGGGAAATGCCATGTGTGGCACAAACCCAATACTTTCAATCACCCCGAGAACACCATAGCCACAGTGTAACATAGTGGTGGCAGCATCATGCTGTGGGGATGTCTTTCATTGGCAGAGATAGGAAAACTGGTCAGGATTGAAGGAACAATGGTTGGCACTAATACAGGGCAATTCTTGAGGAAAACCTGTTTCAATCTGCCAGAGATTTGAGACTGGGACGAAGGTTCATCTTCCAGCAGGACAATGACCCTAAACATACTGCTAAAGCTGGTTTAAAGGGAAACATTTAAATGTCTTGGAATGGCCTAGTCAAAGCCCAAACCTCAATCCAACTGAGAATCTGTGGCATGATTTGAAGATTGCTGTACACCAACGCAACCCATCTAACTTGAAGGAGTTGAGCGTTTTTGCTTTAACATAAGAACATAAGATATGCCATACTGGGTCAGACCAAGGTCCATCAAGCCCAGTATCCTGTTTCCAACAGTGGCCAATCTAGGTCATACGTACCTAGCAGTTTCCCCAAAAGACACAGGTTCTGCAATGCTTATACTAGGTCAAGCATTGATATCCTGGATCCCTTCTTAATAATGGTTTATGGACCTTTCCTCCAGGAACTTGTCCAAACCTTTTTTAAACCCAGCTACGCTAACAGCCTTTACTACATCCTCCGGTAACAAATTCCAGAGTTTGATTACACGTTGAGTGAAAAAATATTTTCTTTTATTAGTCTTAAATAGTTTACCCTGTAGCTTCATTGCATGTCCCCTAGTCTTTCTATATTCTGATAACATAAACAGTCGATCTATGTTTACCCGTTCCACTCCGTTCATTAATTTATAGACTTCTATCATATTTCCCCTCAGCCGTCTCTTTTCCAGGTTAAAGAGCCCTAACCTTTTTAGCCTTTCTTCATAGGAGTATCCTTCCATCCCTTTTACCATTTTGGTGGCTCTTCTCTGAACCTTTTCTAATAACACTATATCCTTTTTAAGATACGGCGACCAGAATTGCACACAATATTCAAGGTGCGGTCTCACCATGGAATGGTATAGAGGCATTATAATATCTTTTGTTTTATTTTCCATTCCTTTCCTTATGATACCTAGCATTCTATTTGCTCTCTTGGCTGCCGCTGCACACTGGGCCGAGGGTTTTAACATGTTATCCACAATGACGCCTAAATCTTTTTCCTGGGTGGTGGTTCCTAATGTGGAACCTTGCATCGTGGAACCTTGCATCATGTAACCACGGTTTGGGTTGTTCTTCCCTAGGTGCATAACTTTGCACTTGTCCACATTAAATTTCATCTGCCATTTTGATGCCCAGTCTTCCAATTTATCAAGATCCTCTTGCAATTTTCCACAATCCTCTTGGGTTTTTTAACAACTTTAAATAGTTTTGTGTCATCTGCAAATTTGATAACCTCACTCGTTATTCCACTTTCCAGGTCAGTTATGAATATGTCAAAAAGCAGCGGACCCAGCACAGATCCCTGGGGTACACCACTATTCACCTTTCTCCATTGGGAAAATTGGCCATTTAGCCCAACCCTCTGCTTTCTATCTTTCAACCAGTTCCTGATCCACAGTAGTACTCTGCCTCCTATCCCATGACTCTTTAGTTTTGCCAAAAGTCTCTGATGAGGGACCTTGTCAAAGGCTTTCTGAAAGTCCAGATACACTATATCAGCGATGGCGAACCTATGGCACGCGTGCCAGCTGTGGCACGCGAAGGCCTTGCAGCTGGCACGCGGGAAGGTCCGCAATCAAAATATGCGGCATTAAAAAAAAATAAAATAAAAAGCTGCCGCTGCCGGGGCTGGGGCCTCCGCGGCAGAATCGAGTGTGCCGCGGGGCCCCCCCCCCCGCCCAGCAGAGCCTGCCCTCCGTCCCCGGTATCACCTTCTCTCAGCTGCCTCTAGTCAAACGCGCCTGCTTTCAGAGCGCGAGTGGAGTTTCTTCCTCGCTGCTCTGTTATGCCCGCGGGGGCTGATGGGATGTTCCCATCAGCCCCCGCGGGCTAAACAGAGCCGCGAGGGAGAAACTTCCCTCGCGCTCTGAAAGCCGGCGCGTGTGACTGGAGGCAGCTGAGAGAGGTGATACCGGGGACAGAGGGCAGGCTCTGCTGGGCGGTGGGGCCCCGCGGCACACTCGATTCTGCCGCGGCGGCCCCGGCCCCGGCAGCGACAGCTTTCTTTGTAAAAAAAATTTCGCTGGGGGGGGGGGGTTAGGAGTGAGTGGTAATGGCTGGGGGGGGTTAGGACTGGTGATGGGCTGGGGGGGGTTAGGAGTGTTAATGGCTGGGGGCTGTTGGGGGGTTAGGACTGGTGATGGGCTGGGGGGGGGCTAGGACAGGAAATGGGCTGATGGGGGGTTAGGAGTGGTAATGGCTGGGGGGGGTTAGGACTGGTGATGGACTGGGGGGGTTAGGAGTGGTAATGGCTGTGGGCTGTTGGGGGGTTAGGACTGGTGATGGGCTGGGGGGGGCTAGGACAGGAAATGGGCTGATGGGGGGTTAGGAGTGGTGATGGGCTGGGGGGGTTAGGAGTGGTAATGGGCTGGGGGGGGTTAGGAGTGGTAATGGCTGTGGGCTGTTGGGGGGTTAGGACTGGTGATGGGCTGGGGGGTTAGGAGTGGTAATGGCTGTGGGCTGTTGGGGGGGGCTAGGACTGGTACTGGGCTATGGGGGGCTAGGACAGGAAATGGGCTGATGGGGGGGTTAGGAGTGGTGAGGGGCTGGGGGCGGTTAGGAGTGGTGATGGGCTATGGTGGGGCTATGGGCTATGGGGGAGCTAAGTCTATATGGGCTGATGGGATTAGGACTGGAAGTGGGTTGATGGGGGCTTAGGACTGGTAATGGGCTATGGGGGGCTAGGACAGGAAATGGGCTGATGGGAAAGGGTTAGGACTTGAGGTGGGCTGTTGGGTGGGGTTAGGACTGGTAATGGGCTATGGGGGGCTAGGACAGGAAATGGGCTGATGGGGAGGGGTTAGGACTTGAGGTGGGCTGTTGGGTGGGGTTAGGACTGGTAATGGGCTATGGGGGGCTAGGACAGGAAATGGGCTGATGGGGAGGGGTTAGGACTTGAGGTGGGCTTTTGGGTGGGGTTAGGACTGGAAATGGGCTGATGGGGGGGTTAACACTGGAGGTGGTCTGATGGGGTTAGGACTGGTAATGGGCTATGGGGGGGTTTAGGACTGATAATGGGCTATGGGGGGGCTGGGACAAAAAATGTGCTGATGGGTAGGGGTTAGTACATGAGGTGGGCTGATGGGGTTAGGACTGGTAATGGGCTGTGGGCTGATGGGGGGGTTAGGACTGGCAATGGGCTATGGGGGGGTTAAGACTGGTAATGGTCTGTTGGCTGATGCGGGCTGTCTGGTACTGGGCTATGGGGGGTTAGGACTGATAATGGACTATGGGGAGGCTAGGACAGGAAATGGGCTGATGGGGAGGGGTTAGGACTAGAGGTGGGCTGATGGGGTTAGGACTGGTAATGGACTGTGGGCTGATGGGGGGGTTAGGACTGGCAATGGGCTATGGGGGGCTGACTGGAAATGGGTTGATGGGGGTTAGGACTGGAAGTGGGCTGATGGGGGGGTTAGGACTGGAAGTGGGCTGATGGGGGTTAGGACTGGTAATGGGTTATAGGGGGGGCTTAAACTGAAAATGGGGTGATGGGGGGTTAGGACTGGAAGTGGGTTGATGAGGGGGGGCTAGGACTGGCATTGGGTTGGGGGGTTTCTAGGACTGGAAATGGGTTGGGGGGCTGCTAGGACTGGAAATGGGCTGATGCAGGGACTAGAAGGGAATGGATGCTGGGTGAGGCTGGAACTAGAAGGGAGCTGGTGTTGGGGGAGGATTAGAATGGGATGGGGCTGGGAGAGTAAAATGGAGAGGGGAAAAATATTTTGTGTGGGAGGGATAAAAATCTACAATTGGCCGGGTATTGGGAGAATAAGTGGGGATTGAGGATGGAGGGGTAAATTTTGAGTAGATGAAATAGGAATGAGGAAAGAGCAAAAGGAGAAAGATTAGTATGTTAAAGCAGATGTAGAGAGAGAATGGAAAAAAAAAACCAAGAAGACAGAAGAAAGGACAAATGGACAGCAGATGGAGAGTTAGCAGAAGACACGAAGAAACCAGAAGAAAGTGGCTGGAACAATTGCAACTGAAAAAAAATGCACAAAAGGTAGAAAAATATCTCTTTATTTTGAATTTATTAACTGGAATATGTCAGCTCTGGGAAATGTGCATCATTAATTTTTGCGCTTTGTTTAGTACAAGAGGAAATTAATTTATAGTTTTATTTCTACAGTGTTGTTGTATATTCCAAGTTTGGCTTTTGGGGTTCCCAGTTTAATTATTGTCTTCCTGTTTCTAAATTGTGATTCCTTGTTTGGTGATGGTCTGTTCTGCATGTGTAACTGAGCTGAGGTATTCTGTTTATATAATTCCTATTTGACATTGCCACTTGTTCTTTCCCCAGTAGGTCATGTATTGTTGTTCTCTGAAATGTATTGGTTTAATATTTGCAGTGTTGCCTTTTGATAGTTAGGGTATGGTGCTTTGTGAGTCCTGGTAGTGCTGTTAGGATACGGCGGGTTTGCTATGGGTTCTAAATGGGCAGCGTTTGTAGTAGTTCCTAATGTGCCTGGCGGTTGGTACTGGATTATAGTAATGTAGAAACCTTTTAGTCTTTCTTTATCCATATACTCATTAAGAGGCATGTTTACTAAAAGTTAGTGTATGGTAACATTATGCAAATATTTATGCAAATGAGGCACCTTATGCAAATGAGGCTTTAATTGACGTGCTGGCACTTTGAGGAAATTCTTTGGTTTTGTGCGGCAGTTTGGGCACTCGGGCTCAAAAAGGTTAGCCATCACTGCACTATATCAACCGACTCACCTTTGTCCACCTGTTTATTCACACCTTCAAAAAAAACATAACAGATTAGTAAGACAAGATCTTCCTTGTCTAAAGCCATGTTGGCTGTCTCCCATTAGGTCATGACTATCTACATGCTGAGTAATTTTATTCTTTATGATGGTTTCTACCATTTTTCCCGGTACTGACGTCAGGCTCACCGGTCTGTAGTTTCCCGGATCACCCCTGGAACCCTTTTTAAAAATTGGTGTTACATTGGCGATCCGCCAATCTTCAGGTATTAGAGATGATTTTAATGATAGTTCACAGATTACTAATAGCAGGTCTGCAATCTCATATTTCAGTTCTTTCAACACCCTTGGATGTATACCATCCGGCCCAGGTGATTTGCTACTCTTCAGTTTATCTAATAGTTGTAATATATCTTCCCGATGTATCGATATTTCCTTCAATTCTTCCGCACCTTTAAATACCACTTCAGTCATGGGTAACATCCCTACATCTTCCACAGTAAAGACCGAAGCAAAGAATTCATTCAGTCTCTCCTCTATCGCCTTGTCGCCTCTTAGTGCCCCTTTAACTCCTCTACCATCTAATGGTCCAACTGACTCACAGGTTTTTTGCTACGAATGTACTTGAAAAAAATCTTTATTTCGCATTTTTGCTTCCGCAGCAAGCTTCTTCTCAAATTCTCTCTTTGCCTTCTTTATCAATGCCTTGCATTTGACCTGGCAGTGTTTGTGCTGTTTCCAGGTTTCATCGTTTGGCTCTTTTTTCCATTTCCTGAAAGATGCTTTCTTGGCAACAACAGCGTCTCTGACCTCACCTTTAAACCATGCTGGCAGTTTTTTGGACTTCCTTCCACTTTTCTTAAAGCGTGGAATACAGCTGGTCTGGGCTTCCAAGATAGCATTTTTCAACAACACCCAAGCTTGATGTAAGTCTTTAACATGTGCAACTGCTCCTTTTAGTTTTTTCTTAACTATTTTCCTCATTTTATCATAATCTCCCTTTCGAAAGTTAAAAGGTAATACTGTGGATTTCCTTACTATCCCTCCTCCACTAATTAAATCAAAGGCGATCATGCTATGATCACTATTACCAAGTGGCCCAAACACCCTTATCTCTTGCACTAGATCTGGTGTTCCACTAAGGACTAGGTCTAATATGGCTTCCCCTCTGGTCGGTTCATGAACCAGCTGCTCCAAGAAGCAGTCATTTATGTCCTCTAGGAACTTTATCTCCCTAGCATGTCCTGCCGTGACACTGACCCAGTCAATACCAGGGTAATTGAAATCACCCATTACTATTACCGCGCTGTAACTTTTGTTAGCTTCCTTGATTTCTTTGAGCATTTCATCATCCATTTGTTCATTCTGGCCAGGCAGTCGATAGTACACCCCCACCGCTATCGCCTTCCCCTTTTTACATGGAATTTCAATCCATAGAGATTCTACAGAAAATTTTGTTTCCTGCAAAACTTTAATCCTTTCTGACTGAATGCCCTCTCTAACATAGAGCGCAACCCCTCCACAAATTTGATCAGCTCTATCATTACAACATAGTTTGTACCCAGGTATCACAGTGTCCCACTAGTTGTCCTCCTTCCACCATGTCTCTGATATTCCAATCACATCTAACCTCTCATTTAGTGCTTTGAGGAATGGGTGAAAATCCCAAGAGACTTGCAGTTGTAATTGCAGCAAAAGGTGGCTCTACAACGCATTGACTTTGGGGGGTGAATACATATGCACTCTCCTGTTTTCAGGAGGGGGTTGTCTTAATTATTGTTTGTGTCACAGTAAAAGATATTTTGCACCTTCAAAGTCATAGGCATGTTGTGTATATCACATGATGCTAACCCCCAAAACTGCATTTTAATTCTAGGTGCCTCAGGGTTTGGTCCTAGGCCCAGCACTGTTCAATGTATTTGTGAGTGATATTGCTGAAGGACTGAATGGAAAAGTCTGTCTTTTTGCAGATGACACGAAAATTTTCAACAGAGTGGACTCCCCCGAGGAAGTGCTTAACATGAGGAGGGATCTGCAAAAGCTGGAGGAATGGTCTGATGCTTGGCAATTAAGATTTAATGTGAAGAAGTGCAGTGTCATGCACTTGGGTAGCAGAAATCCAAGGGAAATGTACATGATAGGGGGCGAGAGGTTGGTGTGCACGGAGCAGGAGAAAGACCTCGGTGTAATTATTTCTGTAGATCTCAAAGTGGCAAAACAGTGCGACAAGGCGTTGGCAAAAGCCAGGAGGATGTTGGGCTGCATTCAAAGAGGAATTACCAGCAGAAAGGAAGGGGTACTAGTACCACTGTATAAGTCTCTGGTGAGGCCTCACTTGGAATACTGTGTTCAGTTTTGGCGACCGTATCTTGCAAAGGATGTAAAAAGAATGGAAACGGTTCAGAGTAAGGCAACCAAAATGATTTGGAGCCTGTGTCAGAAGCCTTATGAGGAGAGACTTGAAGACCTAAATATGTACACTTTGGAGGAGAGGAGGGATAGGGGAGGTATGATTCAGACCTTTAAATACTTAAAGAGAAATAATGAACAAACAAACCTCTTCCAGAGACGGGGAAGCTGTAAAACTAGAGGGCATAACATGAAGCTGAAAGGTGGTAAATTGAAAGGCAATGTCAGGAAATACTTTTTTACTGAAAGGGTGGTGGATGCTTGGAATGCCCTCCAGATGGAGGTGGTGGGGACAAACACAGTGACGGAATTCAAAGTGGCCTGGGACAGACACTGTGGATCACTTTACAGCAACAAGATTAAATCAAAATAAACTGAACCATCTAATTTCTCAACAAATAGGGGTGTCCTGCATGGAGCGAGGGGGGGAGGAGCGGTGTGTTCACCCCTAAAGAAACAAAGATATGGGGAGGGGTGAAGACATGGGGAGGGGTGCACCTGCTCCTGGTGGGTGCACCTCTAAGCAAAGACATGGATAGGGGTGCTCCTACTCCCTAAAAGACATGAGGTGCACCTACTCCTGTCATATTGCAGGGCAGACTAGATGGACCATACTGTTCTTTATCTGCCGTCATTTACTATGTTACTATGTTACTAGGTTGTAATGCGACAAAACAGGACAAACACAGAGGGGATGAATACTTTTGCAATGCCTTGTATATTGTCATTTTGAAAATTGAACCCTAAGCTCATAATTTAGATCCATTTTCAGCCAAGAATTAAGGGAATGATATTCAGGTAACATAGCGTTTTAGTCAGATATTCAGTGCTGAATATCTGGATGCAGTAATGACTGGCACGTCTATCCAGAGAGTGGTAATATTCACCCCGTCAACCAGATAGCTAACTGCGTAACATTAAGACAGCCTTTTTTCTGGTCTAACTTTATGCAGATAGTTATCCGGTCAGCAGGCTAAATATCGCTGCCCCAGCTCTCTTCATAAATCACCACGGCACTTCTAAATAGTTCGAGGTGGTCAGAGGAAATATTCAGAAGCACTATAAGGGTATCTCACTGTCTAGAACTTATGAGTTCGCATGGGGTAACGTATGGTGTGCTGTCGCTGCTGTCCATAACCCGCCCCATTCGCGCCCCAACCTGCGCTAAGCAGTTAGCGTGGAGCTTTTACTACGCAGTTGTTTTAGCACACAGCAGCTGTTAGCACAGGCCTATGCCAACAGTTAGCGAGTGCAGATCCCACACTATCTGCCTAGTGTGCTTTATTAAACATACCCCTGGGGGGGAGTAGGGACCCATTTTCTCACAAGTAGGGCGCAGGCCTAGTTGACGGGCACTGCAATGTAAGATTATCTCTGAAAGATGGACATCTAGAATCAGGCCTTGTAGGGCAAGCCCACAAAGGACAATCGTCAGCGGACAGTCTTTGCTTAACGATAAAAAGATAAAAGGGGGGGGGGCATTTTCAGTGGCAGTGGCCAGCTTGAGTAAAGTGACTGGCCATTGCCACTTTAAATTTAATCCAGATATTCAGTGCCGGGTCATATCTGGCCCTGGGATTAAATATCCAGTTTGGCTGGGTAGAGGATTAGCTGTCTGGTCGGCGGCGATATTCAGCCGCTGGATGAATAACTAAACCGACTGAAGTTAAGTCAGCTTTTTTTTAGCTAACTTTAGCCAGTTAAGGTTAACTGGCCTGTGGCTCTGTATCACAGCTGTACCCCCTGTACAGTCCCTGCTCTGACCTTGGAATACCCCAGTGCTAAGCAAGCAGCATATGGGCATACTTACCAGTAGCAGGGGACATTCAATGGTACAATGCACATAAATATCCAACAGCAGGTCTACTAACTGGTTGCAATGCAATGCAATGTGTGCCTTTGAGTCAGTCCTGACCCAGAAGCTCCTGGGTTTTCTTGGCAGTGTGACTGGAAGTAGATTGCCAGGCCTTTCTTCCGAGGCAATGGAGGGTTAAGTGACTTACCCAAGGCCACAAGGAGTGCTAGTGGGAATCAAACCTTGGTTGCTTGGTTACCAAACCAGTGTTCTAACCACTAGGCTACTCCTCCACTCCTACTAATTGGTTAAACCACTTTAAATATTTATTTAGCAAATTTTATTACCGCATTTCCGAAGGTCAATGTGGTTTACAAGAAACAAATTAAAAGAGAACGTTACATAGAAAAAGAATGTTAACATGGAATGAGATATTTAACAATGGGCTAATACAAGTATTAACTTTTAGAAATTAGCTATGATGCCTGCTCGTGGGTGTGTGTGGCTAGATGGTATTTGGAAAATGTTGCACAAGGTGTAACATTTTGATTTAGTGGTTCGTTTGATTACCTTGGGGATGGAGTCTTGTTGTCCAGTTTTGTATGTGGGCAAGGTAGAATGGGTGTAGTTATATGCACAGCAGTAGTGTGTGATGCTGAGTTACGTTTGGTCTTCAAAATAGTCTTTGAAAAGTAGAGTTTTTAGTTCTTTTCTGACGTGAGAGATGTCATCTGTGTTTCTCAGTTTTGTAGGGAAGTTCTTCGAAAGGCTCGGTGCATGCAATGAGAAGGCACGCGTACAAGTTGCTTAGTTGCATCTCAGTTTTTCTATAGGTGTGCTCAAGGATCTTCTGATTCTGTTTTCTGGAGGTTTTCTTAGCATGTTTTGTGGGTAAACGGAGGATAGTTTGTGCAGGATTTTGAAGGTGGTTATAAGTACCTTGTATTTGATACAGCATACAAGGGGGAGCCAATGCAGTTTTTTAAGGATAGGGGTGATATGATCCATTCTGGATGCCCCCTCTAGAACTCTGGCTGCAGTATGCTGTGCCGTTTGTAAGGACAGTAAGACATATTTGGGTATGCCCTAGAAGATGACATTACAAAAGTCTAAGTGCGGGATTATTAATGCTTGGAATACTGTTCGGAAGTCGTGGGGTTCAAGTACAGGTCGTAGATGTTGGAGGGTTTTGATCTTTTGGTAGATCATTCTGGTGGTGTTGCTGAGGTGTGATTGTAGGGTGAGTCGTTGATCGATTGTTATTCCAAAGTATTTGATTTCGTTCTTCACTTCCAACTCTGCATTCTTGACTTTTATAAGGGCGGGGAGAAATGTTCATCCCTTGTGATGAAACGTACTTCTGTCTTTTTGAAGTTTATTTTAAGATTGTGTTGTAGTAACCACTTGGAGATTGAATTGAAACAATCTATTAAGGGAGTGTAGTGGGTTTTTGTTATGAAAAATGACATGTAAATCATAACATCATTGGCATAGATGTGTTATAGGGTGCCCTCCATTAAGAAATTGCCTTACTGGATCAGACTAATAGTTCATCGCAGTGGCCAAGGTGGCCAATGTGGCCAGGTCACAGGCATCTAGCTAGACCCCCAAAACTAGCAAGATTCCATGCAGTAAATTTCCCCAACCTACTTTAATGTTTATGGGCTTTTCCTCCAGGAATTTGTCCAAACCTTCTTTAAATCCAGCTTTGCTATCTGCTTTTACTACATCCTCCAGCAAAGAGTTCCAGAGTTGAATTATGCGCAGCATGAAAAAAATATTTTCTCTTTGTTTAGATGTACTGCATAGTAACTTCATGGCTTGTCTTTTTTACTTTCTGAAAGATTAAATAATCTACGTGAATTTACCCATTCCAGGTGATTTATCTGGGCAACTTTAAGCTAAAGTTTCAGCAAGACAACCATTTACCTTGGCATCACTAAATTTAGGGGCTTAAAAATAAATTGATATCTTTATCCAAGCCCCATCTTCTCTGTGGATGAGATAAATAGATTAAATTAAATGGATCATGGCTGAAAATTACCGCTATTTGGTTCATCTTTGACCCCGCCCCTGGAATGCCTGGCAGCTTCCTCTTTCTAAATGGACAACTTTTCACAACACGTCAGACTGTCTGGTCAAATGCTACCCATTCACCAAAGCTGAATATTCCGCTCAAAGGAATTACCCAGGTAACACACCTGACATTAAATGGATAGATCCTTTTCAATATGGACCCTATTATTAATGGCAAGGTCATACGCCATATACCCTATAGATTCTAGCTTATCAATAGCACTGTAGTTCCTGTAGAAAGTATGACTGCAGTTTCTCTGTATGTTAAATCTATTTTTTATATTTAATACTCTCTTACACTGAAGAATCTCTGTGTATAATTATGAGGGGTTGGATCTGTGCTTGTTCTTCTGTAAAGAATCCAGATTTTCTGGACTCATTTGTAGAGTGGCATGCTTACCTTTACAATTTAGGACAACTATCCAGAGGGTCGCCATGAGTCGACACCGACTCAACGGCACTTAACAACAACATGCTTACCTTACTTGCTTAAAATTTGTAAATACTAAACTGCGTTTAAATTTCTGTAAATTCTTTTAGCTTTGATTAGGTGCAAAGTTTGAGTTTGGAGCCTAGTTAAGAATGCCAATAGCACGGGAAATGGTTCCAGGTTTAAGGTTCTTTAGGTAGGCCGGGAAAGTGTCCTTATGTGATGAACCTGTTGAATCTGCCTGAAAGGATTTCAATAACCTTTATTTTTGATTTCATACATATTCCAGACCAGGCTCACAACTGTTCAAGACTTTAGTCTCTGAAAAACTAAATTAAGAGATATGTTTACTAAACGGCGGTAAAGGGGTAAGTGTGCAGTTTACATGTGATAACGGCACACATGTCCCCTTAATGCCACAAAAATGCCAAGTTTCCATGTGTAAAAGGCTCCTGCTGCATAAAGGGAACAGGAGGCAGAGAGCGGGCGTGAAGGGGAGGAGAGTGGGTGGAGAGTGGGCAGTAACACCGTGTGTTCCCTTACCGCCTCTTACACAACACCCCTTAGAGCCCCTTTATGCCTGTAACCATACCGTCATGTGAAACCTCACGGAAAGGGTGTTTGCAGAGGGAAGAGAGCCTATTTAAACATGAGCAGTGTGATGAAATGACAAGAGAGCCCAAGTCAGTGATAGCAGTGCTCCATTAGCAGCAACAGCATGGTGCACACATAGGAAAGGGCACCATGCTGATGCTGCTATTGGAGCAAAGGGGGTGGCACGTAGGTCATAAGGTGGTAGGTGCAGTTGTACATTGTGGACCAGGCAACTGCCCAGGTGGCACATAGTGGCATAAGTATAGTGGATCCGCAGATATGCCATACTGGGTTAGACCATGGTCCTTCAAAACCCATATCCTCTGTCCCATAGGTGCACACAAAAGGTACTATTATTCTGCGCCGAATTATTGCTCCATGTGTCACTCAGCATTCTAGCACACGCGCATCCATGTTCCAGCACCAGCATGCTCCCCTGCATTTTTTTCAGGATTCATTTCAGCAAAAGCCAAAATAAGCTGCAGGGGTTGTGCGCTCAAGAATCAGGCATAAATCCCTCCTCAGGACTGAGCGCAGACCTCTTGAACGAACCCTTACATCTCCTCCGACCTGGCGTTAAAGCGCCCCCCCCACCCGCATTGAGCTCAGCCTTCTGCTCTTCTGCGCACTTTTCAGCAGCTGTGCCACATAGCATTGCTTAATTACCATCTGTTTTGATTGGATTTAAATGCGCTGTGTGCTGCCGTCATTGCAGGCATCTCCGCAGTGATTGTGCTTGCGGTAAATTCCTTGCTACATTCTGTGTCCACACTACTGCAGAAAATTGTGAATAAACGCTGCGCAGACGACTGCGCAAACGGAAGCGCACTTTTCTGCATTGGCCCGTGACTCTCTTCATTTCCAACTTTGATTATAAATAAGCAGAGCAAGGAACTTACTGGGGTAGTTGAACCAAGAAAGTAGCACTGATTCTGGTGCAATGTAACAAGATGAGTCTGTCTGAACTAACTGCTTCAGTCAAAAGATTACCGACGAGGTGGACTGTGGAATTAAATGAATAACCAGAGGCTGGATGGCTGAGACGGCGCTAGATGCTGGGAGTGAAATGCTGAACTAGTCAAAAGATGATGGAATTCCAGGGAAAGGAGATGGAGAAAAAGGTTGTGGAGCTGTGCTGTGCCCCAAGGTGGAGATTTTTTTGCTAAAGGGAGGGGTACAGAGGATTGCTCAGAAGGATAGGGGGCTCTGAAATTGACCAGCAGGGAGAAAGGTTGTACTTTGGGCCGAGTCATGATCCAGGCAGGTCTCAAGGAGACTGGAGCGAATGGCTCACGTACAGCATTTAATATACAGGATTGCAGGAATCTGGCAGGAAGAAGCTTGACCTAGGACAGCTCAATGTACAATATGATGAAAACATGCAATGGTGAAAGGCACAACACTAACATCTTGAAGGTCTTGAAGGACTAGAAAAAGGGACTGTTACTTCTGGAGAGAGATCTGCAACTGTGAGTATATACTTCTGGTAATTTTCTAAAAGGAATTTTTTGTATTAAAGCTAATTAATCTGTGAACCCACTATTTTTTGTTAAATCAGTCAGGGCCTAGTAGCAGCAGTTTAAGTTTAAATGTAAAACACAGAGGAGAACTTTCTGGCTACATTTCATACCCAGCAGAGAGCTTGTAGTTTAAATTTAATAGTCACTCAGGGCCTAGTAACAGCAAAGTACTTTTAGTTTAAATTTAAAACACAGAAGAGAGCATTCTGGTTACATTTGGAACCCAGCAGAGAGCTTGTAGTTTACATTTAATAGTCACTCAGGGCCTAGCATCAGAAAAGTACTTTTAGTTTTAAAACACAGAGGAGACCTTTCTGGTTACATTTCATACCCAGCAGAGAGCTTGTAGTTTAAATTTAATAGTCACTCAGGGCCTAGCATCAGAAAAGTACTTTTAGCTTAAATTTAAAACACAGAAGAGAGCTTTCTGGTTAAATTTAGAACCCAGCAGAGAGCTTGTAGTTTAAATTTCATAAGAAGTTAGAGCCTAGCAGCAGCTAAGAGCTATAATTTAAATCAAATCAGAATATAGCTTACCTCAGCAGCACAAGACAGGGTACTGTGTAGCAGCCCTCTTTTAATAAGTGTTATTTCCCTCCCTCCCTCCCCACACCCACCCACCCCTGGGATAATCGTAGCTTTATAGGTACTTACACGTCTTAAAAGGCAGGAGGTGCTCTCAGGTGAAGCTCATTACCCAAATAAATCATACACTAAGGACCTGAGATTAGTTAATCTTCAGGTGAACAAGGTATATTACACGTATTAGGTACAGTTTTATTAGTATAAATATCCATAGCAACCCTTAGTAAGTAAAGAACTTAGATTTAAACACAAACCTAAAACTAAGATGCAGACAGCAGTCCAGCAGCGGGATGGGGGCTTTCCAGTCTTTTGCATTGAGTGTCACATGCATGATTTTCTCCCAGTTGGCGAGAGGCCTTACGTGTGCACTAGGTGCAAGGAGCTCTTTGCTCTCAGGGAACGAGTCCGTTCTCTAGAGGCGAAAGTAGCAGACTTGGAAAGCATAAGACAGACAGAGAGGTACATAGACGAGACCTACAGGGATATAGTCCTGAAATCCCACCTCCAGTCTGGCAGCATCCCTGTTGCCATGGAGGAAAGAGGTCACGTGACAGGAGAGCATCACCCTGGTGTGGCAGGAAGTGATCCTGTAACTGGGACCTGTCCTCCATGTGATGTAAAACCCTCTCGCACCGAGGAAGTTTCTCCAGGGCCATGTGCCCATGAGGGAAGGGTTAGGACAGCCGTTATAGTTGGTGATTCGATCATTAGGCATGTAGATAGCTGGGTGGCTGGTGGACGTGAGGATCGCCTGGTAACATGCCTGCCTGCTGCGAAGGTAGCGGACCTCACGCGCCACCTAGATAAGGTCTTAGATAGTGCTGGGGAGAAGTCTGCTGTCTTGGTACATGTTGGTACCAATGACATAGGAAAATGTGGTAGGGAGGTTCTGGAGGCTAAATTTAGGCTTTTAGGTAGGAAGTTCAAATCCAGAACTTCCAGGGTAGCGTTCTCCGAAATGCTTCCTGTTCCACGCGCAGGACCCAAAAAACAGGCAGAGCTCCGGAGTCTCAATGCGTGGATGAGACAATGGTGCAGAGATGAGGGTTTTGGATTTGTTAGGAACTGGGGAACATTCTGGGGAAAGGAGGGGCTCTTCCGAAGGGATGGGCTTCACCTTAACCGGGATGGAACCAGGCTGCTGGCATTAACCTTTAAAAAGGAGATAGAGCAGCTTTTAAACTAGATATTAGGGGAAAGCCGACAGTCGCCCAAGAGCGGATGGTTCGGAAGAATGTATCTTTGAAGGATACTACCAAAAACAGAGACGTTCCACAAAAGAGTAAACTAGCCCAAATGCCCTCAAGTATGGAGCAGACAGAGCTTAAAGATCCCAAATTACCCATGTCTAACAATAGCCAAATTAATATGAATAAAATACATTCTCTAAAATGCTTGTATGCAAATGCTAGAAGTCTAAAAAATAAGATGGAAGAGTTAGAATATTTAGCACTAAATGAAAGGTTAGATATGATTGGAATATCAGAGACATGGTGGAAGGAGGACAACCAGTGGGACACTGTGATACCTGGGTGCAAACTATATCGTAATGATAGAGCTGATCAAATTGGTGGAGGGGTTGCTCTCTATGTTAGAGAGGGCATTGAGTCAGAAAGGATTAAAGTTTTGCAGGAAACAAAATCTGCTGTAGAATCTATATGGATTGAAATTCCATGTAAAAGGGGGAAGGCGATGGCAGTGGGGGTGAATGACCAAATGGATGATGAAATGTTCAAAGAAATCAAGGAAGCTAACAAAGGTTACAGCGCAGTAATAATAATGGGTGATTTCAACTACCCCGGTATCGACTGGGTCAGTGTCACGTCAGGACATGCTAGGGAGATAAAGTTCCTAGATAAAATAAATGACTGCTTCTTGGAGCAGGTGGTTCATGAACTGACCAGAGGGGAAGCCATATTAGACCTAGTCCTTAGTGGAACACCAGATCTAGTGCAAGAGAAAAGGTTGTTGGGACCACTTGGCAATAGTGATCATAGCATGATTGATTTAATTACTGGAGGAGGAATAGTAAGGAAATCCACAGTACTACCTTTTAACTTTCGAAAGGGAGACTATGATAAAATGAGGAAAACAGTTAAGAAAAAACTAAAAGGAGCAGTTGCAAAGGTTAAAGACGTACATCAGGCTTGGCTGTTGTTGAAAAATACTATCTTGGAAGCCCAGACCAGCTGTATTCCACGCTTTAAGAAAAGTGGAAGGAAGTCCAAAAAACTGCCAGCATGGTTTAAAGGTGAGGTCAGAGAGGCTGTTGTTGCCAAAAAGCATCTTTCAGGAAATGGAAAAAAGAGCCAAACGACGAAACCTGGAAACAGCACAAGCACTGACAAGTCAAATGCAAGGCATTGATAAGGCAGGCAAAGGGAGAATTTGAGAAGAAGCTTGCTGCGGAAGCAAAATCGCGAAGTAAAGACCTTTTCAAGTACATTCGTAGCAAAAAACCTGTGAGTGAGTCGGTTGGACCATTAGATGATAGAGGAGTTAAAGGGGCACTAAGAGGTGACAAGGCGATAGTGGAGAGACTGAATGAATTCTTTGCTTCGGTCTTTACTGAGGAAGATGTAGGGATGTTACCCATGACTGAAGTGGTATTTAAAGGTGCGGAAGAATTGAAGGAAATATCGATACATCGGGAAGATGTATTACAACTATTAGATAAACTGAAGAGTAGCATATCACCTGGGCCGGATGGTATACATCCAAGGGTGTTGAAAGAACTGAAATATGAGATTGCAGACCTGCTATTAGTAATCTGTGAACTATCATTAAAATCATCTCTAATACCTGAAGATTGGAGGATCGCCAATGTAACACCAATTTTTAAAAAGGGTTCCAGGGGTGATCCGGGAAACTACAGACCGGTGAGCCTGACATCAGTACCGGGAAAAATGGTAGAAACCATCATAAAGAATAAAATTACTCAGCATGTAGATAGTCATGACCTAATGGGAGACAGCCAACATTGCTTTAGACAAGGAAGATCTTGTCTTACTAATCTGTTATGTTTTTTTGAAGGAGTGAATAATCAGGTGGACAGAGGTGAGTCGGTTGATATTGTGTATCTGGACTTTCAGAAAGCCTTTGACAAGGTCCCTCATTAGAGACTTTTGGCAAAACTAAAGAGTCATGGGATAGGAGGCAGTGTACTATTGTGATCAGGAACTGGTTAAAAGATAGAAAGCAGAGGGTAGGGCTAAATGATCAATTTTCCCAATGGAGAAAGGTGAATAGTGGTGTACCCCAGGGATCTGTGCTGGGTCCGCTGCTTTTTGACATATTCATAAATGACCTGGAAAGTGGAATAACGAGTGAGGTTATTAAATTTGCAGATGACACAAAACTATTTAAAGTTGTTAAAACCCAAGAGGATTGTGGAAAATTGCAAGAGGATCTTGATAAATTGGAAGACTGGGCATCAAAATGGCAGATGAAATTTAATGTGGACAAGTGCAAGGTTATGCACCTAGGGAAGAACAACCTAAACTATGGTTACACGATGCAAGGTTCCACATTAGGAACTACCACCCAGGAAAAAGATTTAGGCATCATTGTGGATACCATGTTAAAACCCTCGGCCCAGTGTGCAGCAGCGGCCAAGAGAGCAAATAGAATGCTAGGTATGATAAGGAAAGGAATGGAAAATAAAACAAAAGATATTATAATGCCTCTATATCATTCCATGGTGAGACCGCACCTTGAATATTGTGTGCAATTCCGGTCGCCGTATCTTAAAAAGGAATTAGCGATTTTAGAAAAGGTTCAGAGAAGAGCCACCAAAATGGTAAAGGGGATGGAAGGATACTCCTATGAAGAAAGGCTAAAAAGGTTAGGGCTCTTTAACCTGGAAAAGAGACGGCTGAGGGGAGATATGATAGAAGTCTATAAATTAATGAACAGAGTGGAACGGGTAAACGTAGATCGATTGTTTACCTTATCAGAATATAGAAAGACTAGGGGACATGCAATGAAGCTACAGGGTAAACTATTTAAGACTAATAAAAGAAAATATTTTTTCACACAACGTGTAATCAAACTCTGGAATTTGTTACCGGAGGATGTAGTAAAGGCTCTTAGTAGCTGGGTTTAAAAAAGGTTTGGACAAGTTGCTGGAGGAAAGGTCCATAAACCATTATTAAGAAGGGACCCAGGATATCAATGCTTGAACCAATACAAGCATTGTGGAACCTGTGTCCCTTGGGGAAACTGCTAGGTACGTATGACCTAGATTGGCCACTGTTGGAAACTGAATACTGGGCTTGATGGACCTTGGTCTGACCCAGTTTGGCATATCTTATCTCTTCAGTTTCAGGACCAGAAGACAGCACAGCGGAAATCCCATCAGCCTTGCAATTTCTATGTGACTGATCAGCTATGTAAGTGTGAAGACTCCAGTGACATAAACTTGAGTTATAGCATCTCTCTGTCTCATCAACTCTGCATATTTATAGCATCTGAAGATTTATAAAATACTTTCTCTACCATCAGGAAAGTAACGGCCTTGATGTGCTAAGTGTTTCCACTTCATCAACACTACATTACATCTTGTTCCATGGCTTCTCTGTCCGTATTCTCCAGAAGCCTTTCAGAAATCCAAGGAAGGGCTTTGCGGCAAGCAACATCATGTCTGAACATCTAAGAGATATTATTTTGGCTTTAGAACTGCAGTCATTTACTTAAAACGTAGGATCCTTTGTAGCTGTTGTACTAAAACTACAGCATTAAGCCTGTCGAGAAGATAATCAGACATCAGATCACAGCACTGGAATTTATGTAGGCAATAAAAGGAGCAGCTGTCAAAGTAGCTTCAGAAAAGAAGGCATTAAACTTTTACTGGCAAATGGAAAACAAGCGGCGGGGCGTGAACTAACTCAAAAATTAACAAATATTGCTTGCACCACAACTGCTTAGCCAGTTCTTGTTTTATCATTTACATTTTTGTAATTTTATAGGAGATGCACAGTAACACCGGGACATATTTGCAAAACTGAGAAGGACAGTTTTCAAGGTCATGCCCCATGACAAACAGCACTAAGCAGATATCTAAAATTACCTTCCTCAGCCCAGCTGGACTTCCATGGCACATGTCTTTGTAGCCAGGCTGTGAGGAGACGTTTCTATTCCCTGAGACAGATTAGGGGAGAAAAATATAAGCCCTCTTGGCTGTCTGCACAAACAAACCGATGCAAAGTACATGGGTGGTTTTGTGCATGTGCATTTATGCTGGTCGCCTCTCTGAAAATGTGCATAAAGACAGACTGGACACGCCCATGTAGTTTGCAGCTGCACAGACTATTTGAAGACTGTTTCCAGCTAGGGTAACTTTATAAACCTTTTATAGCACATGAAACTGTATTTCACATGCAGAAATAGCTGCTTATAAAATTGCCCGTGGTTCACATGCATAAAAGCATGCAGTGTTGCTGCATGGCACATATGTTGATGCTGAATATGCCTAGGTACCGCATTCTTGGAGGCAGAGGTTAAGTGGAGCTGGTGCAGATTTGCAAGATGCATGCATGTGCTGTAAAATGCAGGCATGTGATTACAAATGTATGGGCTAATGCAGAAAAGCTTTTCCCATACTAGGTTTGCTCTGATGGAAAAAGCAAGCTAGAGCTGGAAAAAGTAAAAAAAAACAACCGCGCTAAATCGCAGTGCACCCGGCGTGCACATTTTATGCAAATCACTACGTAAGTAATTGTGCCTGATGTAAAACCTGCGCTGAAACAGCTCAGTTTTGCTGGATCTTCACGTCAGCTTCAGGCAGGCATAAAGGGCCAGCCAGGAGCAAAAATATCATCTGAGGTGAAGTCTGACACTTCACCTCAGATGATTCAGGCACTGGGGAAAGCCCCTGATGCCACCAGCACACTGTGAGGGGGGCTGGTGCCCCATCAGACATCGATCCCCTGATAAAAAAAAAAAATCTCCGGTGGCCCAGTGGTCCGATCCTCCACCCACCCATCAAAAAAAAATCCCCAGTGGCCCAGCAGCCCCATCCCCTCCCATCCACTCAAACAAAAAAAATCCCCTGTTGGCACAGTGGTCCCTAAACCCCTCTACCCCCTCCTCCTGATACCATTAATCTGGGGTGGGAGCATTGCCCACACACTCCTGTCCTTGTGTTGCCATCTTGAAAAATGGCAGTGCTTGGCCCCATGTGGTGCATCATGGGATGTACTAGGCAGGGTCAGACTGCTGTATAATGCAAAAAAATGCCTTATATGGCAGAGTGACCCTCCCATGTTGCATCCTGGAATGCACAAGCTGTCCCAGGATGCAACAGAGGGGTCACTCTTCCATATTAGGCTTTTTTAGCCTTATAAGGCACTCTGACCCTGCTCAGTGCATTCTGGGATGCACAGTGCAGAGCCAGATGCCACCGTTTTTCAAGATGGTGGTACAGGGGTGAAATCTTGTGGGCAACGCTCCTGCCCCAGATTAAAGGTACTGGAAGGGGGCATGGAGGGGTTCAGAGGCCACCAGGGGATTATTTTTGTTTGGGGAGGTTCGGGGCTGTTGGGCCACCAGGGATTCTTATTGTTTTGGGTGAGGGCCATCGGGGATTGTTTTATTGGGTGGGTGTGGGGAATGAGGCTGCTGGGCCACTATGGATGTTTTTATTGGGTAAGTGGGGGATCAGGGCTTCTGGGCCACCGGGGATTGTTTCTGTTGGGGGGTTGATGTCTGGGGGGCACCGGCCCCCCAACAGTGTGATGATGGCATTGGGGGCTTTCCCTGATGCCTAGGTCATCTGAGGTAACATGTCAAACTTCAGCTCAGATGACCCTGTTTCTCCGGAACAGCAAGCTAAACTTGCGCCGACTTATGTGTGCATGTGTTTGTTGTACACTCCCAGTTTAACACTGACTTTTTTTGCACTGAGTAATTTGCCTATTGCATTCCAGCACAAAGAGTCAGCGTTTAAATCGCGCTACGAAATCCTGCGCTATAGCTCTAAGCACTGGGTTCTAGCACAGGGCTTCTGCATCAACCTGTTGGCTAGAAAAATGACATCTGCCTCGGAGCCCCTGTGACTGTGGGAACTTTGGGGGAGGCTATTTTACGAAAGCACAAGGGCCTAGATTCTCTGCTATAAAATTATCCTCTATGTGGCTAATTTTATAACCGGGAGCCTAGTTTTAGGCACCCAGAACCCGCTTATCTTATGCCTATTTTATAAGGAAAGGCTGTGTACTACTTTTATTTATAAAATAGGGGTGCAAGTTGTTGAAAATGCGTTAAATCAAGGTGTGAGCACTTACAAGAGTCCTAGGGCTGGCGTAAATGTCCACTGCTAGATTTCTAAAGAACTCACATAAGTTGTAGTATTTTATCATTTACATGCATAATTTTGCTTTTTTTTCAAACTCCACCCCTGTGCATGCCCACACCAAAAGTATGCACTATCGGCCTGACGAGCAGAGTTACAAAATATTGACCGGCTAAAGCGTGCACATAAAGGCCCATCCAAATGCGTACGTCATTCAAAATGCAAGACTTACGCGTGTTGATGGGGTAAAACCTGACACGATTCCTTATAAAATTACCTCCTCTGTGTTTTGCTGTACTATATAGTACTATGTCTTGAAAGAGACCTTCAACTTAAAACATGAGAAGTAACATTTTAGAAGGGACATCTGGGAAGAATTTGAGACATCCAGGTCACGACATCCGAAAGTACCGGAGGAGTGGTGTCAGGGAAGGGAAGTATGTGTGTCATTGGAAATCGTTCTCTCTCCCCTCCAAAAGATGCACCTCCCTGGCGCCGCAGCCGGTTCTGGAGATAAGCCATGCAAATGGCATTGCCAGGTATGTGAATGTTTGCAGGCCAGTTTAGAAACGTGGACGTCCCCGAATTGCACAGCTGCAGAAACAGGTGCATAGACGTGCTGGCTGGTGTATTTCAGAGCAGGGGCATCTACCTGATGCCGTTTTAGATCTGTAGATGTGTGCTGCCGGGGCAGTGAAGATGAAAGGACTGTTAATTAACATGTAAGTGCTTGATTTTCCAGAGATCGATGATATTGGGGGATGGGGAGGAGTCCAGAGGCCAATTGGGCCATCGGGGTTTTTTTGTGGGGTCAGGGGAAGACGGATTTGTGAGGGATCTCAGGCCACGCTTTACCTCAGACGTCCCTTTGCTCCTGTGTTTCGTCTCTGGAGCAAAGATTCGGCTTAAAGGGAAGAGTAATAAAATGTGCTAAGTTCAGTGCAGTTTTTTTACATTGGGAGCAATTTCATATTCGGCTGAATTCATGAGACATGCATATGCATTGCGCTATCCTTTAGCAAAGTAGTTTTACTCATGACTCCTGTTTTAGTCTTTGTGAATGTGGAGTAGGACTAGTGTGGGAAAATCCTGAGTAAACTGCAGTGCTAAGACATAACACGGATTATTGCATTGGCCCCAGAGCGAGAGATGTGTAGAGTTTTGGAGAGTAAGTCTTCCCCTCCTCCACAACCTGTGCTCTCAGGACCCATCAGTATGCAAGCTTGTTTTGAAGACTCACGGTCTGCCTCAACCAACAGGAGGTGCACCAGAGGCAAGCTGCAGAACAAAGCACCCCACAGGGACCTGATGTAAGCAGCACCTGGAGAGCCTGGTCTGCCCAGTTATGAAAAAACAGCTCATGTATTTTTGAGTCAATCAGGGTTTGGGGGGGCATGTCTGTGTTGTGGGCAGAGTGAAGGGCAAGAATGCTTTATCTGTAAAGGCTCCTCCCTCCCCTGTTTTGTATATCTTCCTTCAGATCATGACAGATAGCAATTTTATCTTATTCCAAAACATTCCATGATCTGGAGACATATGTCCCAAGCTAACAGCTGTGGCCTTCTCGGACCACTCTTCCTTTGGAAAAACTTGGAGAAGCTAGCAAATTAGTCAGGAAAGCAAAGATTCAAAAAGAGGAGGAAATAGCCAATGCAATAAAAAGACATCTTTCAGATATGTTAGTGAGAAGAGGAAGGGCAAAAATGGTATTGTCAGACTCAAGGATGAAGAGGAGGATTTTGTAGAAGCTGATGAGGATAAAGCAGAATTGCTTAACAAATATTTCTGTTCTGTGTTCAGAGATGAAGAACCAGGAACAGGACCTCAGAAAACACCCACAAACAGGAACAGAAGCGAGGGGCATCTTGAACAATTTTCAAATGTTCGTGAGAAACTAGGTAAACTTAAAGTAAACAAAGCGATGGGTCCGGATGGGATACACCCTAGAATACTGAGGGAACTTGGGGATGTTCTAGCAGCTCCACTGATTGACCTTTTCAATGCCTCGTTGGAGTCGATAGTGGTGCCAGAAGACTGGAGAGAGGCTCATGTGGTCTCTTTACACAAAAGCGGAAGTAAGGATGTGGTTGAAAACTACAGGCTGGTTAGTTTAACTTTGGTGGTGAGTAAATTATTGGAAACGCTGCTGAAAGAGAAAATAGTGAGGTTTCTGGAGTCCAGCAGATTACAGGATCCGAGGCAGCATGGATTCACCAGAGGCAGGTCTTGTCAGACAAATCTGATTGATTTCTTTGACTGGGTGACCAGGGAGTTGGACAGAGGGAGAGCCCTAGATGTAGTGTATTTAGATTTCAGTAAAGCCTTTGACACCGTTCCTCACAGACACCTTATAAATAAACTGAGCACCCTAGGGATGGACCCTAAAGTTACTGCTTGGGTTAGAAATTGGTTGGGTGGGAGGCGACAAAGAGTACAAGTAAATGGAGCTCACTCTGAGGAGAAGGATGTTACCAGTGTTGTGCCCCAGGGATCTGTCCTTGGTCCGATTCTTTTTAACATCTTTGTTAGTGATATAGCGGAAGGGCTGTCAGGTAAGTTTTGCCTCTCTGCGGATGATACCTAAATCTGCAATAGAGTAGACACCCAGGAAGGTGTAGATAACATGAGAAGGGATCTAGCTAAGCTTGAAGAATGGTCTAGAATTTGGCAGCTGAGATTTAATGTTAAAAAATGCAAGGTCATGCATTTGGGCTGCAGCAATCCAAGGGACCAATATAGTATAGGGGGTGAAGTAAACTAAAGAAGAACAGGACCTAGGCGTGATTGTGTCTGATGTTGTTAAAGTAGCTAAACAGGTAGAAAGGGTGATGGCGAAAGCTAGAAGGACACTTGGGTGCATAGGGAGAGGAATGACCAGCAGAAGAAAGGAGGTGATAGTGCCTCTGTATAAGTCTTTGGTGCGACCTCATTTGGAGTATTGTGTGCAATTCTGGAGACTGCATCTTCAAATGGATATAAACAGGATGGAGTCAGTACAGAGGGTAGTTACTAAAATGGTTAGTGGTCTTCATTATAAAGCATATGAGGACAGACTTAAGGATCTTAATATGTACATCTTAGAGGAAAGGCGGGATAGAGGTGATATGATTGAGACGTTTAAATGCCTCTATAGCATAAATGCACAGGAAGAGAGCCTCTTTCAATTGAAAACAAGCTCTGCTACAAGGGGACATGGGATGAGGGTGAAAGGGGATAGATTCAGGAGTGATATGTGGAAATATTTCTTTATGGAAAGAGTGGTGGATCCGTGGAATAGTCTCCCAGTGGAGGTGGTAGAGACGGGGACAGTATCTGAATTCAAAGAAGCATGGGACAAACACAGAGGATCTCTAAAGGAAAAAAAGAGACTTGTAATAGTTGATATGGAAGGACAGACTAGATAGGCCATGTGGTCTTTTTCTGTTGTGTTTCTATGTTTGAAGATTGCTCTTCTTACCATGACCCGAGACACGGCTTCCACTGCACTGCTCCAGTCGTTTGGCCTTTGGAACAATCTTGCGTGCACTTATTTTAATTGATTGGTGACTTGCTCCTGCCAATTGTTGGGCTAGAGCTATTTTAAATTGTAAGGGAGATTGTTGTCCTGCTATTTTTATAAAGGCTCTAATCAGGGCTTAATTTGTAGACATAAAGGAATTGGAACTGTGAAGTCAGGGGAGCGGGTGGGTGGGCCAGGGGCAGGAGAAACAGGTGAAGTGGGGCTGGATGAGGGAGTAGAAATGATTCTTCTCTGCTCTGACTTGCATACACAGATGGGCCTTTACTCGGGTACTTTAGTCTGTAAATACACGTGTCAAGTCAATGGCGTGCACTTTCTGTGTAGGAGTGGCCAGTGGCAAATCATTGGGCGGAGTGCAAATTTACATGTGTAAGTTATAAAATACTGTAACTTACGCACGTTCTTTATAAATATAGACGCGGGTAGGTGTAAGTCGTTGCGTATCTCACCACATAGGCCCGTTTTCTAAAATAAAGTGAAAGCGCACTTTATTAAATAGGCATGAACCTTGCATGTTGGAACATGCGTTAACGTAAGCGTTGGATATAAAATTACTCCCCACGTGTGTAAAACGGGTACACTATCACTGCGTCAGTATAGGAAGATACCCTCCAAATATGTAACTCGCCTTGATCATCTACTGGAAAGGCGTGAACTAAATACTAATAATAAATGAAAAATTTTAGAAAATGCCCTCCGAAGGTACCTTATAATAGCTACTAGCCAATAAATAGAAAAAGCACCAGTAAGTCTTAGTATTTTTTTGTTTTTTTAAATGCTATCAAGTCAATACTGACTCCTGGCAACCCAGCAGTCCTTGGGGTTTCTTGGCAAGGTATGACCAGAAGTACATTGCTAGACCTTTTCTTGCAAGGCAATGGAGGGTAAAGAGACTTGCCCAAGATCGCAAGGAGCGCCAGTGTGATACTAGACTATTGCTCTTACCACTAGTACCCACATGGCAGAACAATTTTTCATTGAATACCAATGTTTCAGTGCTAAAGCTATATATGATCGGTCGATAATACGGGGGTTATTTAAAAGCCTTATTACTTATTTACACATGTATGATCAGGCACAGGCATGTGAAAATCACATCCGCGTGCAAATTTCCATTTTAGAAAGGGTGCAGGTTGCTTACGGCTGTCCTTAGTACACGGAATTTATGAGGAGGCATGCTGGGGTGTGTCTAGGCGAGGCCTGGCCTGGCCTGGGCAAGACAGAAATCTACCCAATTCATATAGGGAAGGCGCATGTATTCCCAAAATTCACACTGTCAGGATTTACACCTACTCATTGGCATATGTAGATTTTTAAAAAGTGTGTGTTTCGGCCAGCCCTTTACAGGATGCGTTAAGGAGGTTCTCTTCCTCAGTCTCACCTGGTTTATTTCCCCCTCCAAACTGAAATGAGTTAAAGATAGCGTTCTCTGTGCTTAAGTAGCAGCATGTACATATCTAAGTTTGCAAAATGACTCATAGCATGTATAGATGGCGACATTTGCAATCTACCCTTTTCACTTCCATCTTATGACCCCTCGTTCCAAAGCATCCTTTTAATTCAAAGAGGCCTTTGGCCTGTGCATTTATGCCCCGGCGGTATTTAAACATCTCTATCATATTTCCCCGTCCCATCTTTCTTCCAAAGTAAACATAGTGAGATCTTTTTTTATGTCCCGATATGTTTTATCCAAAAAGTAGAATAATCCAATCAAAGAGTGAAGCTAATGTCAATATAAGTCCAAAATCTGCATTCATCCAGTTATTATTTTCGGCAGTTTATATATTTATTTCATATATATGTGTATAAAACTTAGGAGAAAAAAGATTTCAGTTCCACATGAGCAATTCGTACTGTTGGGCAATGTAAAATTCATAGATAATTATTTAAAGTGATTGAGGGCTTTAGCTCATACATTTAGGGTTACCCCTGAAGTATGGCATAAGGCGTTTCCCTGATTTCTTTTATATAGGGGGTCATTCCAGAACATGAATAAAGGGTTTCTATGTGCAGTGTATTCATAAAAAGCCCATGTACATATTAAGTGTTTCCTGGAAATGTCCACGTTATTCCTGCTGAAACGTGGTATAAAGCTAGGACTTAGAAAATATTCTGCTGTACTCTGCAATGCGTCCCGCATTGAAGAATGGTTGTGACAAGTATGTTTTGAAATGGTGTGACTGCATTCTGGAAACATACAAGATGCAGTCTTAAGTATAGGAAGCAGAAGTGAGGAAATGTTGTAAGGTAAAGAAACATTTCTAAACATCCTTACAGGAATCTTAAGAAGAGCAATAGAGGCACATTCCAATGTGGCTGTCCAGGCCCCTGTGCATTAGGGTTGCCAACTGGCCGGTTTTCAGCCGGCCTGGCTGGTTTTTCCATGGCCAGGCCAGCTGCCGGCGCAGAGGCAAAACCGGCCCTTGAAAAGCCGGTTTTTTTGCTCTGGCCGCAAGATCGGGAGCCGCCAGAGCAAAGAAACCGGCTGTTCACCCAACCCGGAGGGCTTCAGAGGGAGCCGGGGAAGCCCGCGCGAGGCCCCGGTTCCCTCTGAACAGCCGCCAGCGTGAAGAGCCTTTTCCTTCACGCTGGCGGCTGTTCCTGTGAAGCCGCGATTGGTGGGAAAGGTTAAAGGCAATGCCCTTTAACCTTTCCCAGCATTCGCGGCTTCACAGGAACAGCCGCCAACGTGAAGGAAAAGGCTCTTCACGCTGGCGGCTGTTCAGAGGGAGCCGGGGCCTCGCGCGGGCTTCCCCGGCTCCCTCTAAAGCCTCAGACAGCCGCGGTTTTGGGGGGGAGGCCAAGGATTGCCGGGGCTGTGATGGGGGGAGGGGGCCTGGACTGGTAAAGGTCTAGGAGGGGGGAATTTGACTGGAAATGCGTTGTGATGGGGAGGGGGACCAGGACTGGAAAAGGGCTATGGGGGGGGGGGACTTGGACTGGAAAGAAATGGGCTGTGATGGGAGGGGACCTGGACTGTAAAAGGGCTATGTGGGAGGGGGGACATGGACTGGAAATGGGTTTTGATGGGGAGGGGGACCTGGACTGGAAAAGGGCTATGGGGGGGGGGAACCGGGACTGGAAAAGGGCTATGGGGGGGGGGGGGGGAACATGGACTGGAACGGGGCTAGGGTGGAGGGAGGGGGAACTTGGACTGGAAGACTGGAAATAGGCTGTGATTAGGGGGACTTGGACTGGAAATGGGTTGTGAAGGGGGGGGGGCCTGGACTGGAAAAGGGCTATGAGGGGGCATTGGACTGGAAAGAAATGGGCTGTGATGGGGAGGGGGATCTGGACTGTAAAAGGCCTATGTGGGGGGGGGGGGGACATGGACTGGAAATGGGTTGTGATGGGGAGGGGGACCTGGACTGCAAAAGGGCTATGGGGGGGGGGACTTGGACTGGAAATGGGCTATGGTGGAGGGAGGGGGAACTTGGACTGGAAATAGGCTGTGATTAGGGGGGCTAGGACTGCAAATGGACTGTGATGGTGGGGGGGGGTAGGACTGCAAATGGGCTGTGATGGTGCGGGGGGACTCGGACTGCAAATGGGATGTGATGGGGGGGCCTAGGACTGGAAATAGGCTGTGATGGGGGACTTGGACTGGAAATGGGCTGTGATGGGGGGGGCTAGGACTGGAAATGGCCTGTGATGTGAAGGCTAGCACTGGAAATGGGCTTATGAAGAGCTGGAATAGGACTGGAAATGGGCTGATGTGGGGCATGGGAGAATGGGACTAGAAGGGAGTGGATGCTGGGTGGGTCTAGAACTATAAGGGAACTGATTTTGGGGGAGGACTAGAATAGATGGGGAATGAGTGGAGAGGGGAAAAAATATTTTGTGTGGAAGAAAAGTCTATGATGGGCTGGGTATTGGGAGAGTGAGGGGCTTGAGAATGGAAGGGTGAAATTTAAATGGATGATAAAGGAATAAGGAAAGAATTGGGGGAAAGAGCAAAAGGGAAACAATCAGTATGTTAAAGCAGAAATAGAGAGAGAATGGAAAACATCTAAAAGAGAAGAAAGGACAAATGGATAGCTTGCAGAAGACACGAAGAAACCAGAAGAAAGTGACTGGAGCAATTGCAACTGAAAAATAAAACGCCCAAACAGAAGGTAGAAAAATACTTTTTATTTTGAATTTATTAGCTGGAATATGTTTGGTCTGGGAAGTGTGTATTGATAACATCTTTGCGTTTTTGTTTAGTGCAAGAGGAAATTACTTTATAGTTTTATTTCTCCAGTGTTGTACATTTCATGTTTGGATTTTGGGGTTCCCAGTTTAATTATTATCTGACCAAGGAAGTTAGCCTACACGTATCCTCGGTAATTTTTGTGGGTGGGGCTGGGGGCGGGGCAGGGGTGGGACTAGGGGCGGAGAATGGGTGAAGCATGGCGAGCCACAGGTGTCGGGTTTTTCTCGGTGAAAAAGTTGGTAACCCTACTGTGCATCCAGTCGGAATTGGGATGCCCAGAGGTAGACCGATTCTGATTCCGCAGGGGCTAGACGTGCCCGCAGAATTAGAATCAGGTCTAGGGCCTGAACGTGCAGGTCAGGCCCCAATTCCGATTGGCCTGCATGCACAGCCACAGGCCCGGCTCAGTCAGGCTCCTGAATGGAACCGCTGTACCATGGCGTCCCGTCACCGCAGCTCCATTCAGGAGCCGCAAATGTTGGCTACCGCCGATTTTCTTCATTCCCCACAACTGGACCCTCAATCCAGCCTCCCATGGCCAGGATCCAGCTGCAGGGAACTTCCTGCACCCCCTACCTCTTTTAGCGGGCCCGGTAGCTTGATCCCCCAACATCCAAGGGGACTTTTTCCACCTCTACGGTGGAATAAGTCCCCCGTCTAAGTTCACGGCTCTGAATGTACAGGACCGACCTCAGAATCGACCTTGTATATCTGGGGTTGCGGACCTCCCATGCTCCATCCTCGCTCCGACTCTGGAAAGCCCCTTCTTGTCCCCATCTAAACCTCCTTGTACAAACACATTGTTTGTATGGGGAAGCTTTTGCCAGGGCCAGCAGGAGGCTGAATAGCTATTCGTGGGACAGAATGACCCCTATAGTTTTTATTCAGGCTATGCACCTATGTGCTGTTTGTGCTGAAGGAGCCAATCCATGGAACCCTAACAATTTCCATGCAAAATGTCCCAGCTTTTATATATAGGTTCAGGGTATCTTTTGGGCAGAATCATGTTTTTGTGACAGGAAGTGAGAGTATGTGTGTGAGTGAATGTGGATTGAGGGGTGTATGAGGGGATCTGGTGTGCTCATTTGTTATTCAGGGGGGACATGAAAGTCTGGCCAGTACCTGGACTGTATGGATGACCGCAGCATCACCAGGTGCTAGTATGATTGGGCAGCCATACATTCATTGTGCCTGGCACTGGGAGACATGACTAATGTAGTGCCAACATTCCCCGGATTGTCCCATGAGGCCCACATCCCTATCCAGGCCAAAATCAATGAGAGCTGCGAGAGTGGTGATATATCTGTAGTCTGGCTACTTCGTGTGATGGCTCTGACCAAGGAAGCAGCCACGTACCATCTGATGCAAGCTATGTCCTGTCATACATGTTCATATTTACAATCTTATATACCATATTGGGGTGTACTAGGCTTACCTGCACTTTTCAGGACATGAGGGAGACTGGTAAATGGTCTAGGTTGCAGCAGCTGTCATTTGTCATTGGTATTTATGTCTAGTGTGATGGACAGCTTAGGAGATGCATGCTTTTCCTGAGAGGCGTGGCAACCGCTGGTACATTGCGGGGAAGAACAGGATCCAAAATGTGTAGCGTTTCAGAATACAGTGGGCGTGGGGATGTCCAAAACATTTACCCATGTCCGAGGCACGAGTGCTTACATGCGCCAGCCAAACACATCTATCTCTCTGATTCTGGCCCTGCGGGCATGTCCAAACCCACAGATATGGAATTAGGTTCAAAGGGGACCCGTTTTTGATTTGCCTGCGGGCCAGACATGCAGGTTATGGGATTGGGCTCATGTAGGCCAATTCCATCTTGCACATCTTGCCCCATGTACGACCAGTCAAAAGCTGGGCAGAATTGGGGCACGTCCGGCCACATACCTGGCTAACTCAGCCAGGCTCCTGAATGGAGCCACGATCTCCAGTCACAGGAACTAGACTTCTTTCCCTGCAGCCCAACCCCCAATCTGGCCTCCCATAGTCAGTGTTGCACTGTGGGGCACCTCCTGCGCCCTCTCACCTCTTTACTTTCACCTGGCTCCATGGTCCCTTGATGTCCAGGGGGACCTATCCAACCTCTGAGATGGAATAAGTCCCCCGTTTAACTGGCTGATCCCAGATGTACAGGGCCGACCTCAGAATCAGCCCTGTAGTCTGGGGTCGCGTTCCCGCCCATCACCCGTCCTCTCTCCTCCCCAACCTACCCCCTCTGACCCACAAACAGAGCTCCCCACACAAGTCGGCTATAATTGTGGGGAGCTCTGTGGCCACCAGGGCAATTCAGACGTTCAGCGAGTCTGGACATCCAGATCAGACATCCAGACCTGCTAAACGGGGATCGGAATGATCCCCATAGTGGATAATCGCTAAATCAAGGGATTCTGGGTTACTCCCTGACGAAGCATCTGCAAAGTGCTGTGGCATCACTGATAGCGTGGGGTGTGCGCAGAAGCAAAACATGGATAAAGATCATATGCAGCACTACAGTTTTTAAAAAAAGATAAGTGCACTTACATATATCATTGTGATACCGTATTTTGTATGGGATACAAGAGTAGTAACAGTTAGGGGTGATTAACAAAGGAAGTTTTTTTTCAGATCAATGATGTAAGGAGCAACAGTTGGACTGAGAATGTTACACTGCCTAACAGAATGAATTGCTCATATGGAACTGAGATCTTTTTCCTCCTAAGTTTTATACATATATATGGAATAAGATATATAAACTCTTGAAAATAATAACTGGGTGAATGCAGTTTTTTTTGACCCATATGTTTTAGACAAAGACTTCTGATCATTTTAGCTGCCCTCTGAACTGGCTCCATCCTGTTCATATTATATTGAAGGTACACCAAATGAGGTTCCTTTTCTGTTTATAGGATAATAATATCACTGTGCCAGGATGTCCTTTATATCCACTGTTTATGATCAATGTCGTGTTTCCACATTGTATTTTAAGTACACTACTCCACAGTTTGCTAAACCACTCCAATATCCGAAGAAAAGACTCAGTCTCATACTTTCCAAATGTTTATTACAATAAGCAGAATAATACTTACTTTGATAGTTGCAATTAAGAGGCAGCACTATTCTGGTTCAACATGTAGCAGGCTGAGTCAGTCAGAATAATCTGCTCCACCTGGACTATTGCTGACAAGGTGGGTTGTGGAATTGGCTGAATGGCTGGATACTAAAACTGTAGCAGGATGGATGATGGAAGATGAATGCTGAATGGAAGGAGTAGATGTTGAATAAAGGGAGTATGGTTGTTGCAATAGCATACCTAGCCCCTTCAACCCCTAGAGTGGGAGTCCCCCCTTGTGGTCATGGATTGGAAACAGCGCTGCAAGCCACTTGGCTTTTAGGTAAGCTTGCCGTGCTGCCATGGAAGTGTGGACCCGGCAGGTGTGCACCCCCCTGCCAGCTACACCCACCACTCTGCCTTTGGTACGTCACTGGGTTGTTGAGAGAATTACAATGCAGATGTTAAAAAAGTGGTGAAAGGGTGATGGAATTCCAGGAGAATGGAACAGGGCAAGAGGCAATGGAACTTTGCTTCTATCCCCAAGATAGAGATTTTTCTGCTAAAGGGAGGATTGCAGGGGATTACTCAAAAGGCTAAAGGAAACTATAATTGGCCAGTGGGATCAAAGGTTGTAGTTTGGGCAGAAGGGAATGGGTCACATACAGCTATTGCAGACCAAGCAGGAAGCTGCTTGCCCTAACTTAGAACTGGCAAATAATACACAATACAGTGAAAAACTGTGGAGGCAGAATAATCGATAAGGCCTTTCTGGTTATACGTGGATATTGCTGATGTCTTTATATTATATTCCTTCAACTGTCCATCAAGTGAGATATGCTTTGCTACCTCACTGAGAGCATTTATTTAATGAAGCTGTGGCTAACAATTCAAAATAAATAAAGTCTTGAGACATAACCCTCCTGCCATTCTTCCATGCTGAAAACAAAAATCTTAAAAGAGAACTCAGAAGAAAGTAGACTACAGCTCAACGTGATACTCTCTCTTTCTTTTGTGCTTGAACATGCAGAACTCTAGGGCCCCGATATTCGAACGTCATTTACACGGTTCCCAGCCCAACAAACCGTGTAAATAACTTAAATCAGGATATTCAACGGCACTTACACAGTTAGTGCCGTTCAATATCCCCTTTTAACGCCGCTGCATGCCCTGGTGCTATGTGGTTACCATCAGGCCGTGTTGGGGGCGTTCCGAGGTGGAGCAGAGGCGGCGTGGAGGAGTGGCCTAGTGGTTGGGGTAAGGTACTTCAGGCCGGAAGGTCGGGGGTTCAAATCCCACTAGAGGACAGCAACCTTGGGCCGGAAGGACTGGGGTTTCTAGCCCCACAGGTGCTCCTTGTGGTCTTGGGCAAGCCACTTAACCCTCCATAGCCCATGTTCCCTGTAAAATAGTTATCTCCAAGTTATAATGCCCTGTTCAATGTAATTTCAGTTTGTTCAATGTAAACCGCACTGATGCAGAATAGCGCGGTATATAAGAGAATTAAAATAAATAAATAAATAACTGGGTAGCAGCGATATTGCATGCTGCCTGGTTAGTGACCTGCGCCTAAAAAATAGGCAAGAAAAAAACTCTCCTATCTTTTAGGTGCAGGAGCTAACCAGGCAGCATGCAATATCGCTGCTGCCTGGTTAGCTGCTGTGAATTCCAGCATGTGCGGTGATCCCTAAATATTCAATGCCAGGGCCACATATGACCCGGCATTGAAGATTCAAGGTTAAGCGTTGGTGGGCACGACTATGTACTATAGCAACACATAGAGCCTGATTCCGAGAGGGGGACATCCGGGCCATCTGGATGTCCCCAAGAAAGAGAGGCCTGTTAGGACCCAATTATGGACTGTGGGAACAAAACGTTCCCGCAGTACAAAGAATCGGGCCCGTGGACGGCCTGGCATGCCCCTGCCGTCTGCGAGGACGTCCTCCCCGCAGGTGCCCTCCTCTTTCCTGCTGCCCAACCCATGGCTGGCCAGCCGAGGCCTGGATCGGGCAGAAAGGGACCTCCCAGCACCTGGCCCCAGCCCCAGGGGGGATCCCCAGGCCCAATTGCCGGATTAGTGCTGCTTATATCACCTTTGAGGTGGACTAAGCAGCATGTCCCCTTTGACCTGGCAGGACATACAGGACCATGACCGGAATCGACCTTGTACGTCCTGCTGGCTTGGCCTGCCCCTGGTCTGCCTGGATCCCGCCCCCCTCTGGCTCTCCCTGTCCTGCTGCTCTGGACGTGCAGAGAGAGCTGGAGGGAGAATCGGGCTCGGACAGCTTGCAACCTGCGTCTCTGCATCGGGTCCATAGCCTGCCCTCGTGAATATTGGTCCCTAGATGACTGACAGCTGTTTCACTAATAAGGAAATCGCCTTAGTTCCCTTTTGAGATGTGGGAGACTTCATAACGTGAAGGCACATTTTAGAAAAGATGTGGAGATTGAAACTGAGATGTTGCAGTCACGACATGTACAGTCTCAGAGCTATTTTAGAAAAGGCTTTGCTAAACATAATGCCTTTCCTAAAATACTGAAATCGGAGGTGCTGGAGTGCATGTGGGTAGCCATTTTGCAATTGTACACGTGGGAAAAAGCAGTGGGCCCGACATACACATATATGTGCCAGATTTCACAGCTTCCATGTGCAGATGCCGGCTCTTACACGTGTATGTTGGACATTTTGCAAGCCAGCAGGTGTAAATGCTGCCAGTTAACTTTGTCTGCCCCTACCTTTATGTTTATGTTTATGTCTATTAAATTTGATATACCGCTCAGGCCGAAGCATCAGAGCGGTTTACAATAATATATCATTGGAGAATATATGAAAGGAACGCCATTTGTAAGATAGGACAGAGTAGAGGACAGAAACAGTCAGAAAGATAAGACAAAAAGAACAAAGGGAACAGCAGGTTACCATAATATATGCGTGTGGCAGTCCAGATCACATCTTCCATGTTAACTTCAGGGCGATCGCCATGGTCCAACACCTAAGGGCCACACCAATCATTTCAATTTAGAGGGGGAAATAAACAACAGGGGATTAAGGAGGAAAGCCCTCTTAATCCCCTCTGTAAAGAACTGGTTGAAACAAGCACTTTTTTAAAAAACTAAAAATGCCCGGGAGTAGATATAAATCCTGACAAGGACATTTTTTGGTCATACACATGTATTTCCTACATGCAAATGGGGAATACATGTGTAGATTTTTTGCCTGCCCTGGCCACGCCCTAACCACACTCATTTACAACTTCCACACTGTGAGCACAACCACGTATAAAGTGAGTCCTTCCTAAAACGGCTATTTGCATGTGGATACCGTTTAGACGTGCTCGTATAGGCCTAATCATACAGTGTAAATCATAAATAAGGCTTCTAAAATAACAAAAAATTTAAGTTTTTGCAGATGCAGTATTCATTATAGAAATGCTGGCGTTTTCATGATGGGTGGACAAAAGTTTGGCAGATCTTCCTTTCTATAGAAAAGCTTGTGAGATGAAATATTGTCTTAAGTAGGCTGGCAGCAAAGATCTTAATGCACATTCAAGATTCAAACTTTCCACTAGATGGCAGCAATGCACATATACTCTCAGAACACCAGATGTGCAGATCTTTGCTGTAATCTAAAATCATTTGGCATCAACCAAGCTGCGACAGAAACCTATGTGTAATGTAAGCAACTTCAAATTGCATTTATAATACTAAGTCACAAAGCATTTTCCACCCAAGACTAGTTCCCAAAATTGAATGGGAATTTCTAATGTGATCTGAAATATAAATCCAAATCTGTAAACAATGCGATATTGTAAACATGCTGCCTGTAAGGGTTTCTGTAGGGGTAGAAGTCGTGTTCCTGGAGGTCTGCAGACCTATCTGGTTTTCTAGGCAACCACGATATACAAGTGAATCTTATTCTCGTATAACCAATTTACCAATGCAGTCTGCTGCCTCAGAGCTACTTGGGCCCAAAGAAGACAGGCACACTGGTTGAAACGAGAACCACTTTACTGCGTGACCACAGGATTCATCTGGATCACAAAAATAGTAGAGACGTGGCAGTGGAGAAACCCTGTTCCTGTGGCTTCAACGGTTCTCTATATTCTCCTGGATTCTGAGTACCAGGTGTTACGGCTCTCTTTAGTTTCAGTATTGCAAGCTGAATAAAACATATTTTCATCTCAAAGCTAGCCCCTAAATAAAGCTAACGCATGTAGGAATATGTCATAAATTGCACTAACTTTAGTAAAGCAGTTTACCTCTAGTTTAGCACTGATTTCACATGCACAATTCCTTGCAATGTAGCAAATAGCATTGTGCATAAAAACACAGAGCTAAACTAGAAGTAAACCATTGTGCTAATCTTACTGCAATTAGCACTAATGAGCTGCCTACAGAATTATTTCCAGTACTGCAAACTGAACTAAAGATTAGTGCAGTTATTTTTTCTTCCCTTAGCGCAGAAACTTCTCTTCACCTCCAGTCTCTACAGACGTGGGATTCCCAAGCTGGGAATACAAGGTTCCCATGTTCCATGGCAGCCCTGACCCAGACCCCATGACAAAGGGAGACCTTCAGAGAGCCCCCACGCCATCTGCTCCCCCTCTCTCTTCCAATGGTCCACCCAAGAAAGCATCATCGGTGCCACTCACCATCTTGGAGGATGCAACGACTCAGCTGAGGTGATTGACATAGCTGAATCTGTGTCATTAAAAACCTGGGCCAGCAGCCTTCCAAGTTAGAATGAAAATGGAGTTTACTTCAGACATTAACCTTGCTTCATTAGAATGCACTTTTTGACTTTGCTTCCAGTTTAGTGCTATTTTTTTTTTACTTCTGTTTTAGTGCAGGTTTTTTACTTCACTGCTTTTTGGATACTTCCAACACCAGGGTTATGAGGGGCTCTAACATTCCAGGGGTAAGTCTCCAGCATGTTTCCCATGCGTGATATGTGAATACAGGAAGTGGCCCCGGCAGCAATATGCAAACATACCTCGTGGGTGTTTTTCTAGATATCTCCCTACATGGAAAGCCAAAGGAGGAGCTATGATGTCGTGGGGTTCTAAGACACAGGGCTGTGGATGGAAAACTTGCCTTTCTCTAACTTGCTGTCTGCCAAGCTGAAAACTTGTGGTGATGAATTTCCCAGTCAGAGGGGTCCCCAGAGATGCCAAGAGTGAATCATCCCAAAGAGTGAGATTGAAGGCCAAAGAGTGAGATTTTTCAGACAGTACGTCTGGACTATACATCTATTAAGATTTAAATGTAATATTGCTTTGCAAATGAAAAAAAACAGCATAAAATGATACTAGCTTTTCTTTGGTGCCTCTAAAAGGATAGAGACAGAGTGCGGGCAATATGAGACCATTTTCAAAGGAATTTGCTAGTGGCTAAGAGGATGTGCTTTGGTTCAGAGCACAGGCACGTGTAGGGAAAGGGGTTGGGGCAACGAGAGGCAGCACGCAGGAATGTGTGCTCTGATTTCTTCCTACTCTTTGCACCCCCTGGCTGTTCTCCACCTAGGCTTGCCTCTCATGAGAGCAGTGATCAGAATCAGCGCATTGACCCTGAACCTCTGATGAGTGAGAGAAGCGGCTCAAAGAACGTGAGAGTGAGAGAGCCTTCAAATGAGTGACACACTCCTAACGAGCGAGACTTGGCATCTCTGGATCCCAGGTGCTGGTTTAGGCACAGCCAGGAGTAAAGAGGACTACTGCAAGGTTACTTCTTTCCAGGCTGGACTTTAAGAAGTCAAAGTACAGGAGGGTGGACTCTCATCATGCCAACCCAGTAGAGGGGCAATGGGAAAAGTGAGGTGCTGTGATAGCAAGGAGTGCAATCCCAAAGGGGAAGGAGGATGCAACAGTCTGTCCGTCCTTTAATCTGTGAGAGAAAGTCTGTTAATAAGCCACTATAACTCGTAGGAGTCTACAACCAGCTAGGATGAGCTGAGTAGAGTATGTGCTGTTTGAAGCCTTCACTTGTGCGTCATGGAGTCCTTGACCCATTTGTGGGGAAGCTGCCACACCAAAGAGCCAAGCTGTGACAGCGTGTGGTGTATTGTGGAAGAGACTCTGCCAGTGGGTCATCCAAGAGCTGAAGAGAGGAGAAACTGCTGAAGAGGAGCCAAAGCGTACAGGCAACCAGAGGAGAAGAGAGAAGATGTCCCGAGTCAGGTACCCAGCAACCACTTTTAATATTTTCCATTTTGAAGTTGTTTTCTTTTTTAGTTGATGTACTGTATGTCTATGAATTAATAGATGGACTGCTTCACTGTGTTTTACCCTGCAGCGGGGAACAGCGGTGCCGCTCAGCTTGTGAGGGAGGCAGGGGGTGTGGCTCGGCGCAGGGGGCAGGATGGCTGGGGCTTCTGCCTAGGGTGGCAGAAACCCTTGGGCCAGCCCTGCATTTATTTATTTATTTGCATTTAGCTCAAACTTTGGATCTTGATGTAAATTGCTTTGTATACCCAGAAAAAGGCGGTATAGGAAAACGAATAAACCATAAACCATAATAGTTAAAGATAAGTCACATTCAGGTATTTCGCTATCCCAGGGTGGCTTAAAATCTCAATTTGCACCTGAAATAGTAGAGTGAAGTGATTTGTCCAAGACTATAAGGGGTGTCAATGGGGTTGTCTGTCCGGACCGCGTCTGAATATCTCTGTTATCTTCATAGTGCCAGCACTCAACACAGTATCAGCCGTTCTCTGGCTACCTAGTGCTGAATATATGGATACTAGTTAACCACCCTAGTTGGTGCTTAAAAAAACACTGAGCACCACAGTTTGAATGTTACCGCCTATATTTTTAATTAGTGCTGCTAGTGTGATTGGTGCCTTTTTGAGTTGAATATCTGAGTGTAGAAATGGGAGAAACTATAGAGGTCATTCACGAACGCGGGTTGTGGGGCTGCACATCCGGTGGGAGCAGAAGTTAGAAAATTGGAATGGGGTGTTAGCTAACTCTTTGGAAGTAGTCACATCACAGGTTGTGAAGAAGAGAAAGGATAGAAGAACGCTTTTTCCTTTGTCTTCGGAGGCTAAACAGTTTTGTTTGGAGGTTTGACAATTAGAAAGGAAATGGTGAAAATCGCAAAAGGGTGAGATAAAGCAGTTATGGAAAGAAAAATTTAAGATCTATAGATAGTTATTACAAAAGTTAAAGAGAGAACATTTTACTAATAGAATTTGGGATTCGAAGGAGGCAGGTAGGGAATTGTTCTCCATTTTTAGAGAGTTATCAGGAGGGTGTGTATGAGATAAAATTCAATCAAAATTAAATAGTGAAGATTTAGCACAATTTTTTGTGGATAAAATTGAGGTTATTTGGAAGGAGGTTTTGAAAGTACAAGTCTCAGAAGAAGAGAATGTAGTTAGTCTGATTGATAAGAGGCTGTCATGCTTTTTTCTCCAACCGGATGATTATTTGCAGAGATTAGTCATTTAATGGTTAGGATTTAGTTCTGTTTATCTTTGTCCAGCATAGTTTTTATGATCCCTCTCAGAGAATTGTTTTTCTATATTTACGATCAGTGATAACACAATCTTTACAAAAGGGTGATTTTCCTTCGAGGCTGAAACAAGCCTTAATCAGACCAGTTTTTAAAAATTCTTCTTTGGTAGTAGATGATATAATTAACTATAGGTCAGTGTTGAATCTGCCTTGTATTGCTAAGATTTTTGAATCCATTGTGACCTCCCAGTTACAGAAGTATGCAGAAGAGATAGGAGGGCTAGATGATTGTCAATCTGGATTTAGGGCTGCTTTTAGCACTGAAACAGTGGTGGTAGCTTTATTAGATGAGGTGCAGAGATAGAAGGATTCTGGAGGCTGTGGTTTTTTAGTTTTGTTAGATTTATCCTCAGCCTTTGATACAGTCTTCCATGATTTATTATTGGTTAGACTGCGTTCGTTGGGTGTGGATGATTCAGCCTTAAAATGGTGTGACTCTTTTTTGACAACTAGATCTTTTAGAGTGGGGTTTAATGGAACAGTATCAAAGATTTTTCACTGTAAGACAAGTGTGCCACAGGGGTCTCCAATATCCCATTCTTGTTTAATATTTATTTTCATCCTTTAGTGCAATGCAATGAAGAAATATTTTCAAGATTTGTTGGACCAACTGGGACATGGTTTATGACATGTGTTCTGAGGGATTGGTTGAATGAAAATTAATTGAAGTTGAATATACTTGGTAGTAGATGATCTCCTCAGTGTAGACCTTGTACCAGGTATACGTTTCTTGTTCATCCTGAAGTTTTGGAGTGAATTTTGAGCCAATTCTTTCTGTTGAGAACAAAACTTCTCTTGATGTAGGATAAGTTTCTCTGTTCTCATTCAAGATAGCTATAGCTCTTGCTATGGGATCAATTGCAGCTCAAGTTGCTCTCACCATCATTTCAATTCTGGAACTGGTCAGCATCTGATTAATGCTTTTACTTTTAACCTGCTTGATCCTCTTCAGTCCACCCCAATGTGCTTGAAGTAGCTCAGGAAACTTCATAATTGAATTCTTTATGTATCTCTATCTCTCTCCTTAGTTGTCTTCCTGTAACCCAGAGACAAATTTCCCTTGGCCATAGTATACCATAGTCTACTATGCGGGCACCATTTCTGATGATTTCTCTTGAGGCTTTCTCCTGTAGGCTGTAAGCATAATCTCTGATACTTTCTTCAGGCAGTTGTTTTCAGACATAGAATTCCTTCAGCCTCCCACTAAGAGGCATCTTGTCTTCGTAAACTTGGAGCAAGAATGAGAAAATGTCTTCTACAGATTTATGTTTTGAGGTAGCGATGTACTTCACAGTCTTCTTAGCTTGATCCTTCAAGAGATCCTTCACTGTTAACAGTTGACCTTCTTCTGGAACTCTCAGACTCTTCAGAAGCTCTCTGGTCTGAGCAATCCATTTCTCTATGACCATTGCTATTTGAGATATCTCAAAGAGTGAGCAGGATAGAGAAGAAAGTAGAGCTCACAGAGAATAGGTGTTCCATAGTTGTCGACCTTCGTATCCAAGATGACATTTGCTAAGGGCGATGATTTTAGTGGTTCTCAACCCATGGACATACACAGTCATTTGGGTTTCAGCCTATCCGCAATGAATATTCTTGACAGATATTTCCAATCCCACGCATTTCCTTTGTGAATATACTGAAAACCTGATGGAGAATACAGTGCCAGTTAGAAGATTTTGGGTTTTACACAATTATGTCTGAAGGAGGGCCTCGTGAAAGCTAATAGCTGCTATCTTGGCACTGTCCCTCTCCATAGCACAACATTTTCTTAATTAGTTCAATCCATTTTCAAGATGCGAAATGAAAACACGGTATGAATTTATTGCTGGAAGCCGAACAGAGCAATTCCTAACCAAGCCTCCAAGCAATTTGGCTTTACTTATAGGACTTTGTAGTATGTTTTTATTGTAATCCATATTGAGAGCTTAGTATCTGCTTTTATTATTAGTTGCTTTAGGCTGCTGCTGTGTTATATGGTATTATGCTTGGATATTTGCTTGTTATGTAATTTGCTTTTTGCTGGTTTTACTTCAGCTGCAAGGCTAATCTTCTGCAAGTGTCGCTATGCTCATGTAACTCTTCTACTCAGACCACTTCACTGGCTCCCTATCCATTTATGCATTTAGTTCAAACTTCTACTGCCCTGGTTTATGGTTTATTGAAATATTTGATATATCGCAATTCATGCATATCAAAGCAGTTTACAATAACAACATATTAAAAATGAAAAAGAGAAAAGAACGTCAGATAAAATAAATAGGACAGGAACGCAGGGTATGTAAGCAAAGGGAAATAGGGAGGGAAGGGGCAGAGGTCCCAGGTACACTAGGAGGAGGGATGATATGTGTGCACAGTAGACCAGGAACAGAAGAATACCAGAGTTCTAAGTGGATTCAATAGTAATACTGAAGGCACATTGAAATAAGTGAGTCTTTACAGCAGTTTTAAATTTGGAAAAAGATGGTTCAAGGCAAGTATCTGGTGGGAGAGAGTTCCAAAGGGAAGGGGAAAGAAAAAAGTGGAATTACTGGTGCTTTCAAGATGGGCTTGTGATGGACGTGGCAAATGAAGGCGGTTTGCGTGTTTAAAGTACATTCATTCTACAGTGCCTCACTACCTTTCCTCTCTTATCACTCCCTATACCCTTCCTTGGGAACTCCGCTGCTCTAGCAGGTGCCTTTTATTTGTGTCCTTTTCTGCCACTACCTGTTCCAGACTTCGTTCCTTCCACCTTGCTGCTCCATATGCCTGGGACAAACTACTCAGCTCAGTACATTGGGCTTCATCTCTGGCCTTATTCAAATCCAGGCTAAAATCCCACCTCTTTAGGGCTGCTTTTGGATCCTGCTTGCCATCTAAGTGTATCTTCGCCATACTCTTGTCCCCAGTTGTATTGTGCTGTCTGTCTTGATTAGCTTGTAAGTTCTGATGAGCAGGGACTGTCTCTTACATCTATATGTACAGCGCTGCGTATGGCTTGTAGCGTTATACAAATGATAAGTAGTGGTAGTAGTAAAAAGCAGAGCATAAATGTTATATTAAATTGAAATGAATATCTCATAACAGTGTTCAGACAGCAGTAGGCGATGTTTCTCCAGGCCATTGTGGAAACAGTACAGCGTGGGACAACTTCAGAACAGTCCCTCGGGCACAAAGTCCAGCGTTCACTTCTGAATGTTGCTCATATTAAAGGAAAAGTCAGCGTAAACTTGCCCTGGCTTTTCTGTTGGTTGAGTCTGGTTGTGAAATAGCATAAACGCCTTTGAACATACAGAGGGGAATTTTAGAAGGAACATCCGAGCGCCATCTGGGACGCCTAAGCCAGAACGTTTGAGAAAAAAAAAAGCAGGTGCATCCAAACCCAGGCACCATTTCACAAACGTGTCCAATGTGGACGTCTGCAGGGCCATCCCCAGAACCGTATTCCAGAACCTCGACATCTAGGAATAGCTTAATAGTAAATAGTTAGAGGGAAGCCAAGGTTCAAATCCCACTGCCAGCATCATTCAAATTGTGCTGAATACTGGAGATAATGAAGTGCTTTTTTTCTTTACATCCGCTGGGTGTTTTTCAGCCATAATGAGCACTGTTTGTGCCTGGAGCACGTCTAAACTTAGACGTGATTCTGGATGTTTCTGAGATCAGGTGGGTGTGTCCACAGACCCAGCTTCTAAAATGGCTCTGGGGCTTTGGATGTCTCTCTGTCAATTTGGATGTCTCTGTGCCAATTTTTGGACATCCAAAGAATGAATGGGACTTCCGAAACGGCCCCCACAGGGTGTTATTTGAAAAGTGCTATTTGAAATGTGGAAGTCTGCAAACGGGCATGCAGACATCCAAATCACAAAGACAGCTCCGGAGACATTTTAGAAGCTGAGTCTGTGAACATCCCTCGCGCGAAGACGTCCAAATCTGAAAGGGGGCATGGCTGGGGTATTCCTATGAACTTGGACGCCCACGCCTGATCCCAGAAATGCCCTGGATGTCCCAAATCATGTCAAAAGTTAAACTTGATCCAGGCACAAACAGGCTTCTGAAAAGTGCTTGTTTTGTTGGGCAAACCTCTGGAAGGTGTGGAGGAGAAGCTACACTACTATCCCCTGGACTTTATCGTATGTCAACAAACACCGACAGGGACCCGGGGGCTCACGTTTCCACTTTGCTATGCTGCTGGACGTCCCCTTACACTAGCTTGCCTGAGATGAACGTCCCTGACCCAAGCATCTCCAATGTGGAATTTTATGTGCCCACCAGCTGGAGACATAGACAACCCTATCGTTTTTCTGCACGTTCTGTGCTAGATGTCCGCAGTTTAAATTGGACATCCTTTCTAAAATCACCCTCACAATGCACGCATGCTGTTTCTTCATCCTGTCCAGACAAGGGCCCCAGGAAGACTTCCTTTGAACCCAGCATAAAGGCAGCCCTATCGCCCAGCTAAATGATGATAGAAATGGTCCTCTGTCTGGTTGAGAGCACGAAGACAGTTGCAGAGACGAAGAGAGGAGACCAGAGATAACCGTAGAACCTCTTGAAATCAGATGAACTGAGAACAAGTGCGAATGCTTTTGGGGGCAATAGTGTTCCCACTTTCTAGGTGGCGCTGTTCCTGGCCGTTGTAGTTCTTCACGAGTAGCTTGGGTTGCATCCTCCATGGCCTTGTGCTTTAAACGATCCTTGAAGTATGTTTACTTACAAGAACTGCTATAACAATTTTTTAAAAAACCTCTTTCTTCAGGTCAAAAACCTCTTATTCGATCATACTGTAATTACAAACCAAGGCGACCTGTAAACTTAAAGGCTTTCTCTTATTCTAAACCGTAAAAAAGAAGCAGCAGGAATCACCAGGCAGATAGACACAGACAAACAATAGATAGACCCATAGCAAGATAGATAAAGAACAAGCAGATAGATAGACTGGGAAGATAGAGAATATCACTGACCAGACCAGGTAAAAGAAAGCTTGGGTTAGGAGCGGAGAGACTGAGAAGCTAAGACTAAAATCTCGGAATGAACCCTCACCATCTTAAGATCTGTGACCCAATGTCACAATGAAGCATTGATCCACTACTAATTACTAATTACAAAAAGGGACAGGTGAGATACAACTCCCATGTAATGCCAGTGTAAGGGAGGCTTGATACACCTCAGATTATTCAAGCTAGGGCCCAGCTCTAGGGGTCAACAGAAATGTGCAGTACAGAACAATGTTTTCATTGTCTTTTTTTTTTTTTACATTTTTCCAGTAGTCTCTGATTTCCAACGTTATTGTCTTCCTCAGCAGCAGCAAAGCCCACAAGGGTTTTATATTCTTTTATCCCATGCTGCCCCCCAGAAAGCGAAGAAGAGACTCCAGCAGGATCATGACCACAACCCTTGAGATCACATTTACATGGGGCAATAACGTCTCCCGTGGTGACAGGTCGCGTGAGCCTTGCATTATTCCGTTAGCCTCTAGGTCTGACCCACTTTCTCATGCTCGTGTTCTGCATAAAGCTTTTGTTAATTTATGTAATCTTGTAATCTTTGGCGTCTAGAAACCCAACATTACTTGGCTTTTCCCCTTCGGTTTTCCATCAGACCTACTTGTCCCTAATGGACAACATATGCTCTCTCTCTCTTTCCTCGCTGTCCCCATTTCAGTGGCCCATACCGCTGACCTGAGACCACAGGCAGGAAATTGATATGTGTGGAAAACTATGAGGACGACTTTTCAGCTCCAAGAAATAAAAACACAGGCATTCATTACCAGAGCCCTAACCACATCAAATAATCTTAAAGCAAAAAATATGACTTATGCATTTAGTCTTTATTCATAATGCCAAGTTTACTGGACTCAAAAGATTTACTCCCCTTATTTATAAAGTTTGTTTAACAGAAGGCAGAACTCCAACTGGAAGGAGATTGTTTTGAAAGAGAGACACACTTCAAAAGAGAAATCTACCCGTTAATATATTTGTGCAAATTTTTTTTTGTAATCTTGACTACGTAGTAAGTCTCACTGTAGTCATTTTTAAGTCGCTTAAACCGAAATCTTTAAGAAGCCCCCATATAGCGTGTCCATCCCCTGGGAGCAGCCATGTTTGGAGCACGTCATAAGTGACCTCTCACACACAGGAAAAAATGACAACATGACAACACAGCTTACCTCAGAGCCAGTCTAATCCGTTGTATGGGAGGAACAGCAGTCTGGGATATTGCTCCAGATGGAACTGGTCCCAGTGGACATGAGAGAGAACTTCAGTTCTAAGAACTGAAAAGTAATGAAATGTGTAATTGCTACAGTTTAGGAACTACGGTCTGCTAAATATGTTTCTGAAGCGCTTGGTGTGTGCAGCTGGCTTTGGGCATGACTGGCAAACGCAGAGGTGAACACAAAATAAAACAGCATGTTCTCTGTCAATATGGTATTTCTAATCAACTGCAGAAATCCTGAATTTTATTATTTAAAGTATTGCATAAACACAGATCAGCGGTGCACTCCTATGAGACTTGTTTACAAAGCCGCAGTAGCGGTTCGCGATCATTATCGGAGCCGCGGCCCCATGGGGCCGCGGCTCCGATAACGATCGCGAATCGCTACCGCGGCTTTGTAAACAAGCCCCTATGTGTTCAAAAGGACTAGCCGTTTGTGAAATGTGTACTATTTCTCCATTCCATTTCCCATCGTGCCACATACATAGTGAAGGCTGTTATATTGGCACTGAACAATGGGGGAGTGTGGAATGGAAACAAAGGCCGCAGTGTTTTCTCTTTGTGACACTTCTTGGGGTTCTCCCTACACATGGTTACCCCATTCAGAGATGACCCCATATTTACTACATATGTTTGCAATTTACGAGGAGGGGTATTCAGCGACGGCGGCAAGCGGTTAACCATCGCCGCTGAACCCTGAACCTGGATATTCAATGACAGGACCATATCCAGCCACCAGAATTGAATATCTGGGTTGGCTAGCTAGCACGTTAGCTATTCAGCTAGCGGGGATATTCAGCCACTGTACAGTTAGCTCACGAGGCTAAAGTTAGGCGAGTCTTTCAAGAGCCTAACTTTAGCCACTGTAGGTTAACCAGCTAGTGGTTGAATATCCCTGCTAGTGGTTGAATATCCCTGCTAGCCGGTTATCCCCAGGTGCCATCTCTGCTCCACTTCCAGAATGGCCTGACACTAGCTGACTAGCATCAGGACGCTTAGAGGCTGAAATCAGAGATACGCCACTGAATATCTCGCTAATATCCCCCCCTACATTTCTAAGTCTCTGATTTAATGAAAGCCCTCCTAGCAGCATGCAACATCAAAGTCATCAAACATCAACTGGCTTAATTAAGAGGAATTTGCAAGCACACCTTGATAAATTACCTATATATGTTACATCTTACAAGATCCAGAAGGAGAATACCTTTGGCACGATGCAAGTACTATGCCGATCATTAACAGTAAATTTGAGAGTCTGAGATCCACATATGTTGGCTTAGGAGTGAGGTTTATGACTCTCATGGTGTGTGAAACTAACCCATTTGGAGAAAATGCCCTGAGAGCTGATATTCCAGTCATAAATAGTCACATTCATCAACAATACAATACATAAAAACAACCATACAATTAAAATAAAAAACTCTCCAGAATAAATTGGTCTGCCTGCCATTTTGGGCCCTCAAATAAGCAGAAATATTTCTGTATTCAGAGTGACCTCCTCATCGTTGGCTCATTTTACATTGACCTGACAAAGGCAGCATGGCGTAGCTCTGGAAAGCTTGTCACAAATCCGTTATGTTAATCTGATTATCACATCTCAGGTCCATCTTGTTTCTTGACCTTTATTTCTATGTATTTCAGAAACCAAGGGGCCCTTTGAATAAAACCTGTCATGACTGTGCACTTATAGTAACACGCATTTTTATTGCACGGTAAGCGCAAAGTCTCTACAGTAACTTTCATGGGCATAATGAGCATGTTCCCAGCTGTTAACACATGGACACATAAGCACAATTAACGTGGATGCACCTAATGATAACCATAGAGGTAACACACTAACGGCCACATTGCAACTAGGCGCATGGCAATTACCTCCATGTTAATAGCAATGGAGGTCTAGTGCAAGAGATAAGAGTGTTGGGGCCACTTGGCAATAGTGATCATAGCATGATCGCCTTTGATTTAATTAGTGGAGGAGGGATAGTAAGGAAATCCACAGTACTACCTTTTAACTTTCGAAAGGGAGACTCTGATAAAATGAGGAAAATAGTTAAGAAAAAACTAAAAGGAGCAGTTGCAAAGGTTAAAGACTTACATCAAGCTTGGGTGTTGTTGAAAAATACTATCTTGGAAGCCCAGACCAGCTGTATTCCACGCTTTAAGAAAAGTGGAAGGAAGTCCAAAAAACTGCCAGCAAGGTTTAAAGGTGAGATCAGAGAGGCTGTTGTTGCCAAGAAAGCATCTTTCAGGAAATGGAAAAAAGAGCCAAACGATGAAACCTGGAAACAGCACAAGCACTGGCAGGTCAAATGCAAGGCATTGATAAAGAAGGCAAAGAGAGAATTTGAGAAGAAGCTTGCTGCAGAAGCAAAAACGTCAAATAAAGATTTTTTTCAAGTACATTCAGAGCAAAAAACCTGTGAGAGAGTCAGTTGGACCATTAGATGATAGAGGAGTTAAGGGGCACTAAGAGGCGACAAGGCGATAGCGGAGAGACTGAATGAATTCTTTGCTTCGGTCTTTACTGAGGAAGATGTAGGGATGTTACCCATGACTGAAGTGGTATTTAAAGGTGCAGAAGAATTGAAGGAAATATCGATACATCGGGAAGATGTATTACAACTATTAGATAAACTGAAGAGTAGCAAATCACCTGGGCCGGATGGTATACATCCAAGGGTGTTGAAAGAACTGAAATATGAGATTGCAGACCTGCTATTAGTAATCTGTGAACTATCATTAAAATCATCTCTAATACCTGAAGATCGCCAATGTAACACCAATTTTTAAAAAGGGTTCGAGGGGTGATCCGGGAAACTACAGACCGGTGAGCCTCACTTCAGTACCGGGAAAAATGGTAGAAACCATCATAAAGAATAATATTACTCAGTATGTAGATAGTCATGGCCTAAAGGGAGACAGCCAACATGGCTTTAGACAAGGAAGATCTTGTCTGACTAATCTGTTATGTTTTTTTGAAAGTGTGAATAAACAGGTGGACAAAGGTGAGTCGGTTGACATAGTGTATCTGGACTTTCAGAAAGCCCTTGACAAGGTCCCTCATCAGAGACTTTTGGCAAAACTAAAGAGTCATGGGATAGGAGGCAGTGTACTACTGTGGATCAGGAACTGGTTAAAAGATAGAAAGCAGAGGGTTCGGCTAAATGGCCAATTTTCCCAATGGAGAAAGGTGAATAGTGGTGTACTCCAGGGATCTGTGCTGGGTCCGCTGCTTTTTGACATATTCATAAATGACCTGGAAAGTGGAATAACGAGTGAGGTTATCAAATTTGCAGATGACACAAAACTATTTAAAGTTGTTAAAACCCAAGAGGATTGTGGAAAATTGCAAGAGGATCTTGATAAATTGGAAGACTGGGCATCAAAATGGCAGATGAAATTTAATGTGGACAAGTGCAAAGTTATGCACCTAGGGAAAAACAACCCAAACTATGATTACACGATGCAATGTTCCACATTAGGAACCACCACCCAGGAAAAGATTTAGGCGTCATTGTGGATAACATGTTAAAACCCTTGGCCCAGTGTGCAGCGGCAGCCAAGAGAGCAAATAGAATGCTAGGCATCATAAGGAAAGGAATGGAAAATGAAACAAAAGATATTATAATGCCTCTATACCGTTCCATGGTGAGACCGCATCTTGAATATTGTGTGCAATTCTGGTCGCCGTATCTTAAAAAGGATATAGCGTTATTAGAAAAGGTTCAGAGAAGAGCCACCAAAATGGTAAAGGGGATGCAAGGATACTCCTATGAAGAAAGGCTAAAAAGGTTAGGGCTCTTTAACCTGGAAAAGAGACGGCTGAGGGGAGATATGATAGAAGTCTATAAATTAATGAACGGAGTGGAACGGGTAAACATAGATCGACTGTTTACGTTATCAGAATATAGAAAGACTAGGGGACATGCAATGAAGCTACAGGGTAAACTATTTAAGACTAATAAAAGAAAATATTTTTTCACTCAACAAGTAATCAAACTCTGGAATTTGTTACCGGAGGATGTAGTAAAGGCTGTTAGTGTAGCTGGGTTTAAAAAAGGTTTGGACAAGTTCCTGGAGGAAAGGTCCATAAACCACACAGGTACACTACCAAAAAACTGCCTCCAGTTTTGCAACTGATTCCTATAGATTTTGGGGTGCTGAATCCAGGAAAAATAGCCAAAATGTTCCATCACGTCACATTTTCTTGCAAAATTAGATTTCTTACCCATATAAGGAATGTTCACACATAATTTCTTTTTAGCCGACTGCAGTTTATTTTCTTGGGCCCAAAATAGAGGTTGTAATGGTTAACTAACTAGAAACACTCCCTCATGATATTTTAGAGTGTTTTGTATTCATTTTATACATTAACAGGACAATTGGGAGGCGGGGGGCTAAAGCCAGTACCCGCGCTGGCGCATGTTCTTTTCCTGTTCGCCTCACCTCGTTCGCTCGCTCAAACACGGTGGTTGCAAACATGAACGTTCCTGTCAATATTCAGTTTCTTGCAAGTTCATTATTACCTTTTGTTTGCTCAGTCGTAATCCAGCTTTATTCCGAAGTGTTTCACTACAGTTGTAGTTTGCAGTGCTGTGTATTTGTGATGGCTCACAGAGCCAGAGGTTGCGTCAACTCTCCGGACAGTTTTTGTTTATTTGGTGGGGAATATACCGTGAAAAAGCGGCAGAGGAACATTTCTGCATTTATTAAAAAGTATATTTTGCCTATCTCGGTTTGAAGTTAGGCGATCAAGACAAACCGTGGCTCCTCAAAAGTGTGCAAGACATGTGAGGAAGATCTAACGCTTATGGATGAAAGGTAAAAAACAAGCATTTCGTTTCGGAATACCTATGATGTGGCGTGAACAAAGAGACCACAGTAGTGACTGCTAATTTTTGCTCTTGCATTGTGAAGGGATACAACTTAAAAAATAAGAACGTAATAAGTTACCCCAACCTTCCCTCAGCAATTAGGCCTATGCCTCATAGCAACGAAGTACCTGTGCCTGAACCACCAAAATCTTTGGATCATATGTGTGTGGACGGTTCTGATCATGATGAGACTCATCAGATGGCTTTTCCCGATGAGTCCAGTACTTCCGAGTTTGAAACTGAACAGATCCGAAACCTGAACTTTTCTCTCAAGCTGAATGAATGATTTAATCCCGGGATTTAGGACTCCCAAAAAGATGCTGCCCAACTGCTAGGTTCTCGGCTAAAACAGAAAAATCTATTGTCACCAGGAACAACTTTTTATTGGTACCGCAACCGCGAGACACAATTTTTGAAGTATTTCAGCAAAGAGGAAGATTTGGTATTTTGCAACGATATATACGGAGTGATGGAAAAGTTAAACTCAAGTATGATCCTGCTGAATAGCGGCTGTTCATTGATTCGTCAAAAGACAGCATAAAAGGGTGTTCTTCTTCATAATGGCAACACATTCGCTTCAGTTCCTATTGCTCACTCTGTTATTCTCCCAAGAAAAATACGAGAATTTGGCCCTGATTCTTCAGAAGATTCGTTATGATGAGCAGAAGTGGATGATTTGTGGAGGACTTTAAAATTCTATCCATTCTATTAGGGCAGCAATCCGGTTTCACCAAATATCCCTGCTTTCTTTGCTTGTGGGATAGCCGGGCCCGCGACCTATACTGGGGGAAAAAAGACTGGCCAATTCGGGAGTGTTTGAGACCCGGTGAGAAAGATGTTCTTCATGAGAGCTTGGTACCTCGTGATAAAATTCTATTACCACCTCTCCACATTAAGTTGGGTCTCATTAAGCAATTCATCAAGTCCCTTCCAAAAGATGGTGAGTGCTTTCGGTACCTTTGCTCAAAGTTCCCCCGACTTTCTGAAGCAAAGCTAAAGGAAGGAGTGTTTGTTGGCCCTGATATAAGGAAACTCATTTCAGATGGAGCATTCGCTGAAACGATGTCTGAGAAGGAAAAAAGAAGCCTGGGATTCCTTCAAGGATGTTGTTCTCAAATTCTTGGGGAACAGGCGGGATGAGAACTATAAGGATATTGTTTGCCAGGATGCTCAATGCCTTCAAAGAACAAGGCTGTAACATGAGCTGAAAGTCCATTTCTTGCACTCCCATGTGAACTACTTTCCCGAAAACTTGGGGGCGTACAGTGAAGAACCAAGGTGAAAAGGTTTTCACCAGGACATCAAGGACGCAGAGAGAAGGTACCAAGGAAGATGGAAACACCACTATGATGGCTGATTTCTGCTGGTTGCTGCTGCGGGAAACCCCAGATGAAAAAATACGCCAAGCAGCGCACCAAGAGAAGCATTCGGGGGAAGAAGAAACGGGCCCACCAGGAGATTGATTGACCCAAGAATGACTTTAAAATCTAAACTGTGTTGACAAATATCGTGTTTTTACTAAACTTTGAAATAAAAAAATTGCTAGTTATTACCACAGTGTCGGATCTCATTTATTAGAATTTTATTTTCACACCATCGGTGTTGTCTTCATGTATTGCAATGGTGCGGTTTGCGTTTTTCTATTCTTACATACATACCTGTACAACATTTTTTGCACATTTCTTTGGCTTTGCTTTGTGTCTAACCTCGCTCTTATATGCTCAATGTTTGTGCACATGTATGTGGCTGTTTTAAGTGCAGACAATTTTTGCTACCATCACAGTGTGTTTTTGTTGACATTACTCTATTCTATGTGCTGCCTTGTTACAACTTTCTTTATTCTTATTTGAATAACTACTAAACAATTAGTATAAAGAATTCATCCAAGAAACTTTTATCTCGATCGCACTCAATCTGAAACGTTCACCTCAAACTGCTAACCCAATGTAGCAAAAAATCTGTACGTGATGGAGCAAATTGGTTACCAGATTTGGATTCAGCGCACCAAAAAACGTAAAAATCAATCGAAACATTAGAGGCAGTTTTAAAAAAAATTTTTTTAGTGTACCTGTGCCATTATTAAGAAGGGACCCAGGATATCAATGCTTGACCTAGCACAAGCATTGCAGAACCTGTGTCTTTTGGGGAGACTGCTAGGTACATATGACCTAGATTGGCCACTGTTGGAAACAGGATACTGGGCTTGATGGACCTTGGTCTGACCCAGTATGGCATATCTTATGTTCTTATGTAATGTGCTCTCCCACCTATTCGTCACTCAGCACATGATGGCTAATTAATGCATGTTGTATCGATTGTTCACTGTCATACCCACACAATAGGTGTCACTGCCCACAGCGCATGTGCACTAAACCGTGCATAATCATCTAATGGGCTTTGAGAAAAAATCCCCTAAGACCGATTTTATTCATAGAAACATAGAAACATGATGGCAGAAAAACATCACATGGCCTATCTATTCTGCCCTTCCATACCACCCACTACAAGAATCCCGTTTTTCCTTTAGAGATCCTCTGTGTTTGTCCCATGCTTCTTTGAATTCAGATACTATCCTCATCTCTACCACCTCCACTGGGAGACTATCTCACGCATCTACCACTCTTTCTGTAAAGAAATATTTCTACATATTACTCCTGAGTCTATCCCGTTTCACTCTCATCCTATGTCCCTTCATAGCAGAACTTGCCTTCAATTGAAGAGACCCTCCTGTGCAATTATGCAATGGAGGTATGCAACGGAGGTATTTAAACGGCTCAATCATATCACCTCTGTCCATCCTTTCCTCTAAGATGTACATATTAAGATCCTTAAGTCTGTCCTCATATGCTTTATAATGAAGGCCATTAACCATTTTAGTAGCCACCCTCTGCACCAACTCCAACCTGTTTATATCCTTTTGAAGGTGCGGTCTCCAGAATTGCACACAATACTCCAATAACCCACTTTGATTTCAGGACAAAGGTGTATATACTGTAAATCCTTTAAAATAAATAAATAAATGAGGTTGCACCAAAGACTTATACAGAGGCACTATCACCTCCTTTCTTCTGCTGGCCATTCCTCTCCCTATGCACCCAAGCATCCTTGTAGCTTTCACTGTCGCCTTTTCTACCTGTTTGACTAGTTTGAGATCATCAGACACAATCACACCTAGGTCCCATTCTTCTTTCGTGGACAGAAGTACGTCACCCCCTATACTGTACCACGCCCTTGGATTGTTGCAGCCCAAATGCATGACCCTACACTTTTTAGCATTAAATCTCAGCTGCCAAATTCTAGACTATTCTTCAAGCTTAGCTAGATCCTTCCTCATGTTATCTACACCTTCCTGGGTGTCTACTCTGTTGCAAATTTTTGTATCATCCGCAAGGAGGCATACCTGACAGCCCTTCTGCAATATCACTAACAAAGATGTTAAAAAGAATAGGACCAAGGACAGATCCCTGTGGCACACCACTGGTAATCTCCTTGTCCTCAGAGTGAACTCCATTTGCTATTTTTACCTTTGATGCCAGTTTCAGTCTGGGATGCCTTAGGTTTTTTACTGTAGTTTGTATAGTTTTGTCTGTATATGTCCTGTTTGATAATTTGGGTTTTAATTATTCATATTTCTTTTGTACTACTACTGCCTATCATGTCTTTTTATTGTTCATGTTTTAAATGATTATTCTATTATTGATAGCATATTGTCAGTTTGTCTGTTGTGATGAAACCAAGATGTGTTTAGGGAATATTTGAAAAGGCATTTCCATGGGTAAACCAGTGTCGTACATACAGAAATAGACTTTTATAAAATAGTCCAGGCTATATGCACATAAACCTATGCAGATAAGACTTTTATGCACATATGTTTACCCAAATGGAGCAAAGGCATTCCCGGGGGTGGGGTTCAGATATGTCAAGTTTAGAAAATACAAGAGTATGCCTGTGAAATAAGTCATGAAAACTGTGCGTACTACATAGCAGGTGTAAAAGCATGCAGGTACTTTCTGCAGAATAAGTTTCAAAGGGAAAGAATATGGGGTATGTCTACTAAACCATCTTAATGTTACCGGTACTAGTTGCAGTGTTACCATGAAGAATGCCATATAAGGAAGTGGGCGTTCCGGCATCAAGGCAACAATAGCTGGTTATCGCGCGATAGAGAGCGCCTTGCCATCATCGTGCATGGTGCGTTAGCACGTGGCAACCTTAATTACGTAGCAGCGCCACAAAAATAGGTAAAGAGGTGTAGTACACTAGTTGATACAATAACTGCTGAAACAGCAGTCATGAGTTCAATCCCTCAGTGGGCTCGTCTTATAACGCTGTCCGAGGCAAGTACTTTTCATGCGTGTAACAGACACATCTCAACAATCTGCGCTGCCAACCAAAACATCCCGTGCCAGTGCAGTAACCTAATGCACTTTTTAGGGTATGCAGCTTAAGGCGCCCTATGAGGCACCATAGGTTGGCACCCTCCAAGGCACCATATAAGGCGTCTCATAAGCTGCCGTAAGCTAAGGTGCCACCAAAGATGCCTAAAGGATGTTAAGGTGACTCATGAAATGGTGGCCAAGGACAGTAAGGTGCCCCAAGTTGACAAGCATGAAATGTATGGGCCAAACACAGATGTAACCCTAACACTGCATAGAGCACCAAGGAAAGGCAATGAACAAGTGATGGAAGGAAGCAGATGGCATAGCTGATGGACCTGCCAAATTTGCGTGCAGCCCATGTGGCAGCCTGTAAAGTGGACAAACATATCGGAGGCAGCTGTACCGATGCACAGGGTGATGGTAATGTAAATTGCAACAATGACAGTGTGTGCCAGAGGATGGGAATTCGTGTCCACCAGAGCAGGTAGAGGTGGCAGGATAAGTGCAATGACAGGAGGACAGAGGAGTAGCAGTGCCATACAGAGCAGACACAGGAGAGACAAGCATGAAGAGTCGCAATGCAGAAAAAGGTACCAGTGCAGGACATGGGGTAGTAGCCTGCACATTAGGGCAGGACGCCACACAGCTGCCAGACACAGATAGACAGACAGAAGGACAGTTGGCAACTATGAGGAGGGTAGAATGTTCCTGCACACAGATCTGCACAGATATGACTGTTATAGTAAGGAAATGTAGTTGTGTAGGACAGGCATAAAAAAAGGAGAACAGAGAGGAATCAAACCCATGACCACCAGCACAAAAGTCAATGCACAAACCGGTAGGCCAACACCACCAATGTGAATTGCACTGCAAAGGCTGCATACAACAACACTGCAGGGCAGCACACAAAAAGCCTGTTGTGTGCAAGGGTAAGGTAACCACAACAGCAACCATGATGCAATGCACATGCAGAAGAGCTGTGTACATCTCCTATCACAGTCTGTAAGTGTGACGAGAGCCACATATAAACTCATGCACACACACAATGAAATGCTATGCAGTGGAGACAGCATGCAAAAGAGCAAAGAAAATCAACCCAAAGGGTGGCAGGGGATGCTCTGTGGAGCATGGAAAAATGGGTAACAGAACAGAAGCAAGTGAGAATTGAACCTGCAAAGTGAGACTGGCCCAGACCAGCTCAACAACAGCAATACCAATCCCCCAAGCCCACTGGCCACATGGACTGTTCAAAGAAAGAGGCAGATGTAACAGCTAATATGCGGCAAATAGGCTGCATAGAGGGCACACTGTGGTGTACAGTGAAGAGATGGAAGGGTGTGTGGAGAGGTGATGAAGCTGCAGCTAGTTCATGGTCAGGTTAGCACAACACAAGGAAAAAAGAAAACCATGTGGGAATCAAACCTGCAACCTATGGTGTTCCAACACACGCCTCTAATCACTAACCCAAACAACCACTAAAAGCACCATGCAAATATGTTCCATCACAGGGAATGTATGGAAACCCGTAGCATGTGCACGCGACGTGTCTGTGTGCCGTGTGGTGTGCGTGTGCATCCCCGCCATTGGTATGCACAGAACCACGCACATCACATTCGCATGGGACACGCTCATACAGCGCATGTGCAATGCATTCAGCGCACATACCGATGCACCTGCATAGCTGGTGTGCACACGCCCATGCGCATGTGCAACACACGTAACTCCGCACCATAGGCCAAAATAGCATAAATAGGCATGCACACGTGGTACACGCTGAGGGTTTTTTGTAGGTGAGGTGAGAAGTGAGGTGAGGAGCAGGAGAATGCAGGATTTGGTAAGGTGTACAGCAGGTGAGGTTTGGTGAGGGCAGGGGAGGGGAGGGGAGGTGAGGTGAGGGGTGGTGTGGTGAGGCATGGTGAGGTGAGAGGAGGTGAGGTTTGGTGAGGCTTGGTGAGGGGAGGTGAGGTGGGGGAGATGAGGTGTGGTGAGCCTTGGTGGGGTGTGGTAAGGGGAGGGGAGGTGAGGTGTGGTGAGGCATGGTGAGGTGTGGGGAGGTGAGGTTTGGTTTGGTGAGGGGAGGCGAGGTGAGGTGCAGTGTGGGGAGGTGAGGCGAGGAGCAGGCGAGGGCATAGTAGGTGGGGAGCAGCAGAGGCAGATGTGTGACAGGGAGGGAGAGGACACAGGGAGCAGGGACATGCAGCGACATGATGTGACAGGAGGGGGTGAGGGGGAAACATCTGGCCAGCTGTCCCCAGAGGCGGCAGGGAGGGGTGAGCCTGAGGTGGAGGTTGCAGGGCAATCTGGTGTGTCCCTGCCCACCCAGGAGCAGTCTGAGAATCCGCCCAGTGCCAAACGTAAGCGCATGCCCGTGCCAGCGGAGGAGAGGAAGAGGGCAGTCAGGTTCAGCCAGCAGGAGAACCACATCCTGCTGGCCAGTGTTCTCGAGCACTATGATGTTCTCTATAGCCATCTGAGCAGCCGAACCACTGTGCTCACACGCACACACATGTGGGAGGAGGTCCAGGAGGCCATTGCCCAGGCCAGGGGACCACACAGGGACCTCGACAGCCTGAGGAAGCATTTTAACAACATCAAGCATGGTGTCCGTGCGCACATGGTGGCGGAGAGGCGACATGCTCTGGGCACCAGTGAGGGTGCCCCCTTGTCCCCAGCCTGACCCCCCTCGAGCAGGAGCTAGCGGAAAGGCTTGGCCCCATCTACCTGCGCTGACTGCCTGCAGCGCTGGACACGGCCCATCCACAGGCAGGTAGGTCTGAGATATACAGCACACATACAGCTATCGGCCCATCACACACTGGCCCTGGAAGGGCTGTTGTGGGCCTATCTCCTTAGAACACGTGTGGCCTAACACAGGCAACTGGGGGCTACACAACCAGCAACACCTTGCAAAGTCCGTACAGGGGGTCTGTGACAGGTACCTGGGGCTCTGTGCATGACAGTCACAGTGCTGGACATAGTAGAGCACCGAACAGGTGTATGGAACCAGGGGGGGGGGCAGTACGTCAGCCAGGCTGATTGCCACCCTGCCCCCACTGTGCATGAGAGGAAAGGAGACCGTACATACAGGGAGGGCCTACCACCCTCATCCCTATTTGCGCAGCACATACAGCTGCTATTCCCACCTGCCATATAAGTCACACAGCAGCAGCATACAACTGCGGCCAGTCATGCATCACAATATGACATGAGGAAACATACAGGAGGGCCACGCCACTAACCCAACACACAGTAACCTGGGGAGGTCCCACACCCCCACCTATAACAGCTATGATGTGTGTTTGCTAGTACCTGTCCAGAGACATGTCCCAGAACAGTGACACTGGATGGCCTATCATCCTGAGATCATGAAGTAGACGCAAACAAATGCCAACGACATCACACCGACAGCAGACACATAGTACTCTGTCATTTGACAACATACAGTAGGAATCCCCACTCCTCCCTCCCCAGACATTGGGGTAGACATTACCAAGGCCGTACTGACTGCAGTTAGCCAAGCCCCTGCACCACCTGGGGCAGCTCGTATACAGGCACCTCATTGCCACAGACACATTCCCATGCCCCCATGCACACCAATGCCCCCCCATCCCCCACAACATCCCACCTCAAACCGCACAGTACTGGATAGCTGTCCACCTCCACCCAGACACACCGCATCTGCATGTCCCTCCCGGTCCCCTGCTATCCCCTCACCTAGGCCCCTGCTCTGGTGCCCACCTCCTGCTGCCTTCCACTTGGAGCCCCCTTATAACAGCACACAAACCACCCTGTAGACACACCATTCTGGTCTGTATGCCACCTCACCTGTCCCCTTGCTCCTCCCCCCCCATGACCCCGATTGCTCCCCACCCCTCATGACACCATGCCTGTATCCCCAGCCTCTACCCTGTGTTCCGTTGCCTCTCCCCTGTCCAGTATAGTTCATGGCGGCCATCTCCTGTCAGCAGTCTGCAATGTATTCCCAGTGTAAGCCACTCTGGTACCACCAGTATGAACGGTAGATGAGATGTCAGTGAAATGAGAACAGGAACGCATATAATGGAGCTATACATATGTTGTCTGGTCAAACCCACGACTACTGTGCACCCTCTACCACCCCACAGGTGACATCCAGGCCATGGAGGCAGAGGAGGAGGAGGATGTCGGTGAGCCAGAGGCTGCAGGCCCAACAGTGGTTCCAAAGGCAGCATTTGCCACCACCACTATTGCTGTAACCACAGGGGATGATGCTCTGCATGGGGTGGAGGACGGGGCAGTGGACAGCACCACACCAGTGGGGAGCACACACAGCAGCCCAGTCGCTGTGGAGGACACAGAAAGCCAGGACAGCAGGCATTGCCCAGGAACACCAGGCCCATCACACGTACCACCCACCAGCATGGGTGTCATATTGGCAGAGCTGCAGGCATGTACCACCTAATCTCAGCGGGATGCTGAAGGTAGGTACCTTGCAGGGTGGTTGCATGTGGTGGTGTGGCACACCACCCCCCAGACACAGCAGTGGGGGCACACTGCCGCACACTGACAGTGGGACGCAACACATATATGTGCCCCCATGGCCATGTCTGGAATCTGTGGTCTGTCACATTGGGGAGGCAGCATGTCAGTCACATAGGGGAGGGTGTGGCAGATGTGCACAGATGTCTAGCAGGGTCACGGGTCAGCACTCATGGTTAGACGCTGGGGGTGGGACAGGTTGTGCTAGGGGGCACTACGCTGCTGGGACCTGATGATGGGAGTGGGACACATCCTTCTGCACCTTGACCCAGCACTTGCATCGTCCTAGCCCCCCATCAAACCATGTCCTGTCATGTCTTACAGTGGCCACCTGCCCATGTCAGATCCTCTGCTTCATCCCTTACACAGGTCCCTGCTTCTACACCTAGGGTTCCCCCCTCCCCACTTTCAACATATCTATGCCCCCCTCTCTCCCGGCATCATTATGGGACACTCTCGTTCCCACTATCTCAGTGTCATCACCTCAGTCATCCATCATTTGATCGTAGGGAACGTCAACGTACATGCTGACATCCCTTCTACCTCTTGGGACCTGTCAGTCCTCACTGTCCTGTCAGATCTGTTCCTCCATCAGTTTGTAATGTCCCACTGACACACGTGGCCCTGTGCATGTAACATTTATGCTCCATGACGTTCCACCACAATGTGCTAACAGGATATGAGGGTACACATCCCTATGTAGAAGGCCCCCAGTGTGCATTGGCCCGCACCTGCTGCATGTGTCACGGTGTGAGGTACATAACATGTCTGACAGGTCACACTGTGTCTCATCCACAGGCACACATGAGGCGCTGTTGTCCATTAGAGACGAGGTCAGGGGCCTGAGGATGGAGCAACGGTCCAACACACGGGCACTGAGGCAGCTATGTGTTGCAGCGGACGCAATGATGGCGGCAATACTACGTGTGGCCGCTGCAAATAAGACCATGGCTGCACGTTCCCGGCAGCCAGACGCAGACCCCGCGGCAGTGGCAGCACCAGCACAAAGGGGTGGGTGGGGGCATGGTAGCCGACGACATGGACACCGATGCAGGTTATGAGTGATGGGAACAGGGACATGGATGTACATAAATAAAAACATCTTACCTGGTTGTTACCCCTGGGTCCGTGTCCACTGTTTGTCCCTGTCATTCCATGGGTACCCTGTCCCCCATGTGGCCACCCTGAACACATGTGCATTACCAATTCATGGGGAGGGGCACTAACACCATTCACCACACATGGGTTCTGCCATGCCCTGTGTGCCCTGCACTGTGCCATGTGTGCACAGTTCTACATATGCGGGTGGGGCTGCCCTCAGGACCCCATCTACCTGGAGTATATGTCTGGTGGATCATATACATTGTGAGGGTTGTCCACTCTCTCACACAGCATATCCTCCCCATTGTGCTATCTACATGTCCGCCCTTCTCTCTGCCCACACCAGGGTCTACGTGATTCCGAGATCTCTGTGTGGTCCGGCCCACACCTGGGTGATTCCCACACCTACACACATCAGCAGGAACACCTACCATAACACCAGGATATATATGATATATCTGTGTAATTGGGTCTTGGGGCTCCCGGGGATTGGGTGGACATCAACACATCAGCAGACGCAGGTACCGGCATGCCGGGATGTATAACAGACCTCTGTGGTCAGGATTAGGACCTCCTGGGGATAGGGTAACTTAAACAGATCAACAGCAGCACCTCCCATAACACCAGGATGAAGATCTCTGGAATGAGGTCTAAGGCCTCCTGGGGATAGGGTGGACTTAGACACATCAACAGGGGAAAATACCATAACAACAGGATGGATACTGTACCTCTGTAATCAGGTCTAAGGCCTCCTGGGGATGGGGTGGACGTAAACAAATCAACAGCAGCACCTACCATAACACCAGGATGGATCGTAGACCTCTGTAATCAGGTCTGAGGGCTCCTGGGGATAGGACAGACTTGCACACATCAGCATACGCACCTACATTGGTCACAGGTTGGCCCACAGACTGGTATTTCTACCATGTCCTGCATGTATGATGTGTGATGATTGCTGGATATTGTGTTGCACAACTGCCATTGTATGAGCTGTCCCCATACACTTGCCTCACGTGGGTAGTCTGCAGCTGTATTATAGCACCTGATGTGGAACCATGTATTTCAATGTTGGTGCCTGGCTCTTTACGTTATGGCGTCACAGGCTTTCCGGCGTTTGAGCCTCAGTCGCAACGTAGGGTGCCTTAGCTTACTGCGCAGTGTGACGCGCCTTCTGCCAAGCCACGCTCTGAGCCACCTTAGGGTACAGGACTAGGGTGAGGGTGTATTTTGCTTGAACCACAGACTACAGAGATGTGTCTGACTGTTACAGCCAAGGATAAAAACCAGCCTCAGACACTCTCCATGATGTTGTAGCACTAGGGAATTAAACCCATGACCAGTGACTAGGAGGTCAATGTATTAACCAGTGTGCTATGCCTCTATGGCTCTAATCAGAGCAATGGCTGGCTACACTACAACTGCAGGTCACAGCACAAACATTCTGCTGTGCTTTCCGGAATAGGGTAAAACCACAGCAAAGGCACTTTACAGGGCATCGTAGGTTAGCCAACTGAAGTGAGGGTGTTTTTGCCTGGGAAGACTGATTTCATAAATATGTCTGACTGTTACAGGCATAAAAGGGAGTTGCCCCGACCAGTCTTACTGAGGGAAACCCACTGTGGGATTAAACCTATGATTGCTGGCACTGAGGTCATTGTATTAACCAGTGTGCTACATTAATATGGGTTGAAACAGATAATGGCTGGGTACAGAAAGAGTGCAGGTCACTGAACAAACTGTCTGCTGTGGTTAGCAGGATAGGATATAATCAACACTACCCATAATGCAAATCACATGCAGAACAGCAGTCTACATCTGCTCACCAGATGGGGTATGCACCTCTACAGCATGTCAGCTTGGTAGGGGGTACTGACCGTGCGTGTTCCTGGCACAGAGTACCTACAGCCCACGCCATTTTGCGTGTTCTGTGCTCACCCTGAGGGTGAGGTGGGGTGGCCAGCACCAGGTCCACAGTACCCAGGATGGTTGAGGTAGGCTTTGCTGTAGGTCTCAATCACTGCCAGTGTGTGATAGGTATTCTTTTGCAGACACGCCTATGAACTTTTTGTGTCCATTTGTGTTTGACAGTCATGTCTGGCCCTTGTGGACCGTGCTGTACTCAAAATAGTGCATCTGATGTGTGCTTGCCATGGTCACTGGGTATTGTGGCAGGGGTGTGCCTGGATTCAAATAATGATGATACACATAGCAATCTGCCCTCTCAGGGTCAGGGTGGGGGACATGATCTGCCACCAACACAACCACACTCTCCACGGTGGCAATGGGGACACTAGAGGTACATGATGACAGCCTGTGGGACCAGCAACCCCCATCCTGCTGGCAAACGGGCAGTTGATGCAGATCTCTACTTGTGACAGTGCTAATGGCAGACTGGTTGTAGGCCTGGTCAGATCAGCTGCTGCCCCCCCCCCCCCCGATTCACCAGCAGAGGACATAGTCAGTCTGCACCTGCTGCACCCTGCAAGGTGTTCCAGCCATACAGATGCAAACTGCAGACAGTCTGCTAGCCAGTACATAGTGCATGTGCCTAGGGGAACTATGTGCCCCCAGAGATGGGACATAAGCACAAACACCAAGCAGCTGTGTCAGCGATTGGGTCCCAGAAATGGGAACTTACAGATATCACTTGAGAGAAACACTGTATAGCACTATGTAAGCACCTAGACATGCCATGGTCACTGCTCTGTCAGAGTGAGACTGACCTCCCAGCATGACATGTTGTGGCCATCCTGTTCATGCAGGTAGTGGTCACCCACTACAGTATCCCAGCCATTGCCCTATGCCCTATGCAGATGCATTCATGCCCAGATTGCCCTGTCCGGCCCATACCCACATTACTTTGCTCCGCATTATGCAAATTGGCAGGCTAACAAGGGCAAATGTGCAAGCATTGTGAGCTGTGTAAGGTGTAGTCAGCCACAAAACAATGGATAGACATACACACACTCCCACACCTATTTCAGCATTGTGCAAAGATAGAGGTGGTTGGCAGCCCTGGCTACCACACCAGTCCTGGCCACAGTGCAGGCAGTGCTAAGGTACTCAATACTGTTATGATCAATCTCTGGGGTGGTAAACACTGTCAGAAACAACAATTGAAACACACTCCACATATATCAGAAAGGTTGCTATGATGAATCTCTGCTAGGACATTGTGTTTAATTTAGGATTTGTTATCTGACATTAATCATAGCATCCTTTTGATATATGTGGAATGTGTTTCCATGTTTCTGACGGCATTGCTAAAGTATGCAGGTGCTAGTATTGCTAGATACAGCTCCGCGCAGGGCCCGACTCTCCATGAGGCTTTGGATAGTGGAGCTGGCCGATGCTCCAGGGCAGAGGTTCACAACTCCAGTCCTGGTGGGCCCAACACGATTCAGGTTTTCATTATGTCCCTAATGAATATGCGTGAGAAACATTTGCATACAATGGGGGTGTTGCATACAAATGCATCTCAAGCATATTTATTATGGACAGCATGAAATCTGAATGGTGTTTGGCCCTCCAGGACTGCAGTTGGGAATCTCTGCTCTAGGGACTGCACATGTTTATGGTATATGTGCTCTGTTGGGTCAAATATAGGCGTTATGCCTTGTTTCTTTTATCTGCAATACAGGTTCCTTCTTTATTACCATGGTTTTGTACTGGGTAAAACATATGGACATGGTCTGCAGGAGCCACAGCTGGGACTTGAACCTGTGACCTTCTGCCCCTGAACACACTGGCTGTGCGTACAGCACCAAACCAATGCCATAGAATACTAGGTATCATAAGGAAAGGAATGGAAAATAAAACAAAAGATATTATAATGCCTCCGTATCGTTCCATGGTGAGACTGCACCTTGAATATTGTGTGCAATTCTGGTCGCCGTATCTTTAAAAGGATATAGCGTTATTAGAAAAGGTTCAGAGAAGAGCCACCAAAATGGTAAAGGGGATGGAAGGATACTCCTATGAAGAAAGGCTAGAAAGGTTAGGGCTCTTTAACCTGGAAAAGAGACAGCTGAGGGGAGATATGATAGAGGTCTATAAATTAATGAACGGAGTGGAATGGGTAAACGTAGATCGATTGTTTACGTTATCAGAATATAGAAAGACTACGGGACATGCAATGAAGCTACAGGGTAAACTATTTAAGACTAATAAAAGAAAATATTTTTTCACTCAACGTGTAATCAAACCCTGGAATTTGTTACCGGAGGACGTAGTAAAGGCTGTTAGTGTAGCTGGGTTTAAGAAAGGTTTGGACAAGTTCCTGGAGGAAAGGTCCATAAACCATTATTAAGAAGGAACCCAGGATATCAATGCTTGACCCAGTACAAGCATTGTGGAACCTGTGTCTTTTGGGGAAACTGCTAGGTACATATGACCTAGATTGGCCACTGTTGCAAACAAGATACTGGGCTTGATGGACCTTGGTCTGACCCAGTATGGCATATCTTATGTTCTTATGTTCTTAGAGGTAGGTCATTCCCTGGGGATACCATTACTGTTTGTCACACAGACAGACTGATGTCTTTTGCAGTGCATGTCACCCACCTGAACAGGGCTTGTCCTTGATCTGCTGTGGGCAGATGCCACTGCCCCCTCCACCACCAGCACCCCTCCGGCCCCATGCTGACATGCCCTTATGCCAGTGGTGTTGGTCGTGCGCAGTCCCAGGCCATCCAGTGTGCCTGTAGGCAGCTGCCTATGGTGTGTAATCTGGGGTAGGGGTGCCTGCATAGACATCCACGCTTCCCTCCGGCACTGCCTGCCAATGTTATGTGCCCTTTGGGGTATTTGCTGGTACTGTCCCCTGGGACACTGTGGGACACACACACTCGTGGGCATGTTTGACCTTGATCAGTTGCTGTTGTGCTGACATTCTGCTTCTGCTTTTCTATGTGTCACCTAGGCATCTGCCTAGCCTGCCCTGTGCCCCAGCTGCCACACTGCATGTCATGCCTGCAGCCCCCTGTACCCCATGTGCAGCCTTAACATAGTGCCCTTTCGTACTTGGGCACTATCTGTTGCTGCTGCACATCTATCACTACTATCACTTTTCTTGGTCTCCCTGCCTTTGCTGTACATTGCTGACTGAAATGGTTTCACTCTCCTTCACTTTTGCCTCTAACGCCAGGTTTTCACTCACGCTATTTTTCAGACCTTCATTTCACAGCGATAGTGTGCCTGGAGCCTCTCCCCGCCCACCCTCTGCCCATTGACCCCTTCTCTCCGCCCTCTGGAGGGCCTTACTCCACCCTATCTGTGTCTTTGCACCGCCGGAGACGTTGTCAGGTGAAACGGAACGTTATTGCGCGATAAGGTTACTTTATTGGGCGATAACATCACGTATCGTACAATAACGTTATGTATCACGCACTAATTGCACTGCTGCGACTTTATCGCTGTTTAGTAAACATACCCCTATATCTGGCACATTTATTTATTAGGGTTTTTATGCCATTTTAGTAGAAGTGGTTTACATTGTAACTTAAACTTGGTAATGTACATTAAACAGGGACATTGATAACTTGGATTCTTCTGAGGCAATGGAGGGTTAAGCGACTTGCCCAAGGCCACAAGGAGTGGTAATGGGAATTGAACCCTGGTTTCTATGCTCTCAAGCCAGTGTGCTAATCACTAGACTACTCGTTTACTGGCAATGTCTTAATATCACCAGTAAAGAAATAGATAAACTAGCAATACATTGGTCATCTAGAAACTATAATGGCGGACATGGTTTCTAACAACTTCAGAATGGTAGAGAAAAGATCCCCTCCCCAACAGGTGATCCACCCAACACATCCAACCTCCCCCCCAAGCATCCAATCCCCCCAGACAAGTAAGCCCACTGGCAGAAACCCCCTCCCCAACTGACCCTTCCACACTCCATTCCTGATTTTACTGGGGGTCACTGATGTCTACTGGAAGCAAGAACAATCTCCAGTTGCTCTTGCTCTTACAATACTGGATTCCAAATTGGTGCCGACAATCCCTGGCAGTAATCTAGGGGTCACTGGTGCCATTTTTGAACAGGAGTGACTGGATATTCCTCCTGCTCCCTACATACCAGTGACTCTCAGTAAGGATGCGGATGGTGATCGAGGGAGGTGGGGAGGGGGGTTCTGATGGGTCTTCAAGGGAGATGTTGGGGGGGAACCAGGTGAAGATAGTCTTAATACCAGGGGAAGGGTTTGCTTGTGGGGAATACTGGATGCTTTGGCGGTAGAGGATCAGATGACTTGGGAAGTCATGGGGGATGGCTGAAATTAGAGGGGGATCTAGGGGGGCAATGGTGCTGCTGGCTTGGGGTATTTGTGCACTGTGAGAGCAGTGATTTTAAACAGCCACTCCCATGCATATGTGGGAGATATTTGTATGTTTTTTCCCCATGTGCAGCTTTTTAAAATTGCTCCCCCTGCTGGAGATGGAGAAATATACATGTGCAGTCCTGTACTTGTTTTTCAAGAGGCTCTATGTTTGGCACAGCCTTTAGTAAAGTACTGTGGGAATTCTCCACGTCCCATCCTAGATTCCCCTTTCCAGGTCCTAACTAAAATCTGCCTTTAGATGTCCTGAGAGCACTGAAATGTAGTCACTAGGGGGTATGTTTACTAAACCGTCTTAATGTTACCGGTGCTAGTTGCAGCATTAATGTTAAGAATGCCATATAAGGTAGTGGGCGGTCCGGCGGCAAGGAAACAAGAATCTGTATCGCACGATAGTGGGCGCCCTGGCACGTTAACGCGTGTTAACCCTAAGTTCATGCCAGCGCAGTGTTAGATACTATAAAGATGTAGCCCAGTGGTTACTGCAATGACTGTGGAGGCAGAGATCATGGGTTTGATCCCACAGTGGTGTTATGAAAGAAGGCAGTCTGAGGCATTTCCCTTTTTAATTTAAATCAGTGCTGTCTGAGGCATTTCCTTTTTAAATTTAAATCAGTGCTTCCAGCAAAAACACTCTCACAGTGCCTTAACCTAAGGTGCCGCATAAGGCGCCCTATAAGGCACTCCATAGGGCACATTATAAAGTGCCCTGTCCGCCAAGGCACCTTATAATGTGCCCTATATGGCGCTTTATAGGGCGCCTTATGAGGCACCTTAGGCTATGGCACTGTGAGGGTGTTTATGCTGGCAGCACTGATTTAAATTAAAAGGAAATGCCTCATTGAATAACACCACAGTGGGATCAAACCCATGACCTCTGCTTCCACAGTCATTGAAGCAACCAGTGGGTTCTATCTCTATAACATCTAACACACCGCTGGCTGGCTACAGAAAGACTGCAGGTCACCACACAAACTGTCTGCTGTGGTTACCAGGATAGGGTAAACCCACCCGTACCCATGATGTACTGCACATGCAGATCAGCAGCCTACATCTGATCACAAGATGGGGTATGCACCTCTATAGCACCCTGGCCTGGTAGGGGGAATTGACCGTGTGTGTTACTGGCACAGAGTAGCTACAGACCGTGACATTGTGCGGTTCCTCTGCTCACCCTGAGGGTGAGGTGAGGTGGGGCGCCCAGCACCTGGCTTGGCTTAGGTAGGGTGTGCTGCAGGTCCCCACCAGTGCCAATGTGTGATAGGTTGTCCTTGCAGACGCAACTAGGATACATCTGTGACCATCTGTATTTCCCAGTCACGGCTAGCCCTTGTGGACTATGATGCACTCAGAATAGTGCATACCCTGTGTGGTTTCCATGGTCATGTTATAAGTAAAGGATGGTGTTTAGACCCAAAAGCGGATTATGTAGTACCACCCAAGCTGCTCTCTGTGGGTCAGGATCTCCCACCAACAGATCCACATTCTACATCTCTGCAATGGTGGCAGTAGGGTGGACCATCAACCCCAGCCATGCTGGGGAACGGGCACACTACAAGGCAGTCTATGCAAATCTGTACACATCACAGATGGAACTGGCAGAAAAGCCTGGAAAAGCTCAGCTGTCCCCCACCACTATCTGACATTCTCCAGCAAAGGGCACAGTCAGTCTCCACCTGCTGCACCCTGCAAGGTGTTCCAGCCATACACATGCTAACTACAGACAGTCTGCTAGCTAGTACATAGTGCATGTTCCCAGAAAAACAGTGTGCACCCAAAAATGGGATGTGAGCACACACACCAAGCAGGTATGTCAGTGACTGGGCCCCAGAAAAGAGAACCCATAGATATCACTTGAGAGAAATACTGTATAGCACTCAGGGCCGGCCCGTCCATTGAGCAAGAATGTTTTTTGCACAGGGCCCCCGCGTTTCAGGGGGCCCCGCGCAAAGAACATTCTGCTTTTTTTTTAAATTACTTTAAAAAAAAAACTGGCTCTGGCTGCTGCCGCTGCCGCTACCACCGTGGCAGCAGCAGAATGGAGTGTCCCGCGGGGCCTCCTCTTCTCGTTCAGCCCCTCTGCAAAGGCTTTCAGATTCGCGAAGGGAGAAAGTCTCCCTCGCGTCTCTGTTAAGCCCGCAGGGGCTAATGGGAAATTTCCCATCTGCCCCTTTAGACGCGAGGGGCTGATGGGAAATTTCCCATTAGCCCCTGCGGGCTTAACAGAGACGCGAGGGAGATTTTCTCCCTTCGCGAATCTGAAAGCCTTTGCAGAGGGGCTCAACGAGAGAAGAGGAGGCCCCGCGGGACACTCCAGTCTGCCGCTACCGCGGTGGTAGCGGCAGCAGCCAGAGCCAGTTTTTTTTTTTTTTTAATTTTGCCATAAGCGGCGGCGGCGGGGGAGTTTAAGACTGGCAATGGGCGGGGGAGTTTTAGACTGGGAATGGGCTGGGGGGGGTTTAAGACTGGCAATGGGGGGGGGGTTAAGACTGGCAATGGGCTGGGGGGGTGTTAAGACTGGCAAGGGGGGGGTTAAGACTGGCAAGGGGGGGGTTAAGACTGGCAATGGGCTGGGGGGGGTGTTAAGACTGGCAAGGGGGGGGTTAAGAATGGCAAGTGGGGGGATAAGACTGGCAATGGGCTGGGGGGGGTGTTAAGACTGGCAAGGGGGGGGTTTTAAGACTGGCAATGGGCTGGGGGGGTGTTAAGACTGGCAAGGGGGGGTGTTAAGACTGGCAAGAGGGGGTTAAGACTGGCAAGGGGGTTAAGACTGGCAGGGGGGGTTAAGACTGGCAAGGGGGGGTTAAGACTGGCAATGGGCTGGGGGTTAAGACTGGCAAGGGGGGGGGTTAAGACTGGCAAGGGGGGGTTAAGACTGGCAAGGGGGGGGTTAAGACTGGCAAGGGGCTGGGGGTTAAGACTGGCAAGGGGGGGGTTAAGACTGGCAAGGGGCTGGGGGTTAAGACTGGCAAGGGGGGGGTTAAGACTGGCAAGGGGGGGGGGCGATGGGGTTAGGACTGGTAATGTGCTAGGGGGGGTTAGGACTGATAATGGGCTATGGGGGGGGCTAGGACTGGTAATGGGCTGTGGGCTGTTGGGGGGGTTAGGACTGGTAATGGGCTATGGGGGGTTAAGACTGGTAATGGGCTGTGGGCTGATGGGGGCTCTCTGGAAATGAGGTGATGGGGGGTAAGGACTGCTAATGGGCTATGGGGGGGGGTTATTTTATTTATTTATTTATACATCTCTTCTATACCGCCACTTCCAGCGATCAGTGGCGGTTTACAAGTAAACAAAGTTTAATAATAGAATGCTATTATTTTACATAGAACAGGTTTAGAAACTAATTTACATAGAACAGGTTTAGAACTATTTTACATAGTTAGGTTAGGACTGATAATGGGCTATGGGGGGCTAGGACTGGTAATGGGCTGTGGGCTGATGGGGGGGGTTAGGACTGGCAATGAGCTATGGGGGGCTGACTGTAAATGGGCTGATGGGGTTAAGAATGGAAGTGGGCTGATGGGGGGTTAGGACTGGTAATGGGTTATAGGGGGGCTTAAACTGAAAATGGGGTGATGGGGGTTAGGACTGGAAGTGGGTGGATGGGGGGCTAGGACTGGTAATGGGTTGGGGGGTTGCTATGACTGGAAATGGGCTGAGTGGAAGGGGAGGCTTGAACTGCAAATAGCTGATGGGGAGAGAGCTTGGAATGGAAATGGGCTGTGAGGGAAGGGAGCTAGGACTGAAAATGGGCTGATGGAGCAGCTAGGATAGGACTGGAAATGGGCTGTTGGGGGGAGCTAAGATTGGAAATGGGCTGTGGTGGGGGCTTGAATTGAAATGGACTCATGGAGGGGCTAGAACTGGAAGTAGGCTCATGGGGGCTTGGACTGGAATTGGGCTGAGTGGAGGGGAGCTAGGATTTGACATGGGCTGATGGTGGGGCTAGGAAATGACTAGAAATGGGCTGATGGGGGCTAGGATTGGAAATGAGCTGATGAAGGGACTCAGACTGAAAATGGATGGGGGAGCTAGGACTGGAAATGGGTTGATGGGGGGCTAGGACTGGAAATGGGCTGATGCAGGGACTAGAAGGGAATGGATGCTGGATGAGACTGGAACTAGAAGGGAGCTGATGTTGAGGAAGGATTAGAATGGGATGGGGCTGGGAGAGTAAAATGGAGAGGGGAAAAATATATTTTGTGTGGGAGGGATGAAAAATCTACAATTGGCCGGGTATTGGGAGAGTAAGTGGGGATTGAGGATGGAGGGGTAAAATTTGTGTGGATGAAATAGGAATGAGGAAAGAGCAAAAGGAGAAAGATTAGTATGTTAAAGCAGATGTAGAGAGAGAGAATGGAAAAAAAAAACTAGAAGAGAGAAGAAAGAACAAATGGACAGCAGACGATTGACAGTTAGCATAACACATGAAGAAACCAGAAGAAAGTGGCTGGAGCAATTGCAACTTAAAAAAAATGCACAAAAGGTAGAAAGATATCTCTTTATTTTGAATTTATTAACTGGAATATGAAAGCTCTGGGAAATGTGCATCATTAACGTCTGCGCTTTGTTTGGTACAAGAGGAAATTAATTTATAGTTTTATTTCTACAGTGGTGTTGTACATTCCAAGTTTGGCTTTTGGGGTTCCCAGTTTAATTATTGCCTTCCTGTTTCTAAATTGTGATTCCTTGTTTGGTGATGGTCTATGTTCTGCATGTGTAACTGAGCTGAGGTATTCTATTTATGTAATTCCTATTTGACATTGCCATTTGTTCTCTTTCCCCAGTATTCTCTGAAATGTATTGGTTTAATATTTGCAGTGTTGCCTTTTGATAGGTAGGGTATGGTGCTTTGTGAGTCCTGGTAATGCTGTCAGGGTACGGCGGGTTTGCTATGGGTTCTAAATGCCAATTGTGAAAAAAATTCACTCTAATACTTTTTTTTTAACTTTTTTTTCTTTTTTTCAACCTTAATGCTTCAAACTCTTCTCCACCGGTCTCAGATAAACGATAGTTTTCTTTTACACCTTACTAATGGGTATGGTGATTAACCCAATATGGTGTTCGTTTACATCAATGACCAGGATTATTTTCTTAAACAAAGTTTCCTTCTGCTTTCAAAATATTTCTATGTTTTCTTATCAACTGAAAATTCATTTAAAACCAGAACACAACACCATTCTACTTATCTGAGGCAGAACGGTGCTAGTTCAATTACCCCTCTGACATGCGATGAACAATCAGACACCCCTGCAAGCGCTCTTAGCGTTTCTCCTGTTGGGTTCTTCAAGGGGATATTAACGATATTGTCCTCCAGGGCTATTATTCCATTCGTTGTTCTTCGAATTACTCAAAACTATTCATTCTACCACACAAAAACTGTTGAGGGCAAACCCGTAGTTTTTCTCATATTCTTCTGTTATGTTCCTTTTTCGGTCAGTCCTCACTGCTGGTAACGTTGTTTTCTGAGGTAACGGTTCTAAATGGGCAGCGTTTGTAGTAGTTCCTAATGTGCCTGGCGGTTGGCACTGGATTATAGTAATGTAGAAATCTTTTAGTCTTTCTTTACCCATACACTCATTAAGAGACATGTTTACTAAAAGTTAGTGTATGGTAACATTATGCAAATATTTATGCAAATAAGGCCCCTTATGCAAATGAGGCCCCGCGTCTTATGTGGCCCCCGGGTTACTTTACAAGTCCTCATTTGGCCCTCAAAGCAATTTGAGTTTGAGACCCCTGCTCTAGATCTTTCTGCTGCTTTCGATTTGGTTGATCACCGTACTCTTCTATCTCGCCTTCAGGATGCCGGCCTCTCCGGTTTGATTCTTCGTTGGTTCCACTCTTTTCTGTCTAGTCATTCTTTCTCAGTTCACACTGGCTCAGGGTCCTCTCCTTCCACCTCTCTCCCCTGTGGTGTTCCCCAGGGCTCTGTTCTTGCTCCTCTTCTCTTTAATGTGTTTCTGGCCCCTCTCGCTCTCCTTATTCAACAGCACGGTGTTTCTGCCTATTACTATGCTGATGACATTTTTCTTCTCTTCCATACTGACTCGGCTGCTCCTGACATCACTGCCTTCAACACCTGTCTCTCTTCCGTAGCCTCCTGGCTCTCGGCCAATTTTCTTCACATCAATCTCTCAAAAACTTCAGCTATTTGGTTCTCCTTTGGTAATCCCCCCCCCCCTCCTCTCACTCCCTTGTTCTCTTCCGCACCCATCCCCACTGTCTCTTCTTTGCGCTACTTGGGTGTTATTCTCGATTCCTCCCTCTCCTTTAAAGAACATATTTCCTCTGTTATTCAACGTTCCTTCTTTACTCTAAGACAACTTCGTGCTGTACGCCCTTTCCTCTCCCCCTCCTCCATGGCCACTCTTATCATTTCCCTCGTTATGTCTCGTCTCGATTATTGTAATGTCTGTCTTGCCGGGCTTCCCCAATCCCAAATTTGTCGTCTTCAACGGGTTCAAAACACTGCTGTCCGTGTCCTCTCTCATGCCTCACGTTTTGATCACATCACCCCCTTGTTAATACATTTTAACTGGCTCCCTGTTACCTTCCGTGTTCAGTTTAAAGTCCTTATCTATGTACACAGGGTACTCCACTCTGGTATCCCCCTGTATCTTGCAAATCAAGTTCACCTCCATACCCCGCATCGGTCTCTACGTTCCATCCATGCCAACCGTGTCTTTCTTCTCTCGCCCTCCCAGGCTCACTTAGAATCCACCCGATCTTCAGCTTTCTTTTTTCTTGGTCTGAGGCTTTGGAATTCACTTCCTCACTCCCTTCGATTAGAAACTTCCTACCCGTCCTTTAAAGCTAAACTAAAAACTCATCTTTTCTGTTCTGCATTTAATCTCCCCCTTCCTGCTCCGTCCCCTTCTCCTTCCTAGTACCACCATGCCAGCTCCTTATCCCTTTCTCTCCTCCACCCTTCTGTATTGTCGATGTGTTTCTTTCACCCTTCTGTATTGTCGACGTGTTTCCCCTCCCCCCTTATGTTGCCACCTTTGTTCCCCGACTCTTCTCTGTCCTCATCTCTTTTCTGTATGATTTTATGGCGTTCTCTCTCTGTTTCCCCTTTCGCAGCTCTCTTTTTAATTTGATTTTATGTATTTTATGTATTGTGAACCGCCCAGATGCTAACCGTATTGGGCGGTATATAAAGTTTTAATAAACATAAACATATAGAGGACTGGGGTGCTATTTGTTGGAAGCAATAATTAAAGAGCACAGCTAGTAAAGTCATATAGAAGCTGGGGTATGAAAACAGGAGTCCCAAAATTACAGCCTGTGGGCTGGATGCAGGGCCGGCCCAACCAGTAGGCAAACCAGGCTGTCACCTAGGGTGGCAACTTCTTGGGGACAGCAAAGAGCAGGTCCTTCAAAGCTAAACAATAGAGTGTGACAATCAGGTGAGGTAAAGTTTGCCTAGGATGCCAACACCTTGAGCCAACTCTGGGGCTGACCCCTTGCTGGACATATCCTTTGGAGGATGGTATCTGAACCTTCACGCTTTACCTGTCCTCAGATCAGATCTGGCTCATGGAGCAAGACAGTTTTGTTTTTCTTTGCTGGTGCATTTCATTCTGCCCCTCTCTCTCTCCCTCTCTCCTACAGCTTGAGGGTTTCAGTCAGCAGACTGTGAAAAGTGTAGCCTTGGTCTCAGTGATCCTTCCCTCTCTCTTTCTCACCTGTCAAATACTCCCCCTCCCCTCTGCGGAGGAAGGGCAACAGCCCCAGGAATAAGGTCAGACTGTGACAGGGCTGGGAATAGTTACTGCCTTTAGAGCCTGGGACTGCTGGAGCCGCTAAGACTGAAGCCATCCAAGTGATCTCTGAGCCCCAGAACTGTAGCTCAGCACCGGCTTGCACCGGTCATGAGAGTAGATGGTCATCCACGGGGAAGAGGACGCTCCCTTCTCTTGGTGATGCAAGGATGGAAGTGTATATTTGTCTCCTGCCCCTGAGCTGCAGAATCAAGAGTATATTTGGGTGTTTTGGGCTTATGGGGATGTGGGACAGTGTGTGTCTGCGTTGAAGGTTCACCCAGCTCTGGGATTTGCAGGACTGTGGGAAGGGGATACAGATGATTTATAGAAGGAGATGAGGGGCTGATGGGAGTAAGAGTGGAGGAGTAGCTTAGTCATTAGAGAAGCAGACTGTAAACCAGAGAAAAATCCCACTTCTCCTATGTATACTCCACTTTGGGCAAGTCATTAAACCTCCATTGTCTCAAGCACAATTAGCCAGTAAACAAATTTTGCAGGGAAATAATCATATCACAGAATATGTAACTCGCTTCAAACTCAGGTTTCTTAAAGGTGAGTAATAAATCTAAGTATTACAGGCCCAGTATTGAAAGGCATTTACACGGTTTACAGGCCTGTAAACTGTGCAAAGGCCCCTAAACAGGATATTGCTGCTGAATATCTGCAGCTGCCGGCTCTACACACCCCGATGCTAACCGCTTAGCACCAGGGTATGTCGGAGCGGAACAGAGGTGCAGCCGATCGCAAACTGGTCAGTGGCGATATTGAGCCACAACCTGATTTGCTATTTGTGGTAAAAGTCAGGGACAGGAAACTCCAGCCTAACTTTTGCAGCATATCACTAAATGGCTAGCGGCCAATATCGTCGCAGCCCAGTTAGCAATCGGGCTAAGCGGTAACCCCGGATAAGCAATGCTGGGGCTGGATATGATCCCAGTATTGAATCTCCAGGTTTAATGTTCAGTGCTGTGCTAGCTGCTGGTGCCGAAATCCGAAGAGAGAAAAAGGAGAGGAGACAAGGGCAAAAAGAGGAGAATATATGGAGCATGCGTGGGAATGAGCGTTGCAGGGAGCAGAGACTGGGGAAAGAGAGGAAGCAGGGACGTAAGGAGCAGCTTTATCTGATATTCTGGCAAGAGATAAAAAAGAAGAAATAGGGCAAGAAACTACATGCAAAACCTTATAGCTTATGACAACACTGACGGCTTCTCGGCTTCCCAGGCAAAGATGCTTTTCTTTGGCAGCCTCCACAGAGAACTGTAAAATCAGCACCAGCTGTGACCAAATCTCTCTCCCATGTTCCCTGATCCTCTCTATTAGCACCTCGTCTCCAAACAAGATTCTCTGCAGGCTGTGAGGCCTACCACAGGACTAGCGTGATGGATAATTCCAATGAAAGGGCCTAGGTCCCCTGAAGGTCATCCACGGCCGTGTGTTTCCTGCAGTTTTCATGCTGGTTCAGTAAACGTTATCACAGTCTACAAGGACTACCAGCAGATTAACCATTGAGCGATTCTTTCCCTAATAAAGGGTTAGTCTTACCGAAAGATATCCATGGTACTTATGCCACTTAAAGTTTCATTTTGATCAGCTCCAGGCCAGGGTGGAAGCTGCAGACCTCATACAGTGTTGGGATAAGAGAGGCAATGTCCACACTAATGTCCACTTTTCTGGGGGAAAGCCAACAGTAGCTAATAGTAGCATGGTTCTGAATAATGTATCTTTGAAGGATACTAGCAAAACAGGGTGTTTAGAGCATCCTGATAGAGAGGTTGCAATAAAGCAATCCAGGCACCTTTAAGTAAAGAAGCAGAGAGATGAAAGATTCCAAATTACCCCTGTCAGTTGATAAGCGGGTCGCCAATATGAACAAAAAACATATTTTGAAATGCCTGCATACAAAAACTACAGGTCTAAAAAATAAGATGGGAGAATTAGAATATATAGCACTGAATGAAGAGGTAAATATAATTGGCATCTCAGAGATCTTGTGGAAGGAGGATAACCAGCGGGACACTGTGATGCCAGGGTACAAATTCTATTGCAATGATTGGATAGATCAAATTGGTGGAGGGGTGGCACTATATGTTAAAGAGAGCATTGAGTCAAACAGGATAAATGTGTCGCAGAAAAACAAAATGTTCTATAAAATCTTTATGGATAGAAATCCCGTGTGAGAAAGAGAAGGGAATAGTAGTGGGGATGTACAACCATTGAACTGTCCAGCATGAATAGATAGATGATGAAATGCTATCAGAAATTAGGGATGTTAATCGAACTGGCAATACAGTAAAAATGAGTGATTCCAATTATTCTAGTATCAACTGGATGAATGTGACATGAGGACATGCTAGGAAGATAAAGTTTCGGCATTAAATCAATGACTGCTTCATGGAGCAGTTGGTTCGGGACCGAGATGCAGAAAGGAGTGCTGAGATAGGGCCTGCGGCAGAGAGAAGGAATTGAAACGAGCTGCCTGCTGCCTTTTTACTGCCGCAAGAATCTTGCTAAAGCGCTGGGAGGTAGGTTGGGGTGGGGGGGGGGGGGACAGGGACAAGGGGGGTTTCATCTAGAGTGTCTGACATTCCAGCACCGGCCCTGCTTTCGCAGCTCTCTTTTTAATTTGATTTTATGTATTTTATGTATTGTGAACCGCCCAGATGCTAACCGTATTGGGCGGTATATAAAGTTTTAATAAACATAAACATATCGAGGACTGGGGTGCTATTTGTTGGAAGCAATAATTAAAGAGCACAGCCAGTCAAGTCATATAGAAGCTGGGGTATGAAAACAGGAGTCCCAAAACTACAGCCTGTGGGCTGGATGCAGGGCCGGCCCAACCAGTAGGCAAACCAGGCTGTCACCTAGGGTGGCAACTTCTTGAGGACAGCAAAGAGCAGGTCACCTGCTTTCTTTGCAAGTTCGGTATACATAGGACATTTTAGAAAAAATATACACGCATGTTTTCCCTCCCCCATCTTGTCTTCTCAAGAATGGTTCATATTTTCAAACGGGAATATTTACCTGCTCCGAGGGTACAGTTTTCACCTCTGCTGATTTAGCCAGGTAACTCTGTAATTGCCCAGCTAGATCCACTTGAAGATTAGACTCTCTGGGGGTTATTTTAGAAAGCAATTTTCACATGAAAAGGCCCCCTATGAAAGCTACCTATGAAACTACCTCAAGAGTTATCTGCACAGCAACGAAGAGGTAAATACTTTTACGTGACCTGTGCATAGGCATGTTCTGGGTGGGGTTTGAGTGGAGCATGGGCCGGGTCTCGAAGCACGTGAGTAGGTTATAAAATACACATTTACACAGTTACCATGGAGGAGTAGCCTAGTGGGTAGAGCCGCTGCCTTATAGCCTAGAAGCTCAAGGGTTCAAGTCCCACTGGTGCTCCTTGTGACCTTGGGCAAGTCACTTTACTCTCCATTCCCTCAGCAGAAAAGGCCTGGCCATCTGCTCCTGGCGGTACATTGCCAAGAAACCCCAGAGGCAGCTGGGTCACCAGGAGTCAGCACTGACATGAAAGCACTAAAAAGAAAAACAAAACCACTATAGCTGCAAGCATTTAACCCAGCTCATGATCTGATGTAAATACAGGCAGGTTCATAACATAAGATATGCCATACTGGGTCAGACCAAGGTCCCTGAAGCCCACTGTCCTGTTTCTAGCAGTGACCAATCTAGGTGGCAAGTTCCCAAAAAGGTGCACAATTGCTACTATTATCATTTATATAGTGCTACTAGGCAAATACAATGCCTTACACGCAGACACAAGAGAAAGTCCCGTCTCCACAGAGCTTACAGTCTCTTAAGACAAACAGAACAAACAAGGGTAATTTGTTAAGGGAAACAGCAGAATAAGGGGATCAAGATCCAAGAGCAGCCCTGAAGAGATGAGTTTTAGCCTGTATTTGAACTGGACCAGAGACGAAGCCTGACTTGGATAGTCTTCTCCAGGTATCTAGTGCAGCACAGTGGAGTCTGGAGTTGGTAGCAGAAGGGAAAGGCATAGGTAAAAGTGATCTGCCTTATTAGCGGCGGTGCCGAGAAGGGGTGTAGGGAGAGATAAGAGAGGAGAGGTAATGAGGAGAAGCAGAATGAATGCAAACTATTTTACTATGTATTTAGGATTGGATAGGGAGCCTTTGAAGTGACTTGTAAAGACGGGTTACATGAGCATTGTGAGAAGTTCTGAACAGATTAAAGGGGGAGAAATGGTTCAATGGGAAACCAGAGAGAAGCAAATTGCAATAGTCTAGAAGGGAGGCGATGAGAGGGTGGATAAGGGTCTTGGTAGTGTGTTCTGAGAGGAAGGGGCTAATTTTGCTGATGTTACAGAAAGAAAAATGACAGGTTTTAGCTGTCTGTTGGAAATGTGCAGAGAAAGGGAGAGAAGAGCCACAGAGGACCCCAAGGTTGCAAGCCGAGGAAACGGGGAGGATGACAGTATTATCCACAGAAATAGAGAAGGGAGGAAGGTGGGAGGTGGGTTTAGGGGGAAAGATAAGAAGCTCCGTCTTGGCCACGTTCATTTTCAGACAGCAGTGGGACATCAAGGCAGCAATATCCGACAAGCAGGCTGAGATTCGGGCCTGGAATCCTGGAGACATTTCTGGTGTAGAGAGGGAGATCTGAGAGCCATCAGCAGAAAGATGATACTGAAAACATGAGAGGAGATCACAGCACCAAAGGAATGAGTGTAGAGAGAGAAAAGAATGGTCCCAAGACAGAGCTCTGAGATACCCACCTGAAAGCGGGATAGCAGCAGAGGGGGATCCACCAGAGCACATTAGGGTTGCCAACTTTTGGAAAGAGAAAAACCTGTCACCTGTGGTTAGCCATGTTCCACCCATGTCCCGCCCCTTGCCCCACCCCCAAAAATAACTGCAGAGAGGGTAACGATGCAGGCTTTAGCGTTTGCAGGCTATATCAGGAGGGGGGTACAAGAGGTTGGAGTCTTCAGCACCTATAAAGCCACAGACCCCTTCTCAGCCCCTCCAACACACATATGCTTCCCCATATGACATTAAATCCAAAAATATATATTTGGCATTCACCGAGCCCCACCCCAACCCCTCCCCCAACAATCTGTGCAGAACAGAGCAAAGCTAGAACCTTCCCCATAAAACTTACCATACGAGAAAAAATTCCTCCCAATACCAAACATATTGTGAATTAAACAGGGCAAGACCCAGAGTTGATTCGAAGTGATGGCATCCTAAGCAAATCGTAACCCATGTCCCCCTGGCTGTCAGAATTTATTGTTTGACTTTGAATGGCCCTACTCTCTGCCGACCCCCAGAAGTGATCACCTAGGAATTAATGCAAAAAAGCCATTTGGGATCAAGAGAAAATCTACCACGTCAGTCCTAACGTCCCAAACTCACACAAGGACCCTACCTAGGAAAACACAGCACCATAAATATCGCAGGGCAGCATCTGAATTCATGAAAGCATGGGACAAATACAGAAGATCCCTAAAGGAAAAAAAGGGATCAGAGTAGTTGGTATGGAAGGGCAGACGGATAGGCCATATGGTCTTTTTCTGCTATCATGTTTCTATGTCCATCATCTGCCCTCCACTCCCTCCACACCCAATATCCACTATCTGATCTCCATCCCCTTATGCTCCCACACTGTGCCCAGCCTCTATTCCCACCCATGTCCAGCATCTAACCTCCTCTCCTATGCATAATCTACTACTACCACTACTACTAATCATTTGTGTACTGTCCTCTGTCGCCTTACGTTCCCACCCTGTGTCTGCTCTGTAACCCTCCACCCCTTCCTTTGAGTCCAGCATCTGTCCTCTGCTCTCCCCACTTCCTATCCAGTACCTGCGTCTGCCCACCCCCCATCCCCGTGTCCAGAATCACCACTCCACTCCACTACTACTTCTACTACTACTATTGAGCAAATGATAGTGCTAAAAGACGTACGCAGCGCTGCACAGACATGTGAGAGACAGTCCCTGCTCATCAGAGCTTACAATCTAGTCAAGACAGACAACACAGCAGGTGTAGGCAGGGATAAAACAAGGAGGAAAGAAAAAGGAGATCAGGTGGGTCAAGATCCAAAAGCAGCAGCGAAGAGGTGAGTTTTCAGCCTGGATTTGAAGAGGGTCAGAGAAGGCGCCTGGCGTACAGACACAGGTAGTTTGTTCCAGGCGTAAGGTGCAGCAAGGTGAAAGGAGCGAAGTCTGGAGTTAGCAATAGAAGAGAAGGGCACGGATAGACGCAGTTTGCCAGAAGAGCGGAGGTCCCGAGGGGGGTTGTAAGGAGAGATAAGAGTGATGGGACTCTTCTGTTGAACTGTAATGGAGAATGTAACTGTTAGTTTATCTTATTCACCCTGAGTGTACTCCATCTCAAAACTGTCCTCACCTTGCTTTTACCTATGCCCATTCTCCCTATGCCCAGTATCTCCATAGCCCCCCTCATCGAGCATGTCCCCTCTGCCTTTTTATACCCCAGAGGCCAGCATCCATCATCTCCCCTGTCTTCTTGTGCATCTCACATCCAGCATTTCTCCTCCACCTCCCAATGCCCCCCATGCCCAGCATATCCCCTGATTTGCTGTGACCCCTTTTGTCCAACATCTGCCCTATTTTCCTATGATACCCCCTGCATTCAATACCTTCTCTGCATTTCCCTATGCTGCATCTGTGTCCAGTGTCTCCCTGTGTCCAGTATCTCCCTAGCTCTTCATGCCCATGTCCAGTATCATCCCTCCATCCTCTTGCTCCTCCTTGCCCCCCAACTCTGTCCCCTTCCCAGACTCTCCCTTTCTCACTCCCCCCTTGCACCCCCCCCCCCCCCTCTTCCTTAAACAACCATGGCCCCTTTAAATATCCCAACTCTGCTTCCCCATCTCTGACCTCCTACCTCTCAGCAGGGTGATCTGGCTGGTATCTGTTTTGCCTGTGGGACTTACTGCCCCTGCATACAGGATCTTGCACTCTGGGCCACGATCGCAGTCTTGTAGAGCTCTGCTGCCTGTGGGTGTGATGAGGTATATGTCCTGTCACAGGAAAAACCTTAAAGCCCCGGATTAGGAGAAGGAGACCACACACAGGTTCCCAGACTCATCCCCAAACCCAGGATCTTGACATTGGTGGAAGGGTTTCCGATCCCTGGGGAAGGGAGTGAGGAAGAGGGAAAGCCCTGTGGAACCTAAGTAAGGGGATAGTGGAGTCCACAAAAATAAGTCCTATGGAACCGGTGGTATGGGAGGAAACCCCTGCCTCCAACCAGAACACATAAATGGACCTCTCTCCAGAGGATTCTAGTGAGATGGAGTGGGAGCAAGAAGGCCCATGTCCCAGGGAGAACTTGATGTCCAAGGCATGGATGTCTCTGTGGCTGACACCATGTAGGGCCTGTCAAGGGGTGGAAGCAGCTTTGACCACTATGTGGGAGGTGGCACGCTGACCAGGCAACTGGAGGCCTGAGTCAATTACCTGGAGAGATTTGGAACTGTTAAAGACCACAGAGACTGTGTTTAAGGAGCTCGGGAGACAGCCACCTGTTGGTAAAGCATGTAAGAGGGACAATCTTATTTACATATAACCACTGGACTACTATAAGAGGGTTTTCCCTGGACTTGGAGGAAGCCAGGAAGGTACATACTCTGGTTCCAGGGAGAACAGTGATGGGACTCTTTTGTTGAACTGTTATGGGGAATGTAAGTGTTAGTTTATCTTATTCACCCTGAGTGTACAGGGACTATCCCACATAGACTCTCAGATCTTAGCGCATTTAAAGTGAGAGTCTACACAGCCTTTCCTGGAGGTGCTAAGTGGATTGTGGCAGAATGAGAAAAGCCTGCTTAGAAACAGAGTGACTATATGGTGATGATGATGATGATGAAAGAAGTAGCTAAAAAGGTGAAGAAAAAGAAAGAGGCCTTCATGAAATACAAGAGATCACAGAGAGAGAAAAACAGGCATCAATATTTGGAAAAACTTAAGAGAAGCTAACAAAGTAGTCAGAAAAGCAAAGATTCAAAAATAAGAGGAAATAGCCAATACAATAAAATGGGGAGATAAGACATTTTTAAGATATGTTAGTGAGAAAAGAAAGGGCAAAAGTGGTATTGTCAGACTCAAGGGTGAAGGGGAGGAATATGTAGAAGCTGATGAGGATAAAGCGGAATTGCTTAATAAATATTTCTGTTCTGTGTTCACAGATGAAGAACCAGGGACAGGACCTCAGAAAACACCCGCAAACAGGAACAGAAGCGAGGGGCATCTTGAACAATTTTCAGAAGACTGTGTTTGTGAGAAACTAGCTCAACTTAAAGTAGACAAAGCGATGGGACTGGATGGGATACACCCTAGAATACTGAGGGAACCTGGGGACGTTCTAGCAGCTCCACTGACTGATCTTTTCAATGCCTCGTTGGAGTTGGGAGTGGTGCCAAAGGACTGGAGAGAGGCTCATGTGGTGCCTTTACACAAAAATGGAAGTAAGGATGTGGTTGAAAACTACAGGCTATTAGTTTAACTTCGGTGGTGAGTAAATTATTGGAAAAGCTACTGAAAGAGAAAATAGTGAGGTTTCTGGAGTCCAGCGGATTAGAGGATCCGAGGCAGCATGTATTCACCAGAGGCAGGTCTTGTCAGACAAATCTGATTGATTTCTTTGACTGGGTGACCAGGGAGTTGGACCGAGGGAGAGCCCTAGATGTGGTATATTTAGATATCAGTAAAGCCTTTGACACTATTCCTCACAGGTGACTTATAAACAAACTGAGCACCCTAAGGGTGGGCCCTAAAGTTACTGCTTAGGTTGGAAATTGGTTGAGTGGGAGGCGACAAAGAGTATAGGTAAATGGAGCTCACTCTGAGGAGAAGGAAGTTACCAGTGGTGTGCCCCAGGGATCTGTCCTTGGTCCGATTATTTTTTATATCTTTGTTAGTGATATAGCTGAAGGGCTGTTGGGTAAGGTTTGCCTCTTTGCGGATGATACCAAAATCTGCAATAGAGCAGACACCCAGGAAGGTGTAGATAACATGAGGAGGGATCTTGCTACGCTTGAAGAATGATCTAGAATTTGGCAGCTGGGATTTAATGTTAAAAAATGTAAGGTCATGCATTTGGGCTGCAGCAATCCAAGGGAGCAATTTAGTATAGGAGGGTGAAGTACTTTTGTCCACTAAAGAAGAGCAGGACCTAGGCATGGTTGTGTCTGATGATCTTAAAGTAGCTAAACAGGTAAAAAAGGCAGCAGCAAAAGCTAGAAGGCTGTTTGGGTGCATATGGAGAGAAATGGCTAGCAGAAAAAAGGAGGTGATAGTGCCTCTGTATAAGTCTTTGGTGCGACCTCATTTGGAGTATAGTGTGCAATTCTGGAGACCACACCTTCAAAAGGATATAAATAGGATGGAGTCAGTACAGAGGGTGGCTACTAAAATGGTTTGTGGTCTTTGTTATAAAACATATGAGGGCAGACTTAAGGATCTTAATATGTACACCTTAGAGGAAAGGCGGGATACTACAAAAAAAGGTCATTCAACATGGTTCACATATCAAAATAAAACAATTAAATTGGAGACATTCAGTCCAGTCCAGTCCCGTCATATAATCAATCAATAATTTACTCTTCTACAGGAAACAATACTGTTTTTATCCCCTTTCTAAAACTCAATAAGTTGGTTTCCTCTCTTAAATAACCTAGTTTACTTAGCATTTAGCCCATTAAACTGTAAAGTTGAGGGTACATATGAGGCTTGTAAGAATATTAGAGGAGACCACTCATGGCCTCATTTTGAAAAGTCTAATATGGGCTTCCCAAACCTGAACTGAGGATCCCACAACCAGTCAGGTTTTCAGGAAATCCATAGTGAATATGCATGAGATAAATTTGCGCACAGTGGAGGTAGCACATATTCATTGTGGACATCCTCAAACCTGATTGGCTGTGGCATCCCCAGGACAGGTTTGGGAAGCCCTGGTCTAACTCAACCAGTGGAAGGCCACTGCTTTACCCTTTTGACTAAGATAATAGTTTAACGAAAAGAAAAATTGAAAGACAGCTATGGAAAGATTTTTATATACTTCTAAAAATCCTAATGAGATCAACATTAGATTGTGAACTACTGATGGTGAACTTTAGAAACTATGGGGTATGTTTACTAAACCATTCTAATGTTACTGGTGCTAGTTGCAGCGTTAATGTGAAGAATGCCATATAAGGTAGTGGGCGTTCTGGCGGTAAGGTAGCAATGAATCAGTATCGCGCGATAGTGGGCACTGTAGCATGTTAACGCGCGTTAACCCTAAGTTCATGTCAGCGGTGTGTTAGAAGCTATAAAGATGTAGCCCACTGGTTACTGCAATGACTGCGTAGGCAGAGATCATGGGTTTAATCCCACAGTGGTGTTATTTAAGAAGGCTGTCTGAGGCATGTCCTTTTAATTTAAATCAGTGCTGCCAGCAAAATCACCCTCACAGTGCCATAACCTAAGATGCCTCATAAGGCACCCTATAAGGCACTCCATAGGGTACATTATAAAGTGCCCTGTCCTCCAAGGCACCTTATAATGTGCTCTATAGGGTGCTTTATGTTGTTGTTATTACCTATAGGGTGCTTTATAGGGTGCCCTATAGGGCGCTTTATAGGGCACCTTATAGGGCACTGTATAGGGCGCCTTATAGGGCGCCTTAGGTTACGGCACTGTGAGGTGTTTTTGCTGGCAGCACTGATTTAAATTAAAAGGAAAAGCCTCAGACAGCCTTATTAAATAACACCACTGTGGGATCCAACCCATGACTTCTGCCTCCACAGTCATTGAAGTAACCAGTGGGTTACATCTCTATAGCTTCTAACACACCACTGGCTGGCTACAGAATGACTGTAGGTCACCGCACAAACTGTCTGCTGTGGGTAACAGGATAGGGTACACCCACCCATACCCATGATGCACTGCACATGCAGATCAGCAGTCTACAGATGATCACAAGCTGGGGTATGCGCCTTGTAGGGGGAACTGACCGTGTGTGTTACTGGCACAGAGTAGCTACAGACCGTGACATTGTGTGGTTCCTGTGCTTACCCTGAGGGAGAGGTGGGGGCGCCCAGCACCAGGTCCGCAGCACCTGGCTTGGCTGGGATAGGCTGTGCTGCAGGTCCTCATCAGTGCCAGTGTGTGACAGGTAGTCCTTGCAGACACACCTAGGATATACCTGTGTCCATCTGTATTTCCCAGTTACGTCTAGCCATTGTGGACTATGATGCACCCAGAATAGTGCATATTCTGTGTGGTAGCCATAGTCACATGTTATTAGAGAAGGGTGGTGTTTGGAACCTAAAGCGGATTATGTAGCAACACCCAACCAGCCCTCTCTGGGTCAGGGTGGGGGACAGGATCTCCCACCAACAGATCCACACTCTATATCGGAGGCAGTCGAGGGGACCACCACCCCAGTTCTGCTGGGGAATAGACACCCTCCAGGGCAATCAATGCAGATCTGTACGTATTTCTTAAGACACTGGCAGATGGCCTGGAAACAGCTCAGCTATCCCCCCCCCACCACCACATATCTGACATTCACCAGCAGAGGGCAGAGTCAGTATGCACCTGCTGCACCCTGCAAGATGTTCCAACCATACACATGCTAACTGCAGACAGTCTGCTAGCTAGTACATAGTGCATGTTCCCAGAAAAACAGTGTGCACCCAAAAGAGACATATAAGCACACTGACCAAACAAGTATGTCAGCGATTGGGCCCTAAAAAAGAAAACTCATAAATATCACTTGTGAGAAACACTGTAGAGTACTATGTGGGAACCTAGCCATGCCATGGTCACTGCTCAGTCAGGGTGAGAGCGACCTCCCAGCATGACATGCTGTGGCCACCCTGTCCGTGCAGGTGGTGGTCGGGCACTACAATGTCCCAGCCATTGCCCTCTGCCCTGTGCAGATGCATCCTGCCCAGACTGCCGTGTCAAGGCCATACCCACAATACCTTGCTCCTCATTATGCACATTGGCAGGCTAACACTGGAAACAGTGCAAGCTTTGGGGGCTCAGTAAGGTGTAGGCAGCCACAAAACACTGGATAGACATACACACACTCCCACACCTATTTCAGCAATGTGCAAAGATAGAGGTGATTGGCAGCCCTGGCCGCCACAAAAGTTCTGGGCACAGTGCAGGCATTGCTAAGGTATGCAGGTGCTAGTATTGGTAGCTGCTGCTCCGCGCAGGGCCCAACAGCCTGACTCTCCATGAGGCTCTGGATAGTGGAGCCTGTGGGTGTGGGTGTTTGTGCCCCTGTTGGCTGATGCTCTTGGGACTGCACATGTTTATGGTGTATGTGCACTGTAGGGTAAAATATCGGGCCATTGTCTGCAGGGGCCACAGCTGGGACTTGAACCTGTGACCTTCTGCCCATGAACACACTGGCTGTTTGTACTGCACCAAACTGTTGCCACAGAGGCAAGTCATTCCCAGGGGATACCATTACTGTTCTTCAGACAGCCCTTGTCTTTTGCACTGCATGCCACCCACCTAAACAGGGCTTGGCCTTGGTCTGCTGTGGGCAGATGCCACTGCCCCCTCCACCACCAGCACCCCTCCCCCACCATGCTGACATGCCCTTATGCCGGTGGTGCTGGTGGTGCGCAGTCCCAGGCCATCCAGTGGGCCTGTAGGCGGCTGCCTATGGTGTGGGATCTGGGGTAGACATGCCTACATAGATATCCACGCTTCCCCTGACACCACCTGTCAATGTTATGTGCCTTTTGGGGTACCTGCTGGGTACTGTCCCCTGGGACAATGTGGAACACACACTCGTGGGCATGTTTGACCTTAGTCAGTTGCTAGCTTGCTGATTTGCAGTTTGTGAGTTCCTATGTGCCACCTAGGCATTTGCCTAGTCCACCCTGTGCCCCAGCTGCCCCACTGCATGTCCCGCCTGCAGCCCCTTGTACCCCATTTGCAGCCTCACCGTAGTGCCCTTTCATACTTGGGCACTATGCTGTTGCTGCACATGTATCACTACTATCACTTTTCTTGGTTTCCCTGCCTTTGCTGTACATTGCTGACTGAACTGGTTTCTCTCTCCTGCAAATATGCCTCTAACACCAGGTTTTCACTGGCGTTACTTTTCAGACCTTCATTTCACAGTGTTAGTGTGCATGGAGCCTCTCCCCGCCCACTCTCCGCCCATTGACCCCTTCTCTCTGCCCTCTGGGGAGCCTTACTCCACCCTCTGTGTGTCTTAAAGCCGCCGGAGACGTTTTCACACGAAACCTCACGCTATCGCGCGATAATGTTACTTTATCGCACGATAACGTTAGGTATCGTGCAATAATGTTACTTTATCGTGCGATAACATTACGTATCGCGCGCAAACTGCGCCGCTGCAACATTATCACTGTTTAGTAAACTTACCCCTATATCCTCCTGTTGGTACCACACAGGAAAAGTCCACTACAAATAGGAATAAATACATCACATGTCCCTCACTTTCTCTCCACACTAAATGCAGAACAAGGCCACGGATACTTCGCTATGATTAGAGATCACCAAGGTATTAACTGGAACAATTTTGCTCTTTATGGACGCCGCCCTCTCATTTTCACTCTGAGACATGAGTCATTTTTCCAAGCCTGCTGACACCTACAATTTGCATTCGATCCTCAGACTGTGGCCTGTTTGATGTGCGACGTTACAACCAAAGCCCTAGAACATAAACAGATGGGATGGTCTGAAAGCACGTTTGGCTTCAAGTTGTTGAGATTTCACTTGCTTAAAACAATTCAGTCATTGGGCCCAAAGAAGACTTTAAAATTACAGCCTAGATGAGTGAACTAACCCAGCAAAAAGTACAAAATCAATTGTAACTCTGTGTTCGGGGACCAGATACAGAGGGGGTAATGTTTTAACAGAACACCTAGGTGAAAGCTATTTTGACACTACTTTATAAAGTGCCTATATGACGTCATAAAATTCTACCACAAACCAGCAGTCATTGCACTTATCAGTGGCATCAAGTCCACCCAAATAGCTCCAGCAGTGCAGGGGGGGAGGCCCAGACAAGAAGTTGGCCCACATAGCCCAGTGTACCTCCACTGTGACAACAGAGGCAGAGTATGGCAAACATCACTTACTTTCAATAACGTTTGCCACACCGCCTCCCTCCACCTCTCTCCACGTAAAGCATTATTTCCTGGTAGCCGTAGAACCACTTCCCACTGCCGGGGCCAAATATCACAATAACAGTGATTTTGTGTTTGTTACCACAAGACTTTACCCTGGCAACAGGAAACAGTACTTTAAGTGAAGAGGGGTGGCGGGAGGTAGAGGGGAAAAGTTATTTTAAAGTAAGTGATGTTTTCTGGTTGTTGTCTTAGTGAAGAAATAACTTTTGGGGGGGGGGAGAATATGGGTGATCATCACCCTGCTATTGCCGCCGTCACCATGGGGGGGCCCTCAGCAAAATTTTGCTTGGGGGCTCCTCATTCGAACTTACACTACTGGTGCCTACATTCAAGGTGTGGAAATCATACCTGCTCGAGAGCAGGTGTAACTGTTAATGCATACTTTATGTGTGTAGTTTATGACATATGTAAATTGCGACTCCACTCCTGATCCACTCAAACTCTGCCCCGTGCACACCTACTGTACAAGAATGCACTGACTTGCATCACGCATACTTTAGCTGTGGCCCTGATTTTACAAGGTCACATTTTTACACACAAAAATGGTTTATAAAATTATCCAAGACATTATTAAGGAGAGGCAAATTCCACTGCAACGGATGATATGTCAAACCAAGCAGAGAGGGAATAAACTAATAGGTCTATCAAACACCTCATTCCAGTTAAAAAAGAATACCACAATAAGCCAAAGGTTCATATGTGACAATTTCATAAAAAGTGCAATACAAACGGCAGTTTAATCAGAAGTCACTTCACAGAACATGATGCCAAAGGGACTGATTAAGCCCACAAAAGACTACAAAACTAGGGGGTCTTACCTGAAACCCAACTGATAAGACCCAACACTTCCTTTCAGCATCTTTCAAGAAAAGCTTGGCAGGGCTATTTCAAACACTACTGATGAATGACAGCTCAGCACCCATCGGGTAGTGCAAAAAAGCTAAAAATCCCAAAAAGCTTAAAATACATAAAAAACATCCTGATTTAAAAAAGATGTGCTTACTTAGCAATGACATGTAACTTGGAATGTCTCCAATAAAATTCATTTGTGTCTAATGCAGTACAGACATCTCACTCAGGGGCCAATTTACTAAGCTGCACTAAAGGTCTGCGCCTAATGCACATGAATGTTTATTTGTTCTCTTTATTCATTCTGTTTGATAATACACATAATTAAGGAATCACTCTAAGCATGGTACAATATTAACCATCGGAAGAAATTAATCAAGTTGTATTAAGTGCAAAATCTCAGCATAAACTGTTGAGAGCATTCCCGGCACTTTGGGGAAAGCAGCTAATGATCATTATTGCACGTTAACGACATGGTCAATAATGCAGAATGCAATTGGCAATTGCATGGTAATGGCCACCAAATTAACTGCAAGTTGCAGTCCTCATGAATTCCCTGTCCATATCACGCCTCCTGATAGGAATTTCCACATTAGGCGTTTAATATGGACATTAGAATGCGCTAACGTAATGGCACACTATTAGCATGTTAAAAGCCATGTTAAACACTAACACAGCATAGTCAATAGGCCCCTCAATTTTAATTCTGCTATTCAAAACTGTAGCTAGACAGAGGTTGTTTTGTGTGTTCTTCAAGAAACCAGAAGCATAGCCCCAGATGACCCTTCCAGAAACATGTGTGGGGGACTGTAGCAGTTTATTAAACAGACACCTCTTCCTTCTTTCTCTGCCTCTTACTCAAGATAGACTAAATAACTAAAAAACATATTCACAGTCATTTGGAAGCGAGCTGACCAGCATAACCTCTGCTGGTACATCATGTTTCACCACAGTCTGTTTTGAACATTGCTTGTTTGGTTTTCTACAATATGCATCTTGTGCAAAATTAATGTGCTAACCCTTTCAGGCCTCATGTGTTCACCACATGGACATCCCACGGCTATGTGAGGAAAACTGTTTATGTTAAGCTACAGTGTGGGTTGTTTTTTAACTACACAATTTTAAGAATCTAATTCAAATCCCTTCAGGGTATAAATAATGTACCAGAGGGACGTATTTTTTCAGGGAAAGCGAAACACCGGACTCAGTAGACACGGCGGGTGGGAGGGAGACAGGATCAGTGCCAATATGAGGAAGCTCTTTGTCACCAAAAGTGTGATTGATAGATGCATAGAACAGTCTCCTGAAACAGGAAGTGGCTTTCAAACCGGGTGCTGGAATCTGAGACCGCATGGAATAAATGTAGAGCATCCTTGGTGGGGTAAAGAGAAAGGGAATTAGATTTAGCTCACAACTTTATCAGAGTTCAAGGTGAGTTACATTCAAAGGGTACAGTGTAATTAAACAAGTGTAGCCCCTACCATCTGTGGTCCAGAGTTTACTCGGAGCATTTTCTCCAAATGGGTTAATTTTGCAGATACCATGACAGTCGTGAACCTCACTCCTAAGCCAGGAGTGTGATCTCAGTCTCTCACATTTACTGCTGATGCTCGGCATAGTACTTGCATCGCGCCGAAGAGCGCCTCCTGCTGGAGTTCGTAAGATGTAACAGGTATGGGAAGTTTGTCAAGATGTGCTTGGAAATTCTTCCTTATCAAACCTGTGGCTCCCAGTACAATGGGAAAGACTTTTGTGTCCTTCTGACACATTTTCTTGGTCTCTGACTGCATTTCTTGGTACCTCAGGATCTTCTGCCTCTCCATGCGATTCACAGAATAATTACTCGGTACCGACACTTCCATAACCCCGGACGTTCAAGGCATATTTAAATGAGCTGGTTAGTATATTTTTGCATATTAACTAGTTCATGTAACTATCGGCATTAATTGGAAAAAAGTTGCCTTTACCATTAACGCAAATGTGTTGTCATATTAGCATGTTAATGCTGCTTTCATGCACTTTTGGCCTTAACGCAGGCAATAGAGGGTGATTTTATAAACCGTTATCATAATAGCATAAATAAACTCATAAAATTAGGTCATGCCAAAGAGTCCATGCAGTGAAAACCAGCGTGTACTTGCACAATAGGTGTGCACAGGGACAGAGTGTGAGTGGAGCAGGGGAAGAGCCCTACATGTGGTGTACTTAGATTTCAGTAAAGGCTTTGACACTGTTCTTCAGAGGTGACTTATAAATAAATTGAACACCCTAAGGATGGACCCTAAAGCGACTGACTGGGTTAGAAATTGGGTGAGTGGGAGGCGACAAAGAGGTATGTTTACTAAGCGGCGGTAATGTAGCATTGGTAACGTTACCTGATGTAATGTTAATGCGCGGTAACGTTACCTGAAGTAAGGTTAACGGGTGGTAACGTTACCGGCAGCAGGAGAGAGAGATCATTTCAGTGTCAGCAATGTAGAGCACAGACAGGGAGACCAAGAAAAGTAATAGCAGTGCTCCATTTGCAGCAACAGCACAGTGCCCAAGTATGAAAGGGCACTATGGTGATGGTACAAATGGGGCAAAGGGGGCAAAGGGGGCTGCAGGCGGGACATGCAGTGGGGGCAGCTGGGGCACAGGGTGGACTAGGCTTTTGCCTAGGAGGCACATAGGAACACAGAAACTGGAAACAGCAAGACAGCGTCTGACCAAGGTCAAACATGCCCAGTAGTCTGTGTTCCAGAGTCTTCCATCCAGGGGACACATACCCAGCGGGTACCCCAAATGTCACACAGGAACCAAAATGCCTGTAATGGGGCAAGCAGTGTATATCTGGGGACCGCGCTAACAAGGGTCTACGTACCTTCCCCAGGATACGTCCCAAACTGTTCGTAAACCCAACTAATAAAACACCCTTTACTACAGCCCCTGGTAAGGCAGTGCAGGGTGTGACCATACGTCGCCTGAAACATATATACACCCAGTGGTCCAAACAGGGTACACAGTACCTGCATTGCATGCCCTAGCCTGTCCACAGTCTGCTGGCATAACACAATCTACCTACTTTTACCTGGTCCACCCTAGCCAATAGTTGCTAGAGCACCAACCTGACCCCCCCCCCGCCGTCTCTCCCCCATGTGGAAGGGACATAACATTGGTAGACGGTGATGGGTGCGATGTGTGGATGTCCATGTATGCCTCCCCATCCCAGACTCCACACCCTAGACACTTCCTACCTGCACATTTTATGGCCTGGGACTGCACACTGCCAGCACCAACAGCATATGGGCATGTCAGCATGGCAGGGAGAGTGTGTTGGTGCTGGAGGGAATAGTGGCACCTGCCTGCAGCGGACCTAGGCCATGCCCTGTTCCAGTGCATGGTGTGCAGTGCAACAGAAAAGGTCTGTCTGATGAAACGTAAAGGTAGCCCCAGGGCTGCTATGTTTCTGCTGCAACAGTGTGTTGCAGTACATACAGACAGTGTATCCTATAGCGGAGGGTCACAGGTTCAGGTCCCAGCTGTGGATTGTGCAGAGCATGTCCCTAGGTTTTACCCTACACTGCAGATACAACATCAACATTTGCAATCCCCAAAGCATCGCCAACAGGGGTACAAACACCCACACGCACAGGCTCCACTATCCAAAGCTTCATGGAGAGTCAGGCTGCTGGCTCCAGCACAGAACAGAAGTTAGCATCAGAGAACTACTACTAGCTCCTGCACACTTTAGCAATGCCTGCGCTGTGATCAGGACCAGTGTCGCAGGCATCATTGCCAACCACCCCTATTTTTGCACAATGCTGCAATAGGAGTGAGTGTGTGTGTGTCTATCCATTGTTTCGTGGCTTCCCACTCCTCACTGGGCCCACAATGCTTACACTGTTTCCAGCGTTAGCCTGCAAATGTGCATACTGAGGAGCAAGGTATTGTGGGCATGGCCCAGATAGGGCGAATTGGGCAGGATGCATCTGCATAGAGGGTAGGGCAATAGCTGGGACATCATAGTGCTCCACTACCACCTGCATGGGCAGGGTGGCCACGGCATGTCATGCTGGGAGGACACTCTCACTCTGACCGAGCAGTGACCATGGCATAGCTATGTTCCCACATAGTGCTATATAGCTGCTGTCTTTAGTGATATTTATGTGCTCACTGTTCTGAGGAGCAATCACTGATACCTGCTTGGTGTCTGTGCTGTATATCCCAACTCTGGGTGCACATAGTTCCTCTGTGACCATACAGTGTGCAGTTAGTATGTGCATGGCTGGCACACCTGGTGGGGTGCAGTAGGCACAGTCTGACTCTGTGCCTTCTGCTGGTGAATGTCAGCCTTTGGTGGGTGGTAGCTGAGGTTTTCCAGGCCTACTCCCAGCATTACTGCAATTTGTGCACATCTGAGTTTTGAACAGATTGAAGGGGGGAGAGAGATGATTCAGAGTGAGACCAACAAGGAGGATGGTGCAATAGTCTGGACAGTAGGTGACTAAATAGTGAACAGCCTTCTGTCAGAAAGAGAATTTTTATGCCCATATCTTCATGATCAAGCTCTTATAAATAAATTCTAAAATCCAGATAGAAGAATACTTATCTTACTAAATTTGTACAGTAGTACACATGTATATTTACTATCTCTATTTTTTGCAGAGTGTCTGAGAAAGGACATCTCCCAACGTCATTAAATCCCCACTGATCAATAAATAGACTTCCTAATAATTTCTCAAACTTAGAAACTGCGAAGAATCTTAGTGCAGAGGTCTAAGAGTCATTGTGGTCCTTGGTTCTTTTCCAGAAACAATAGGGTTATGAGAGCTCTGCTCTAATGCATGGATGTCCCTGAAATTTGCCATCGGCCTCATCCTGCTGGAAAGGAAGGAAGCACAACTTGACTTCATCTGAAGACATAAACTTAAAGGATTTCTGCTTATGTACTAGAACATCTTTAATTATTACTTCTTTGAAAGCTATCACAATTTAAACCAAATCCAGTAAGAATCTTAGAATTTGTTTCCTTCTGTTTATGTACCATGCTGTCAAAGGTCAACCAAAGTGGCTCACAATATAGCAACATAAATATCAGTCTTGCATCCACGGTATCAACACTGCGTCCATGGAAATCAATACTATATCACCATACATGCAATGGAATAACCCAGGACTGGGAGCCTTGATAGATGCTCTGAGCTTTTTATTCCCCTTATACCTCCAGTTCCTTTAGATAGTATGTTCTCTATTACACAAGTCTGAGATGTAAAGTTGTACTATCTTAGGAGGTGTGGAGTGAAGACTGAGGCTTCAGAATTGTGGAATGGAGAGGCATGTTTTTTGTGAAAGGATTATTGGTTATAGTAATGGATGGTAAAGCAGCAAGAATGACAATATTTCCACCTACAGTATAGTTTTACAAGCACACATATTTCACTCTTCCCAATTATCTGTAGAAAACCCTTAATAATTGCCATGAAGCCAAATGTTTTTAGTGGATATTCATCCAAATTATCCGGTTATATTGGGCTGCTAAATGTATTCATATATGGTTAACTGTATACACATTAACTGGATAACTTATCAGGTTAACTTTACAATAGTCATTTATGTGGCCCAACTTCACTAAATAACATTGCAAGTGTCTTGGAACCTTCAGTGTGGGGCTCTTGGATCAACCCTACATTGTACTGTTTTGTGTGAGTATCATCAAAGCTCAAAAGTATTTACTGCTGTAAATATGTATGTTTACATTAGGGACGTGTATTTGTTCCATTTGAGCGCCTACAAATTTAGGGGTATGTTTACTAAAGGTTAATGCGCATTAGGTGCTGCCATTGCCCGTTCGTTTCTGTGGGCCGTTGCAGCATTTAATTTGCATTAACTTTACTCAATGCGTGTTAACCTTTAGTAAACATGCCCCTTAAAGTGCACACAAATCGCTCTTATGTGCTTATATCTACAAATTAAGAAACATACAATCGAACTGCAAGCTTAAAACATTTCTGGCATGCATACAATGTGTGTGCAAAGAATGAATAGGTGAAATGAACAGGAAAATTTTCATTTAAGATGAGCATGAACTGAACGTTTTTTGGCTGTGCACATTCCTAGCTTACACCATACAATTTGTTTCCTTTCACCTCTTTTATAGTCATAAATCATCTTTCTACTCATATTTTCCCAAACACAAAAGCCTGTGTGTGGTCCTTCTAAAATAATAATTATGGATAAAACAGCAGATGACATCAAGCACTTATTAGCCAGGGGCCTGATTCTGTGCCATGAATAGTGGGGATGGACGTCCCAACGGCCTTCTCCGGCTGCGTCTAACTTCCCCGCCAGTTGTGCGGGGAAGTTAGACAGGCGCGGGGAAGGGGAGGCTTAGGGGCGGAGTCTGGGTGGTCGCCGGCCCTGGACATACAGGGCCGATTCTAATGTCAGCCCTGTACATCCAGGGCTGGCGATTGTGGGGAAGTTATTCCACCTCTGAGGTGGAATAACGTCCCTGGATATTTTTTTTTGTACTGCTGGGGCGCGGATGGGGCAGGGGGGCTGGAGGACATTCACCGCAGCCTGACCCTGGCCTTAGGAGGCCAGATCGGGGGTCGGGCTGCGGGGAATAAACACTTGTATCCAGCGTCCGGCATTGTAGCGTTTAAATGGAGATGCGGTGCCATAGCAACCGGACGCCATGGCACTGCAGCTCAATTTAAAAGCCCTGACTGAGTTAGCCGGGCTTTTCATGTACGCGCAGGCCGGACTGAATCGCATTCCCAGCCTGCACATACATGACTGATCACCATTATGATCCTGCGGGGCTAAACATGCCCCGCGGGATCAGAATCGCGATCCCCTCTGTATGTCCAGTTCAGACTGGGCCAGAACCGAATGAGCGCTCAGATGTTCATATAGAAAACAAAGGCCTGTAGAAAGCAGTATCCTATTTAGCCTGTAAGTATGGTTTCAAATATGGCTCCAGTTATAGCACCTAATGAGAGTCTGTATTAAGCCATTCAGATCAAGAAGCTATTAATTTGTTTGAACATACCATAAGAAACAGTTTCTAATTGGTTTTGGCTTTTGTTGATACATAAGAGACTCATTAGACTGGACCGATATGTAAAGAATACTGCAGGCATCATAATTCAAAGGCATCAACTTTCTTCCTGTCAATCTTTTTTACTGTACAGCTTTTACATCCATGTGATGTCATTGAAAATACCATGGCTTGGGCAAGTCGAATCTTCGTGTGGAGAGATGCATCTCTGCTCTTGAGAATCTTGTTTAAGTCCTTCATAGCCATTTTGCCGAGAGCAATGCGTCATCAGATTTCTTGACTGCTTGTCATTTCTTTATTGATCCAAGCAGGTTAAAATTGTCCACTATTTCTATTTCTTCTCCATCAATGATGAACTTATTGGGCCTGATATTCAAAGGCATTTACATGTAAATGCCTCTTAGAGGGCTATTCAATGGCACTTACACGGTTAGTGCCGTTGAATATCCCTGACTAACGCCACTAAACCCCCCCGATGCAAACCGCTTAGAATCGTGCTGGGTTGGGGGCGTTCTGGGGTGGAGTGGACGCGGCATTGCTGCCTGGTTAGCACCAGCGGGTAAAAAATAGATGCAGCTTCTGCGGCATCTTTGGCTGTGCAATGACCCCAGATGTTCAATGCTGGAGCCACATATGACCTCAGCACTGACTATCCAGGGTTAAAGTTCAGCGGTGACGGCTTTGCACCATAGAGGCACATAGCCGTCGCAAATGAATATCGGCCCCTAAGTTATTAGTGACATTAAAATATGTAATTCTTTAAATATTTTTTAGCATAATAAGGGCTGAATTGGAAGAATTTTCATATTTTCCTGATGAAGCAATCTGGTGAAACCTTGAGCAAAATCAGGATTGTTCTTAGTCTGGCCCCGATTGTATAGTGTCCATTATGGGCCCGATTCTGAAAGGTGAATAGCGAGGCTGTATGTCCCGGTGAGATGTGCAGCCCTGCTATTCTCATGGGCTATAAGCCCCCATCGAGGCTCCCCGCACGTACAGGGCCTCTGTGCGGGTCTGTGCAGGGAGCACTGGATGGGAGCAGGAGGGGGCGGGACAGAGGTGGGGTGAGGTAGGGGCTATGCATAAGGGGGTACAGGGCCGATTCAGGTCATGTCCCTGTATGTCTTGCACTGGAAACTAGCCATGTCACTTATTCCACCTTGAAGATGGAATAAGGCATGGCAAAGGCGGCAATCAGGTTTGACTGCTCCCCAGCAGGACAGCGGCAGTGGCAGGTGGGTCCCCTCTGCCAGATCCTGGCTCTGGCAGACCCCGCCAAGGGTCAGGTGGTGGGGAAAGGAGTGATAGTGGGCTGGTGGGCTGGTGGGCTGGCGGCACCCCTGTTGGGCATCCTGGTGCCATAGCAATGGGACATCACAGCACGGGCACACCAGCAGGAGCATGGGGCGGGCTAACCATGCTGTCATCTGAACATCTCCTATGGTGATTCAGGGGCACGCCGTCTCCATGCCCGTTCCTGCAACCATAGGGACATCTAGCTCCCGCAGGGCAGCATTGAGTACATTCTGGGCCCGTCCTTTTCCTGGACTTCCGGATGGCCCGGACGTGCTGCTTCCTGTATCCACATCTTACAGCCTAGCTGTTGACCATTTTAAAAGTTAAGTAAAATCACCTGCTAAAATTGAACCATGGTCATCATGTATTAATGAAAGAACTCTGTATATGAGTACCGACACCTTTTTGGCCAGGAAAAATGAACCAAGTAAAATATTTTTTTCCTTTGATGTCATTGGGCATATTTTTTACTGCAAAAGGGTGAAAGTGGAGGAAACATTGTGGATTCATAATATCTACCAAGTATAAGAACAGATATTACTACTGCTGCTACTACTGATTATTTGTATAGCGCTACAAGGCATATATAGTGTTGTACAGATAAATGTAAAAGACAGTCCCTGCTCATCAGAGCTTACAATCTTGTTAGGACAGACAATATAACAGCTGAGGACAAGGACACATCTACGGGTATGCTAAGGAAGCACATAGCAAACTAAGTGGATCAGGATCCAAAATCAGCCTCAAAGAGGTGAGTCTTCAGTCTGGACTTGAAGCACTTTGAGAAGAGGGGCAATATAGACATATCGAGGCTGTCGGAAGATTTACCGTGCAGCCAAGTTTAGAACAGATTGAAGGGGAGAGAGATGATTCAGAGGAAGACCAGCAAGGACGTTTCAATAGTCTAGACGGGAGGTGACTAAAGAATGGATAAGTGTCTTAGTAGTGTGTTCAGAAAGGATTGGACTGGAATTGGATCCTTATATATACGAGCTGGTAATTTATTGCATGTACTAACTGCATATCTGAGGAGTACTAAGAAGGCTTTTTGGTGTGATCTTGCTGGAGTGCTATGAATTATGAACTGTGCCTGTGATTTGTTTGAACAGGAAGGAGGTAGTACTTTGATGAAGTTGAGGCACTTTTGTTCCAATTACAATGCCAGGTTGTACATGGATTAACATAAAAGCACAATTGAAATATACAATATGAGCTCACCTCCTCTTTAAAAACGTTTTTAGAATAAAAAATTAAGAAGAATGCAAATATAGTAATGAGAAAATGTTTTTAAGTATTTGTCTATAGATATTATTCAATTGATTAAACGTAGAAAACATATCCATGGTGATTAGAACTATATTTATCAGCTCTTAAACAGGTCTTATTGTCATGGTTATCCTCATTAAGTATGAAAAAAATGAAGGGGATATGTTTACTAAAAAGCACTAATGTCACTTAACGCGTGATAACGTCGCCGGCGGCGTTAAGGCGCACAAAGGGTGGAGTAAGTCATTTCAGAGGGCGGAGAGAAGGGGTCAGTGGGTGGAGAGTGGGCGGGGAGAGGCTCCAGGCACACTAACGCTAACGTGATCCTGCACAGTCTACCCAAAAACACGCTAAACCCTCTACAGTTGGCAAAGAATGCGGCTGCACGCGTACTGACTGGAGCCGCTAGAGATGACCACATCACCCCAATCCTTAAGGATTTACATTGGCTACCAATCTACTTCCGGCTCTCCTATAAAGTAATCCTAATTACCTTCAAGGCCATCAACAAAATATCTCCCACATCCATAACGGACCTTGTTCACCCCACGCCAGCAAATAGGGCAAGGAGAACATTCACCGCCAATACCTTACAAATCCCCAAGGAAATAACAAAATGCACCAAGACAACAAGGAACCGTGCCTTCAAGTTCTACGCTCCCAGCTGCTGGAATGCGCTCCCAACTACCATCAGGCCATAACAGATCTCGCCCAATTCAGAAAAGCACTAAAACACCACCTCTTTCTCTTGCACTACTCTCAACCCAGCAACCTAACATCATCCATCACACACCCAGCTAGGAACTCATAAGTTATAGTCAACTCATGTCCATACTGTAGATAACTGTAAATAGATTAACAAAGTTCCCCCAGTTGAAACCCAAGTGTAACCTCCAGTTCGATGTAATGCTTAATAGTGAGCCTGTTCTGCATAATACTGTTGTCTGTGAACCGTGCTGATTTTTAAGAGTGCGGTATATAAAAACAATAAAATAAATAAAAAATAAATAAACGCTGTGAAATCAGGGTCTGAAAATTAACGCCAGTGAAAACCTCGCGTTAGAGGCACATTTGCAGGAGAGAGAAACCATTTCAGTCAGCAATGTACAGAAAAGGCAAGGAGACCAAGAAAAGTGATAGTAGTGATACATGTGCAGCAACAGCATAGTGCCCAAGTATGAAAGGGCACTATGGTGAGGCTGCAAATGGGGCACAGGGGGCTGCAGTTGGGACATGCAGTGGGGCATCTGGGGCACAGGGTGGACTAGGCAGTTGCCTAGGTGACACATAGGAATGTAGAAACGGAAAACCAGCAAGACAGCAACTGACCAAGGGCAAACATGTCCACGAGTGTGTGTCCCACAGTGCCACAATGGACATTACCCAGCAAGTACCCCAAAGGGCACATAACATTGGCAGGCAGTGCCGGGGGGAAGCGTGGATGTCTATGCAGGCACCCCTACCCCATATCACGCACCATAGGCAGATGCCTACCAGCACACTGGATAGCCTGGGACTGCGCACCACCAGCACCACCGGCATAAGGGCATGTCAGCATGGTGGTGGAGGGGTGCTGGTGGTGGAGGGAGCAGTGGCATCTGCCCACAGCAGACCAAGGCCAAGCCCTGTTTAGGTGGGTGCCATGCACTGCAAAAGACAAGGTCTGTCTGATGAACAGTAATGGTATCCCCAGGGAATGACCTGCCTCTGTGGCAACAGTTTGGTGCAGCCAGTGTGTTCAGGGGCAAAAGGTCACAGGTTCAGGTCCCAGCTGTGGCTCCTGCAGACCATGTCCCTTTATTTTACCCAGTACTAAACCATGGTAATAAAGATGGAACCTTTATTGCAGATAACATAATCACGCCATAAACACCTATATTTTACCCTACAGAGCACATACACCATAGACATGTGCAGTCCCTAGAGCAGAGGTTCCCAACTGCAGTCCTGAATGGCCAAACACCATTCAGGTTTCATGCTGTCCCTAAGAAATATTCTTGAGATGCATTTGTATGCACCGCCCCCATTGTAAGCAAATGTATCTCATGCATATTCATTAGGGACAGCATGAAAACCTGAATCGTGTTGGGCCCACCAGGACCGGAGTTGGGAACTTCTGCTCTAGAGCATAGGCCAACAGGGACACAAACATCCACACCCACAGGCTCCACTATCCAAAGCCTCATGGAGAGTCAGGCTGTTGGACCCTGCGCGGAGCAGCATCTACCAATACTAGCACCTGCATACCTTAGCAATGCCGTCAAAAACATAGACACATGTTCCACATATATCAAAAGGTTGCTATGATCAATGTCAGATAACAAATCCTACATTAAACACTATTTGTTAACAGAGATTCATCATAGCAACTTTTGATATATGTGGAGTGTGTTTCATATTTTGTTAGTGACAGTGTTTACCACCCCGGAGAGTGATCCTAACAGTATTGAGTACCATAGCAATGCCTGCACTGTGCCCAGAACTGTTGTGGCAGCCAGGGCTGCCAACCACCTCTCTCTTTGCACAATGCTGACATAGGTGTGGGAGTGTGTGTGTCTATCCAGTGTTTTGTGGCTGCCTACACCTTACTGAGCCCACAATGCTTGCACTGTTTCCAGTGTTAGCCTGCCAATGTGCATAATGAGGAGCAAGATATTGTGGGTATGGCCCGGACACGGCGGTCTGGGCAGGATGCATCTGCACAGTGCATAGGTCAATGTCTGGGACATTGCAGTGCCCGACCACCACCTGTACAGACAGGGTGGCCACAGCATGTCATGCTGGGAGGTCACTCTCACCCTGACTGAGCAGTGACCATGGCATGTCCAGGTTCCCAGATAGTGCTAGGTTGTGTTTCTCTCAAGTGATATCTGGGAGTTCCCTTTTCTGGGGCCCAATTGCTGGCATACCTACTTGGTGTTTGTGCTTACATCCCACTTCTGGGTGCACACAGTTTCTTCAGGAACATGCACTATGTACTAGCTAGCAAACTGTCTGCAGTTAGCTTGTGTATGGCTAGAACATCTTGCAGGGTGCAGTGGGTGAAGACTCACTGTGCCCCCTGCTGGTGAATACCAGATTGGGGGGTGGGGCAGCTGAGCTTTTCCAGGCCTACTGCTTGTCTGCCTGTGCCCTATGTGATACATACAGATCTGCATTGACTGCCCTGGAGGGTGCCCTTCCCCTGCCGGACTGGGGTTGATGGTCCCACAGGCTTGCATCATGTCCCTCTACTGCCTCCATTGCAAAGATGTAGAGTGTGGTTCTGTTGGTGGCAGATCCTGGCCCCCACCCTGACCCAGAGAGGGCAGGTTGGTAGGTGGTGCTACATGATCCACATGTGGGTCCAGACACTCCCCTGCTCTTATAACAAGTGATCATGGCACTCACACAGTATATGCACTATTCCGGGTGCATCAGAGTCCACACACGCTAGATGTGACTGGGAGATACAGATGGCCACAGAGGTATCCTAGGTGTGTCTACAAGGACTACCTGTCACACACTGGCACTGATGGGGGTCTGCAGCACAGCCTATCCCAGCCAAGCCAGGTGCTGCAGACCTGGTGCTGGGCGCCCCACTTCACCCTCAGGGTGAGCAAAGGAACCGCACAATGTCACGGTTTGTAGCTACTCTGTGCCAGTAACACATATGGTCAGTTCCCCCTACCAGGCCGAGGTGCTGTGGTGGCGCATATCCGATCTTGTGATCAGATGTAGACTGCTGATCTGTTTGTGCAGTGCATCATGGGTATGGGTGGGTTTACCCTATCCTGGTAACCACAGCAGATAGTTTGTGCGGTGACCTGCAGTCTTTCTGTAGCCACCTAGCGCTATGCTTGAAGCTGTAGAGATGTAGCCCAATGGTTATTACAATGACTGGAGGCAGAGGTCATGAGTTCAGTCCTGCAGTGGTGTTATTTAGTAAGGCTGTCTGAGGGACTTCCTTTTAACTTAAATCAGTGCTGCCAGCAAAAACACCCTCACAGTGCAGTAACCTAAGGTGCCTCTTAAGACGCCCTATAGGGCACATTATAAGGTTCCTTGGCGGACAGGGCACTTTATAATGTGCCTTATGAGGCACCTTAGGTTACGGCAATGTAAGGGTACTTTTGCTGGCAGCACTGATTTAAATTAAAAGGTGGAATATTCAGCATGTTCCCCCTAACTCCACACGATATACAGGGCTGTGACCTCAATCTACCCTATATGTCCTGCGACTTCGGCCTGCCCCGGCTCCGCCAGTCCCCACCCCCTCCCGCCCCCCACTGGCTCTCCCCGTCCTGCGGCTCTAGCCATGTGGGGAGAGTCGGAGGTGGAATAGAGGCAGCCCCACAAGCCACGTCTCAGAATCAGGCACATAGTAAAAATTCCTCCTCTTTCCCCATCCTCCCAACCCTTTTTTCTTGTTCTCCCCCCCCCTCCCCCGTCCCCTTTAGCCTTCCCTTCATTCCCTCTGACTGAAAAGGTACATGTTTACTCTCTTTCAGAAACTAACATAGTGTTTTTCCTGGTTCAACTTCAGTGGTAATGAATTCCATAAATGTTGCTTTCAAAATGATCAAAGTAGCCCTAGTCATAATGATTTATACAAGGAAATCCAGTGCTCTGGAAAAAAGTAATTGAGTATGAATATACTGGCCTAAATAGTTTGAGGTGGACAATTAAGAAATGTTCAAAAACACCAATTAAATATGTATCTGGATTTAGCTCACATCGTCACAGTATTAACTCAAGGGAAGTTACATTCAAGTACACTAGGGGACATCTTTATTAACAGGCACGCCAGTAGCACAGAAACATGCCACCAAACTAGTGGAGTAGCCCACACTAAGGGGTATGTTTACTAAACGGTGGTAAAGGAGCAGTCTTTTCCATGTGTTAATGGCAGCAATAAGGGGTAACTGTGCAGTAAGCGTTCTGGGCATGTTAGAGGTGTTCCGGCATTAAGGGGTGCTAGTGGACACTTAGCGGGCGGTAATAGGACATTAAGGGGTGGTAGTGGATACTTACCATGTGATAATAGCACATGCTGCGGGAAGGTGTCTGGTATGCACCTTAATGCAGAAAAGCCACTGAAACGCTGAAAGGGGGGCAGGGAAGCCATTGGAGAAGGTATGGATGCAAGCACAATTGGTAGTTGATGGAGTTGACTCACCTGATGCCTGGCAATGTGGCAGTAAGTGTGATGAGCAGGTTTGACCGTACAGCAGGCCTATGCTGTTGACTAGGTGAGATAGGCGGCTGCCAAGTGATGAAGGTCAGTGTAGGTGATGTCATGGGTGGGTGGTGGCGGCAGCGGAGTCAGTGGAGGGGGTACAGCAGGAACCGGGGGGGGGGGGGGCGCTGTGACAGACATGCAGTCCTAGATGCACCTAAAAGCTTACACCATGCCGTAAGCTACATTATAGTGTCTGTGAGGTGTGGACAGATATCCAGATGTACTGTCAGTGTGTGGCATGCCATATGCCAGGACAGTGTCTGGGTGGAGGCAGCATGTTCCTGATGTGGGCAACAAAGGCAGGATTGTCCATGAGTGCGCATATAGAGCAGTCATAAGAGAGGTGTGCATGATATGGCTAACTGCTGCAAATGACCCTGAGGCCCATGGTGGTCGCAGTCCCAGCATGTTAAACATGCGGGTTTGGTGGGCACCTTGGGCACAAGGTCCAGATGGGGGTGCAGGGGCACACATAGACAGCCATGCAGTCCCCCCACCAGCTGCCCATGCAGGGGTCCCATCACCACCTGCCACAGATACGTCTCAGGGGGAGGATGGCAGCCACTGCTGTAGTATTTCCCTGGGCACCTGCATTTTCCAGCTACCTGGAGGGCTACAGCTCTGGCACTGTCAGCCTCTTCTGTGGGTTCTGTGGCAGCAGGAGGGAGGAGGCAGCCTGGATCTCTGCCAGGAGTGCCAGGACCCTAGGACCACCACATGTGGCACATTGCTTTTCCGCAGCAGTAGCAGGACTGTGTGCTGCTACTGTCACTGTGGGATCATGTGGAGAGGCTGAAAAGGTTGGGGCTCATCAACCCGGGGAAGAGACAGCTGAGAGGAGATATGATAGAGATCTATAGATTATTGACCGGAGTGGAACAGGTAAACGTAGGTCACTTTTTTATGCCATCAGACTATGGACAGACTAGAGGACCTGTAATGAGGCTACAGTGTAACCCATTTGGGTCTTCTAGGTAAAAATATTTTTTCAGTCAACACGTAATCAAACCCTATGATCCATTACTGGAGAATGTGGTAAAAGCTGTCAATGTATCTCGGTTTAAAATAGTTTGGATGGGGTCCTGGGTAACGGCCCATAAACCATTGCTAAAGAGGACCCGGCTATGCATTGCTTGACCCATTACAGTTACTGGGGAACCTGTGCATCTTTTGGGGAAACTGCTAGGTACTTGTGACCTAGATTGTGCACTGTTGGACACAGGATACTGGGCATGATGGACCTTGGTCTGACACAGTTTGGCATATTTTATAGTCTTATGTTCCTATGTGCCATCTAGGCAGCTGCCTGGTCCCCCCTATGCACCAGCAGCCCCCACTGCATGACCCATGTGCCACCTCCTTTGCCTCCATTTGCACCATCAACATAGTGCCCTTTCATACTTGGGCACTATGCTGTTGCTGCTAATGGAGCACTACTATCACTCTTTTGGGATCCCCTCTCTGTGCATTACATTGCAGATGTAAATTAGGCTCTTTCTCCTCAAAAACACCCTTTCTGCCAGGTTTTGAATTGCGCTATGGTTCCTGCCATCAAGGTGTCTGCGTTAAGGGAGCAAGCCTTGTTCCTGCCCACTCCCTGCCCATTTACCCCCAATCTCTGCCCCGTGCATGACTTCTCTCCACCCACAGGGCGCTTTATGCTGCTGGTGCAGTTAGCATCTGCTAAAGTGCACTATTCTGGGTGCATCATAGTCCACAAAGGCTAGACGTGACTGGGAAATACAGATGGCCACAGGTGTATCCTAGGTGTGGCTGCAAAGACTACCTGTCACACACTAGCACTGATGGGGACCCGCAGCACAACCTATCTCATCCAAGCCAGGTGCTGGGGACCTGGTGCTGCGTGCCCCACCTCACCCGCAGGGTGAGCACAGGAACCGTACAATGTCACGGTCTGTAGCTACTCTGTGCCAGTAGCACACACTGTCAGTTCCCCCTACCAGGCCGAGGTGCTGTAGAGGTGCATACCCCATCTTGTGATCAGATGCAGACTGCTGATCTGCATGTGCAGTGCATCATGGGTACGGGTGGGTTTACCCTATTCTGGTAACCACAGCAGAAAGGTTGTGCGGTGACCTGAAGTCCTTCTGTAACCAGCCAGCGCTGTGTTAGAAGTTATAGAGGTGTAGCCCACTGGCTACTACAATGACTGCTGAGGCAGAGGTCATAGTTTGATCCCACAGTGGTGTTATTTAATAAGCCTGTCCGAGGCATTTCCTTTTAATTCGTGTAACAGTCAGACACATCTCTACAATCTGTGCTGCCAGCAATAACACCCTCACCTCAGTGCCCTAACCTAAGATGTCTCTTAAGGCGCCCCATAGCACACCCTTTAAGGCGCCCTATAAAGTGCCCTATAGGGCACATTATAAGGTGCCTTGGCAGACAGGGCACTTTATAATGTGCCCTATGGGGCGCCTTATGAGGCACCTTAGGTGACGGCACTGTGAGGGTGTTTTAGCTGGCAGCACAGATTTAAATTAAAAGGAAATGCCTGAGATATCCTTATTAAATAACACCACTGCAAGATCAAGCTCATGACCTCTGCCTCCGCAGTCATTGTAGTAACTAGTGGGCTACATCTCTATAGCTTCTAACACAACGCTGGCATGCACTTAAGGTTAACGTGCATTAACGAGCCAAGGCACCCTCTATCGCGCAATACAGATACATTGATACCTTGCCGCCGGAACGCCCACTATCTTATATGGCATTCCTCACATTAATGCTGCAACTAGCACCGGTAACATTAGGATGGTTTAGTAAACATACCCCATAGTATATGATGGCAGATAAAGACCAGTATGGTCTGCCCAGTAAGATGGCTAGAGTAATTGTACCCGCTGCTCCCTTCAGGTCACCCACCTCTATGCCTATGTTTAGGGTTCTACCCATCATTATGTGCAGTCCCCCCATCCCCCCCTCCCCATATCGGTTGAAGTATAAAAGATATTTAAGTTTATTTTGATTTTATCCTCTTGCTATAAAGGGATGCACTGTGTCTGTCTCATGCCATTTTGAATTCCGTCACTATATTTGCCCCCACCACTTTCATCAGGAGGGCATTCCAAGCATCCACCACCCTTTCAGTGAAAAAGTATTTCCTGATGTTGCTTTTAAGTTTACTTCCTTGCAGCTTCATGTTATACCCTCTAGTTTGGCAGCTTCCCCGTCTTTGAAAAAGGTTTGTTTGTTTATTAATACCCTTTAAGTATTTAAAGGTCTGAATCATATCCGTACTGGCAGAGAAAAAAAGTTAAAGTACCTGCTGACAGCCACATTAAAAATAAATGAAAAGGGTCAGTAAAGTTTCAAATAAGGAAATAAACATTTAAAATGAAAGGCTGGCTAGTTCAAAGGAAAGTCAAATAAGGAAACATGCCAAATAATCTTTACTGATTCTGAAGGAATATGTGTATGTTTCTGTGTGTATGAATGTATGGGGAATCAGACTGCAGTTTCAATACAGTGTTGAAGGAGTTAATGAATGTAGCTGAGCCTAGGGCAAGCATGGAGAGATCTCACAGGAGACAGAATACATGACTTAGCTAAATAAACAACACAGATACTAAGCAAACTTTAAAGAAAATGGCAAAAGTCTGCTAGGGGCTTTAGAGCACTGAAAGTGTGCTGTGTGAGGTGAATTGAAAGTAGTAAGGAACTACTACAGACAGAGCTGGATATAAGAATATTTTTACAAGAGAGGATAGAATCCATGTGCAAGAGTTACTGATTGAAAAAAAGTCTGATGAGCTAAAACATGCCAGAGAGAGTGTGTCTGTATGGAAGTGCTGGAAAAGTATTTGTTATCAGAATTGGAAGTAATTAAGAATTATTTACAGGAGAAGTGTGTAAGAAGTTGGGATGAAAACTGGAGAAAAAGTTTGAAGTTAAATGTGGAAATGTTTTCCTTAGTGACTGGAAGCAGGCTGGAGAAGCTCTGCAACACATTCAAGCAGTTTTAAAATCAAGCTGAATGAGAATTTGAATTGATTTGTTGAAGAGTGAGTTTAATTTTGAGTACTGCTGTGGTTAAAAGCTTAACAGTGTATGACTTGCTATATAGCATTGGAGTCCTTCAAGCATTGAAGGAGAAGTTGAGCTGAAGGATAAAACTGTCAGTGCAGTGAGAGAAACCCTGAGAATGAGCTGTTTTAAAAGTGAGTGCTGCTCACAGGATTTATTTAATCCTGAAACATATTGAACTGTTTCAGTGAGGAAGAGAGTTTGTGTTTGAAAGAGTGATGGATTAAATCTGTGAAAAAAAATCATTTCCTTATTTAAAGAATTAAATGTATTGGCAGTAAGTATAGTTTTTCCTGAGCTGTTTGGCAATTGTAAAGGATTGACTCTGACACACACCTAAAATAAAAACTGATTTTTGCACAGAGAGTTCTGTGAAAGGAAAAGATAGGGAACTTGATTATCCGTTATTTTTGGGGAATTGCAAGCATACCAAGTAATAGACAGAAATAAAAGGAAAAAAGGACAGGGACACTTTTCTAGTTTTGCACACATAGCACATAGTCTTTTCTATTGATTTTTAAAGATAGGGACTAGGTATCCTGACTACCAAGACAGGACAAGGAAAAGTACTACAATGACGCATGCAAGGAAATAGAAGCAGAAACTATTAGAGGAAGAACAAGATCGGCTTTCCTAAAGCTACGAGAGTTAAAGAAAAAGTTCCAGCCTCGAATTGGAATGTTACAAGATGCTCAACGTTCTATGTTGAATGATGCTGAGAAGATCAAGAAAAGGTGGAAGGAATATACAGAGTTTTTATGTGATAAAGATCAAGTGGACCAACAGCTGTTTCAACCTGTACCTTATGATCGGGAACCATTGGTGATGAAAGAAGAAGTTGAAGCAGCATTGAAAGCCTTATCAAAGCACCAGGCATTGATAGCATTCCCATAGAAGTATTACAGCAATCTGATGCAGCTGTTACCGTACTTACAAGGCTCTGCCAAGAAATATGGAAAACAACATCATGGCCAACTGACTGGAAAAGAGCTGTGTTTATACCAATACTAAAGAAAGGTGATCCAACTGACTGTGGAAATTATCGCACAATCGCTCTGATCCCACATGCCAGCAAGATTCTATTGAAGATTATTCAAAAGAGACTACAACCATACCTGGAACAAGAACTACCTGAAGTGCAAGCAGGGTTCAGGAAAGGGCAAGGAACGAGAGACATCATTGCGGATGTGAGATGGATCCTTGAAAAGACTAAAGAATACCAAAAAGATATCTATTTGTGCTTTATCGACTATAGCAAGGCTTTTGACTGTGTAAACCATGAGAAACTCTGGGCCACATTAAGAAGCATGGGTGTACCAGAACACCTGATCGTTCTCTTGCACAATCTGTACATTGATCAAGAAGCAACAGTTCGAACGGAACAAGGAGAAACAGAATGGTTTAAAATAAGCAAAGGTGTAAGACAAGGCTACATACTTTCCCCCTACCTGTTTAATTTATATGCAGAACAAATCATCAGAGAAGCAGGATTGTATGAAGACAACAGAGGTGTGAGGATTGGTGGAAGACTCATCAACAACCTTCGCTATGCTGATGATACCACATTACTGGCTGAAAGTGAAGATGATCTGAAACATTTGCTTCTCACAATCAAAGAACATAGACTCAAAATGGGCCTGCACCTTAATGTAAAGAAGACAAAGATCATGACAACTGGCATAATCAACAGGTTCATCGTTGAAGGAGAAGAAATTGAAATCGTGAACAACTTTAACCTACTTGGATCAACTATCAATAAAGAAGCAACAAGCAGTCAAGAAATCAGACGACGCATTGCTCTTGGCAGAATGACTATGAAAGATCTAGATAAGATTCTCAAGAGCAGAGATGTCTCTCTCCATACAAAGATTCGACTTGTTCAAGCCATGGTATTTTCAATAACATCATATGGATGTGAAAGCTGGACATTGAAAAAGATAGACAGGAAGAAAATTGATGCCTTTGAATTATGGTGCTGGCGGCGAATACTGTGTATACCATGGACTGCCCGAAGAACAAACCAGTCGGTACTAGAGGAAATCAAACCTAAGCTTTCTTTAGAAACTCAGATGACAAGATTTCGACTTTCATACTTTGGACACATCATGCGAAGAGAGAGATCATTAGAGAAAGACATCATGCTTGGCAAGATAGAAGGTCAACGCAATGAGGAAGGCCAGCAATGAGATGGATTGATACAATAACAGCAGCTACGGGTACCAGTCTGTCAACAATGAGCTGCCTGACTCAAGACCAAACACAATTCAGGATAGCTATCCAGAAGGTCGCAATGAGTCAACTCTGACTCGACGGCACTTAACAACAACAACAACATCCTGACTACAGCTGGACATCGCTGGAGCAGAGAAGATCCTAAGACACCCAACGTCAAAAACAGCAACAAGACCTGGAAAGAAGATTTGAGATAAGTGACTGACACACCACAGTGACTATATTTCGGCAAAACACTAGTGCACTAGTAGTTGAATTGAAAAAAAGGTGTCTTTACCTGAATGATAATACTCATTCACTTGCAAAATTAAAGAGAAACGATAGTGTTAGAACTGAACTTTTTTTCTACTAAGCAATAAAGAAATCATATGTTTTAAAATGGTTAATTAATACTTGCCTGCTTTCGAACTAAACAACATTGTACCACTGTTGAATAGAAGCATTTAAGGTGTCTGCACAGAAAATACTTGACTACAATTATAAAGATTGTTATGGCTTGCTTACAAAATTTGAATTTGCACTACATTTACAAATTAAAAACAGAACATTTTGCAAAAATTAAACTTGCTCAAGTGGCTCATTGTGGGAAAGTTCCCATTCCTTGGTAAGTCCTGATTTGAAATTTGAGTTTCCTGAAATTTGAGTGTGTTGTAGATAAAACAAAAAATATTTTCTCTGTACGCTGGGAGTTTCCATTGGTAGCTTATCTGAGATAACTCAGCCACCTGTGACACTCATAATATCAAGGTAAAGTAGGGTTATGCCCCCATGAAACTCCCGGTTTACATAGCTCCCCTGTCCCTCCTCTCCTCTAGAGTATACATATTTAGATCCTTGAGTTTCTTCTCATACATAGTGCATGCTCCAAATCATTTTGGTTGCCTTCCTCTGAGGGGTTTCAAGTCTTTTTATATCCCTTGTGAGATACGGTCTTCAAACCTGAACACAATAATCCAAGTGAGGCCTCACCAACAAGTTGTACAGGGGGGAATTAATACCTCCTGGTGCGAAATGGGTGATGACTGCATCTTACTATTAATGCACTGGAAGTTACTGTGTATTAACTGTTAAAACAGCAGATAGCATGACACAATTAACCCCTTCATAGGAAGTGTACCTAACCGCACCACATTGTCTGCCATGCAGCTAAAAGGTAGAAAAGAGCTTTTGTCTACATTAACCGAATAGCAAAATGTTGGGAACGTCTCCAGCAATTAACACAGAGGCTTTGCAGTTGCTGCATGTTAACTTTGGCTGCTAATCTGTGGTAGCTGCAAAATCTTACCACAGTTTAGTAAATAGGCCCTTAAAGTCATAAGTGCTGTTGTTTAAAAATAAAATGGGAAGTGGTGGCGCTGTCCCTCTCAGCTTATAATGGCTGAGTTTAGGAGTAAAATGACAGGAGGTGTGGGCATGGTTAGAGCAGGGGTTTCAACCCAGTCCTCGGGACACACCTAAGATGTCAGGTTTTCAGGATAACCACAATGAATATGCTTGATAGAGATCTGCATACGATGGTAGCATTGCATGCAAATCTCTCTCATGCATAGCCATTATGGGTAACCCGAAAACCTGCTTCGCTAGGTGTATCCTGAGGACCAGGGGCGGCCCAAAGGGGGTGCGGGGCCATGTGCGGAGACTCGGTGTGGGGCCTCATTTGCATAAGGGGCCTCATTTGCATAAATATTTGCATAATGTTACCATACACTAACTTTTAGTAAACATGCCCCTTCATGAGTGCATGGATAAAGAAAGACTAAAAGATTACTACATTACTATAATCCAGTGCCAACCGCCAGGCACATTAGGAACTACTACAAACACTGCCCATTTAGAACCCATAGCAAACCCGCCGTATCCTAACAGCAATACCAGGACTCACAAAGCACCATACCCTACCTATCAAAAGGCAACACTGCAAATATTAAACCAATACATTTCAGAGAATAACAATACATGACCTACTGGGGAAAGAGAACAAGTGACACTGTCAAATAGGAATTACATAAACAGAATACCTCAGCTCAGTTACACATGCAGAACATAGACCATCACCAAACAAGGAATCACAATTTAGAAACAGGAAGACAATAATTAAACTGGGAACCCCAAAAGCCAAACTTGGAATGTACAACATCACTGTAGAAATAAAACTATAAATTAATTTCCTCTTGTACTAAACAAAGCACCGACGTTAATGATGCACATTTCCCAGAGCTGACATATTCCAGTTAATAAATTCAAAATAAAGAGATATCTTTGTACCTTTTGTGCATTTTTTTTCAGTTGCAATTGTTCCAGCCACTTTCTTCTGGTTTATTTGTGTCTTCTGCTAACTCTCCATCATCTGCTGTCCATTTGTCCTTTCTTCACTCTTCTAGTTTTTTTCCATTCTACCTCTATATCTGTCGTTATCGGAAATCAATGGGGTCGCGGCTCCGATAACGATCGCGAACCGCTACCGCAGCTTTGTAAACAAGCCCCAAAGAGATATCTTTCTACCTTTTGTGCATTTTTTTTCAGTTGCAATTGCTCCAGCCAGTTTCTTCTGGTTTCTTCATGTCTTCTGCTAACTCTCCATCGTCTGCTGTCCATTTGTCCTTTCTTCTCTCTTCTAGTTTTTTTTCCATTCTCTCTTTACTTCTGCTTTGACATACTAATCTTTCTCCTTTTGCTCTTTCCTCATCCCTATTTCATCCACTCAAATTTTACCCCTCCATCCTCAATCCCCACTTACTCTCCCAACACCCGGCCAATTGTAGATTTTTCTTCCCTCCCACACAAAATATTTTTCCCCTCTCCATTTCACTCTCCCAGCCCCATCCCCTTCTAATCTCCCCCAACATCAGCTCCCTTCTAGTTCCAGCCCCACCCAGTATCCGCTCCCTTCTAGTCCCCCCATCAGCCCATTTCCAGTCCTAGCTCCCCCATCCATTTCCAGTCCTATACGAGTCCCTCCATCAGCTCATTTCCAATACCAGACTCCCATCAGCCCATTTCTAGTCCTTTCCTAGCCCCACCATCAGCCCATGTCAAATCCTAGCTCCTCTCCACTCAGCCCATTTCCAATCCAAGCCCCCCATGAGCCTACTTCCAGTTCTAGCCCCTCAATGAGTCCATTTCAATCCAAGCCCCCACCACAGCCCATTTCCAATCTTAGCTCCCCCCAACACCCAATTCCCAGTCCTATCCTAGCCCCTCCATCAGCCCATTTCAATGCAAACAAACATCTACAGGGCAGGAGCGCTGCTTGTCTGCTCAGTGCCATCCAACATGACACCAGCTCCAGCCACTTTCCCCTACAGACCAATACAGACCATATGCAGACCATATGCAGTTCGAGCATCGGTGCAAACACAAAATCACCACATCCAGCCCCAAACTGCTTTTTATATATACAGAAGATGTGTCTTTCATCTGAAGTGCAAGATGAAACCTATTTTCAGTGTATTTCGTAATATTCAATGAGTCCATTTCAATCCAAGCCCCCACCACAGCCCATTTCCAATCTTAGCTCCCCCCAACACCCAATTCCCAGTCCTATCCTAGCCCCTCCATCAGCCCATTTCCTGTCCTAGCTCCCTCCCATAAGAGCCCATTCCAAGCCCCCCTTCCCATCGGCTATTTGCAGTTCAAGCCCCCTTCCACTCAGCCCATTTCCATTCCAAGCCCCCCTCCCCATCAGCTATTTGCAGTTCAAGCCCCCCACTTCCCCTCAGCCCATTTGCATTCCAAGCCCCGTCCCCATCAGCTATTTACAGTTCAAGCCCCCTTCCACTCAGCCCATTTCCATTCCAAGCCCCCCTCCCCATCAGCTATTTGCAGTTCAAGCCTTCCCTTCCACTCAGCCCATTTCCAGTCCTAGCAACCCCCCCAACCCATTACCAGACCTAGCCCCCCATAGCCTATTACCAGTCCTAAGCCCCCATCTGCCCACTCCCAGTCCTAATCCCATCAGCCATTTTCCTGTCCTAACCCCCATCACCCAATTTTCAGTTTAAGCCCCCCCATAGCCCATTACCAGTCCTAACCTCCCCATCAGCCCACTCAAAGTCCTAATCCCATCAGCCCATTTCTAGTCCTAACCCCCATCACCCAATTTTCAGTTTAAGCCCCCCATAGCCCATTACCAGTCCTAATCCCATCAGCCCATATCCAGACTTAGCTCCCCCATAGCCCATCACCACTCCTAACCCCCCACCCCCCAGCCCAGGGAAAAATTAAAATAAAAAAAACTGTCTGCTGCCGGGGCCGGGGCCGCGGCCCCCGCGGCAGAATCGAGTATGCCGTGGGCCCCGGCAGCGGCAGCAGACAGTTTTTTTTTTTATTTTAAATTTTACTTTTAGATCAGAATGTTTTTAGCGCGGGGCCCCCTGAAAAGCTGGGCCCTGTGCAAAAAACATTCTCACTCAATGGACGGGCCGGCCCTGCTGAGGACTGGGTTGAGAACTGCTGGATTAAAACAATAGGTTAGATCGAAGTCAGGAAAACTAGCATTCGGTCTTTTTTGCAGATGATACAAAAATTTGCAACAGAGTGGACTCCACTGAGGGAGTGCATAACATGAGGAAAGATCTACAAAAGCTGGAAGAATGGTCTAATGTTTGGTAGTTAAGATTTAATGTGAAGAAGTGCAGTGTCATGCACTTGGGATGCAGAAATCCAAGGGACTTGTATGCGATAGGGGGCGAGAGATTGGTGTGCACAGACCAGGAGAAGGACCTTGGAGTGATTGTTTCTGAGGATCTCGAGGTGGTGCAACAGTGTGACAAGGCAGTGGCAAAAGCCAGGAGGATGCTGGGTTGCATACAGAGAGGAATTACCAGCAGAAAGGAACAGGTACTAATGGCACTGTACAAGTCACTGGTGAGGCCCCACTTGGAATACTATGTTCAGTTTTGGAGACCATATCTTGCAAAGGATATAAAAAGACTGGAAACTGTTCAGAGGAAGGTGACCAAAATGATTTGGAGCCTGCATCAGAAGCCTTATGAGAAGAGTCTTGAAGACCTAAATATGTACACTTTGGAGGAGAGGAGGGACAGGGGAGATATGGTATACAGGCCCGTCCAAAGCCATAATTGCACCCTTTGCTATTTCAACATCTGGCGCGCCCCTCCCATCCGCTGGTTACCTGCCCCTGCCTGCCCCCCTTCCCCCATGATGCCCTGCAGCCTCCGCCACTTTTTTGTTTTCTCGGAGGTGGCGGCGGCAGCAGCAGTGAGATAGACCTGCGTTTGTATGCAGTTTGGGTCCCTCCTTCCCTTTTCTGATGGAGGTCTCATCAGAGGAAGGAGAAACCAGGCCAGCCATGCAAATGCTGAGTTGCAAAGACCGCGTTTGAATGGCTGGCCTGGTCCCTCCCTCCCTCTTCTGATGCGACCTACATCAGAGAAGGGAAGGGGGGACACGACCTGCCTACAAACGCGAATCTGCCTCACTGCTGCTGCTGCTGCCGCCTCCGAGAAAACAAAAAATGGTGATGGTGGCAGGACAACAGGGGGAGGGGGGGGGCAGGCTTTGACTGGCAGATTGACATGTGCCTCTAATCCTTTTGCACCCTGTGCAGCTGCAGTGCTCATATAGGGCTAGGTATGGTGCTGATGATACAGACCTTTAAATGCTTAAAGAGTATTAATGAACAAACAAACCTCTTCCAAAGACGGGGAAGCTGTAAAACTAGAGGGCATAACAGGAAGCTGCAAGGTGGTAAATTGAAAGGCAATGTCAGGAAATACTTTTTCACTGAAAGGGTGGTGGATGCTTGGAACGCCCTCCCAATGGAGGTGGTGGGGGCAAACACGGTGATGGAATTCAAAATGGCATGGGACAGACACAGTGGATCCCTTTATAGCAACAGGTTAAAAACAAAATAAACTTGACTATCTCTCATATCTCAACAAACAGGGGAGCTGTGGGTTCACCCCTAAAACAAAGACATGGGGAGGGAGGGGGTGGCCTGCACAGAGCAGCAGGTGCACCTACTCTTGCCGTCTTACTGGGCAGACTAGATGGACCATACTGGTCTTTATCTGCCGTCATTTGCTATGTTATTATCTTGCTACTTAAAATAAAAAATGCGAGTTGTAAATCACACTTTGGCTATGCATAACCTTAAAGGGTCATGTTTACACCAGAACTGGGATCCTGGTGCTGTCAGCTTTGGGTTGCAGCTACCAGGATTTTTCTCTTGTATTATTTTCCCTCCCAAGGTTATTAGTCTGGTCACTGTGGTGATGGTCCTGGGCTGGGGGATAATGCAGCAGGGCTCCTTTCAGAACCCTGAAATCCTCAGCCCTGAATCTGACTAATGATCGCAATTCTCTCCTCCTTCCTGGGGGGCTGCGCACGCTGCCTCTGCTGCATCTCCAGCTTCAGCCAAACTGGGGGACGGAAGACCCAAGGACCTTCTGAATAGCAATGCACCGCACTATCTATGGAAGCCACTGAGCCAATCCCTGTCAGCCTTTTTTGATGACATAATGCATATATCCTGAGATGGATCTTTATGAAATATACATCAAAATTACATTATCAGCACCTGCTGTGCCAGAAGTAAGTCTGAGGCCCCAATAAGACTGTGAATACATATAAATATGCTTGTTCTCTGTCTCCGACTGGCTCATGATAGTGCCAGGTTATTAATAATCTTGGTAAATACATTCCAGAGTGGTGGAGAAGGTGGCCAGGCATGCAGACCTGAAAGGGTCATATTCATTTGATGTAGTCTGGAAGCTGCAGTAAGCAATGAAAACAGGATACAGTATCTGCCAGCAACTCTGCAAAGTAAACTCTGGTTATGCCTCAAATCTCTTTATTGGATTGGACTTGATATTACGAAATACACTGAAAATAGGTTTCATCTTGCACTTCAGATGAAAGACACATCTTCTGTATATATAAAAAGCAGTTTGGGGCTGGATGTGGTGATTTTGTGTTTGCACCGATGCTCAAACTGCATATGGGTATTGGTCTGTAGGGGAAAGTGGCTGGAACTGGTGTCATGTTGGATGGCACTGAGCAGACAAGCAGCGCTCCTGCCCTGGAGATGTTTGTTTGCATTAAAAGACTTGCTATGCCGTCCCTCACCAAGGGTTCCGGAGTGGTTTAGAAGACTAAAACTAGTTGTAAAATCGAAAAGAAGTCCATATTTCACAGGTCAGAATAGGATGACGCTTCAGAATGGGACTAGAGACGCCTAGAGCAACAATATCCACGGTTGCTGGTTCAGACTGTACCCTTCCTCGTCGAAGAAATCAGGAAAGACCTTTTCAAAAAAATAAGTCTTGAGACGAACCTTAAACTGTTTGAAGGATGTTTCATCCCTAATGCAGAGCAGTAAAGAATATGAGAGGGAAGGTGCCAAGAACTAGAATGCTGAGTGATGTGACACCTCCATCCAAGCTTTGGAGACTGGCGGAATAACCAGTAGATTGGAATTTTATGAACGTAACGTGCGCATTAGGTTATAGGGAGTCAGAAGAGTAGAACGATAAAGTGTCACGCCCGTGTAATAAGCTCTGTGGGTGAGTAGCAGCGCTTTGAAATGGAAGCGATAGGCCAGTGGTAACCAATGATTCTGAAAAAAAGGGGTGACATACTTATAACGGGTTATTATTAATTTAGCTCATGCCTATCCAGTTCAAGGCGAGTTGCAGTCATTAACAGTAGGTATTTGCCTATCCCTGAAGGGCTTACAATCTAAGGGCCCGATATTCAAAGGCATTTACACGGTTGGCAGACCTGAAACCTGTGTAAATGCCAGTTAGCGGGATATTCAGCGGCATTCATATGGGTAGTGCCATGGAATATCCTCTGATGCCCCAATACTATGCCGTTGGCATCAGGGCATCTCATGAGCATTCCGGGGTGGAGCAGAGGTCGCACACGTCGCTAAATGGACTGCGGCAATGTTGAGCCGCTGCCCGGTTACAACTCACGGGTAAAGTCAGGTGCGGCAAACGCTGGTCTCATTTTACCCATGGAGCTAACCGGGCAGTGGCTCAATATCACCGCTGCCCATTTAGCTTCTGGGGTCTGTGGCTACCCCAGATATTCCATCCCAGTGGCAGGATATGCCCCTGGCATTGAATATTCAGGGTTAGTCTTCAACAGCAACGGCGAGCTGCTTACGTGGCTTGCCCGTGGCCACAAGGAGTGTCAGTGGGATTCAAACCCTGGTCTTTCTGGTTCCAAGCTGCATTTGTCAAGAGATGGATGGCTGTGTTCTGGACCAACTGAAGTTTCCTTAGGATGGTGGGGCAGAGTTGACAGTAAGTAGAATTGCAAGAATCGAGGCAAACAGTAAGTGCGACGTTATTTCTAGATTGTTACCATCTTTAGGATTCAATCTAAGGGCCCTCTTTACTAAGAGTCCAATTCTATTCTGGCCGTCCAGCCCTGTGTGCCCTTCAGAATCTGGGCGTACAGCAGTAGCACCTGATTCTGATCCCACGGAGGCTAGGCATGCCCACAAAATCATAATTGGTTCTACCAGCCTGGACATGCAGGCTGGGCCCCAATTCTGATGGGCTACACAACCAGCAGATCCCCGGCTAACTCAGCCAGACTCCATAACGGAGCCGCAGTGCCATGGCATCTTGTTGCCATTATGAAGCTGTGATCCTCGGCCACCGACCCAAATTGCTCTTTCCCAACAGCCCGACCCCGAATCCAGCCTCCCATGGCCAGGGTTGGGCTGCGGGGTACCCTCTGCACCCCCTCAACATTTTGTCCTGGCCTAGCACTGCAGTCCCCCGGTGTCCAGGGGGACTTATTCCACTTCCGAGGTGGAATAAGTTCCCCGTCTACGTAGTCAACCCCAGACATACAGGATTGACCTCAGAATCAGCCCTGTATGTCTGGGGTCACAGCCTGTCTATGTCCCACTCTCACTCCCCCTCCAGACTACCCCCTCCTGCCCCCGTCTAAGGTTTCCCATACAACAGCACTGTTCGTATGGTGAGCCTTTGCACCAGGAGCAGCAGGGGGGTGAATAGTGGGGATGTACATCCAAGCAGGATGTACATACCCACTATTCACGGCCCAGAACGACCCCCTAAGCATTTCTCCCATAGACACAAAATGAGAGAAGACTTTTAGTAAACAGGGCCCTAAAAGTGTATCCCAAAGAGTTAATGAGAGTGCTCAGTGAATTAAGCACCGTACAAAACAAAAATGACAACAATGGGAATCCTCACTGGATCTCGATATAAGGAATGATGAGCTGTCCATTTTCATACTTCAGATGGAATGTGGTTTGCCGCATTTTCATGGTGAACTTCATGTACTTAATTAATTCAGGCTTTATTTTCAAGACAATTTATTTTCCAAGAAGCTTTCTTAGAGTCAATCCTTGCTACACAGAGATTTCAGCCCTTCTTAGCGCTGGCCATGATAGCTTTCTTCAGTATAAAGGCCTTGTCTTTTCCTTATGTTATGTCCAGTATGGAATCACCACTTGATTCTTGAACTTATCCATATCTTAAGAGTGAGAGCCAGACATAGGTTTTTATCCACCCCTCTGCCTGTGTGTGGAAGAGAGTGGAGGAGTTTGCTTGCTTCCCAAACCTACAGAGGAATGGAATTTTCTTGCTGGAGAAGATATAGTGAGAAGGTTGCCTTCATGTGGTGTCTGCTAATTACTCTAGGGAGCCAAAGTGTTCAGATTGCGATCTCAGACACAAATACCTAGGGTGATAGAATCTGTGTTGCCAAGGATTCTGTCTTAACTAAACAGATGACTGTAACCAGATACCGTTTGAGTTTGGACTTTTTACCCAGTAAAGAGAATTGGAGCATCCAATTCAGTGTCAAAAGTTTCTTTATGTTTATGTTTATTTATATTTGATATACCACATCTATAACCAGGTAGCAGGGCGGTGTACAGTTTAATACAAAAAAAATAAGAAACTATGAAAAGAATGCCAATATCTGGATAGGAAAGTGACACAGTCACACGATAACATAAACAGATTGAGGGAGACAGGAGAAGGGAGCTAGCACTCCGGGAGGGAAAGGTTAAAGGCTGTTTGGAATAGGTGGGTCTTTAGGAGGGATTTGAATTTGACATAGGAAGGCCCCAGACGCAAGGTCACAGGCAGGGAGTTTCAGGGGGCGGGACCAAGAAAGTAGAGGGCTGAGGTGCGGATCAATTTTAGACAGGTAGCAGAGGGAGGGGGAAGGTATAGGCGGTTTGCATGGATATTCCAAAGAACATGGGGGAACGTTGAAGTGTAGATGATCTGAGATGTACCTGGGCGAATTGGTATAGAAAGCCCTATGAGTAAGAGTAAGGAGCTTGTACCGAGGGCGGAAGTGTAAAGGAAGCCACTGAAGTCGGATAAGAAGTGGAGTGATGTGGTCGAACTGTGTAGTGTGGGCAATAATATGTACATGCAGCTGTGTTTTGAACTAATTGTAACTGTATCAATTTTGAATCAATGTACTAAGGGCCTTCCCTTCCCCCCATGGAGAATCTGTTCCCTGTTGGCTAAGAGCATATTATTTATTTTCTCTTATATACTGTGCTATTCTGCATCAGTGTGCTTTACATTGAACAAACTGAAATTACATTGAACAGGGCATTATAACTTGGAGATAACTATTTTACAGGGAACATGAGCTATTGAGGCTTAAGTGGCTTGCCCAAGACCACAAGTGGGACTAGACACTCCAGTCCTTCCAGCCCAAGGTTGCTGTTCTCTAGTGGGATTTGAACCCCCAACCTTCTGGCCTGGAGTACCTTGCCCCAACCACTAGGCCACTCCTCCACTCCACATTCTAACTGAGTGAAGGCATGGGAGAGAACCCGGGACCCTGGCCATGAACCTCCCTGTAACTAGTGGAGTGGGGCTATATATATTTTGTACAAGGGACTGGGGAAGGGGAACAATAAGGACTTAATATTTTATATTACTAATCAGGGAGATCCATAGCTAGAAGGGTGGGAGGTTATTTTTTTTTTAATCACCAACCCTTTAAAAAGATAGTGGGCCCGATATTGAGTTGCAATGGCTATGCACCTCTAAGGTGCATAGCCGTCGATGCTGAACTTTAGCCCCAGATATTCAAACCGGGGCCATATTTGGCCCCCAGAATTGAATATCCAGGTCTGCCGCAATGCGCCGCAATGCACCACACAGTGCAGAAGCTAACTGGGCAGCAGCGATATTGAGCCACTGCCTTGTTAGCTCCCACTGGTAAAGATAGTCAAGGTTTTCTCATGCCTATCTTTACCCGTAAGTCACTAACCAGGCAACAGATCAATATCGCCACTGCCTGGTTAGCAAAGGGTGCCAACTCCACTCCGCCGCAGAACGCCCACGATATGCCCTGATTCTACATTGCAGGACAGGGCATGTAGCATTGGAACCGGTGGATATTCATCCACACTAACCATGTTAGTGCCAATGAATATCCCTCTATAGCGGCATTTACACAGTTTACAGGTTTTTAAATCGTGTAAATTTTATTTATTTATTTATTTAACTGTATTTCTATACCGCTTTTTCTTACAATCAAGGCGGTTTCACAGCAAACAATCAAAAGGGGTGATAGTGTTTTTCATGCAGTGAAGGATATATCGTGACTTGTGTGTATGTTGTGTTGTGTGTTTGATTATGTTGAGCTATGTACATTGTGCGCTATGATACATCGTGTTTTATAATACATTCTTTTATACATTTAGTGTTAAGAAACATCATGTGCCGTTATACATTCTCTTTTCAGTGGGTCGGAGGGAGGTATGTTGGTTGTTCCTGGTAGTTAGATCATGTGACGTGTCCATAGTGTTCTATGAACAGCGTTGTCTTCAGCTGTTTGCGAAAGTCTTTGAGGTCCGTCGTTGATCTCAGATCGTCTGGGAGGTTGTTCCAGATTGTAGGTGCAGCCAGGGAGAGTGCTCTTTCTGTGGTGTCCTTGCGTGTGTTTCTGAAGTCTCTTGGGGTGCTGACTCGGTTGGAGGTTCCTTTTCTTCTTGGGCGTGTGCTGGTGTCTGGTTGTATGAGGGTGTGCAGGCTGTTAGCTGAAGTGTGTTGTTTGATCTTAAATATGTTTATGATTGTTTTGTATTTGATGCGTGAACTGATTGGGAGCCAGTGTAAGTCTTTCAGAATAGGTGTGATTTGTTCATGTCTTGTTGATCCAGATATTATGCGGGCTGCAGTGTTTTGTGCTAGTTGTAGTGGTTTGAGTGTTTGTTTTGCTAGTCCAAGGTAGATTGGGTTGCAGAAGTCCAGTAAGGGGGTTATTAGTGTTTGGCATACGGTACGGAAGTGCTCAGTGGCGAGGAGGGGTTTCAGTCTTCTGATGATTCTCATTCTGTAGTATGCGTTTTTGATTGTTTTGCTTACGTGTGTCTTGAGGTTCAGTTCGTTGTCCAGAGTCACTCCAAGGTATTTTACTTCCGATTTTATTGGTATGGTTGTATTTTGTATCTTGATGTCCGGTGGGTGGATGAAGTCTGGGTTACGAGTGATGCCTTTGAATATCGGGCCCAGTGAGTCTGATGGGACTCACTCTTGCACATTGCTGAGAATTAATTATCTGCTGTGCCCCAGGAGGAGCTGAATCGACGAGCCGGGCTGAAGCCTGCATCGGAGAGGGAGTTTACAGCCTCTGCCTACCTCGGAGAAGAGCCTACAGCCTGCCTGCCTGCATCGGGAAGGGGCCCACAGCCTGCCTAACAGAGCAAGCAGAGCTGAATCACAAAAGAGCCATCGGAGAGAGATCTGCACGCGGCTGCCTGACTCCACCCCTCTACACAGCGTCACACAGCTGCACCATCCAATCGGGGCTGCGATCCCAGCTTAAATAGAGAGCGCGACTGGAGAGAGTCCTCTATCTGCTGTGCCCCAGGAGGAGCTGAATCGACGAGCCGGGCTGAAGCCTGCATCGGAGAGGGAGTTTACAGCCTCTGCCTACCTCGGAGAAGAGCCTACAGCCTGCCTGCCTGCATCGGGAAGGGGCCCACAGCCTGCCTAACAGAGCAAGCAGAGCTGAATCACAAAAGAGCCATCGGAGAGAGATCTGCACGCGGCTGCCTGACTCCACCCCTCTACACAGCGTCACACAGCTGCACCATCCAATCGGGGCTGCGATCCCAACTTAAATAGAGAGCGCGCCTAGCGCGCCCGCGCTTGCGGGCCCGCGCAAGAGGGCCCTTTGGCACGGCCCTTAGGCAAAGGACCGTCAAATCATCACGAAAACAAAAAAGAACATCTTCACAGTGACCAACAACCCCTTCAACACACCGCTGAGCTCCCTCAGGGTTTGAGCTAGCGTGGACCCGTATTCCTGTCACATCAGAAAATCGCAGAAAAGGCCCCTAAGGAGCACGAAACGAACACAGAAAACAAACTGAAACCAGCAACAGCAACAAGGAATAGCAGAGCCCCATCAAGGTTGAGTTTGCGCACATCTCCTAAACAGCAGACCTGCAAATCGCAGCAAGTATAAACCAATACATGCAAAAACTTTTTAATTCTCTGGTTTAATATTGCAAATAACTCTGAGACATCATAACAAAATCCACTATTAATGTGTTGATTATCTCATCTGCAACCGCATTGAAATTGAAAACTTAACCTCTAATATTAATTCTGAAAATGTACCTGCAAATAGCATTACTAGTAATATAGTACTGTTGTCAGTATTTCAAAGTATATCTGCATATAACATTGCTAGAAATATAGTACTGTGGTCAGTATTTCAAAGTATATCTGCATATAACATTGCTAGAAATATAGTACTGTGGTCAGTATTTCAAAGTATATCTGCATATAACATTGCTAGAAATATAGTACTGTGGTCAGTATTTCAAAGTATATCTGCATATAACATTGCTAGAAATATAGTACTGTTGTCAGTAGTCCAAAACCCCACATACACTCACATTAAGCCGAGACAATAAAACTGAAAATGCTTCACCCTAACAACATGCTCATACGAATATTATACACCTGTATATTATTAACAATAATAATAATTGACCTATCCTTATGTTTAAACCACAAAAATCACATGACTATACCTATAATACACACACATACTCGAAATGACTGCCACATGGGACACCCTCATCAAAACTACCCAAAAATTAATTATCACAGACTAATACACATACAACAAACAAACACAAAACTAACAGATAATAAAATCTGTTCTAACCACTCATCCTCCCTATCATGCATCCTCATTAATGCACGATCAATGAAAAATAAATTACCCATATTTAATGACCTGATAACTGACTTAAAACCTGACATATTATGTGTCACAGAGACATGGCTCACTGAAACAGATACAGTCTATCTAAATCAACTTGATAAAGAGAACTATGACACATTCTACAAACATAGACCCAATAAAAAAGGTGGTGGAGTCCTAATGATGACAAGAAAAACATTAAACGCCAAGCCAATCCAATCAAATATCAATAATAACATAGACACATTATTAATAAAAATCGGCCCCATAAAAATTTGCTTAATATATAGACCCCCAGACAATAAAACAGATGGTCTGGATTCTCTTATTGAACTCCTCAGTTCATCTACTGACCAAAATCCTGTGATCATGCTAGGCGATTTTAACCTTCCCTCACTACCATCATCAGACTCTAAACTATTCCTAGACACCATAGCAGACATAGAGTACCATCAAATAATTAAAACTGCAACACATATCAAAGGAGGAACATTAGATTTGGTTCTTCTCCCTGAGATACTCTTCAAGCTAGTTAACTCAAATTCCACTGAATGCACAGAGACACCTTGGTCTGATCATTTTATCATCAAAATAAATCTCTCATATCCCATCCCCAGCAGCAATAATTACATAAGAAGCACCACTACTTCAAAATTCAAAAAATTTAATGAAACAGACTTCCTTGACTCAACAATCCCCTACTTCTTATCAACAACTAATTTGGATGAAGCTGTTAACAACTGGAATGATACTATCAATAATGCAGCTATAAATAAACAACCAAATAAAATGACCAGATACACCAAAACAAATAGTTCACCATGGTTTAATAGCACTCTAAGACAAATGAAAAAAGAACTAAGAAAACTTGAAACGAAATGGAGAAAAACCAAGCTGTCTGTACACAAGGAAATATACAGTAACTATCTAACAAATTACAAACAAACAATTGACAGCACAAAGAAAAACTATTACGCATCAATCTTAACAAAATCATACAATAGACCGAGAGAGCTATTTTCCATAGTCAGAAAATTAACCAATAACGAGCAAACTTCTAGCAACGAAATCACAGACATCTCAGTTCAAACCCTAGCTAACCATTATCAAAACAAATCTAAGAAACCAGCCATGCCCTCAGATAATATTAACATCACTTATCAACCTGTTGATGAATGGTCAGAATTTTACCCCATTTCAAAAGTCTCATTAAAAACAATCATCTCCAGCCTAAATACCACAACTTCAAACTTAGATCCATGCCCAATATCATGGATAAAAAACACACTACCAACTCTACTATCCTATATCCTCCCAATAGTAAACCTCTCACTCACTCAAGGATACCTTCCATCCCCGCTCAAACATGCACAAATACGTCCAATTTTAAAGAACTGCAAACTAGATAAAACATTGCCAACATCATATAGGCCCATTTCTAGCATACCATTCTTGGCCAAAGTAATTGAAAAGGTAGTGCAACTACAGACACAGGAACTCATAGACTTATCTTACCCACTCGATGAACAACAATATGGTTTCCGGCCCCGCCATGGAGTAGAAACGCTTCTAGCAGTATTAATAGATACACTCCTAAAAGGAATTGACAATCACAAACAGGCGTACATTCTCCTTTTCATTGACATATCAGCAGCTTTTGATAGCGTGCATCACTCAATATTGCTCAACAACCTAAGACAGTTAGGCATAAACTCCACCGTACATAAATAGTTCACCTCATATTTACATAACAGATCACAAAATGTAAGAGCAGGCAATCAAACATCCAACACATACAAACAAGAAATAGGTTTACCACAAGGTTCAGCACTGTCAGCTCTACTTTTCAATATCTATATAAAACCAGTCTGCGATATCTTTAAAAAATTTGGAGTACAATATCACCTTTATGCGGATGATATCATGATGTACATACCTTTTACGATTCCTAACCTACCGATTCAACTTCTATCAGACTGCTACAATGAAATTACATACTGGCTAAAAACCCAAAACCTCCACATAAACCATGCTAAAACCGAAGTCCTAATCGTAACAAAAAACCAAACATTCACTCCTCCAACCCATATAACACTACAAAACCAAGAAATTAAAATAAAAAATGAAATAAGATATCTAGGTGTCATTTTAGATACACACCTTACTATGGATACGCACATTAGAAATACATTAAAGAAAATCTACTTCAAACTCAAAATCCTCAAGCAACTACGCCCCCTTGTATTTATACAAGATTTTATCAATATAATACAGGCTACCATAACTCCACACTTCGACTTCGCCAACTTAATACTTATAGGCATTTCAAAACAAAACATCAAAAGGATCCAACTTGCGCAAAATGCCACAGCTAGAATTATATTAAAGATAAATTCACTCCAACACATTACACCGATACTGGCATCCCTTCACTGGTTACCAATACAAAGCAGGATAACATACAAAACAATAATAACTACATTCAAAGCCCTAAATGACATGGCCCCGAAGACGCTCTGTAACCTAATAAGCAAAGAACTACCTAAGCCCACTCATAGAAAAGGACAATCAAATAAACTTAAGATGCCAAAAGAATATATACGAACTCACAAATTAACAAATAATAGAGCCTTTTCCCACATAGCCCCAACAGTCTGGAACTCTTTACCAGAGGACTTACGATCACTAACAGAGATAATAGAATTCAGAAAAAAATTGAAAACCTATCTATTCACTAAACACTATAATACCATAGAAAACCCTCCACTCAACTTAGATAAAGGATAAACATGAACCTGCTCAAAATCAAGATTATACTCCCTACTATAATCAATATGTACAAACTTAAATGAATAATCAATCCATTCCTATGCATTATTACCTCACTTGTATATAGTTACAACTGTTTTAGAGACAGTACCTCTGTTTAAATTGTAACACAAACTGTGTTAGTTGATTTACTGAATCATTCTGCTTAATCTTTAAACCCTTTGTTGCACAAGTTAAGATGTTCTATGTAAAAAGTTATAATTGTTCTATGTAAAACAAGCTCTGCATTGTTAATTGTTGTTAATTGTACACCGCAACTGATCGCTGGAAGATGCGGTATATAAATAAGTGTTAAATAAATAAATAAATAAATAATGTGGATTCTGGCACTATTTTACTGCGGGCTAGTAAATAGGAGATTAAGCCTGTCCATTGAGCGAGAATGTTTTTTGCACAGGGCCCCACATTTCAGGGGGCCCCGCGCAAAGAACTTTCTGCATAGGTAAATTTTTTTTAAAAAAAAGCTGGCTGCTGCCGCTGCCACCATGGCAGTGGCAGGATCGAGGGTCCGCGGTTCCCCCCCTGCCCGGCAGAGTCCTCCCACCCTGCATCAGCTCCCTCTCGCGCTGGCTTTCAGAGCCGTGAAGGGAGAGTTTCCCTTTTGCGGCTCTGTTAAGCCTGCTGGGGCCTGGGGCTGATGGGAAACAGGAAATGCCTGTTTCCCATCAGCCCCAGTGGGCTTAACAGAGCCGCGAGGGAGAAACACTCCCTTCGTGGGTGGCTCTGAAAGCCAGTGCGAGAGGGAACGGATGCAGGGAGGGAGGGCTCTTCCGGCCAGCTTTTTTTTTGTTTAATTTTTCTGATGGGGGGGAAGGGGGTAAGGACTGGCTATGGGCTGATGGGGGGGGGTTATGACAGGTAATGTGCTTTGGGGGGGGCTAAAACTGAAAATGGAGTGATGGGGTTAGCAGTGGTAATGGGATATGGGGGGAGGGCTGAAACTGAAAATGGAGTGATAGGAGGTTAGGACTGGTAATGGGCTATGGGGGGGCTAACACTGAAAATGGGCTGATGGGGTTAGGACTGGAACTGGGCTGATAGGGGGTTAGGACTGGTAATGGGCTATGGGGGGGCTAAAACTGAAAATGGAGTGATGGAGGGGTTAGGACTGGTAATGGGCTATAGGGGGGCTAAGACTGGAAATGGGCTGATGGGGTTAGGACTGGAAGTGGGCTGATAGGGGGTTAGGACTGGTAATGGGCTATGGGGGAGCTAAGACTGAAAATGGGGTGATAGGGGAGTTAGGACTGGAAGTGGGTTGTTGGGGGGGTTGCTAGGACTGGAAAACGGCTGAGTGGAAGGGGAGGCTTGAACTGCAAATAGCTGATGGGGATGGGGGCTTGGAATGGAAATGGGCTGAGTGGAGGGGAGCTAGGATTTGACATGGGCTGATGGTGGGGCTAGGAAAGGACTAGAAATGGGCTGATGGGGGGCTGGGATTGGAAATGAGCTGATGGAGGGACTAGAAGGGAGCGGATACTGGGTGGGGCTGGAACTAGAAGGGAGCTGATGTTGGGGGAGATTAGAAGGGGATGGGGCTGGGAGAGTAAAATGGAGAGGGGAAAAATATTTTGTGTGGGAGGGAAGAAAAATCTACAATTGGCCGGGTATTGGGAGAGTAAGTGGGGATTGAGGATGAAGGGGTAAAATTTGAATGGATGAAATAGGAATGAGGAAAGAGCAAAAGGAGAAAGATTAGTATGTTAAAGCAGATGTAGAGAGAGAATAGAAAAAACTAGAAGAGAGAAGAAAGGACAAATGGACAGCAGACGATGAAGAGTTAGCAGAAGACACGAAGAAACCAGAAGAAAGTGGCTGGAGCAATTGCAACTGAAAAAAAATGTACAAAAGGTAGAAAGATATCTCTTTATTTTGAATTTATTAACTGAAATATGTCAGCTCTGGGAAATGTGCATCATTAACGTCTGCGCTTTGTTTAGTACAAGAAGAAATTAATTTATAGTTTTATTTCTACAGTGTTGTTGTACATTCCAAGTTTGGCTTTTGGGGCTCCCAGTTTAATTATTGTCTTCCTGTTTCTAAATTGTGATTCCTTGTTTGGTGATGGTCTATGTTCTGCATGTGTAACTGAGCTGAGGTATTCTGTTTATGTAATTCCTATTTGACAGTGCCACTTGTTCTCTTTCCCCAGTAGGTCATGTATTGTTATTCTCTGAAATGTATTGGTTTAACATTTGCAGTGTTGCCTTTTGATAGGTAGGGTATGGTGCTTTATGAGTCCTGGTAGTGCTGTTAGGATATGGCGGGTTTGCTATGGGTTCTAAATGGGCAGTGTTTGTAGTAGTTCCTAATGTGCCTAGCGGTTGGCACTGGATTATAGTAATGTAGAAATCTTTTAGTCTTTCTTTATCCATACACTCATTAAGAGGCATGTTTACTAAAAGTTAGTGTATGGTAACATTATGCAAATATTTATGCAAATGAGGCCCCTTATGCAAATGAGGCCCTAAACCGAGTCTTCGCACATGGCCCCGCACCCCCCTTGGGCCGCCCCTGTAAGCTTGTACCTAAGGTATCAGAGAGTAATGCGACTTGCAAAAGGAGCCAGGGAGTACCGGCTGAATTTGAACCCTGGCTTCCCTACTTCTTACCCTGCAGCTCTATTAAGTTACTCCTCTACCTTGCTCACAGCTCTATTACAACACAACCAGGGTCGGTGAAAGGGTATTTGGCATCCCAGGAAAACCTTTAGCCTTGAGCCTCTCCAGTTAACTTTCAGGCCTCTAGACCCCCATGAGATTTTCATAATTAAATTCAGAAGCCATGACCATCCCAACACCAATTCTCCCTGAAAGATCCTGTAAAACACATAGTTGGACATCATATTTAAATGGCTGCTGGGCTGAACTAAGATCTTACTACTCACAATATAAAAAAATTAAATAAAATAATGTCACCTCAGTAACAGTGACACAAGCATTTTGTGAAGTAATACAAAGCCCTGCAAAAAAAAAAAAAGACAACCAGAGCTTTTTTTTTTTCAATATTGTTTACTGATCCAGTGACTACAACATCCCGACGTGATGGGTACACTTACACCCGCCGGGATTAATGATGCAACTGCAAATATTTTCATTTTTGGTTTAGACATCATGCCCCTCCCATCCCACTCCTTCCCATCTCCACTATTCCCTCCAGTATCCTACACATTCATCCATGCTGATTCGTCAGTCAACTCAATTAGCATCACACTTTGAAATAGCCGTGCCTATTGGCCCGGGATCCCCTCCCATTCCTATCCTTACATAGTCAGGAGTTCATTACATGTTCATGGTTGCATTGCAGCAATATACCTCTCCCACAGTGCAAGAAATGCCTCTCTTTTCCAAGCATTTCCTTTAGATTTGAGACGCTTCAAGAGTATCAGCTGGTGGAAGCCTTTCTTCCATTCCTAAAAGGTGGGTGCCACAGATTCCCGCCACCAGTGCAGAATGGGCTGTTTACCGACTACACAGGCTTTCCTTACCAACCATGTGGCCCACCGCCCCTTGGGTTGAGCGGGGGGAAGCTGGTCAAATATTACTAACTAATGCATCCACTCCACTCTTGGACCCAACAGTGTACTGATATAGGTGTGGATCTGACGCCAGTATCGCTGTATCGCTGTGCATGACCACCACATATGGCTCAGTGCCACCAGCGGGGCTAAGCACCAAGGGCAACTGCCATCCTGCGTTAGGCAACATCTCAATGCCTGTCTAGGAGAAATATGGGCACGGTTCACTGCCTTGAATTGAATTTCATGAAACCTCACCAACCGGGTCAGTTCCGGGATACAGCAAATTGTTCCCAGGACCATTTTTGGGCCTACTAAGTTCCATAACTCCTCTACCCGTTCTGTTCTACCAAGGAAAAGTCGGAGGGGGCTTGCCATTCTGCCAGTTTACCTGAGCAACATGAAATCGATAGACCATTCGATTCTCCGAGTTCAAAGAATTGCAGAATTCGCCTGGCGGTCTCTACCCTCAGCGACTCCTTCAGTAAAGATCCCACATAGTGGCGGAATTGATAAAACACAAAGATATGCTCATTACAAATATAATATGCTTCTTTTAGGGCCTTGAAAATTTTACAGGCCCCTAAACTAACCAGAGCTTAAATAACGAACCTATTGTGCCAAAACAGTGCTAATTACTAAGGGGTATATTTACTAAACGGTGATAAGTGACATTATCGCGTGATAAAGTAACATTATCACGCGATAACATTACTTATCACGCGATAACGTCCCCGACAGCGTTAAGGCACGCAGAGGGTGGAGAGAGGGCGGGGAGAAGGGGTCAATCAGCCGGGAGTGGGCAGGGAGAGGCTCCTGCTACACTAACGCTGTGGAATGAAGGGCCGAAAATTACCGCGAGTGAAAACCTCGCGTTAGAGGCACAATTACAGGAGAGAGAAACCATTTCAGTCAGCAATGAACAGCAAAGGCAGGGAAACCAAGAAAAGTGATAGTAGTGCTACATGTGCAGCAACAGCATAGTGCCCAAGTATGAAAGGGCACTATGGTGATGCTGCAAATGGGGTACAGGGGGCTGCAGGCAGGACATTCAGTGGGGCAGCTGGGGCACAGGGTGGACTAGACAGATGCCTAGGTTGCACATATGAATGCAGAAATGGAAAATAAGCAAGACAGCAACTGATCAATGTCAAACATGCCCATGAGTGTGTGTGCCAAAGTGTCCCATCCAGGAGACAGTACCCAGCAGGTACCCCAAAGGGCAAATAACATTGGCAGGCAGTGCTGGGGGGAATGGTGGATGTCTATGTAGGCACCCCTACCCCAGACCCCACACCATAGGCAGCTGCCTACCGGCACACTGGATGGCCTGGGACTGCGCACCACTAGCACCACTGGCATAAGGGATGTCAGCATGGTGGAGGAGGGCTGCTGGGGGAGAGGGGGCAGTGGCATTTGCCCACAGCAGACCAAGGCAAAGCCCTGTTTAGGTGGGTGGCGTGCAGTACAACAGACAAGGTCTGTCTGAAGAAGTCATAGTATCCCCAGGGAATGACCTGCTTCTGTGGCAACAGTTTGGTGCAGTACACACAACCAGTGTGTTCAGGGTCAGAAGGTCACAGGTTCAAGTCCCAGCTGTGGCTCCTGCAGACCATGCCCCTATATTTTACCCTACAGAGCACATACACCATAAACATGTGCACTCCCTAGAGCAGAGGTTCCCAACTGCAGTCCTGGAGGGCCAAACACCATTCAGGTTTTCATGCTGTCCCTAATAAATATGCATGAGATGCATTTGTATGCACTGCCCCCATTGTATGCAAATGTATCTCATGCATATTCATTAGGGACAGCCTGAAAACCTGAATGGTGTTTGGGCCCCCAGGACCGGAGTTGGGAACCTCTGCCCTAGAGCATCGGCCAACAGGGGCACCAACACCCACACCCACATCCACAGGCTCCACTATCCAATGCCTCATGGAGAGTCAGGCTGTTGGGCTCTGCGCGGAGCAGCAGCTACCAATACTAGCACCTGCATACCTTAGCAATGCCGTAAGACATGGAAACAAACTCCATATATATCAAAAGGTTGCTATGATTAATTTCAGATAACAAATCCTAAATTAAGCACAATTTGTTAACAGAGATTCATCATAGCAACCTTTCTGATATATGTGGAGTGTGTTTCCTCTTTTCTGTTCTCTGACAGTGTTTACCACTCCAGAGAGTGACCCTAACAGTATTGCGTACCTTAGCAATGCCTGCACTGTGCCCAGGACTGGTGTGGCGGCCAGGGCTGCCAACCACCTCTATCTTTGCACAATGCTGAAATAGGTGTGGGAGTGTGTGTATGTCTATCCAGTGTTTTGTGGCTGCCTACACCTTACAGAGCTCACAATGCTTGCACAGTTTCCAGTGTTAGCCTGCCAATGTGCATAATGAGGAGCAAGGTATTGTGGGTATGGGCCGGACAGGGCGGTCTGGGCAGGATGCATCTGCACAGGGCATAGGGCAATGGCTGGGATATTGTAGTGGCCAACCACCACCTGCACAGACATGTCATGCTGGGAGGTCACTTTCACTCTGACTGAGCAGTGACCATGGCATGTCTAGGTTCCCACATAGTGCTATGTTGTATTTTTCTCCAGTGATATTTGTGAGTTCTCTTTTCTGGGGCCCAATCACTGACATATCTGCTTGGTGTTTGTGCTTACATCTTGGTGTGCATTGTTTTTTTAGGAACATGTACTGGCTAGCAGACTATCTGCAGTTAGCATGTGTATGGCTGGAACACCGTGCAGACTGATTGTGCCCTCTGCTGGTAAATGTCAGATTGTGCTGGAGGGCAGCTGAGCTTTGCTAGGCCTACTGCCAGTGTCCTATGTGATAAGTACAGTTCTGCACCATCTGCCATGGACAGTATCTATTCACCAACTGGACTGGGGCTACTGGTCCCACAGCCCTACATCATGTCCCTCTACTGCCTTCATTGCAAAGATGTAGAGTGTGGGTCTGTTGGGGCAGATCCTGTACACCACCTTGACCCAGAGAGTATGATACGTGGTGCTACATAATCCACATGTGAGTCCAGACACACCCCTGCTCTTACAACACATGACCATAGCAACCACACTGGATATGCACTATTCCAGGTGTGTCATGGCCCACAAGGGCTAAACATGACTGGGGAATGCAAATGGACATAGGTTTATCCTAGGTGTGTCTGCAAGGAATACCTGCCACACACTAGCACTAATGGAGACCTGCAGTAAAGGCTATCTCAGCCAACACGGGTACTGCGGACCTGGTGCTGGGCGACCCACCTCACCCTCAGGGTGAGCACAGGACCCGCACAATGTCACGGTCTGTAGCTACTCTGTGACAGTAACACACATGGTCAGATCCCCCTACCAGGCTGAGGTGCTGTGGAAACGCATACTCCATCCTGTGATCAGATGTAGGCTGCTGATCTGCATGTGCAGTGCATCATGGGTACTGGTGGGTTTACCCTATCCCGGTAACCACAGCAGACAGTTTGTGCGGTGACCTGCAGTCTTTCTGTAGCCAGCCAGTACTGTAATAACAGTTATAGAGGTGTAGCCCACTGGTTAATACAATAACTGCTAAGGCAGAAGTCATGAGTTCAGCTCTGCAGTGGTGTTATTTAATAAGGCTGTCTGAGGCATTTCATTTTAATTCCTGTAACAGTCAGACACATCTCTACAATCTGTGTTGCCAGCCATAAACACCCTCACCTCAGTGCCATAACCTATAGGGCACATTATAAAATGCCTTGTCAGCCCAGGGTGCTGTATAAGGCGCCCTATAGGGCAACCTATAAAGCACCCTATAGGGCACATTTTAAGGTGTCTTGGCAGACAGGACACTTTATACTCTGCCCTATAGGGCACCTTTGATTACGGCATTGAGATGAGGGTGTTTTTGCTGGCAGCACAGATTGTAGAAATGTGTCTGAGTGTTACAGGCAGGAAAGGGGATTGCCTTGAACAGCCTTATTAGATGAGACCTCTGAGGGATCAAACCCATGACCTCTGGTTCAGCAGCCATTGTATTAACCAGTGGGCCACACCTCTATAGCTTTGAACACAGCGCTGGCATGAAATTAAGGTTACCACGCGTTAACGAGCCAAGGCGCCCACTATCGCACGTTAATCGTCCATTGCTACTTCAACACCGGTACGCCCACTTCTTTATATGGCATTGCTCACGTTAACACTGCACCTAGCGACGGTAACATTAGCACGGTTTAGTAAACATACCCCTAAGATTCAAATAGCACCAATCCTACCTATGAAAAGTCAACTCTGCAAATATTACACCAGGCCTTTAAACTTTCTGTTGAGAAAACAAAACAAATAGGATTGCTGTCAGTTCCCATACAGAAACTACATGGACAGAAGGAATAAACAGAAAGACCCTCACCAAATACAGATTAAACAACCACAAATTAGAAGGGGGAGTGATAAACTAAAAATTTGAGGATATTAAAGCAGATATAAGAGACAATAGGAAATGTGCTACAGTTTGCTAACATTTCCATCTCTAATGACTGTGGCTGGTAGAGGGAAGAGAAGAATCCATGAATTAGCAGATATTACATTTTCTCTTTCCAGGAGGAATTTAACCTCATTCCTTCAACCCTTCTTCCTCTTCTCTCCCCTCCTTTCCCCTAGTAAGAACACAGAACTGAAAACTATCAACTCAGGTGCGTGTTGGATGCATAGATGTAAAGGGCTAGATTTACTAAAAGGCGTTACTGAACACTAACACACATTAATGAAGGGCTTGACAAACTACAGGCGCTAGGTCACCATGGCAACTAAAAAATCAGACTTGGCGACTGGGACTCTAAGCACCTGGGCAGCAGTACAAAGACCCCTTGAACATGGCCTGGGACCGACTTCAGCTGCCTGAAAGTGCTGCCAGAAGGTGAAAGTGCTGCCAGAATCTGTGATCGTGGAAGGGATCAGCTCTGGATGCCTGCAGGGATCCCATCTCCCGCGGACAGAAGAGAAGGGAGAAGGTCGTAATCAATGCACAGGTGCAAGATGTCTTTCTGCAGGAGATGGGATTCTTGAGGGCAGACAGCTTGCATCTGGGTTGCGATCATGGCCTTCCCCATGGGCAGAACAGGACGGGAAGGCTGTGATTGCTGCTTGGAAGGCAGCAGGCTGTCCGCAGGGATCCCATCTCCTACGTGCAGAAAAGGAGAGCCGGATGGACCTGCGATTAAAAAAACAAAACAAAAGTTAGATGTGAGGGTAGGGAGGATCAGGGACGGCCCAAGGGGGGCACGGGGCCATGTGCGTAGACTCAGTGCGGGGCCTCATTTGCATAAATGGCCTCATTTGCATAAATATTTGCATAATATTAATATGTGCTAACTATTAGTAAACATGCCTCTTAATGAGTGTCTGGATAAAGAAAGACTACCAGATTTCTACATTACTATACTCCAGTGCCAACCGCCAGGCACATTAGGAAGTACTATAAACCCTGCCCATTTAGAACCCATAGCAAACCCGACGTATCATAACAGCACTACCAGGACTCACAAAGCACCAAATCCTACCTATCAAAAGGCAACATTGCAAATATTAAACCAATAGAATACCAATACATCTCACTGGGGGAAAGAGAACAAGTGGGACTGTGTCACATAGAAATTACATGAGCAGAATACCTCAAGCTCTGTTACACATGCAGAACATAGACCGTCACCAAACAAAGAACAAGGGATCACAATTTAGAAATAGGAAGACAATAATTAAACTGGGAACCCCAAAAACCAAACTTGGAATGTACAACAACACTGCAGAAATAAAACTATAAATTAATTTCTCCTAGTACAAGCAAGATTAGTCAGCCACACCTGGTGACATCATCCGACGGCGCCATGGAAATGGAAGTGCTCTCCTAGAGCTCAGAAAGGTGAGCCTTTCTGAGCATGTGCCGTATGTCCCACCCCTGACCCAGCCCCTAACTGGCTCAGTTCTTGTTCTTCCGCCCTGCCACACGGACGGAATTCTTGCTCTCCTCTACACTATTCAACCAGGGATAAAGAAAAATCCAAAAAGAACCACGAGAAGGTCATCAAACCGGGGTTTAAAAAATGCACCAGATGCTCCAAGAAGATGAATGCTACAGACAACCATGATCACTGCTTACGCTGGCTAGGAAAAGACCACATGGTAGAAGACTGCCCTCTCTGTGCCCACATGTCTCCCAGGGCCTGCCGATCCCGCAGCCACGCTTTGGCAGATTTCATCAAAGACTCACCTTCTGATCACCTCTCTGCCTGCATCGGTGAGAACAAAGGCCAAAAACAGCTCGCAGAGACTAAGGCAAAGGACCGCATGGCTTCCTTCAAAATGGCCGCCTCCTCCCTTGCCTGCCAGCCTTCAGCCGCTTCCTGGGATGTGCCCTCTGAGGCCTCCATCCTCGGAGCGATCCTGCTGCCTCCTTCCCTGGCTTCCGCTTCCCCGGCCGAGTCAGGTTCCTCCGCTGCTGCTGATCGTGAAGGGGAACTCCGAGGGATGCCTCTGGTAGAGCTCTGAGCCTCAAAGAAAGCTCCGCCTACTGACCGCGCCATTGGCCGAAGTCATGCTGATGTCATCTATGACGCCGGCACTCACAAACCCCGCCCGGAGACCTCCCAACGCAGTCCGCAGCGCTCTCTGCACCATCACGACTCTCAGCGCTGCAGCCTTTCTCTGCACCTCCATAGCCCACAACACCACAGGCTTTCCTCTCACCAGCGCTGACACGATTCCTCTGCCAGCCACCATGGATCACGCGGCCGCTCGGGGAAGAACCCTAGAAGTGCTGACGCTGACCAGAACTACAAAAAACACACCTACAGGAGACCCCGCAGCAGCATCCTCTCCTCGGCTTCCTGCTCCCCACCCCAAAAGATCCAGCGTCAAGAACGGAGCAAGTCAACTTCAGTACACTCCTCCTTGTACCCAGAGCACCCCCCCCCCATGCTCCTAATGGAGTTGTGGAAGAAATTTCTTGAGGAAAGCTACCATCCTCAACAGTCATCACCGGAGTTGTCCCCTCGGATGCCACAGAGCCCCCACACACTGCCGCCACAGAGCTCTCCATCACCAGCATCATTTTACCCGGCGTCTTTCTCCTCAGAGAGTGGGGCATAGGAGACAGCAGAATGGATATCCTCACGCAGCCCCTCCCCTGCAAGCCAGAAGAGCCGGACGCCCGCAGTACCTTCTCCACCTCTGCCTCTGCCACCGTCTCCACCTGAGGACCTCACCTATCCTAAGTTCCTACAGAAGCTATCCACGCGCCTGGCACTCAACCCTGCGAACATGCTGGACCCCAGAAACGAGGTGCTCAGTCTCCTGAAGTACCTGGATGCTCCCAGATCAGTGGTTATCTATCTTGATCCACCACCTCCTCATGGACACGCTTAATCGAAATTGGCAGACTCCCCTATCAATCCCGGCCACGTCACGCAGATTGGAGGCAAAATACCAGGTCCAACCAACACCAGGATTAGAGAAACCCCAACTTCCTTACCAATCCATCATCGTGGAATCCGCCCTGAAACAGTCCAAGCACTCCCGCATGCATGCCAATGCACTGCCAGGGAAGGAAAACAAGATCCTGGACGACCTTGGGAAAAAGACGTACCAGGAAGGCATACTGAGAACCAAAATCATGGCACACCAGTTGCAGCAAGTTCTCTACCTGGACACCATCCTGGGCAGCCTAAAAAAGGCCACTGACAAACTAAGCACGGATGCCAAGGCTACCTTCTCACTCCTGCTCAGGGACCTGAACGAGTGCGGGAAACACCTTATACGCTCCACCTTTGACGCCACCTCTAGAGGGTCAGGGCCTCCGGTTTGCGTGAGAACACGCATGAATGCCTGGTGGACGCCCTCTGCTTAGGTGACAATCTCTTCAGAGCGAAAGTCAAAGAAACAATGAATGACATTAAAGAACGCTTCAACACCCTTCAGACCCTAGCAACAGAAGGTCTTGATAAGGGCTCCAGCTCCAAAAGAACGCAGGGGTCGTACTACCATAAGAATCAGCCACCTAGCAGATTCCAGCCACACCAAAAATGGCATACGAAACACTCCAGTTACTGCCCTTACCAGCCATCATTTCAGCCAAATCACCAGAGACCCCGCATCAAGGAGTGCAGGCAACAGAAGCAAGTTCCTTCCTCTTCAGGGAAGAGCACACTGAGCTTTTGACGCACACTCCCCTCCAGGCAGTGGGAGGTCGAATCTCCTTCTTCAGGGCAGCTTGGGGCAATATCACTACGGACAAATGAGTGCTGCGGATTGCCAAACAGGGCTACTGAATCCGCTTTGCAAAGACACCACAGCAGGATCCACCCCCCTCAGCCGCGAGTCCAGCCACAACAGCTCAATAATCCAGAAGATCTCCTCCCTACTGGAGGCACAAGCTATAGAGCGTGTACCCCAGAGCGAGTCAGGCCAAGGATTTTACTCCAGATACATCTTGGTCCCAAAGAAGTCAGGCGGGATGCGCCCAATCCTCGACCTCTGCCGCCTCAACAAGTTCATCCACAAGGAGCAGTTCAGGATGTAATACCTCGGGTCTATCCTCCCCCTCCTCCAGCAGAATGACTGGCTAGCATCACTGGACTTGCAGGATGCCTACTCCTACATCCCCATTCACCGTGCCCACCGAACGTTCCTGCGTTTCCGCATTTCAAGCAATCACTACCAATACAAAGTAATCCCCTTTGGCCTCTCTCCAGCACTGAGGGTATTCACCAAGTGCGTGGCAGTCACAGCTGCTCACCTCCAAAGGTCCGGCACCTGTGTCTTCCCCTACCTGGATGACTGGCTGATCATGGCCCCTTCCAGAGCTGCGGCGGAGGCGGCAGTGCACAGAACCACCGCACTCCTGTCGTCTCTTGGCTTCCTAATCAACACCACAAAGTCTCACCTACGCCCCACACAGACCCTGGGCTTCATTGGCACAACCTTATGCACTCAGCAGGCCAAGGCCCATCTTCCATCCGCACGAGTGGACACCTGATGCAGGAGATTGTGTCAGCCAAAGAGGTGACCGCCAAAACACTCCTGCAACTCCTTGGACACATGGCAGCGACCACGCATGTCGTTCATCTCACCAGGCACCACATGAGGGGTCTGCAGTGGCACCTTCACTGCCAGTGGGACCAGCGGATGCAACCCATGTCCAAACGAATAACCATAGACCAGGAGATGCATGCCTCCCTTACCTGGTGGACACACAAAGCCCACCTCACGCTGGGCAGTCCCTTCAAAGATCCACCACACGATCTTGTCATCACCATGGATGCCTCCAAGTTGGGATGGGGAGCCCACCTGCGCCATCAACGCACCCAAGGGACGTGGATGGAGCAGGAGCGCAAACTCCACATCAATCTGCTTGAGTTAAGAGTCATCAGATACGCCCTCCGCGCTCTCCAGCACTGGCTCAATGGCAAGGTGGTCTTGATCCAGATGAACAACCAGGTTGCCATGTTCTACATCAACAAACAAGGCGGCATGGGGTCGCTAGCCCTCTGTAGGGATAGGGAATGCCATCTGGAACATGGCACAATCCCAGGACTGCCACCTCCTTGCCACCTATCTTCCCAGCAAACAAAACCTTCTGGCCAACAGGCTCAGCCATTAACTACAACCCCACGAATGGTCCCTTCACCTGCAGGTGGCAGACCCTCTTCCTCAGATGGGGCCAGCCACAGATGGACCTCTTTGTGCACCCAAGAAATGTGAAGTGCGCATCATTCTGCTCCCGGCACCTGGCAGAACACAGAACCGCAGCAAATGCCTTCCACCTGCACTGGGGGAGGGGGGGCTACAATCTGCTGTATGCATACCCTCCAATGCCTCTCATCTCCAAAATCCTGCAGAAAATCATAGCCGGTAGGGCCTCAGTGATCCTGGTAGCTCCGTCCTGGCCGAGACAAATATGGTTCCCGTTCCTCCTATGCCTTGCCGAAGGACCTCCAGTCCAACTTACCTCACGCCCAGACCTCATTACCCAAGATGAGGGGAACACCATGCACCCGAACCTCACCTTCCTCACTCTGACTGCCTGGAAATTGAAAGGTCACGCCTTTCTAACTTAAACCTCACAAGCGAGGTCCAGCATATCATCTTGGCTGCTCGAAGAGCCTCAACCTAACACTCGTATGCTCTAAAGTGGAACAGATTTGATGCCTGGTGCAAAGGGGCCGAGGTCAACTGCTCTCGTGCTCCTACCTCAGGTCCTCTGCTGCTTCTCATCCCTCATGCAAGCGGGCCTTCAAACTTCATCCGTTAAAGCGCACCTCGTGGCCATCGCCACCTTCCACGACCACCTAGATAGGCATCCCACCTCCCGCCTTGGTTTCACGCTTCATGAAAGGTCTCTCCAATCTACGACCCCCAATAAAGAAACCAGTACCCTCCTGGGACCTTAACGTCGTGCTAGACCAGCTCACGAAAGAACCCTTTGAGCCACTTGAACAGGCACCACTCAAATTTACCACATGGAAGATGCTATTCCTTGCAGCCATCACATCAGCCCGGAGGGTGAGTGAGCTCAGGCCCTCGTCACGCACCCTCCCTACATGGTCCTCTATCCAGACCATGCTTCGCTATGGACATGCTCTAAGTTTCTACCAAAGGTGGTCTCACCGTTCCATGTCAACCAAGTCATTGAGCTTCTCTCCTTCTACGCCGAACCACATGGCAACCAGGAGGAACGCCGCTTGCACAATCTCGACTGTGTACGCGCAATACGCACCTACCTGGCGCGGATGGCAATGACCCGAAAAGGAAGTCAGCTCTTTGTGGCTTTCGACCCCAACAGAACGGGACACCCAGTCACCAAACGGACCCTGTCTCAGTGGATCAAGACGTGCATCGCCTACTGTTGCGCATAGGCGGGTGCCACCACACTGGCTCACATCCAGGTGCACCAGCTGCAGGCCATGGCGGCCACGCTGGCCAACCTCAACGAAGTGCCCCTGAGCCACATCTGTAAAGCAGCAACGTGGGCTTCTCCCGACACCTTCCATAGACACTATTGCTTAGAACAATTGACAGTGACCGAGGGCCTGTTTGGCCGCTCTGTCTTACAGACAGGTACTCAGCCGAAAGGCGACCCAACTGGCTGACCGCCAACAGACTCACTGTTTTGCACCTACCATTGTTACTATGAGTACCTTGCTGTTACTTATTGATTGCATTTGTTGTTATAATGTTGCTGATTAATAAAGATGCTGATCTAATAAACACCTGTTATGCATGGACAAGCGTTATGTGCAATGTGTTCAGGGTATCGCACAGTACCTTCCTCCTACCACAGCCTAGATGGCAGAGCCATGCTGGTGAGGCACCAGGTGTGGCTGACTCAATCCTGCTTGTACTAGGAGAAAGCGGAGTTACTTACCTGTAACTGGAGTTCTCTGTGGACAGCAGGATTAGTCAGCCACACATTTCCCCCCTACATCCCCTTTGGATGAAGGCACCTATGGCCAATGCCCTACCTGAGCAGTGAATGGCAAAAGCTGGGCACGAACTGAGCCAGGTCGGGGCTGGGCCAGGGGTGGGACATACGGCACATGCTCAGAAACACTCACCTTTCTGAGCTCTAGGAGAGCACTTCTGTTTCCATGGTGCCGTTGGATGATGTCACCAGGTGTGGCTGATTAATCCTGCTGTCCACGGAGAACTTCAGTTACAGGTAAGTAACTCCGCTTTCCTCTTGTACTAAACAAAATGCAGACATTAAAGACGCACATTTCCCAGAGCTGACATATGCCTCAGGGATCTGTCCTTGGTCCGATTCTTTTTAACATCTTTGTTAGTGATATAGCGGAAGGGCTTTCAGGTAAGGTTTGCCTCTTTGTGGATGATACCAAAATCTGCAGTAGAGTAGACACCCAGGAAGGTGTAGATAACATGAGGAGGGATCTAGCTAAGCTTGAAGAATGGTCTAGAATTTGGCAGCTGGGATTTAATGTTAAAAAATGTAAGGTCATGCATTTGGGCTGCAGCAATTCAAGGGAGCAATATAGTATAGGGGGTGAAGTACTTTTGTCCACTAAAGAAGAGCAGGACCTAGGCGTGGTTGTGTCTGATGATCTTAAAGTAGCTAAACAGGTAGAAAAGGCGACGGCAAAAGCTAGAAGGATGCTTGGGTGCATACGGAGAGGAATGGCTAGCAGAAAAAAGGAGGTGATAATGCCTCTGTATAAGTCTTTGGTGCGACCTCATTTGGAGTATAGTGTGCAATTCTGGAGACCGCACCTTCAAAAGGATGTGAACAGGATGGAGTCGGTGCAGAGGGTGGCTACTAAAATGATTAGTGGGCTTCATTATAAAGCATATGAGGACAGACTTAAGGATCTTAATATGTACACCTTAGAGGAAAGGCGGGATAGAGGTGATATGATTGAGATATTTAAATACCTCTGTGGCATAAATGTTCAGGGAGAGAGCCTCTTTCAATTGAAAGCAAGTTCTGCTACGAGGGGACATGGGATGAGGGTGAAGGGAGATAGATTCAGAAGTGATATGCGGAAATATTTCTTTACGGAAAGAGTAGTGGATCCATGGAATATTCTCCCGGTGGAGGTGGTAGAGATGAGGACAGTAACTGAATTCAAAAAAGCATGGGACAAACACAGAGGATCTCTAAAGGTAAAAAGGGGACTGTTGTAGTTGTTCATATGGAAGGACAGACTAGATAGGCCATGTGGTCTTTTTCTGTCATATTTCTATGTTTCTATATTCCAGTTAATAAATTCAAAATAAAAAAGTATTTTTCTTTTGTTGTTTGTACATTTTATTTTTCAGTTGCAATTGCTCCAGTCACTTTTTTCTGGTTTCTTCTTATCTTCTGCTAACTCTCCATTGTCTGCTGTCCATTTGTCCTTTCTTCTAGTTTTTTTCCATTTTCTCTCTACATCTGCTTTAACATACTGATCTTTCCCTTTTCTCTTTCCTCCATCTCTTTCTTTATTCCTTTTTCATCTACTCAGTTTTTACCCCTCCATCCTCAATCCCCCCTTACTCTCCCAATACCTGGCCAATCGTAGATTTTTCTTCCCTCCCACACAAAATATTTTTCCCCTCTCCATTTCACTCTCCCAGCCCCATCCCATTCTATTCCTCCCCCAACATCAGCTCCCTTCTAGTTCCAGCCCCATTCAGCATCCGCTCCCTTCTAGTCCCTGCATCAGCCCATTTCCAGTCCTAGTTCCCCATCAACCCATTTCCAGTCCTAGCTCCCCCATCCATTTTCAGTTCTATCCTAGCCCTTCCATCAGCCCATTTCCAGTCCTTTCCTAGCTCCATCATCAGCCCACTTTCAGTCCTAGCTCCCCCCCCCCAATTTCCAGTCCAAGCCCCCCTCCCCATCAGTTATTTCCAGTCCAAGCCTGCCCCACGCAGCCCATTTCCAGTCCTAGCTCCCCCCCCCCATATTTCCAGTCCAAGCCCCCCTCCCCATCAGTTATTTCCAGTCCAAGCCTCTCCCACTCAGCCCATTTCCAGTCCAAGCACCCCCACAGCCTATTTCCAGACCAAGGCCCCCTCCCCATCAGCTATTTCAGTCCAAGCCCCCTCTCCACTCAGCCCATTTCCAGTCCTAGCTCCCCCCCAAAAGAATTTGCAGTCCAAGCCCCCCCCACTCAGTCCATTTCCAGTTCAAGCCTCCCTTCTCCACTCAGCCCATTTCCAGTCCTAGCTCCCCCACAACCCATTTCCAGTCCAAGCCTCCCCCCCCTCCCGAAGAGCCTCGTGGTTGTTTAAGATGCTTTAGAGGGAGCCGGAGAGGCCCCGGCTCACCTCTATAGCTGCCGAAGTGAAGCGCATCTATTTCCTTCACTTCGGCAGCTGTACTGATGTTTAGAATGCTGCCGCGCTGAGGTCAAAGGGAACTTCCTGTTTCCCGGCGCTCAGAGTGGCAGCATTCTAAACATCAGTACAACTGCTGAAGTAAAGGAAATAGATGCGCTTCACTTCACCAGCTGTAGAGGTGAGCCGGGGCCTCTCTGGCTCCCTCTAAAGCCGCCCTGCCTGCCGATGTTCAGGATGTTGTTTGCGCTGGGCCCCCTGAAACGCAGGGCCCTGTGCAAACAACATTCTTGCTCAATGGACGGGCCAACCCTGGGAGGGAGTGAACTACTAAAATTTAAAGGGCCAGTAACTAAAAAACAAAAAAAAGGAAATATAATGGGGGAATGGAGGGCAGGGTGATGGATGTACTAGAGGGGAGTGGAAGGCGAAGAGAGTCTGGAAGGTGAACAGAGTGGAGAGGGGTTGGAGGAGGAAGGAAAAGTGCAAGGTTAAAGGTATGAATGTATGGTGCATTGCCCTCCCTCACAATCACACATATGTACAAGCACCCCACACCACACACTAAGGCACCCTTCTTTCATAGGACAGACACATACCCCAGCTCCATACTACATGCACACGCACACACAGGAAACTCAGCTCTGCACCGCACACATAGAAGTTCTCCAGCTCTGCAATGCACACACCCATGCACTGCAGCCCTGCAGCCCCCTCATGCAAAGGCACCCACCACCACATCTCATGCTCAGACTGGCACACCACCGTTTCACAACACACCCACACAGACACTTGCTATCTAAATCTATAGCTGCTATTATCTAAAGATGCACAGTGTAGGAACTCTACAACAGGTCTCACAAGACTTGAGAACATGAGAACAGCACAAAAGAATCCGGGGTGGGGAGGGGGAAGCAGCATGAGGAGATCACAAGCGCTGGCTCCTAAGATTTTGGCCTGGTTCCTAAATATGCACAAGATTTGTCAAGGCCTGCATCAACGTGTATTATTTACTGCAAGCTCCATTTTACGCAGTGGTGCCTAGTTATTAATAAGGTGTGTTAACAGCATGATACATACCAATGCGATAGCAGACTTAGTTAATCGAACCACACATGAAATAAACTCTTATGATCATAAAGCCTAAACCAAAAACAAAGCTATGGGAAAAAGCAGCACATCTGATATTCCACTTCTCCCTAGAGTAAGGGCCGAGATATAATGTGCACTACACAGAATAATAACGCAGTCATAAATCAGGTCTAAACCTACTGGGAACAGGAAGGATGCAAGATGCACTGAGCACCAAAGAGGTGGTGGGAGGAGGAGAATAGCTGACCTTAGAGACGGAATACCTGCTGTCAACCTTCAAAAAGTTCAGGGACACCCCCCCCCCTTCTTCCCCATCACTCTTCCCAGACACCCCCCCCCCCCCAGCGCCAAGCCTGTCCCCACTAGCCCTTCTTATCACCTTTACACATCTTGTCTCCACCAGTCTCTCTCTCCCTCTATCCCTTCCCCCAGCTAGTTCCGTTCAGTCTCTCTCTCTCTCTACCCCTCAGCTCATCCCCACCAGCTTCTCTCTTTGTTTTCTGTTTTCTTGCAACAGAGTGGACTCCCCTGAAGGAGTGGAGAACAAGAGGAAAGATCTACAAGAGCTGGAAGAATGGTCTAATGCTTTGCAGTTAAGATTTAATGTGAAGAAGTGCAGAGTCATGCACTCGGGAAGCAGAAACCCAAGGGAAATGTACGTGATAGGGGACGAGAGGTTGGTGTGCACAGACCAGAAGAAGGACCTTGGAGTGATTGTTTCTGAGGATCTCAAGGTGGCAAAACAGTGTGACAAGGAAGTGGCAAAAGCTAGAAGGATGCTGGGCTGCATACCAAAAGGAATTACCAGCAGAAAGGAAGAGGTACTAATATCATTGTTCAAGTCGCTGGTGAGGCCTCACTTGGAATACTGTGTTCAGTTTTGGAGACCGTATCTTGCAAAGGATATAAAAAGACTGGAAATGGTTCAGAGGAAGGTGACCAAAATGATTTAGAGCCTGCACCAGAAGACGTATGAGAAGAGACTTGAAAACTTAAATATGTATATGCTAGAAGAGAGGAGGGACAGGGGAGACATGATTTAGACTTTTAAATACTTAAAGAACGTTAATGAACAAACAAACCTTTTTCAAAGATAAGGAAGCTGTGAAACCAGAGGGCATAACATGAAGCTGCAAGGTTGTAAATTGAGAGGCAATGTCAGGAAATACTTTTTCACTGAAGGGAGGTGGATGCTTGGAATGACCTGCCGATGGAAGTGGTGGGGGCAAATACAGTGACAGAATTCAAAATGGCATGGGACAGACACAGTGGATCCCCTTATAGCAACAGGATAAAATTAAAATAAACGTACCTATCTCTTATATTTCAACAAATAAAGATGACCTGTACAGAGTGGTGGGTGCACCCCTAAACAAAGGCATGGGGAGAGGTGACCAGCATGGAGTGGCAGGTGCACCTACTCTTGCTGCCTTGCTGGGCAGACTAGATGAACCATACTGGTCTTTATCTGCCATCATATGCTATGTTGCTATGTTTCTGTGAACCACGGATCCTCTGTGTAGGTTTCATGGACCGCCAGGGGTCCATAGACCACAGATTGGGAACCAGTGGTCTTGGGGAGGCCCTGGTTGAACAGATAATGAAATTTGGGTAACCAGTAGGTGCAGTGTTAGAAGTATTTTGCTCCATGGGTGTGAAGCAGTTGAACACATGAAGTCTCCTACTAGTTTATCTTGCGATGCCAGTGCTCAGAAGGACAGAAGGTTCCCCGCTGGGAGGATCAAAGTTCTCATGTCAGATATTCTAATGAGCAGCAGTTGGGTTAGCTACTCTGGAAACATTGGATTTAAGCATTTGGAGGCAAATCATAGTGTTTTGAACCTTATCTCAGTCTACATGAGGAATAGGGTGGAAGAGCACAACATTTGCAAAATTGGCATCACGTGGCTTATACATGTGAAGACAAAGTGACTTCAAGCAATGATACTTCTTTGAGTTGGTGGGGCTGACAGGGATCTATTGCTTTGCTGTGATTGCTGCTGCTTTTTGCTGCTCTCAGAATCTGCTGCCCTAGGCAATTGCCTACTGTGCTTAATGGTTAAGCCAGCTCTGAACACTACACTTCCCTGATGCTCTTTTGTCTTACCTTCCACCCCTTCCCTTTTGTCTTTTTCTTCTCTTGTCCTGCAACTTGTCTCTTTCATTTTCCCTGTCTCATTTATGCATAGTTTGCGACTTTTAGACATTTTTTTTCCACATAGAAAAGTTTCTTAGTCCAGCCTTCCTTTCTTATTGCTGCTCGGGCGAGTACCGACTTGCTGCTGATCCCCAACCCCACCAACGCAACCCACTCCAGCAGTCAAGCAGCCTGTAGAGCCCCTGCTGGCCCTGTGCTCTGGGCCTAACACTCCATGGCCTCCACTGTGCCACAACAGACTGCCAATTCCACCTGCAGCCTGTCTCCAGTTGTCTCTCTATGACTGTCCTTCTGAACTGAAGAGAAAAGTAGAGTGCAAGAAGTTGACAGCAAAAAATAAGTGCTGAGTGACTGCTGAAAGTGCAAGTCTGTGCCAGGTCATGATAAGAATGCCTCCCCCTCCCCTTGCAATGCTCTTGCAAGTATGTATGCTACAGTCAGCCACACAATGTATAGGATAGCATCTCAGTTAAATGTTTAAATATTTATGAGCTCTCTGGAGCAATTCCCATAGATAATGGTAGTAACAAATTAGCATAGCAATCAGTTATATTATAAATGTATTTATTTACTTAAAGACTGCATCTCAAACATACTATGTGGTGTACAATATTAATAGGATACAAAATGTATAAAACAAATCAAAAATCTAGGAGACATTGGTGTACACGGTTCAAGTTGGCTGCCTAGAGCCCAAGCTCCCCTCCACTCTGCTGATTATGCTCCTTTTCCATCAAGTCTTGATTGCTTAAGGTTGGCACTTTCATCTGCAGCTTGCTGTTGAAATGTCCACCTCTAAGCTTGATTTCTCTAATCTGACCTCACGGTGGGGGGGTGGAGGTGAAAGGTCCTCCCTCCCCACGGAAGCCAGCGGAAGTCACATTGCAGGACTTGGTGGCTCCAAAGGGAATCCAGTCTTCCCCCCACCCAGTCTTCCGCATGACAGCAGCAGCAGTAGTAACCTTTTAACACGGTGGACTGGTTCTTGCTAGCCTGCAGGTCACATGTGAGTTCCCACTTTTATCCATTTCTGTGACAGAATTTGTGTTAGCATTGTATAGGGATAGAAAGGAAGCAGAGCTAAGCAGGGAAACTGATAGGGAGAGCTTGGAACTGGATAGGGAAATCTGCGGGTTCGTTTTTGCTATCAGCTTCTATGTCCCAGTCAGCCTTCTTTTTACTTCATAGAACATATTGAATTCCTCTAAATATTTCGGAATTTTGGAGGACAAGGGGGGAAGATGATAGACATTGGTCTCATAAAGAAGATGTTGGTACCCTATTGCATTTACTCTTTTATTGTAAGTACAAATGTTTTGGTATGGGCTATGGGGAAGGGCATCATGTATATTTGGTTTGAATGAGCCACTGAAAAGGAGGATATATGGTTGTTTAATTTCTTGCTAACTGCAGCATTAAAGCTGAATCTGCCCAAATGGAAGGATGGTGCTATGTTAGAGGTTAGTCACTGGTGTAATACCAGTTGTCTATGCTGTAGATATGAAAGTGTGGCTGCAGAGAGGAAATGTCAGGTTATCTGCCATGTGCATGGATGAAATAAACTAGATACATATGTCTAGACATTTGGGGCCTGATTTTCAAAAAGGCGCTGAGGCCTGCTATACTTGCAGAAAGCTACCTATTCAGGAAAAGTGCTTGAATCGTGAGTCATGCATCTCCAAATTGGGCAAGCAATGAAAACGCAGCACAAACCGAACACAGCGGCAGGCGCCCATCATGGCATAGAAGAGTAGGCGCAAAGCCCAGAACCTGAGCTCTGCGCCTAAGGTTGACCTGCGATACCCAAGTATGTGTCCAAACCAGTGGCCAGAGAAGCGGGATGGCAAGTATGCATGAACCCGTGTATCGCCCATCCAGCGTACCAGTGCATAGATGACACCACCACGCAGGCCCCGTGGGCTGTCTGTGCAAGAGCCCCCTGTGGCTGGGCAGATAGACACCAGTGGCATGGCAGCAGGAAGGACCATGAATTTCAGCCCCGATGAGAGTGAGACCCTTGCCCGATCTGTGCTGTGGCACGAGGGGGTGCTATACCCCAGGGGGACTGGCGGACCAACCTGTGGCTGTATATAGGTAAATAGGCAAATAGGCCTCAACAGGTGGGGGGAGGGAGACTGAGCACCATGCTAGGCCACACACACCCTGAAAGGCACAGCTGTATGTCTGCACAGAGAGACGGGGCTGTTGTGCTTAGCCACATGCTGGTGGCAGCCTCAATGTATGCCAAACAGACGTCAGTGGTGGGACGGGCCATGCATTGGTACAGGTGCCAGCCCTGGTTGCCCACAGCAGGAGATATACCCACACCCAGCAGGTGGGGAGACCCCTGCACCTCCTGGTGGCAGTTGGCAGCAACACCACAGGGCATGCATAGCAGTGGCAATGCCTGGCGCAGGGGGAGCTGTGGTCAGGCTGCCCACCCCAGGGGACCCTGCCGGACAGTGCAGATGCTCTGGACACTCCCCCCACCCCCCAGCCCCTGTGACCCTGGTGCAGGGGTCTGAGGGACCCAGTGGCAAAATCCACATATGTGTCATCTGTCTGTCCCTGCAAGCGGATCTGCTAGCACTGTCCGCCATCCCCTGTCTGGCAGTGGCAGCATGTTGATGATGATATGCCACAGAACATGACAGATGTGTAATGGCGAGCATGCACAAACCGCGATACCTTGTCCTGCATGGCACATAACAAACCATGCAATGATGTGGCCCCTGAGGTAGTGGATATCCCCTAGCATGACACATGCCCACAGCTGAGACCATGCATGGCCCACAACCAAGTACCATGGTGCCAAGGAAAGCCTGCAGACAACAGATAGGATCAAGGGAAGGGGACAGGATTGCAGAAGTATCTGAAGGGGCCAGAGGGGTGACACAGGTGAGGCAGTGGCCCAGATGGCACCATTGCTGGTGGCACAGGACACATGTCAAAGAGCCAGGGGAGTGATGGGGAGGAATATGGTGGCAGATGCCAGAGGTGTATCATCACATGCACCCCACACCTGCCACCCAAGGGTATGCCCCTGCCCCCAGGATGGGCAGGTCACCAGACTGAAGTAGGATACAGATATGCACAACAGGTGATATAGAAGCACCCAACTGAGCCCATGTGTGCCCCCAATCTCCCACAATGAATATGGCATGCAATGCACCCCCGAGGCCCTGAAGTGCCACTTTCACACACTGCGCCATAAGAAACTGAACCAGCTGCAGTGGATCAGGGAGTGGCTGGCGGCCAAGGAAGGTCAGTGGAATACACAATAGAGCTCAACAGATGCAGGGGGTGGCAGCCATGGCTGCCAGACTGGTGCAGGCAGACCATCTGGTGGTGGACTCTGTATGCAATGATGGGAATGTGCTCTGGGCAGCCATGCCAAGCCCTGGTGTCACTATCCTGTGTGTGCGCCAGCTGTCCCACAATACATGCAGGTACACACACACATGGCCAGGGCATGGCACAGATGGGCAGTACAGGGGCATACATCCCCAGTGGTGGCCCTAGGTATACAATGCGCATCTGTCTACACTGCCCCCTGTGCATGCTCATCACCCGGGGGGGGTGGCAAGCCACAGCAGGGCATGTGTGGAGGAGAACAGAGCTGGCTGGAGATGGGCAAAGGGGAGGGCATGCAGTGTGTACTGTGGGAGTGGCACGCTCCTGTGATCTGAAGGGGGTTGTCCTCTGCATGTGTGGGCCCCCCGGAGGTACGCAAGTCCCAAACCAGGGCCGTGCCTGTGCAGACCAATAACCCCCTCCTCTTCCCCCGCAGCCAGCTCCAGGGAGGCTCCAGACACTGCTGGCCCACTATGCCCACTATCCAGGAGCAGTGGTGCAGCTCCACATGTACAATCAGGAGTGCAGAGACCAGCAATATCTCCAGCAGTGCCAGAGAGGATGAGGCCAGCAACACTGCATCAGAGGACAGCACAATGGAGGGGGAGAGTAGTGAGGGGGCCACGGCACAGCAGCAGGATGTAGAGTCAGAGTCAGAGGAGGAGGAAGGATCAGAGGGCCAGGTGGAGGGTGGGGAGTTAGAGTAGGAGGGGGCAGAATTGGAGGGCCAGGGGGAGGGCAGGGAGTCAGATGAGGAGAGGGAGGGATCAGAGGGAAAGGGAGAGGGCAGGGAGACAGAGGAGTAGGGGGTGGGATCGGAGGGCCATGAGAGAGCAGGGAGTCAGAGGAGGAGGGGGAGGGATAAAAGGGCCAGGGGGAGGGCAGGGAGTCAAAGGAGGAGGGGAAGGATTGGAGGGGGTAGCAGGAGAGATAAGGGAACCACCCTCCAAGCACCCCAGGTATGGCAGTGCAGTGCCTTACACAGCCAGCAGGCACCTGGTAGGGAGCCCAGAGGAGAAGCTGCACCCCCCTGCTGTGTCCCACAGCCCACAGCCATGCCCACCCACTGGACCATGTGCCCATTGCATGGTTTGGCACAGGCCAGGCACAACAGGTAGTAGAGCAGTAGTCCACCCTGCACAGCTGGGGGCCCCCAAAGCCACTCTAGCACCCATGGGCATGCCATGGCCATGCTGAACCAGGCCCCTCTGCACCACCATCCCCCTCATCTGTCTGATGACTGGGCTCTGGCTGCCCTAGTGGTGGAAGTGCAGCTCCTCAGGGAAGAGGTGAGAACCACAGCATAGACCATCATGGAGCACATGGATGCCCTCAGTGATGCTGTACAAGGGCACAAGCAGGGCCCCCTGCACCATATATAATCCCCATGCCAGTGTATGTCTTGCAATAGGCTGTAATGGGGTTTGCGGTATGTTCCACTGTTGACTGTATGCTGCTATTGTCACCAATGTAGCATATCTGACAGGTTTGTTAATAAACAGTTCCCATTTTGCAAACACGCTGTGTTGCCCATTTTGTGGTTTCAGGGTGGTGTGTCTGCGTGGGTGGTGCGGGGGTAGTATGGGGGACCAGGGGAAGGGGTCCCGGGTTTATGGGCATGGGGTGTGTGCCCTGTGGGCACATCCATGTATGCGGATATGGCACTAAGGCACCACACGTGCAGAAGAGTGCTGGCACAGCTCAGCACAAATGGTGCCCCTGTGCCATAACCACGCAGAAGGGCACTGGCACAGCTCTACACAGATAGAGCCTCTGTGCCAAACCCACACAGAATGGGCTGTGGGCAGCATGGGTGTGGCACAGCATTTCTACACACATAGGGTGCCCCCTGCCCTGCAGATGCACACAGTTGGGGCAATGCCATGCTCCTGTCTGGATGCCTCAGTGGCATGCCCGCATACTGTGCTATCTGACGTACCCAGGTAGTCCACACTGGGCGTCCATGCACACAAATGTTGCCGTCACACAGTGTGGTGTGGCTATGGTGGCCTACGATGGCTAGCTGTCATGCAGATTTTCAAAGCGTTGGCACGCAGGAGAATATGTGGGTACTGGATATGCCTTTGGACGGGGCGTGATGCTAATGCACATATAACTGCATATGTGTAAAAGGAACTATGCAGGTAGCCCAACACTGCCATAACTCATGAGCTGCACAATAGCAGACACGGCACCAAGAGCTGCAAAGCAAATACAGAAGGTGAACGTCATGCCCTCTGAGACCGCTATGGCCCTGGGGCTCATCCTGAAGCATCAAGCTGCCCTCTTCATGGCAGAGGATGCCAGCACCCAACTGACAGCATGGCGTGACATCATCAGGAGGGTCAATGCCATCCACCACCACAACAGGGAAGTGGCAGATGGCACGGCAGGCAGCAAAGGAGAAGAGGGCCAGCTTCAGCAGGCTGCTATGTGTGCAGCAGCGCAGACTCAACCCTCTGGAGGAACAGGTGCTCGTGGAGGAGGTCGCCATCTCAGGGGTTGCAGGCTTTGACAGCTCCACTACAGGCACACAGGAGGGTGCGTAGGGGTGCCCCATGGCCTGGATAGCATCTTGATGGCCATGTATGTGTCCCTACCATGGTTCCGTCCACCCAGGACCTGTCTGTCTATCTGTCTGTTGGACCTAGGGTGTTGCGTTGATTGGGGACAATGCAGACCATACACCACCTGCTGGTTCCATAATGGGCATGGTGTCACCCCATAGGCCGACCTGGCAACCCATGTCACTATCCTCTGCCACCTTTGATCTCCCACAGACCTGCCAGGGCCACTACCCTCCCAGCCTGGGACAGATGCATCAGGGGGAGCCTCACCAACCACCACAGATGATGCCAGTGCATAGCTGGGATGCAGCAAAGCCATAGGAGCCAGTGCATCAGCCAGGGCAGAGGAGCAGTCAGGTTCACCACCCAGGGCAGACAAGCAAGCCGGTGTGTCTGCCAGTGCTGGGGAGCTGGAGAGCTGGAGACAGATGATGCCCCACTCGCTGAGCTACAATTCACCATCCTGGATGACCCTGTGAATGCAGGGCACACAGATCTGGACCAGGAGCTACTACAGGAGGGTGCGCACCTGATGGCTGGCACAGAAGGCATATTGTCTGAGCTGCACAGTATCCAGCAGGACCTGCAGCTACAGAAGAGGCAAGGGAGGTGGAGTGGAATGAGTGGTGTGACCACAGATTGTATATGGAATGCCACATGGAGGGGTACCTGCAACTGATGAGGGAGAAGGCAGCATACCAGGCATCGATTTCCGGTTCCCTGCGCAATTTGGTGGGTCTTATATGGGCACAGGAGGTGGGTGGGTGGGCGCTGGGTCTGCCATCGCACCAGCATAACCACCTGGTAGCCCTGACCCATGTCCATCAGCCTGTCCTGCTGGGATTGCTATTGAGCATGCGCTGGCGTTTTTTGATCAGCCGGGAGACTGTTTACATGTTGCAGACAAATTAAGCGTTGAGACAAGGCACGAATTTGGTATTTGTCCGAAATGCAGTGCTGTGTACTTGTCCTGTTTCTGCAGCTTTCACTGTGCGAAGCCTGCAATGATTAGTGGGAGCATCATTGAGCAAGTGGGGACAGGACGATAAAGATAAGTAAAAGTCCTGATTCTGTTCTGTTTGGACTTCTGCACAGTTTTTTCAAGACCATTGAATTGTTTGGTTTCTATGTAGGTGGCACTTATTTATGGTGTTTTTACCTGTGTTTCTGCAGCTCCGATGTGGGCTCATTAAATTTTGAGCAAAATGGAAATATAGCTTCGAGAGGTGAATCACCTCATGGCTGCTCTTCCAACAAAAATGCATACACGCTAGCTTACACACAAAAGATTTTTTTCACTCTATTTTTGATTTTGGGCTGCTGGGAAGAGTGACAACTCTGCCAGCACGTCATTGGACATTGCTCCACTGCATTATAGTGCACATGTCAGCAAATGCCTATGGCCAGTGGGGAGCCCAGGGACAGGAGACACACATGGGGGAAATAAAGTATCACTCTGCACACATAGCATGGTATTGGACACTTTATTGGTGATTATTTGTGTCCTATCCTGGTGCTGGTGCAGGGGAGTCACCTCAGAAACTGTCACATATCATCTGCGCATGGTAAGGCAGTGCCCTGGCCTGCCGCTGGCTCCCGGACTCTGCACCATTACCATCTGCTCCCTCTGCAGCCTCCCACTCCTCCACAACTGCTGGCTCTGGGTCCGGCACTCCATGCATCAATGCCAGGTTGTGGAATATGCAGCATGATGCAAATATCTTGCATACCTGCTCTGGGCTGTAGAGCAGCTTCCCACCACTCCTGTTGAGGCACTGGAAGCAGCTTTTCAGCACCCCTATTGTGCACTCCACAACCGCCTGGATCTGCTGATGGGTGCCATTGTACCACTCTTCCTGCCATGGGGTGGTGTATTGGGGTTAGCAGCCAGGTCCTCAGGGGATATCCACAGTCACCAGTGGGGGCAATGTGAGATGTGAACATGAGCATGGGACATGCATTGGTTACAAGTCTATTGGCTGCTATGGACAGCATACAACAACCATCTACTAGCAGGATGGGTGCAATATCTAATAGTCAACGACACTGTGGCAGTGAGCAGACACCAACATATGGCTTGTGCGGCAGTCAGACATTTGGAGCGGGGCAATAGGGGATGGTGACATGGGCTGGCCTGTTGGGAGGGGGGGACAAAAGGAAACAGGTGTGCCAAGATGGTGGTAGGTCAAATAGTCTTTATTAAAAGAACCCCAACATGTTTCAGCTGACACCTTCATCTTGTGCCCCCTTAAAGGACATTCCAATTAAAGAATCAGATTTTACTATTGGTGGTCGTCACCAAGTGTTCTCCCCCTGAATTGTGCCCGCTTAAAGGATGTTCCAATTAAGGAATCAGATTTTATTATTGGTGGTCAGCGTTTAACTTTTGAGACTCGCAGTCACCAAGTGTTCTCCCCCTGAAGAAGCTGTCAGACGAAACACTTTGGGGTTATTTTAATAAAGACTATTTGACCTACCACCATCTTGACACACCTGTTTCCTTCTGTCCTACCTTTGCCTATGGGTGATTTGTACTCTCTTTTGGACTCCTATTGGGAAGGGGTGGCAGGGGCATAGCATGGGGATAGGGTTTGTGGGGGGTCTGCGGGCTGGGATGGGGAAGACATGGATGTGCCCTACACAGAATGCTGCATGTGGCTGCACTACATGGTGCCAGTCCATGCTCTTCCGCATTTCGCTTGGTGGTGCGTGCTGCCTTCTTTTGGTCACCAGGCTTCCCCTGGTTGTCTCCAAGATGTGTATCTGGCCTGCAGTGCACATGGCTCTGTAGAACAGCAGAGCATGTGCATGCAGTGGTCCTCATGTGTTGTGATACGTACATAACACATATATCATCACCTGTTTGCATTACACATAGCATCGTATTTCAGCAAGTGTATGTTCTGGGACTGTCCTGGGGCTCACACATGTGCACACTCACCTAGCAGCCACGCATCTCGGAGCTGACCCTCGGATATTGCCTATCCCAGGCTGGACTGGGCAAGGATAAATGCATTGTGGCAGGACCCCTGGTAGTGGGCATACACATCAGTGAAGGTCATGTTGGCATCCACAATGACCTGCATGTTCATTGATGTGTACTCATGCCTGTTCTGGTATGCCCTCTGCTCCAGCCATGGTGCCCGCAATGCAATATGGGTGCAGTCTATACTTCCAAGCACCGATGGTAATCCAACAACATTGTGGAATGCCTGCATGGTCTCCTTCTGCACCTGCTGTGTCTGGGGGAAGGCTACGAGATGGCTCATCCTCTGCAGCATGGCCCTAGTGAAGTTATTTTTGCAATGGTTGGCTGTAGACTGCATGATTCCAACAATCGCACCATCACATGTTGGAAGCTGCCGGTTGCAAGATATCCCAGGGCAGTGGTCACTGTCATGGCCACTGGCAGGGCCTGGATTCGGGAAGTGGAGGGCTCCAGGTCCATTTTGAGTATACTGCACAACTCAGTTATCATTGCCCCATCCAGTCTGTATCTCTGGTAGATCTCCTCCTCCGTCAATTGCAGGTAGTTCACCCTGCACCAGTGTATACTTGGGGCATGGTACCTGCATTTCAGATGCTGGGCTACAGCCTGCTGATGGGTATGCACTGCCTCCCACATCCTTCGCTATGCCCAGGCACGGCGGTCACGTCTTCACCTCTGGAACACCATGTGCACTGCCCACATATCTTCTCTGCCAGTCCTACATTGCTTTATGTCTGCACGATTTGGGTATAGGCCTGCATACGCTCCCCTCACTCTACTATACACTGTTCTACTACTGCACGGGTTTGCTGACCACCATCAGCAGTCATATGCACCGGGAAACATCGCTAAGGCTTACATGGTTTGTGACATTCAATGTCGGCACACACTGGTTTCAGAAATCCACTTTACGTGGGTTTCACGATGGCACGCCCCCGGGCCTCAGCGCCTGGCATTGTGCAGGTAGCTGGGCCTCAACGATTCAAGCCACCTTGTTGAATATCTGGGTTACATGGTTATGGCGGTTATACATGGGTAAGGGCCCACTTTTACCAGTATAGCATGTGCCTAGGGCTTCGAAAATTGAGCCCTTGCTCTGTAATATTTAAATATGAAATCTTATATAATCCTCTTGTATTTATTTTTTCTTTTTGTTCTAATTGTTCTAATGCTGAAAATTAATAAAGGAAACTGGAGATACAAAATCTCAGATCTAAAACAAATGTTTCATTTTCCCCTTTTAAAGACGTCCCTGAACAAAAATGTTTTCAATACTCACCCAAACACCTTCAAATCTGCAACTCTTCTCCAATCAGCGGGGGAGAGCATTCCAGAGAACTGGCACCTGAACAGGAGAGGCCTTCTTCATAGCTCTCATACTTGGCATGGTTAGGAAATTTCCATCCTGAGAACATAGCACCCTAGATGGCATATAAGGGCATAATTTGGAAATCAAATATCCCAGCGTCAACCCATGCAACACCTTAAACACTAATAACAATCCTTTATACTGAACGAGATATCCAAGAAGGATCCGATGTAACTCCCTCAACCCTGGTGTCACATGGTCACATTTCTGAAAACCTTTAATCAGCTTTGCAGCAGAATTCTGCACCCATTGAAAATGCAACAAATCCTTCTGCAGTAACCTTAACAATTACAATAATCTATCCATGGTGTTAGTAATATTAAAAAGGTGTTGTGCAGTCAGCATCCGTGACCCCATGTTAATCTCATAGGTGTTTTTCTTTTTGTTTTAAGTTCAGTGTTGGTTCATGGATAAGTTCTGGTTGCACACATGTCAAACTGGCTTAAAAAAAACAACCTCTCAATAAACTACAGTAAGACGGAGGCACTGATCATCACATGAAACCCGGACTTCATCCCACCACCCGACATCAAGATAAAAGACGCACTCATACCTATAAAATCAGAAGTGAAATACCTCGGAGTCACCCTGGACAAAGAACTGAACCTTCAAGCACATATAAGCAGAATAACCAAAAGTTCATACCACAGAATGAGACTCATCAGAAGACTTAAGCCCCTCCTCGCCCCAGAGCACTTTCGCACTGTATGCCAAGCACTAATAACCCCACTACTAGACTTCTGTAACCCTATCTACACTGGGTTACCAAAACAGACCCTCAGACCGCTACAACTGGCACAAAACACAGCCGCCCGCATTATAACTGGCACAACAAAACATGATCACATCACATCTATACTGAAAGATTTACACTGGCTACCAATCATCTCACGCATCAAATACAAAACGATTATAAATATATTCAAGATCAAACATCACACTTCTGCCATAAGCCTACACACACTCATACAACCCAACACAAGCACGCAGCCAAGGAGAAGAGGCACCTCCAATCGTGTAAACACCCCAAAAGACTTCACCAAGAACCGCAAGGACACCACGCAACATGCACTCTCCCTGGCTGCCCCAGCCATTTGGAACACCCTCCCAGATGAACTGAGACTAACCACAGACCTCAAGGACTTCCGAAAACAGCTGAAAACTGCCCTCTTCATCGAACACTATGGCCATACCAATTGAGCTAACCACCGAGACAGACCTTCAGTCCCTCCTCCACCCTAAGACTGTATAAATGCCTGTATAATAGCTCACGATGTATAATAGCGCACTATATATATATCTCACTTTAATCATCTTCCCGCCTCCACTAACACAACACACACCACTGCATGAAAACCCTTCCCCACCCCTTGATTGTTTGCTGTGGCAACCGCTTTGATTGAAGGATAAGGCGGTATATAAATAACGTTAAATAAATAAAAATAAATAAACTCTATGGCTGGACAAAATGTAGAAACAGAGCTGTTTTGTGTCCATGTCAGCATTGCAATGCCCTGATTTGTGCATAGAAATGGTTGGGGGAGAGAGAAAATGAAGATAAGAACATAAGAGATGCCATATTGGGTCAAACCAAGGGTCCATCAAGCCAGTATCCTGTTTCCAGCACCCTAATCCACATCACAAGTATCTGTCAGGTTCCCAAAAAGGTGCACAGATTCCATGCTACATATCCCAGGGTAAACAGTAGATTTCCTTGGTCCTCTTTAATAATGGTGTATGGACTTTTCCTCAAGGAACTTGTCCAACCTTTTTAAACCCAGCTACACTAACAGCTTTTATTACATCCTCCAGTAACGAATTCTAGAGTTTGAGTATACATTTAATGAAAAAAATATGTTCTCCTATTAGTCTTAACCCTGGGGGTACCGATGGGGTCAAAAGTGACCCCATTGCAAGTTTCACAACGCGTATCTCGGAAACTAGTTGTTCAAGAATGCAATCTTTTTATGACTTTTCACATGTCAATATTCTCTTTATATTGCACCATGAGAGGAATAATTTTCATCCGTTAGGTGATGCTAGTGATGAATTGCAGCACAGAGTACCAGTGGGGTCATTTTTGACCCCAGTCGCTTGCGTCCGGTTTGGATCGTGATACTATTTACAGTTTCGTGAATTTTTTGATCTGACAAAGGTATTTATCATTAATTATGTATCATTTATTTTTTGTACGTTTATTTTATGAAAATTACACATTTTCTGTAATTGATATCATACGTTCTCTCATTATTTCCGATGAAATCTAAAGGCTTTCAGCTCGTTCATCACGATTATTGTACACCTATAGTAAAACTGCTTTGCATTTTATTCAACTTTATCTTTGTTTATTTATTTTTGGTTATTGTTTATGATGTAAAAACGAAAGTATTCAGCTGCCCAAGTAAGAGAAATATTGCAACGAGATGCTGACAGTGATGGCTCTGAGTCGTCTGATGATGCAGCATATTCAGCAAGCGAAGAAGCATATCAGCCAAGTTTAGGCGATAAATCTGATGATGGCAGTCATGATTCAGATGGCGACAGCAGTTGGTCGACAAGTGAATGTGAGACTGATGTTGAGCCGGTAACATCGCCTGCAGCAAAGAGTCAAGTTACAGGTCAAGGCAAAGGTCGAGGCTGTGCTGGACGGGGAAGAAGGCAGGAGTCCTCGGTGTCAGTATCATCTGTGAGGAATCTTAGTTGTGGTCGTAGAGGAGCTAAGAGGTCATCAACTATAAGCACAAATGTTGCCATTGAAGCCTATGTATCTAAGGATGCCACATCATGGAACAGGAAACCTATAAAGCAAGCTGCTGGAAGATACACCAGAGCTAATGTCATGCCCGTACAACAAGGTCCTACAAGATATGCTGTACGAAATGTTGATGGCCCTCTCGCAGCATTCCACTTGTTCATGAGGAAGAACTTATTGAATGAAATCATGATGTGGGCAAGCAAACAAGGAAGACACATTTATGACGACACCTGGAAAGATTTGACAGACGGAGAATTTCAACGTTTTCTTGGACTTCTGATCCTATCAGGCATGTACAAGTCACGAAATGAATCCATAGTTCAGTTGTGGAACCTTGAAGACGGTCGTTCTGTTTTCGGCAAAAATATGGCCCGTAACCATTTTCAGCAAATTTCTTGTGCTCTCAGATTTGATGATGCAACCAACAGACGTGAACAATGAGGCGTGGATAAGCTTGCTCCAATCAGACAAGTTTTTGATACCTGGGAAGCAACTCTAAGGGGTATGTTCACTAAACCGTCTTAACGTGCGCTCTGCGAAGTTATCACGCGATAAGGTACCTTATCGCCCGATGAAGGCGCCTTACTGGGCGATAAGGTACCTTAGCGCACGATAACGCGTGCTGAAGGCGGAGAAAGGCTCCCGGAGGGTGGAGGAAGGCTCCCCAGGGGCGGAGAGAAGGGGTCAATGGGTGGAGAGTGGGAGGGGAGAGGCTCCCCGCACACTAACGCTGTGAAATCCGAGGCTTAAAAATAACGCCAGTGAAACCCTGGCGTTAGAGCTGATTTAAAGGGAAAAGAAACCATTTCCGTCAGCAATGTACAGCAAAACCAGGGAAACCTACAAAAAGTGATGTGTGATACATGTGCACGGAACAAAAGGGCAAATAAACTTTGAAAATGTACAGAATAAAATGTAAAAATAAAATAACCAAGCTGGCCAATAGTGATTTCAATGGGAAACATCAAAAAACACTCCCAAGAAAGCTCCAAAAAAAAAGATATGAATTTTGGAAGGGTCTATGCTCCGTCCCCATACAAGGTGAATGAGCCCACAGTGTAATTGCGCTGAGCAGGGTTTCCGAATCCATTGGCCAGGTTTCCTATGGCATGCACATGTTCCACAACAGCAGGGCGGGCATGTCGGAATGGGCAACTGGACAGATTCTGGAAAAGGGGACACAGAGGGCTGCAGGCGGCACATGCTGTGGTGCAGCTGGGCCACAGTGCGGACTAGGGTGATGCCTAGCTGGCCCATAGGAATGCTGAAACAGTAGAGCAGCGAGACAGCAACTTCTGAGGGCCAAAGATGGGCATGAGTGTGCTCCCCACAGTGTCACAGGGGATAGTACCCAGCAGGTACCCCAAAGGGCACAGAACATTGGCATGCGGTGCTGGGGGGAAGCGTGGACAGCTATGCAGGCACCCCTATCCCAGAACCCGCACCATAGGCAGCCGCCTACCTGCACACTGGATGGCCTGAGACTGCGTTCCACCAGCACCACCAGCAGAAGGGCATGTCAGCATGGTGGCAGAGGGATACTGGTGGTGGAGGGGGCAGTGGCAGCTGCCCAGAGCAGACCGTGGCCTAGCTCTGTTTAGGTGGGTGCCATGCACTGCAACAGAAGGCTCTGTCTGACAAACAGTCATGGTATCTCCAGGGAATGCACTGTCTCTGTGGTAACACAGTGGTGCAGTGCACACAGCCAGTGTGTTCAGAAGCAGAAAGTCACAGGTTCAAGTCCCAGCTGTGGTTCCTGTCAACCCAGTCCCCCTATTTTACCCACTACTAAAACTTGCTAATAGAGACAGAACCTTTATTGCAGATGACGTAAACATGCCCAAAACACCTACATTTTACCCTACAGAGCACAGACACCATAAATATGTGCATTACCTAGAGCAGAGTCTCCCAAATGCTATCTAGGAGGGCCAAACACCATTCAGGTTCCATGCTGTCTCTAATAAAGATGCCTGTGCTGCATTTCTATGTGCCGCCCCCATGGTATGCAGTTGTATCTCATGCATATTCATGAGGGACAGCATGAAAACCCGAACAGTGTCTGGCCCACCAGGACTGGAGTCGGGAACCTCTGCCCTAAAGCAGCAGCCAACAGGGGCAGACACACCCGCACCCACAGGCTCCATTATCCAATGCCTCCTGGAGAGGCAGGATGTTGAGCCCTGCGTGCATCTCCCAATACTAGCACTTGCATACCTTAGCAATGCCACCGTAAACCTGGGAATACGGTACACAGCTATCAAAAGGTTGTTATGATTACTGGCAGATAGCAATTCCGAGGTTAAGTACAATTTTCTGAGTGAGCTGCATCATAGCAACCTTTCTGATGTCTGTGGAGTGTGCTACAGGTCTTATGTCTGACAGTGTTTACCACCCTGGGGGGTGACCCCAACAGTATTGCGTACCACAGACATGCCTGCACTGTGCCCAGGACTGGTGCGGTGGCCAGGGCTGCCAAACACCTCTATAGTTGCACAGTGCTGGCATAGGTGTGGGGAGTGTGTGTCTGTCTATCCAGTGTGTGGTGGCTGCAAACACCCTCCACAGCCCACACTGCTAGCACTGTTGCCAGTATTGGCCTGCCAATGTGCATAATGAGGAGCAAGGTACCGTGGGAATAGCCAGGATAGGGTGGCCTGGCCTGGATTCATCTGTACATAGCATAGGGCAATGGCTCAGACACTGTAGTGGCTGGCCACCACCTGCATGGACAGGGTGGCCACAGCATGTCCTGCTGGGAGGTCACTCTCACCCTGACTGAGCAGTGACCATGGCATGGCTAGGTCCCCCCCCCCCCCTAGTGCTATATTGTATTTCTCTCATGTGATATTTATGGGTTCTCTTTTGGGCCCAATCACTGACTTATCTGCTTGGTGTATATGCTGCCATCCCAGTTCTGGGTGCATGCATCTTCTTCAGGAACATGCACTATGGACTAGCTAGCAGACTGTCTGCAGCTAGTATGTATCTTGCTGGAACCTCTTGCAGGGTGCAGTGACTGGAGACTTGCTGCTGGAGAATGTCAGATGGTGGTGGGGGACAGCTGTGCATTTCCAGGCCTACTGTCTGTCTGCTATTGCTTTATGGATGTGTACAGCTCGACATTGCCTGCCCTGTAGGGTGCCTGTTTCCCAGCAGGACTTTTTGTTGATGGTCCCCTCTACTGCCACCATTGCAGGGAGGTAGAATGTGGATCTGTTGGTGGGTGATCATGTTTCCTACCCTGAGCCCCAGAGGGTGGGTTGTGTGGTGGTACATAATCTGCCTATGGGTCCAAACACCCCCCTTTCAGCTACATCATGGAACCATAGCACCAACACAGGATAAGCACTATTCTGGGTGCATCATAGCCCATAAGAGCTAGACATGACTGAGAAATACAGGACACAGATGTATCCTAGGTGTGCCTGCAGGAACTACCTAACACACACAGTAGCACTGATGGGGACCTGCAGCAAAGCGCATTTTAGCCATGAAAGGTGCTGTGGACCTGGTGCTGGGCACCCCACCTCACCCTCAGGGTGAGCACAGTACCCGCACAATGTGACGGTCTGTAGCTACTCTGTGCCAGTACCACACACGGTCGGTTCCCCCTACCAGGCCGAGGTGCTGTGGGGGTGCATACCCCATCTTGTGCCCATCTGTAGACTGCTGATTTGCATGTGCAGTGCATCATGGGTATGGGTGGGTTAACCCTATCCCGGTAACCACAGCAGTTTGTGTGGTGAAATGCAGTCCTTCTGCAGCCAGCCAGGGGCTTGTTAGCAGCTGTAGCCCACTGGTTATTTCTCTGCCTGTGGGTCCAGAGGTCATGGGTTCAAACCCATGGTGGGGTTATTTGATAAGGCTGTCCAAGGCATTGTCTATTTTTAATGTACATTAGTGCTGCCAGCAGAAACACCCTCAGTGTACTATAACCATAAGGCACCCTATAAAGTGCCTTATAAAGCGCCTTATAAGGTGCCTTATCAGGTGTCCTCTAAAGCACCTTATAGGGTGCCCTATAGGGGACATTATAGGGTGCCTTGGCGGACAGTGCACTTTATAATGTGCCCTATGGAGTGCCTTATCGGATGCCTTATGCGGCACCTTAGGTTACGGCATGTGAGGGTGTGTTTGCTGGCAGCACTAATTAAACTACAAATAAAATGCCTGAAAACTCAAACATAAAAGCTACTGGCTTAGCCAGCCTTATGGATTAGGCACACTGGGGGATCAAACTCATGACCCCTGTACCATCAGTCAGTGTATTAACCATTGTGCTACACCTCTGTTTCTGTGTTTGCATGTCTGCGCGCCTACTTAAGATTACCGCGCGTTAACGTGCTTAGCGGCGTCTCGCCCAATAATGTGCGCAGCGCACGTTATCGCGCGATAATCCCGTTTTGCTACTTTAAGACCAACACGCCCACTCCTTTTATGGCAGCCTGCACACTATCGCCAGGAGCACGTTAAGACGGTTTAGTAAACATACCCCTAAGTGACACCTTTGTTCCTGGTGAAAATGTTACCATGGATGAACAACTGCTTACATTTCGTGGCCGTGTTCCGTTCAGACAATATTTTCCCAGCGTGTTCCATTCAGACAATATTTTCCCAGCAAAACTGGGAAATATGGCATAAAGCTATGGATGTTGTGTGACAGTGCAACGTCATATGTTCTGCGTCTTCAAGTATATACAGGAAGGGAACTCAGACAAAACAGGGAACAGAATCATGGTGAAAGGGTTGTGCTGCAACTCACTGAAGGATTGATGCGATCTGGCAGAAATGTTACTGTTGACAATTTCTTCTGCAGTTTATCCCTGTCACGGAAATTGCTAGAAAAACAAATGACACTTTTTGGGGACAATTCGAAAGAACAGAAAAGAATTACCTCCAGAACTTGTAACAGCAAAGGGCCGAGAGGTATTCACTTCACTGTTTGCCTTTCGCGATGACGCCACTCTGGTTTCCTATTGCCCGAAGAAAGGAAAAGTGGTTGTTCTTCTGAGCAGTTTGCATGATCAAGAAGTAGATAATACACGTCCTGACAAAAAAAAGCACACATGATCTTGGACTATAATTCTAGTAAAGATGGAGTAGATACGTCAGATCAAATGTTGCGCATGTATACCATAAAACGAATGACAAGACGCTGGCCAGTGACAATCATCTACAACATGTTGGACATCAGTGCTTTGAATGCCTTCATTGTTTGGATGTCACTAAATCCAGAATGGCAGTCCAAGTCAAAGCACAAGCATAATCTATTCTTCTTGGAATTAGGAAAGCATCTGCTTCAGAGTAATTGCAGCGAGACTTCTTCCAGCATTGAAGAAGCCACTGATGCTGTTTGCAATGTCGGAATCCCAAAGAAAAGGGCAAGGTGTCACTGCTGTTCCAGAGAAAAAGACAAGAAAAGCAACATAGTTTGCACCTCCTGCAAGCGCAATGTTTGCAAAGAACATTCAAAAATTGTCTGTGTCTCATGTAAATGACTGTAGTACTTTACTGTGTTCATCAAGTGCATGCAAAAACTGCTTTCATGGCAACTCTTCTTCAAGTAATTTTATGATAAAGCATTAAATTTCAAAACATTTAACCTTCATATAATAAATAATTAATTCGGAATAATATTTTGTCTGTTTAGTTTAAATTTTTCATGTTTAACAATTAAAATTCGTCGTGGGGTCATTTATGACCCCAACGGTATTCAGTGTGTGCAAAAAATCTTGGTAATTCCAGGGTTAAAAGGGTTATATGGTAGCTTTATTGTGTGTCCCCTGCTCTTTCTACTTTTTGAAGCAGTAAACAACCGATCTACATTTACCCGTTCTACTCCATTTATTAACTTATAGACCTCTATCATATCTCCCCTCAGCTGTCTCTTTTCCAAGTTGAAAAGCCCTAAACTTTAAGCCTTTCCTCATAGGGGTATCCTTCCATCCCCTTACCATTTTGGTTGCTCGTCTCAGTACCTTTTCTAATTCTGCTATATCCTTTTTAAGATATGGTGACCAAAATTGCACACAATATTCAAGGTGCAGCATTATAATATTGGATTAAATCTCCATCCTTTTCCTTGTGATTCCTAGCATTTTACAGTCAAACCTCAGTTTTCATGATTAATCCGTTCGAAAAAGTCTGACTAAAACCGAAACGTATGAAAACTGAAGCAATATTTACCATAAGAAATAATGTAAATCCAATTAATCCGTTCCAGACACCCAAAAATATTCACAAAAAATACATTTTATAGAGAATAACTATATTTTTACATACAGAAAACAATGAGAAATAAATATAAATGACTAATGAAATGGATAAATGAACATTTAACATCACTGAAAGCAAGCTAAGTACAGTACTGTACAGTACAGTATGTTAGCATCTGGCCTTAGCCACCCCTGACAAGCTGCTGTGCCCAGCTCTCTTCGGAATCACATTGGATTCAGCCCATTAAAATACCTTTACTTTATCTGCTCAATGCTTCAGAATGGCAGAAAATCTTAATGATATAGCTTCAGACGTACCCTGCAAGAGAAAGAACTGCCTCCCACATTCATGCAACATCTGCTTACGTTGACAGCTTTGCTTCCCTGCTACCTCCGAGCCTGAGGGGGCGCTCCAGAGAATGGGCAGGCGGTGGACGAGATCGGGGCCTTCCTCTCTGCGCAATCCTTGCCTCCCTAACTCTGACCAGGCTCGAGGATGTGTTTCATTTACGTGCTCAGCTGGCTTTCGCTTCTCATCACGCTGGCGATTGGTGAGTCCGGGGGGCAGTGCTGCCGGGACCGGGCGGGCGTTCTGGCAGTGTATACAGACCAGTGTGCAGCGCGAGGGTGTATGTATTTACAGTACTGTACTTTACGAAAACCGAGGCGATGTACGAGAACCGGGACAAAATCTCAGTCAAAAAAGACGTTGAAAACCGAAGCGATGTATGAGAACCGGGACAAAATCTCAGTCAAAAAAGACGTTGAAAACCGAAGCGTATGAAAACCGGGGCAAATGAAAACCGAGGTTTGACTGTATTTGCTTTCTTGGCTATTGCTGCACACTGGGCGGAGGGTTTCAGTGTATTATCCACAATGATGCCCAAATCCTTTTTCTGGTTGGTGACTCCTAATGTGGAACTTTGCATTGTATAACCATAGTTTGGGTTGTTCTGCACTTGTCCACATTCCATTCCATCTGCCATTTGAACATCCAGTCTTCCAATTTATCAAGGTTTTCTTGCAATTTTTCAGAATCCTCTTGCTTTTTAACAACTTTGAATAATTTTGTGTAATCTACAAATTTGATCACCTCACTCATTATTCCCATTTCCAGTTCATTTATAAATATGTTAAAAAGCAAGGGACCCAGCACAGACCCCTGGGATACTCCACTATTTACCATTCTCCATTGAGAAAATTGGCCATTGAGCCCTACTCTCTGTTTTCTATCTTTTAAGAAGTTTCTGATCCACAATAGCACACTGCCTCCAATCCCATGATTTTTTAATTTCTCCAAGAGTCTCTCATGAGGGGCCTTGTCAAAGGCTTTCTGAAAATCCAGATACATGGTATAGGAGGCCAGGTCCTATTGTGGACTGGGAACTGGTTGGCAATAGAAAACAGATATTAGAGCTAAATGTGCAATTTTCTCAGTAGAGGAAGATGAATAGTGAAGCACCAGCAATCTATTCTGGAACTGGTGCTTTTCATCATATTTGTGAATGATCTGGAATTGAAAGCCACAAGTGAGGTGACTAAATTAACAGATGACGCCAAATTATTCAAAGTTCTTAAATTGCATGCAGATTGTGAGAAATTGCAGGAAGATATTGTGAGACTGGGAGACTGGGCATCCAAATGGCCAATAACATCTAATGTGGACAAGTGCACCGAGGGAAGAATGATACACATAGGGAAGTATAAGAAAATAAGAACATAAGAAATACCATATTGGGTCAAACCAAGGTCTATCAAGGCCAGTATCCTATTTCCTACAGTGGCCAATCCAGGTCACAAGTACCTGGCAGGTTCCCAAAAAGATACACAGGTTCCGCAGTGCTTGTTCTGGGGTAAACAGTGGATTTTCTGGGCCCTCTTTAATAATGGTTTATGGCCCTTTCCTCCAGTAACTTGTCCAGACCTTTTTTAAATCCAGCTACACTAACAGCTTTTACCATATCCTCTGGTAATGAATTCCAGAGTTTGATTACTTATTGAGTGAAAAAATATTTTCTCGGATTAGTCTTAAATGGGTTACATTGTAGCTTCATTGCATGTCCCCTAGTCGTTCTACTTTTTGATGGTATAAACAACCGATCTACATTTACCCGTTCCACTCCATCATTAATTTATAGACCTCTATCATATCTTCCCTCAGCTGTCTCTTTTCCAAGTTGAAGAGCTTTAACCTTTTAAGCCTTTCCTCTTAGGGGTATCCTTCCATCCTCTTTACCATTTTGGTGGCTGTTCTTTGTACCTTTTCTAATTCTGCTATATCCTTTTAAAGATATGGTGACCTGAATTGCACATACAAGTTGCAGTTGCACCAGAGTGCACTCTGTTTTTGGGCAGGGAGTCGGAGAGGGAGGTTTGGGGTTGAGGGGTTGGTGGGGAGCAAGGAGGATATGGGGGGGGAGGGAATGGGCCCTCTGTAGTGGGGTATGGATGGGACAAATATGCAGGCTAAAAGTACTAAAGAAGGTGTGGGGAGGCTCATGGTCATGACTTTAAATGTCAAATGTTTGAGTACTTGGCAAAAGTGGCAGTCCTTGTTAAGAGAGGGCAGCTGAATGAATGCAAACATTAGGGGCCCAATATTCAGTTGGGTGCGCTATGTGCCACATCAGCGCTTAGCCCTACCTGCTGACCTCTAAACCCAGATATTCAATGCCACGGTGACAGCATTAAATAACCGGGTTAGGCGCCAAGGTGATTCACCCGCATAGCCTAACCAAGTAGTGGCGAGACTGGACCGCTACCTTGTTAGCCAGCCACAGCTAGAACTAGATGTAGGAGACATAGACGGGAATATTCAACTAAGGTGTCATTGAATATTCCCGTCTATGTCCCCTACGCATCCCAATGCTATCTGGTTAGCATCGGGGCATGCTGGGAGCATTCTAGGACAGAGCGAAGTTGGGGAATCCCAGTAACTGGGTAGCGGCAATATTGGACCACTACCCGGTTAGCCATCCACAGCTAAAAGAGGAAATTAGACTTACCTGCTAATTGTAGTTCCTGGAGTGGAGACAGTCTAGTCCCGGACTTCAGGGTTGTCTATCTCATACAGCAGCTTGGAGACTGAGAAACTCCTCCTTTTCTGATGTCACTGGTATATCCATCTGGGAGCCTCCTCCTGCCCTCAGTTCCCTATTGACAAAGCAGACTCACCGGAGCAACCAGTAAAAAACATAACGCTAAAAAGCACATTAAACAATACGGACTAAAACTTTCCGTCCACAGAGCCAACCCCCCGGCCAAGCCCGGTAGCACGAAGGGAAAACCCCAGGGCTTTTCGCAACGTAAGCCATTTGTTTTTTTTTTTGTTTTGTTTTTTTGTAAGGTATCGGGGCACCCCAGCCATACGGGTTTCTATGCCCCGCAATAAAATCATCACTTACCTTGAATACCTGGAACGCTGACCGTCCAGCCGCAGCACAAACTCTACTAGGGGGGATACGGGACTAGACTGTCTCCACTCCAGGAACTACAATTAGCAGGTAAGTCTAATTTCCTCTTCCTGATCGTGTAGCCAGTCTAGTCCCGGACTTCAGGGTTAGTACCAGAGCAGTGAAGGAACCTAACCATGGGAGGGACCCATCAAGCCAGCTTGCACAACCGCTGACCCAAAAGAGGTGTCCTCCGATGCCTGAATATCCAACCGATAGTGTTTGACAAAGGAATTCAAAGACGACCACGTTGCCGCCTTGCAGATATCCACTGGAGGCACGAGCCGGAACTCCGCCCAGGAAGTCGCCTGCGCTCTAGTGGAGTGAGCCCTAAGCCCCTCCGGCACCGATTTACCGCCGAAAATATAGGCCGACGCAATAGCCTCCCTTAGCCACCGAGAAATAAAAGCCTTCGACGCCGCTTCTCCCTTCCGCGGTCCCGCAAAAAGCACAAAAAGTCTATCGGACTTGCGGAAATCCGCCGTCCGCCGGAGATACCGTTTCAACGCCCGACGGACATCGAGAAGATGCAGGTTCCGCTCCGTTGTACCATCTGCGGACCCTCTGAAAACCGGCAAAGAAATCTCCTGATTCAAATGAAACACCGAAAGGACCTTTGGGAGAAACGCCGGTACCGGCCGCAAAACCACCTTCGTCGAACGAAATTGGAGATATGGCTCCCGACAACATAGCGCCTGCAACTCCGAAACTCGGCGGGCCGAGCAAACCGCGACCAGAAATACAACCTTCAGGGTGACATCCTTAAGGGAAGCCCGCGACATGGGTTCAAAAGGTTCGCGCGCCAAGGCGTCCAACACAAACGGAAGATTCCAGCTAGGTATGACCCAACGAAAAGGCGGCCGCAGCAACGATACAGCGCGTAGGAAACGTTTGACATCCGTCTGGACCCCGAGCGTCTGACCTCCAATCTTCCCTCTATAGCACGCCAGGGCAGCGACCTGCACGCGTAACGACCCGGCCGCCAAGCCCTTGTCAAACCCGTCCTGGAGGAACTGCAGGATCTGCGGGATGGTAGATCTCAATGGCTCCCAATTGCGCTCTGCACACCAGCCTTCGAAAATCCTCCAGATGCGCACATAGGCCAGGGACGTAGATCCCCTGCGCGCCTTCAATAAGGTGGAAATCACTTGTCCGGAGTAACCACGGGCCTTCAGCTGAGCCCTTTCAAGAGCCAAGCCGTAAGCGAGAACCGAGCCACGTGAGGCATTAGCAGCGGACCCTGCGACAACAGGTCCTCTCGAAGTGGCAGACGCCAGGGTTTCGCCACCAGTAGACGCATGAGATCTCCGTACCAAGGCCGTCGAGGCCAGTCCGGCGCAATCAGAATCACCTGTCCCCTGTAGCGCTCTATCCGTTAGACCACCCGGCCGATCAACGCCCATGGCGGGAAAACGTAGAGAAGGTGATCCGCTGGCCAGGGTTGAATGAGGGCATCCAAGCCCTCGGACATTCGTTCTCTGCGTCTGCTGAAGAACCGACACACCTTCGCCGAGTTGAACGTCGCCATGAGGTCTAATACCGGACTGCCCCAGCGGCGCACCAGCATCTCGAACACCTGCGGGTGCAAGACCCATTCGCCCGGGTCCACCTTCACCCTGCTGAGGAAATCGGCTTCCACGTTGTCTACTCCCGCCACGTGGGCTGCCGAGAGGTCCAGCAGATTCGCTTCGGCCCACTCGCATAGTGTTTCGGCCTCGTATTCGAGCGCGGCGCTCGTGGTTCCTCCTTGCTTGTTGACATAGGCCACTGCCGTCGCATTGTCGGAAAACACTCGGACCGCCTTTCCTGCCAGAAGGCTGCGAAACTGCATTAGCGCCAAGGCGATCGCCCGCAACTCCAAACGATTGATCGGCCACGCTCTCTCTTGATCCGACCACGCCCCCTGCGCAAAGATCCCCAGACAATGGGCTCCCCAGCCCAGTAGACTGGCGTCTGTCATCACGGGAATCCACTCTGGCGTCTCCAGACTTTTCCCGTTCTGCAGGGAGCGCGGAGCCAACCACCACTTCAGCGCGTGACGCGTTTCCTCGGAACACGGCAGTCGTCGAGACAAGGGATCGTTCTGATGAGACCAACGGCGGAGCAACACCCTTTGCAACGGTCGCATATGCGCCCTTGCCCAGGGCACCGTCTCTATCGCTGCCGCCATGGTGCCCAAAAGTTGAAGGTAGTGCCAGGCCGACGGTCTGTCGCGGCGCAAAAAACTCCGCAAGAGGAGACGCAGTCCCCGAGCCCTCTGCTCCGTCAGGAAGACCTTCCCCCTGACTGTATCGAAGCGCGCTCCTAGGTACTCCAAACATTGAGTGGGCACCATCCGACTTTTCGCCGGGTTGATTATCCAACCGAGACTTTCCAGAAGGGACACCACCCTGGCTGTCGCTACTTCGCTCTCTGACCTTGACTTTGCCCGAATCAGCCAGTCGTCCAGATAAGGATGGACGAGTATACCTTCCTTCCTCAAGGCCGCCGCCACAACCACCATCACTTTTGTGAAGACGCGCGGCGCAGTGGCCAGCCCGAAGGGTTGAGCTCGAAATTGGAAATGGCCGAAAGGAACCGCAAACCTGAGAAACTGGTGATGATCCTTCCGTATGGGAATGTGCAAGTAAGCCTCGGAGAGGTCGAGGGACGTGAGGAACTCTCCCTTTTGAACTGCTACTATCACCGATCGCAGAGTCTCCATGTGAAAGGACGAGACCCGCAGGCACCGATTCACTCTCTTGAGATCTAGGATAGGCCGAAGCCCTCCACCCTTCTTCGTCACTACGAAGTATATGGAGTATCGACCGGAGCCGCACTCGTTTGGGGGCACGGGTACTATGGCCTTGAGATCCAACAGCCTTTGCACTGTCTCCCGCAGAGCCCGTGATTTCGCCTCGGACCTGCCCGGAGACAGGACGAAGGCGTCGCGCACCGGACGAAGTAGCTCCAGTGCATAGCCCTCGCGAATGACCTCTAGTACCCACTGATCTGTTGTAATTTGGGCCCAGGCAGAATAAAAATCCTGCAAACGCCCCCCTATGGCGGGGAGGGGCGCCTGGGCCCCCCTGATCTCAATGCGGCTTTCGGTTGGAAAGGCCCGAGGCCGAGGAAGGACCAAACCCCCTTCCTGCTCCTCGAAACCCCCGAAAACCTTGGTTCCTAGAGGGAAAACGGCCCCTCTGTCCCGTGGGGAATCTCTGGAAGCGATAACGTCGGGAATCCCGTAGTTGTCCCCTACCCGAAGCGGGCACTCGAGACGGTTTAGGTTTGTCCTCGGGCAACCTACCCCCTTTGGACTCTCCCAATTCCTTAACTAACTTCTCAAGATCCTCCCCAAACAGGAGGCGACCCTTGAAAGGAAGCTTACTAAGCCTAGCCTTGGATGAGGAGTCGGCCGCCCAGTTACGTAACCAAAGGTAACGGCGCGCTGCGACTGCCGACGCCATGCTCTTGGAGAGTCCATGCATAAGATCGTAGTGTATGTCCGCCAAATAAGCCGCACCCGATTCCAACCGGGCCGCGTCTTCCGAACGCTCGTCTGTGTTACCGGGCAGCCGCTGAGCCCATCGGAGACATGCTCTGGCCACCCAAGCCCCGCAGATGGCCGCTTGTAGGGAGAGAGAGCATTCACATCAAACACCTGCCGCAAAAGCCCATCCAATTTGCGATCCTGACCGTCCTTGAGGGCTGCACTCCCCTCGACGGGAATGGTGGTCTTCTTCGTAACTGCCGAGACCGCAGCGTCCACCTTGGGCGACTTGAACAGCTCCCTGTCTTGGTCAGGCAAGGGATACAGCCGGGACATCACTCGAGCTCCCTTCAGAGGGGCTTCAGGAAGGCTCCACTCCTCCTGAATCATCTCATGAAACACCCGGTGAACAGGAAAAGCTCTCTGTTCCTTCCTAAACACCTGAAGCAAGGGATCCTCGAGGGAGGCGTCCGCCGCTGAACCAGGCACCGGCATATTGAGCACCTTCAACGTCTCCACCAAGAGCGCCGGTAGCTTCTCCCTGCGGAACACCCGGACCACTCTGGCTTGGTCTTCCTTTTCAGACAGCTCCCCTTCTTCCAATTCTTCCTCCAACGCCAAGTCCTCGTCCTCCGAACGTGGCCCCTCCGAGATCACAGACTGGTCCCCTGGCTCCACCTCCTCTCGGGCCCTCTTAGGCTCTGGAGGAGTCTGATCTCCCTGCAAAGGCGCAGCCCGTCGCTTTCCTGATACCAGAGTAGTGGGGACAGACACAGGCGGACTGTCCCGAAGAAAAACCTGCTGGAGCAGAGTAACAAACTCTCTGGAAAAAATGGAATTGAGCCCTAAAGCCCCGGGACCTGGGGAATGCACAGAATCGGGTCGGGAGGATGGACCTGGCAGCGGCTCCTCCACGGACCTCTCGAGTCCTAACTCTGCCAAGAGCCCCCTCTCAGGACTCTGACACTCTAATTGAGACTCCTGCGGTGGCAGCCCAGAGGCATCTCTAACACAGGCATGGCACAAGCCCGAGTCTGTGCACTGCTTGGCCCCACAAACCATGCAGGTCGGCTTGGGAGACATGGCCAAAACACACACCCCCAGAACGGGCGCCCAAAGAACCAGCCAAAGCAAAAAGAGGGCGGTCCTGAATCGCAACGGGCAACAGAATAGGAAAGAAAACTCAAAAATAAAACTCAAAAATAAACTGAAAAGGAAGCTTGAGAAAAATCATAAAGGCACGCAAGAAATCGCGAAAACTGTGGGGCCCCTGAGGACGCGGGAGAAAAAAAGGAAAAAGCAAATCCCGCCAGAGCAGACTCTCTCCCACGCTGCTCTGTGCGCGCCGCCGGCACGAGGCCGAGGCCTAGGCCGAACCGACAGCTTTAGCGCGCCAAAATAACCTCCGCGAGACAAGCTCCGCGGGGAAGAAAACGGCCCCCTTACCTTTGTCGGCAAATCGCAACAGCCCCTGGACAGTGCCGCTGAACAAGCTCTCACGCACCCGCAGAAGACACTGAGGTAAGGAAAACAGCCCGAGAGAAACAAACTGGCTGAGGATCGCCGACACGGGGGGGGGGGGGGCTGCCCGCCCGCCCGCAGGGAAACTGCTCAGCGCGGCTCAGGCAATACTTCTGAAAACGCCGGCAGAAACCTGCGCAGCCCCGGTTTCAGTTGATCAGAATCAAAGAACCGGAGCTGCCTCGGGTAAAGCACCCTGGCCCACCAACAGAGGACCCAACCTGGTTAGGGGGCAGGGGACGCAGGCCAAGATGGGAGGACAGCTCTGTAAACTGAAAGACACAGTCCTCTCCAACAAACAGAAGGGCTCTGCTGAAAATGGCCAAGGCTACTCTAACTATCACTTCAAAACTAAACTCTGAAGAGTTTCTCTAGTGAGCCCGGGCTTCCAGGCTCACCCATCCATCCAGCTGCTTGGAGACTGAAGAACTGAGGGCAGGAGGAGGCTCCCAGATGGATATACCAGTGACATCAGAAAAGGAGGAGTTTCTCAGTCTCCAAGCTGCTGTATGAGATAGACAACCCTAAAGTCCGGGACTAGACTGGCTACACGATCAGGAACTTGACATTAACCATGTAGGTGCTGTTGACTATTCCAGTCTAAGGCATTTACACAGTTTACAGGGCTGAGAACCGTGTAAATGCCTTTTGAATATCGGGCCCTATGTTGATACAAGAAATATATCTCAAGAGATCACAGGAGCACTGGTTGAAAGGGGGTAAATATGATCACGTGCACCCAACAGAGAAAGCCCTGAAAAAGGAGGGGTGGGGGTATTGTTTGCTAAGGGGTTGGGGCTGGATAAAAGGGCTTTGATCAGGGCAGCACCATACCTAGCCCTGTGCAAGCGGTGTGGCTGCACATGGCGCAAAGAACTAGGGGCGCATTTGGGGCTGCTGACCTTGGCTCCCTCCATGCTGCCTGCCTTGCCCCACTGCCAGTTTTCGTGTTACCTTGGTGGTGGCGGTGGCAGTGACAGCAGCGGAGCGAACATCCAATTCTAAAAAAAACACTTGCGGGTCTTTCTGACTCTGCGCTTGCATGCAGGTCTGATCCCTCCCTCCTCTGATGCATCAGAGGGGGGAGGGACCAGACCAGCAATGCAAGCACAGAGTTGAAAAGACCAGCGTTTGAATGGCTGGTCTGGTCCCTCTCTCCTCTGACATAAGCATACGTCAGAGGAAGGAGGGAACAGACCTGCACGTGAAAGCGGAATTGGAAAGATCTACATTTTTTTTTTAGAATTGGATGTTGCTGCTGCTGCCACAGCCACCATCACCGCCAAGGAAACACAAAAAGTGGCAGTGGGGCAAGGGCAGGTAATGCGGGGAGCCGGCTGGACAGGGAGGTGTAGGGTAAGGCAAGATGGGGAGATGCTGGGCATGGGGCAAATGGCAAACTTGTGATGGGGGGCACGCCAGATGTGCAAGTCACACAGGGCACATTTATGTCTTGGTACAGCCCTGGATCAGGGACCCTGCGGGACACTTTATTCTCTGGAAGGGGAAGATGGAAAATACAGTTAGTGTTGGGCAGTGTTTATGCCCTTAATATCCTCCAAGGGGATTTTTTTGAGACTCTTTGGGTTCAGCTACAGGGGGATATGGAGGACCTCATGATCACTGGGTGGATTTTAACACTACATTGAATCCCAAAGTAGACACTTCCAGAGGGGAAAGGGCAAGGAGATGAAAATTAAACTCTAAAAATTGATGAAATTGGGACCAAAGATCCATGGAGATATCTGATGGGTAATAGGCGGGAATACACCTTCTGCTCTCACCCTCATGGTACATATAGTAGAATTGACATGATCTGGGTGGACGTGACCTTGGTGGAGCACCTGAAAATGGTGGAAATAGGACCTATAACATGGTTGAACCTTGCCCCTGTGCTTATTACAGTAAGCCTCTTGCAGCAAACATGGGGCTAAAATTTTAGATGCTTAATGACTCCCTACTGGGCATCCTGGCATGGGTAGAGAGTACAAGGGAAGTGATTAAAGACTCCTCCAACAACCCTGATCAGCATCGAGGAAGGGAGCAGGAAGGAGAGCTCCTCCCAGCTCCCCAGCACAAGGCTGATCAGGGCCATGTCGGGACTTTGAAATTCAAGGCATCTCCAGGCACACCCGCACCTGGCAGGCGCACACCTGAGGGCCTTGCTAGAGAGCCCTTTGGCACGGCCTTTAGGTGAGGACTGCAGTGAGAAATGATCTTTGGCGTCTTCTCACTCCCTCCAATCACAACAATCGGAAGATTGCTGCATTCATCACCAGCAACAGAACTACAGTCTCCAGAATATCCCCACCCCAGCTGATTGATATGTCTCGCACAACAAGGATGGAAGGGGCAACAATAAGGTACTCGACCTTACTCACTCGTATTGTCCTACTCTTGCTCTTATCAACACTCATAAACTCTGCACAACTAGAACACAGTGCATACCTTCCCATAATCCACACCCTCAGACCCACACCCAGCATTCACCAGCTTTTTCATCTGCACTTCTACCAACACAAACAGAAGTGCTCCTTAGCAAAGATTAATCTGGTCACCACACCAAGCCAGTTACCCATACAACAGGAGTCTGCCTCTAAAAGGTGCACTCATCAATGCATGCTCAGCCAGAAACAAGATCCCACTATTAGTTGACTTTATATTGGACCATGAGCTAGACATACTGTGCATTACCGAAACGTGGTTTAACAACACTGACTCTGTCCTCTTCGGGCACTTAGACAGGTCGGACGGGCCCTGATTCTGGCATGGGAGATTCCAACCACCTGCCCATCCAGCCCTCCCTGTGCTCCTCCTGGAATGTCCGTGCTATGGCATCCCATCGCCATGGCACCGGGATGCCCATTAGGAGCACAATCAGCCGACACTGGTCCCGCTCTTCTTTCCCCGCCACCTGGCCCTCAGCAGGGGCAGCCAGGGCCAGGATCGTGCAGCAGGGCCTTATCTTTGGGTGCCCTGGGACTTCTGGGGGTCTGCGTGCCCCGATCTCTGCCATACTTTCAACTTATTCTTCCTCCGAGGTAGAATAAGTCCCACGTCCATCTTGCAAGCGCCAGACATAGAGGGTCATGACCTGAATAGGCCCTGTACATCTGGGTTGTGCGGCCAGCCCCCACTCTGCCTACTTTCCACCCTGTCGCCACCCCCTCCCACCCCCATCTGGAGCTCCCCACACAAAGGTCTTGTGCATGTGGGGAGCTATTGTGGCAGAATACGCTCACAGGACATACATCCACACTATTTGTTGTTCAGAATGACCCCCTTAGAGAAGAACAACCCAAACTATGGTTGCACGATGCAAGATTCCATATTACAAATCACCATCTAGAAAAAGGATCTAGGTGTCAACATGAGTATGTTGAGATCCTCTGCCCAGTGCCTAAGAATTATAAGGAAAGGAATGGACAATAAAACCAAGATAAATTATATGCCTCTGCTTACAATCTAATCAAGACCGACAACAACTGGGAACAAGGGTACAAATAGAGAAGGTAAGGAGACATAAAGGAAAACAAGGGATCAAGATCCAAAAGCAGTGTCAAGGAGATGAGCTTTTAGCATGGATTTGAAAAGGGGCAGAGATGAAGCCTGACGTACAGATTCAGGTAGCTTGTTCCAGGCATAAGGAGCAGCAAGGTGAATGGATCAAGGGGTCAGATGCGGCAGGCTATGTATGCTGAAGCATATGGCTTGCGGCGGACAACAAAGTGGAGGTACAAAGCTTTAAAATACTGATACTGCCGCCACCACCACCTAAGATGGAATCAGCGGCAGCAGGGGACAACGGTGTGGCTCAGCAGGGACAGCTTGGTGTGGGGGAGGGCATGGTTGGGGTATCTGCCTGAGGCGGCAGAGAGCCTTGGGCCAGCCATGACCACACCTCAAATATTGTGTGCAATTCTGATCGCATACCTTAAAAAGAATATAGCAGAATTAGAAAAGGTTCAGTGAAGAGCCACCAAAATGGTAAAGGGGATGGAAGGATATCCCTATGAGGAAACGCTTATAAGGTTAGGGTTCTCCAACCTGGAAAAAAAGACAGCTGAGGAAAGATATGATACAAGTCTACAAAATAATGGAGTGCAATGGACAAATGTAGATCAGTAGTTTACTCCTTCAAGAAGTAGAAAGACCAGGGGACATGCAACAAAGCTACAATGTAGCACATTTAAGACTAATTGGAGAAAATATTTTTTCTCTGAATGAGTAATCAAACTTTGGAATTCGTTACCAGAGGATGGAATAAAATCTGTTAGTATAGCTGGGTTTAAAAGCCATCTCTTCCAAGATGAGAGCCCTACCCTTTTAAGCCTTTCCTCATAGGGATATCCATCCATCCCCTTTACCATTTTGGTAGCTCTTCTTTATATCTTTTCCAATTCTGCTATATCCTTTTTAAGATATGACAACCAGAATTGCAAGCAATATTCAAGGTGTGGTCGCACCATGGAACGATAGAGAGGCATTATAATATCCTTGGTTTTATTCTCCATTTCTTATGATTCCTAGCATTCTATTTGCTTTCTTAGCCGTGGCTGCACACTGGGCAAAGGATTTCAACGTACTATCTACTATGATGCCCAGATCCTTTTCTTGAGTGGTAATTCCTAATGTGGAACCTTGAATTGTGTAACTGTAGTTGGGGTTGTTCTTCCCTAAGTGCATAATTTTGTGATGGGGATTGGCTGGGGAGGAAGAGAGAGTGAGTAATGGGGATGGGAGATACAGTGAGTGATGGGGATTGAGGGGGGGGGGGGAATGAGTGCTTGAGATTGTCTTGGAAATGAGAGAGTGATGGGGAATGGGAGGGATAGTGACTAGTGAGGACTGGGAAGGAGAGTGAATGATGGGTACTGACCGGAAAGAGAGAGAGAGAGTGAGAGACGTGGACTAGCTGCGGACAGGTAGAAAGTCAATGATGGAGACTGGTCTCTGCCCTCAGTTCCACCTCCTTATATATTGCTCAAAAGTAGGAGGTATATTTTGTAGGCATATACTTTTATATGTGTATGCAGACGTATGATTTTCTAAACCTACTTGAGTGTGTACTACACACTCAAGTCATTTATAAACTCACCCCTCTAATGAAGTTAAGCAATCTAGTGAAGACAGAGAAAAATGAACAAAGGCTTTGAGTTAAAAACTGTGAGGCCAAGTCTGGGAAAAATTAATATGAAGAAATGTTCAGCATGCAACAATCACAAGTTGAAACTGACCACACACAAATACAAATAAAAGAAAAACATGTTTTTTGTCCAGATCAATAGGTTTTGGGATAGTTTACCTCTGAATTCAATTAAAGTAAATTCATTATTTGTGTTGAAGAGAGCCGCCCGCATGCAAACGGAAGTCAGCCATTGGAGGGGGTGGAAGCAGACAGCACCATGGCTCTGAGGTTTGCAGGTGAGCACCGCGGGGGCTGTTTCAACTCATTGCTGCCACTGTAGGTTCCAGCGAAGGGCAACAGCAGTAGCATTGAGGAGCAGGAATGTGGCTGAGGGGAGCACACAGGATGAGGTTTGCTTAGGGCGCCTGATTTCCTTGCGCCAGTCCTGTTCCCAGGTCATTTATAAATAAGTTAAAAAGTAACGGGCCCTGGATCACTGGATACTCCATTTTTACCTTTCTCTATTGAGAAAATTGACCATCTAGTGCTACTCTTTGTTTCCTATCTTTTAACTAGTTCCCAGTCCACAAACGTACACTGTCTCTTATCCCATGACTTTTTACTTTCCTCAAGAGTCTCTCCAGATCCACTATACCAACCTTTATTCGCAGCTTGTAGCAGATTGGTGAGGCAAGACTTCCCTTTGTTAGCTCTATGTTGACTTTGTCACATTAAACCATATCTATGGGGGGCATTTTAGAAGCCCTATTCATGCTTTGGACATCCAGAAATGGGCATAGAAACATCTCCAGAGCCATTTTATGAAACCAGCTCTGGGGGCACGGCTTGGCTGAGGTAGGCTATACTGCAGGTCTCTATTAGTGACAGTGTGTGATGTGTAGTCTTTGCAGACACACCTAAGATACACCTGTGCTCATCTATATTTCCCAGTTACGTCTAGCCCTTGTGGACTATGATGCACTCAGAATAGTGCGTATCCTGTGTGGGTGCCATGGTCACAAGTTATAAGTGAAGTGTGGTGTTTGAACCCCAAAGCAGATTATGTAGTACCACCCAACCTGCTTTCTGTGGGTCAGGGTGGGGAACAGGAACCCCCACCACCAGATCCGCATTCTACATTTCTGCAATGGTGGTAGTAGAGGGGACTATCAACCGCAGTCCTTTTGGGAAATGGGCACCCTACAGGACAGTCAAAGAAGATCTGTACGCATCACATAGGGCGGTAGGCCTGGAAAAGCTCATCTGCCCCCCACCCCTATCTGATATTCACCAGCAGAGAGCACATTCAGTCTCCACCCACTGCACTCTGCAAGGTGTTCTAGCCATACACATGCTAACTGCAGACAGTCTGCTAGCTAGTGCATAGTGCATGTTCCTGGAGGAACTGTGTGCATCCAAAAATGGGATGTGAGCACACACACCAAACAGGTATGTCCGTGAATGGGCCCCAGAAAAGGGAACCCATAGATATCACTTGAGAGAAATACTGTATAGCACTATGGGGGAACCTAGCCATGCCATGGTCACTGCTCAGTCAGGGTGAGAGTAACCTCCCAGCATGACATGCTGTGGCCACGCTGTCCATGCAGGTGGTGGCCGGGCACTACAATGTCCCAGCCATTGCCCTATACCCTGTGCAGATGCATCCTGCCCAGGCCGCCAGCATTGTGCAAATATAGAGGTGGTTGGCAGCCCTGGCCGCCACACCAGTCCTGGGCACAGTGCAGGCATTGCTATGGTACTCAATACTGTTAGGGTCATTCCCTGGGGTGTTAAACAGTGTCAGAAACTAAACCTGAAACACACTCCACAGATATCAGAAAGGTTGCTATGATGAATCTCTGTCAACAAATTGTGTTTAACTTAGGATTTGTTATCTGACATTATTCATAGCAACCTTTTGATATATGTGAAACGTGTTCCACGTCTAAGACGGCATTGCTAAGGTATGCAGATGCTAGTATTGGCAGATGCTGCTCCACGCAGGGCCCAACAGCCTGACTCTCCATGAGCCGCTGGATACTGGAGCCTGTGGGTGTGGGTGTTTGTGACCCTGTTCACCGCTGCTCTAGGGCAGAGGTTCCCAACTTCGGTCCTGGTGGGCCAAACACGGTTCAGGTTTTCATGCTGTCCCTAATGAATATGCATGAGTACATTTGCATACAATGGGGGTGGTGCATGCAAATACATCTCATGCATATTTATTAGGGACATCCTAACAACCTGAATTGTGTTTGACCCTCTAGGACTGGAGTAGGGAAACTCTGCTCTAGGGATTGCACATGTTTATGGTGTATGTGCTTTGTAGGGTACAGTATAGGCATTTATGGCATGTTTCTTTTATCAGCAATAAAGATTCCATCTTTATTACCATGGTTTAGTACTAGGTAAAATGTGGGGACCTGATCTTCAGTGGCCACAGCTGGGACTTAAACCTGTGGCCTTCTGCCCCTGAACATACTGGCTGTGTGTACTGCACCAAACTGTTGACACAGAGGCACATCATTCCCTGAGGATACCATAACTGTTCATCAGACAGACCTTGTCTGTTGCAGTGCATGGCACCCACCTGAACAGGGCTTGGCCTTGGTGTGTTGTGGGCAAATGTCACTGCCCCCTCCACCACCAGCACCCCTCCGCCATGCCCTTATGCCAGTGGTGCTGGTAGTGTGCAGTCCCAGGCCATCCAGTGTGCCGGTAGGTGGCTGTCTATGGTGTGGAATCTGGGGTAGGGGTGCCTACATAGACATCTGTGCTTCCCCCCGGCATCGCCTGTCACTGTTATGTGCTCTTTGGGGTACCTGCTGGGTGATGTCCCCTGGGACACTGTGGGACACACACTCGTGGGCATGTTTGACCTTGGTCAGTTGCTGGCTTGCTGATTTGCAGTTTCTGTGTTCCTATGTGCCACCTAGGCATCTGCCTAATCCACCCTGTGCCCCAGCTGCCCCACTGCATGTCCCACCTTCAGCCCCCTGTATCCCATTTGCAGCCTCGCCATCATGCCCTACCTATGTACTTGGCCACTATGCTGCTGCTGCACATGTATCACTACTATCACTTTTCTTTGTCTGCCTGGCTTTGCTGTTCATTGCTGACTGAAATGGTTTCTCTCTCCTGGAAATGTGCCTCTAGCGCGAGGTTTTCACTGGCGCTAATTTTCAGACCTTCATTTCATGGCGTTAGTGTGCATGGAGCCTCTCCCCGCCCACACTCTGCTCATTGACCCCTTATCTCCGACCCTGGGGAGCCTTACTCCTCCCTCTGGGGAGCCTTACTCCACCCTCTGCGCACCTTAACCGGCCGGAGATGTTATCGCATGATACGTGACATTCTCACATTGTAATGCGCCATTATCGCGCGATTACATCACGTATCACGCAATAATATCGCAGCTGTGATGTTAGCGCCGTTTAGTAAACATACCCCATAGTCTCCTTTTTGAAAGTTAAAGGCTGTGATCATTGTTGCCAAGTGGTCCCATCACCATCACCTCTCATTAAAGATCCTATGTTTCACTAAGGATTATGTCCAAAATAACTTCCATTCCTGTAGGCTCATGAACCAGCTGCTCCACAAAGCAGTCATTTATTTTAACTAGAAACTTTATTTCCCTAGAATGTTCTGATGTGACATTTACCTGTTGATACTGGGGTAACAGAAATCACCTATTATTACCGTTTGCCAATTTTGTTAGCTTCCCTAATTTCTGTTAGCATTTCATCATCTATCTGTTCATTCTGGCTAAGCAGACAGTAAACCACTCCCACTGCTATTTCCTTCCCCTTCTCATATGGAATTTCTATCCATAATGATTCTACAGTGCATTTTGCCTCCTTCCACCAGGTCTCTGAGATACCCATTATATCTACTTCTTCATTCCGTACTATACACGCTAACTCTCCCATCTTATTTTTTAGACTCTTACCATTTGTACACAGGCATTTCAAAGTATTTTCTTATTCAGACTGACAAACTTATAGGGCCGGCCCAAGAGTTTCCCCAACTGTGCCGCCCCCCTTGCGCTGAACCATGACACCTTCTCCCCCCATGCTGAGCTGTGCTGCCACCCCCACTGTTGCTGATTCCGGTGGTGGAGTCAGGGGGCGGCTTGGCTTGGCTCAGTTCAGCAACAGTGGCAGGCCTTGTGCTTTGGAAAACATGGCCTGCTGCTTCTGACTCCCCTCTGACACAACTTTGGGGGTCAGAAGCAGCAGGCCATGTGTGCTGAAGCATATAGCCTGCCGTAGCCTGCTGACATGAAGCCTAGCCACCCCCGACCCCACCACTGGAATCAGCGGCAGAGGGGAAAGTGGCACGGCTCGGCACATGGGGAAGGCAGCAGGCCATGTGTGCTGAAGCACATGGCCTGCTGCCCACAAAGGTCTGCCACCCTAGGGGGCCGTCTAGCCCACTTAGTAGACAGGCCGGCCATACCTGCTTATCAGTTGACTGGAGTAATTGGGAATCTTTCAAATCTGCCTACTGTTTACTTAAGGGCACCTGGACTGCCTTTACCTTTATTGAAGCCTCTTTATTGGTTTGCCCGAACCTCCCTGTTTTGGTAGTATCCTTCAAAGATATATTATTTTGAACCATGTGCTCCTGGGCAATTGTCAGCTTTCCACCAATATCTAGTTTAAAAGCTGTTCTATCTCATAGAAACAGAAACATGACGGCGGAAAAAGACCACATGGCCTATCTAGTCTACCTTTCCATATCAGCTACAGTTTCCCTTTTTACCTTTAAAGATCCTCTGTGTTTGTCCCATGCTTTTCTGAATTCAGATACTGTCCTCATGTCCACCACCTTTTTAAAGATTAGTGCCAGCAGCCTGGTTCCATGCTGATTCTTCCAGGAAAGTTCCCCTCTTCCCTAGAATGTTACCCATTTCCTGACAAATCTAAAGCTCTCTTCCCTGCACCATCATCTCATCCACATTTTGAGGATTCAGAGTGCTGCTTGCCTCTTGGGTACTGCTTGTGGAACAGGGAACATTTCTGAGAATGCTAGCCTGGAGGTACTGGATTTCAACTTTCTACCTAAAAGTCTAAATTTGGCTTCCAGAACTTCCTTCAAACACTTTCCTACATTACTGGTGACTACATGTGCAAAGACAGCTGACTCCCCCTCCCCCCCAGCACTGTCTAGAATCCAACCTAGGAATCAAACCATGGGGTTTGCTACCATCGCACCAGGCAGGTAAGTGACCAAGTGAGCCTCATGCCCACCAATCACCCAGATATCTACATGCCTAATGATCAAATCACCAAATAAAACCACCATTCTAACCCTTTCCTCGTAGGCAGAAGCCCCTGGAGCACACCCTCAGTATGAGAGGATATTGCATCCCCTGGAGGGCAGGTTCTGGCTACAGGATCATTTCCTGCCATATCAAGGTTGATGCTATTCTTCCAGATGACCTTTTTCCTCCAAGGCAGCCTTGAGGCTACTAGAGTGGAGGTGGGGCTTTTCTACTATATTCCTATAGGTTTCCTTTATATATATCAGCTCTTCCAAGTCTGCTACTCTAGCCTCTAGAGATTGGACTTATCCTCTGGGAGCCAGGAGCTCTTTGCACTGAATGTACACATATGGCCTCTCACCATCAGGGGAGATAATCATACATGTGGCACTCCGTGTGAAAGACTGCATAGCCCTCATCTCCTGCTGGACTCCTGTATGCATCTATGAATTAGTGAGTTAAGTTGTTTACAGTTGTTAAAGGAGTAGTGATACCTGAACTAATATAAAGGAGGATTCTTTGGTATATTTTATGCTATTATTTTTCTTTGCTTCCCAATGAACTGCTAATTATCTGTTAAAGGATAATTATAATCACTTCTTGATGAAAATATACTGTGGTATCAAATTTTACTCTCTCTTTTAACTGGGATAACTAACTATAAATTAAGAGATGTGTCTGAGGTAGGTGGGAGTTAAGGGTGGGTGGGATAAAGACTAACTACCTGTCTGTTTTCTTTTTATTTATTTATTTATTTTATTTATATTCTCTTATATACCGCGCTATTCTGCATCAGTGCGGTTTACATTGAACAAACTGAAATTACATTGAACAGGGCATTATAACTTGGAGATAACTATTTTACAGGGAACATGGGCTATGGAGGGTTAAGTGGCTTGCCCAAGACCACAAGGAGCACTTTTAAAACTATACGGAGCCTACCTAAATCTAGCTGAAGTTAATTTAAAACCTCTACAGCAAACTGAGACCTATTGTTTTTTTAATGAAATAAAAAACTGACTTTTCACAAATAAATCCACAGGTTCCCCTCTATCCCATGCTTTAAGTCACCAAGTTTACCAGCAAAGTAATGATAACTTACCTACAGAAGCTTCATCCACTCTCATCTTTCCCTTACTAATAATTTTATATAGCCTCCAAAAATGCCTCATTCCTTGCAATTTCACTAGATTTAAGTTGTCCCTACCACTTCTTCGTTCTCCATAGTTCTATCAGGGTCATGATCCCGGTGTTTTTCTGATACAGTGATGCTATAGTTTCTAATGCATGAACTACATCGCCTAACGGTGTTTTTCTGGAAGACAGAACACAAGTCAAATGTGCCCAAAAGAGATCTCTGCAGTTCCCTGTTATGCAAGGAATACCACAAGGTTCAGCTTTGTCATCAATTCTCTTTAATATATATATCCACCCTATATGTAATATCATCAAACGCCACAAGCTTCATTATCATCTCTATGTTGATGACATCATGTTGTATACTCCAATCAACCTTAAATCACCTGACAACACAACAATTACTAGATGTCTACAAGACTTGAGTGCCTGGCTCACTGATAGCAACCTTATGGTCAACTAGGATAAAACTGAGGCAATGTTCGTCACTAGGAATCCCACTTTCATTCCACCTCAAACTATCAACATACTAGACAAACCAATAGCAGTTAAGGATGAAGTTAAATACCTGGGCATTATAATGGATAGAGCTCTGAATCTGAAATCTCACATCACCAAAATTGCAAATAGGGTTTATCTCCGCTTGAGGACCATTAGAAAGCTCAAGCCAATACTCCAACAAGACCACTTCCACACAGTGCGCCAAACCCTCATCATACCTTTCCTCGATTATGGAAACTCGCTGTATCAGGGCCTTCCCCAGCAGACCTTATATCCACTCCAAATGGTGCAAAACACCGCTGCACACATCATTACTGACACTGCAAGATCAGAGCACATCACCCCCATCTTACAGCAGCTGCACTGGCTCCCAATGATTGCCAGAACAAAATATAAAATAATCATGATCATCTTTAATATTTTTTATCATCAATCGGCAGATGCACTCCAAGATATAATAACAAGGGATATCATTAATAGACCAAGAAGAACTATTATTGACAATAGAATCGGCACTCCTGCTGGATATCACATGACTAATCAAGCAACATCAAGAAGAGCTCCTTCACTACTGGCCTCCTCACTTTGGAACTCCCTCCCGATGGGTCTGAGGACCTTGAATGATTCCAAAGACTTCCGCAAGGCCCTTAAAACCCTGCTCTTCACAGAAACCTACGAACAAATAGACAACCAATAGTCTTCACCCAAATGGTTTCCAACTACCTCCATTAAATCGACACTCGCCCGCCCAACTTGTTGTTTAAGTTCAATGTATATTGTTGTTAACTACCTCATGTTAAATGTAACCTTCCAATTGTAATGTGACCACTTTGATTGTAGGATAAGGTGGGATACAAATCTGTCTAAATAAATAAATAAATATCAACATGCCATATCCAGGGATGAGATGTTCCATTTCTATACTATAGAATCTACTAGGCATACTGGGATATCACCTGGTTTCACAGTTTTTTCTATGCTTTCTGTGAACCATCTTGTTTATAGTCAATAACATTAATGCACTATAGGAATGTACAAGCCACAGAATGATGTATGTCACGCTTCTGTGTAAGTTTATTAGGGTCTCTGTAGGCGAAGCTCCCAGAGCTGACTGAGAGTGCACTCAATTTCCTCTTCTTTTGTCTCTCTGTAAGCATTCATAAAATAAGGTGTAAGTGCGAAAGAAGGTGTGTTGATTTAAGGTGCTATGACTTACATTGGCCTAGAGCTGGTGTGAATGACCATGCCTACTTTTTACAAGAATGCATGTAAGTTAAGGAATTCTATAATCTACTTGTGTACTTCCTTGTACCACTCACATTCTGCCCAAACTCCGCCCAAATGCACGCCCACAGTGAAAGGACGCACAATGCAAATAACAGATATACTTTTATGCTAGTCGGTTTTACGAGGACATTTATACATTAAGTGGTCACTTATGTGCATAACTAACTAAAATACTAACATTTATGTGCATACTTGCCACAAAACTCTAGGTAGCTCCTTATAAAATTACCCCCATGTGCCCTGCATAGCACAAATGAGGTACATTCTGGAGTCCCTGCTCCTAAGTAGACCCCTGTGTAGTGTGATATAATGAAGGATGACTCCTTCGGTCAACCTCCATTGTATCACGGAACAAGAGCAGGCACTTCACTTTATGGAGGGAAGTATAAAGGACATGAAAAGCAAGTTCCCATGGTCTTCCTTCACAAGTATGCACAAAGTAAAAATGGGCTGTCTGAGCTCTCCCCTGGGGCACAACTCAGTCTGCAACTATGTGACTTACTCAGTCACTACAGAGGATTGCAGTTTGCACCAAGCTTGACTGAACAGCATGATGCAAGCAAAAGGGAGTAAGGACCACCCAGACAGAGCACATGTAATCGGGCATTCTGCCTTTTCGCCCCCTCTATTTGGAACGCCTTACCCCACGAACTATCTGTACATTGATCAAGAAGCAGCAGTTCAAACAGAACAAGGAGAAACAGAATGGTTTAAAATAAGCAAAGGTGTAAGACAAGGCTGCATACTTTCCCCCTACCTGTTTAATTTATATGCAGAACAAATCATCAGAGAAGCAGGATTATATGAAGACAACAGAGGTGTGAAGATTGGTGGAAGACTCATCAACAACCTTCGCTATGCTGATGATACCACATTACTGGCTGAAAGTGAAGATGATCTGAAACATTTGCTTCTCACAATCAAAGAACATAGTCTCAAAATGGGCCTGCACCTTAATGTAAAGAAGACGAAGATCATGACAACTGGCATAATCAACAGGTTCATCATTGAAGGAGAAGAAATTGAAATCGTGAACAACTTTAACCTACTTGGATCAACTATCAATAAAGAAGCAAGAAGCAGTCAAGAAATCAGACGACGCATTGCTCTTGGCAGAATGGCTATGAAAGACCTAGATAAGATCCTCAAGAGCAGAGATGTCTCTCTCCATACAAAGATTTGACTTGTTCAAGCCATGGTATTTTCAATAACATCATATGGATGTGAAAGCTGGACAGTGAAAAAGATAGACAGGAAGAAAATTGATGCCTTTGAATTATGCTGCTGGCAGCGAATACTGTGTATAACATGGACTGCCCAAAGAACAAACCAGTCGGTACTAGAGGAGATCAAACCTAAACTTTCTTTAGAAGCTCAGATGACAAGACTTCAACTTTCATACTTTGGACACATCATGCGAAGAGAGAGATCATTAGAGAAACACATCATGCTTGGCAAGATAGAAGGTCAGCGCAAAAGAGGAAGGCCAGCAATGAGATGGATCGATACAATAACAGCAGCTACGGGTACCAGTCTGTCAACAATGAGCCGCCTGACTGAAGACCGAACACAATTTAGGATAGCTATCCAGAGGGTCTCCATGAGTCGACTCCGACTCAACGGCACTTAACAACAACAACAACCCCACGAACTAAGGAACTGTCCCAACCACTCTGAATTCTGGAAGAAATTGAAAACTCATCTCTTCCAGGAACACTTTTCCCTACTTATATAGCTCTCTTTAAATTCCCTATGTAAATAGCCCTTAAACCTCCATGTAAATAGTTCTTAAGCCTCCGCCATGAGTAGTCTCTTGTTAACCATTTATACTTTGTTTACCATTGTTTCATTATATTCAGTTGAAATTCACTGACTGTTATGTTCCCTGTAAACTGTCTTGAATTGTAGAAAGTCGGTATATAAAACTTGTTAAATAAATAAATCCATGGAGATGAGAGAGTCTAGGAGCAGACTAGCCGCTCTACCAAGAGAGAGGCAACCATTTGGGATAAGAGGAAAGAACAGAAACTTAAGATAGTGGGAAGGACCTGACACCCAGGTTACCCTGTGTGGAGAAGGACCTATCTCCTAGGCGTGTCCCTAGCCCCGCAATCCAAGACCCACTTAAAATGCCTTTGAATGTATCTTTGCATGTGCACTTGTGGTAAGGACAGCATGTAATTCCCTGAGAAGCCAACCTTCTTTTATGAGATATGCCCCTCCTTGTGGTATTTAAACTCCAGAACAAGTTAATATCTTTTTAGCACTTGATACAAACACTAGTGTTGTATCCAAAGAGAATCTCCTCTTGTCAAAGGGCACCATCTGCAGAAGACGACGGTAACCAGCTGGGAAGCAATAAGAGAGGAGACCAGGAAGGAGAATGTAAAGGAGAATCTAGGAGGTGGAGGAGTGGCCTAGTGGTTGGGGCAAGGTACTTCAGGCCAGAAGGTTGGGGGGTTCAAATCCCACTAGAGGACAGCAACCTTGGGCTGGAAAGACTGGGGTTTCTAGTCCCACAGGTGCTCCTTGTGGTCTTGGGCAAGCCACTTAACCCTCCATAGCCCATGTTCCCTGTAAAATAGTTCTCTCCAAGTTATAATGCCCTGTTCAATGTAATTTCAGTTTGTTCAATGTAAACCACACTGATGCAGAATAGCATGGTATATAAGAGAATGTAAATAAAATAAATCATGGTTAGAACAGCAGGGTGCCAATCAGGGAATCCAACATTCAATTCCACTGTGATCTTGGATAAGTCACTTAACCCTCCTTTGCCTCAAGTGTTAAATTAATTATAAGCTCTTTGAGGACAGGGGCAATACCAGCTCTACCTGAATGTAAATTGCTTTGAGCTACTACTAGAAAAGGCTTGAGCTAAATCCCAAATCCCTCCCTTCCTCTTTTCTAAACCCAAGAGTTTAGAACAGCCCACTATCTTTTCTCTTGCTTATTACTGTGTCTCAATTGCACCTCCAAGGCTACCCTCAGCTCCTTAGCAAGAGGTCGGCTACACCTGTATAGAGTGTATGGTTCATCCATGAAAGTAGATAGTATCAGTAGTCAGACTAGCAGTTCTGTACTATAAGTTGAGGAAGTCAAAACTCTCCACCCCCCCCCTCCCCCACCACACACACATATTCTGCTGTCCATACACCCCTATAGTCATCTTCCTGGCAAAACAACTGTACATTTTTCCTTTCTTAAGAACCTTGTCTCTTTGAAAAACCTCTTACAAAATAGTGAATGAAGTCTCATTGTTTAGTGACAGTCACACACAGGAGGGACAGTTATTAAATGTTTGAAGTGAGCTTGCCGATGTCTTTATTGCAAATGTTGGCACTTGACACAATCACTTCTCAGGAGACCTGCCCTCACATAGCTGCTATATGCAGACACAGCCCTTGTGTATTCAGACTGCAATCAACAAGGGAGGGGGGAGGGGGCCAAGTTAAGGCTTACTGAAAATTTCTGGAAAAAATGATTCATAGTTCACTGCATGTTTTCATAGCAGTGTAATGCTTGTCCAGATTAACTGTTAAAATAAATCTCACTCACTAGCCGTTTGGTCGCATTCCAACCTCAGGAATCCAATGACTCATGACCTGCCCTCTGAGACCCCTTCTTGACTGACATAAACCCAATCCAGTGTCCAGCTGCTAAGGATAGTTACTGCTATATTGCATTGGTAAAAGGTTAGCATTATATCCTCTGACTGCTTAACCCTGCACTGCCGCACATACAACCTAACCATAACAACAGAGCCCGAAGACAACAAAACCAAAACCTTCTCAGAATACCCACCCAAAAGCCAGAAGAACACAGGCTACATGTCAAAGAGCATTTACAACCTACGCACCCACACTATGCAATGTGCTCCCAAGCACCCTGAGAGCTACTGAAGACATAACTGAATTCCGAAAAAAACTAAAAACTCACATATTTCAAGACGTGTTTGGGTCAGATACATAACTGAACTCAACAATGTCTACAAAAATCACAAATTACTTTGACCACTGTAAAACGTTCAGTGTTAAAGTTATAACCTATGTTATTCAAGGTTAATTATTGTACATAAGTTCTTGTTCAATGTAAACACTTCATTCAACGCTGTTCAATGTAAACTGCTTTGATATCCTGAAAGGCAGTATAAATATATTAATAAATAAATATCATGTTGCCTGCTTTTGCTGCTTTTATTGCTTGTGAAAGGTGATGATCCTGGCCACTGAAAGGTGTGAAAGATCTTACTCCACGCTGCATCTTCCGTGTGCCTTGACCTTTGCTGAAGAGTCCAGCGCACAGGAATGAGAATCCCTTTTCCATATCTGACCTACTGCTGGAGGAGTAGCCTAATGGTTCGATAAACAGACTAAGGGGTATGTTTACTAAACCGCAATAACATCGGAGCAGCTACGTTATCGCGCGATAAGTGACGTTAACACGCGATAACATCACCAGATACAACGTTAGCGCGCATTAACATCTCTTGCGGCGCTATGTCCTGCAGAGGGTGGAGAGAGGGCGGAGAGAAGGGGTCAGTGGGCAGGGAGTGGGCGGGGAGATGCTACCACGGCATTATCGCTGTGAACTGAAGGGCCGAAAATTACTTCGAGTGAAAACCTGGCGTTAGATGCATATTTGCAGGAGAGAGAAACCATTTAAGTGTCAGCAATGTATAGCATAGGCAGGAAGCCCAAAAACAGTGATAGTAGTGCTACATGTGCAGCAACAGCATAGTGCTCAGGTATGAAAGGGCACTATGGCAATGCTGCAAATGGGGCATAGGGGGCTGTAGGCGGGACATGCAGTGGGGCACCTGGGGCACAGGGTGGACTAGGTAGATGCCTAGGTCGCACATAGGAATGCAGCAACTGGAAACCAGCAAGACAACAACTGTCCAAGGTCCATCATGCCCACGAGTCCATGTCCCACAGTGCCCCATCCAGGGGACATTACCCAGCAGGTACCCCAAAGGTCACATAATATTGGCAGTGGTGCCGGGGGGAAGCTTGAGTGGCTATGTAGGCACCCCACCCCAGAACCCACACCCCAGGCAGCCACCTACCTGCACCCTGGATGGCCTGGGACTGTGCCCCACCAGCACTACCAGCATATGGGCATGTCAGCATGGTGGGGGAGGGCTGCTGGTGGTGGAGGGGGCAGTGGCAGCTGCCCACAGCAGACCAAGGCCAAGCCCTGTTTAGGTGGGTGACATGCAGTGCAACAGACAAGGTCTGTCTGATGAACAGCCATGGTATCACCAGGGACCAACCTACCCCTGTGGCAACAGTTTGGTGCAGTACACACAGCCAGTGTGTCCTGGGGCAAAAGGTCACAGGTTCAAGTCCCAGCTGTGGCCCCTGCAGGCCATATCCCTACATTTTACACCTACATGGCACATACAACAGAAACATGTGCACTCCGTAGAGCATCATCCAACAGGGGCACAAACACCCATACCCACAGGCTCCATTATCCAAAGCCTCATGAAAAGTCAGGCTGTTGGGCCCGGCAGGGAGCAGCAGTTACCACCAAAGCACTACTACTAGCACCTGCATACCTTAGCAATGCCTGCACTGTGCTCAGGACTAGTGTGGCGGGCAGGGCGGCCAACCACCCCTATCTTTGCACAATGCTGAAATAGGAGTGGGAGTGTGTGTATGTCTATCCATTGTTTTGTGACTGCCTGCTCCTCACTGAGCCCACAATGCTTACACTGTTTCCAGCGTTACCCTGCCAATGTGCATAATGAGGAGCAAGGTATTGTGGGTATGGCCCACACAGGGCAGACTGGGCAGGATGCATCTGCACAGGGTGTGGGACAATGGCTGGGACATGGAAGTTCCCGACCACCATCTGCATGGACAGGGTGGCCACAGCATGTAATGCTGGGAGGTCACTCTCACCCTGACTAAGCATTGACCACGGCATGTCTAGGTTCCCACATAGCACTATACATTGCTTTTTTCAGGTGCTATCTGTGTGGTCCTTATTTTGGGGCCTAATCACTGAGGTACCTGCTTGGTGTCTGTGCTTACATCCCACCTTTAGGTGCACATAGTTCCTGTGGGAACATGGACTAGCTAGCAGACTGTCTGCAGTTAGTATGTGTATGGCTGGAACATCTTGCAGGTGCATCCTGACTGTACCCTCTGCTGGTGAATGTCAGATCATGGGGGGGGGGGGGACAGCTGAGCATTCCCAGGCCTATCTGTCAGTGCCCTTGTGACAAGTACAGATCTGCATCAACTGCCCTGGACTGTGCCCTTTCACCAGCAGGACTGGGGTTGCTGGTCCCACAGCCCTTCATCATGTCCCTCTACTGCTCCCCATTGGGAAGATGTAGAGTGTGGGTCGGTTGGGGTTGGGGTTGGGGTTGGTGTTGGGGTTGGGGTTGGGGTTGGGGTTGGGGGGGGGGAAGATCCTGTCCACCACCTTGACCCAGAGAGGGCGGTTTGATAGGGGGTGCCACATAATCTGCATGTGTTTCCAAACACCCCCGCCTATAACAGGTGACCATGGCAACCACACTGGATATGCACTACTCTGGATGCATCATGGTCCACAAGGGCAGAGAATGCAGATGGACACAGGATTATCCTAGGCATGTCTACAAGGAATACCTGTCACACACTAGCACTGCTGGGGACACACAGTAAAGCCTATCTCAACCAATCTGGGTACTGCGGACCTGGTGCTGGGTGTTCCACCTCACCCTCAGGGTGAGCACAGGACCCGCACAATGGCACGGTCTGTAGCTACTCTGTGCCAGTAACACACACGGTCAGTTCCCCCTATCAAGCTGAGGCGCTGTAGAGGCGCATACCCCATCCTGTAATCAGATGTAGACTGCTGTTCTGCATGTGCATTGCATCATAGGTACTGGTGGATTCACTCTATCCTGGTAACCACAGCAGACATTTTGTGTGGTGACCTGCAGTCCTTCTGTAGCCAGCCATTGCTGTGATAAAAGCTATAGAGGTGTAGCCCACTGGTTAATACAATGACTACCAAGGCAGAGGTCATGAGTTCAATCTCTCAATGGTCTCATAATGTTAGGGCTGTCCAGGGCAAGTCCTTTTCATGCCTGCAACAGTCAGTTACATCTCTGCAATCTGTGCTGCCAGACAGTCACCCTCACCTCAGTTCCATACCCTAAGGTGCCTCAGAGCGTGCCGTGGCACAAGGCGCCTTAACCTAAGGCACCTTATACAGCACCTTCTCAGCCTTGTACTGTGCTTGGTTTGTTAGCTTTACTGTGCAATGTCCCATTAACGTGCACTAACTGGTCAAGGCGCCCTTTAACGCACATTAGACAGCCATTGCTACCTTGCTGCCGGTACACCCACTTCCTTATATGGCATTCCGCACATTATCGCTTCACCTATCGCCCATAACATTATCACAGTTTAGTAACTTGCTGTTCTGTGTTCCTCTCTCTCTTATCTGTTTGACTATGTCTGTCCCCTATTCTCTCCTATCAAATAAATGGCGTTCTTTTCTTATTTCCTTGAATGATATAGTATTGTAAACCGCTCTAATCCCTTTTTGGCCTGAGCGGTATATCAAATTTAAATAAACATAAACATAAACATACCCCTAAGAACCAGAAAAGCCCAATCCAAATCTTGCTGCTGCTCCTTGTGGTCTTGGGCAAGTCACTTAACCCTCTATTGGCTCTGGTACAAAGTTAGGGGGGGGGGGAAGCACATTGAAAAGGATTAATGCAGCTAGCAAACCATGTTAATCCTGGTGATCAGGATATTCAGAGGCACATAGCCATTTTGTGCCTCTGAATATCACTTCCTAATGTCGCTGCACTCCCAACTGCTAACCTCTTAGCATCAGGGTACTCCGGGGATATCGCTTGGGTTAATCTGTCAGCAGCCGGTTATCGTAAACTGGCTAAGGTTAGGCACATGAAAGACTGACCTAACTTTAGCCATTTTAGGTCTCCTGCTATCTGCTGAATAACACCGCTGATATTCATTGCCAATCTCCGGATATGACCCCAGCATTGAATATGCAGGTCTAAGTTTACACGACAACTGCCAAGCACTTTAAAAGCGCTGGTCACCACTGTTGCATATTGAACCCTTAGTTTGTAAACCTGAATGTAACTTGCCTTGAATTTCTAAGAAAAGTAAAAAAAATAAAACCCACAGTCCTCCTTGTGGTCTGGAGCCATAGAAGATGTCTTATGAGGGACACATCTGACTGCTTGCAAGAAGCCCTCCTGAATAACATGGGGGCCAGAGATCGTTAAAGGTTTTTGGGTGCCCTAGATAAACCGTCAACGCTGACCCTCGACCTCCCCAATTTAACTGTAAACTCCACAGCCCCTCTCCCCCTGAGACTTTTACAATTAAAGTCAACAATCATGATTACCCCAGTTATCACCCTTCTCCGAGCAATCCTGCACACAATAAAGATGGCATACTGTGTTTAGTGCTGTACATTCCTGGGCACTGCTTCAGTTCATTTGGGCACCTAAAATTTCATGTGTGCATATCTAAGAATTAACGTGCATACGATGAATTGTGTGCTTAAAGTTATTGCATGTATACATAACAGGACTAAAAAATCAAATAATTGGAATGAACATGAAAAATGCATGAAAATGAGGAAAATATGTTGAAAATGAAAATGAGCAGAAACTGTGGGCCCCCTACTTTGTTTTGTATTTATTCACATAATGAGGGCACTTTTGGAAAGCCGTTTTTCTGGGAAAATGGACTATGTAATGATTCCATACCCTCCCTCTTGGTAAAAGCTCATATTGATGATTCTTTATGTTCGAGTGGCTATCACAACCTATTGTTTTGCTCTGAATGCAGCTACTCCTTCTCCTCCTCCCCTCCATCTTAGACAACTGCCTAGTTTGCCTCATAGTTAAGCGAACCCTGCATAGGCTCAGTCTGGGAAGCTGGTAACATGTCCAAAGAGCTATCTTGCTCTTTGGTTTCCATGTGTAAAGGAATACTGTTACCATGAAACAATAATAAATCTGACCCACAGTGAGATATCTGGTGACAACACTGTCAGTACTGCAAGCTTCCTGCTCTGGGGGCAATTTCTCCAAATGGGTTAGTGGTGCACATACCATGACAGTCATTAACCTCTCTTCTAAGCCAGGATATGTGGAGTATGAGCTCAGTGTCTCAAATTTACTGCTAATGCTCGGCGTAGTACTGCATCGTGCCAAAGACCCTCTCTCTGGAGTTCATAAGATGTTACGTGCATGGGTAATTTATCAAGATGTGCTTGGAAATTCCTCTTAATTAAGCCTGTGGAACCCAACACAATGGGAAATAACTCTGTTCTGCACTGTGGGAACCACAAGAACTTTGTCCATTAGATCACCCCTCTGCCACGTACTGTTATCATACCTCATCCTCCCCACCACTTATTGAAATGTAAGCAACAGAATAGATGGGATCTGGTTAGAACATCTATTGCCCCTATGGACGTGATAAAGAGAGGACATCAGAGGGTTATGTAGGTGGAAGAGGAGTGGCCTAGTAATTAGAACAATAGACTCTAAACTAGGAAAAACAAGGTTCCAAGTCCCACATTCCTTGCTAGCCACACCTTAGGCAAGTCATCTTATTTCTTCTGTCTTCGGGTGCACGCTTAGCTTGTGAGCTTTATGGTCAAGGACTTCTTGGATCTGGATATTAATAATGCTGTAATTTACCTTGAGCATTAATTAGAAAGATAGGATAAAAATCCAAATTATTATTACTAAATAGACTTTGCTAGGACAGGAGCTGACTATGCTCATGCAACCTTGAGTGAGCTTGATCTTGTCTGATCTTGGAAGCAAAGCAAGGTTGGGCCTAGTTAGTACTTGGATGGGAAAACCATCTTGGAATACTGCACAGAAGAAAGGTCTGGCAATCTACTTCCTGTTGCAATTAGCCAAGAAAATCTAGAATATAGTCCTACCTATCCATGGGGTCATCAGGAGTCAGCATCGACTCGACAGCACACAACAATAGGATGAGGACTAGTGCTTTATTCACCAGTGATTCCAAAAACATGGAACAAATTCTACTTGGTCATATTGGGACAGCTGCTGGTTCCAGACTTTTCTGTCTGTAGAGCAGTCATGTATTCCTGTTTGCCAAAAATCTGTTAGATTCTGAAGCTTTTCGCTGCAGCTCAGGCCAAAAAAATATTTTGTCCAGGCCAAATCTCTTAAGAACTTATGAATTCGTTATGACAACAACTTGGAAGAAATCTTCTTTCTCCCAGTGATCTATGATAGAAACAGAATCCAAATGAGTTCCTTTCCCTACTCCACCCATGCTCTTCTAGAAGTTCTCCTCCAGGCCTCAAACTCCTGTGTTGTTCATGTGCACATCTGTCAAAGGAATTTAAACGTGCATAGTTTACAACCATCACAAAGGATATCTATGTAGAGTAAGCTTGGAGGATTCAAAGAAAAATTGCATGGGATAAATTTTATGTACTAAATTGAAGGTGATGTTTGTACTCAGGGCCGGATTTACCTTGAGTGAGGCCCTACGCCAACAAAAATTGTGGGCCCCCTGCAGGGGCGGCCCAAGGGGGGTGCGGGGCCTCATTTGCATAAGGGGCCTCATTTGCATAAATATTTGCATAATGTTACCATATACCAGAGCTACTCAATTCCGGTCCTGGAGGTCTGCAACCCTGCAGGTTTTTGGGATTTCCCTAATGATATGCATGAGATATATATGCATTAGAGATAGCCTGCCAACCTGACTGGTTTGTGGCCCTCCAGGGCTGGATTTGGAGACTCCTGCCTTACACCTCTGTCATTTAAGATTGTGAGTGGGCAAGGTACAGATGTTCTAGACATCAAAAGAGTAGATAGAATGTGTCACATTCCTCCTAGATTCTCAACACCACCAAAAAGTTGTCTAATAGACAATATTTTGGTGGTGGTGAGAAGCAAGGAGGAATGTGACAAATTCTAACCTTTTGATGTCTTGGACATCTGCACCTTGCCCACTTACAATCTTAAATGACAGAGGTGTAAGGCAGGGGTCTCCAAATCCAGCCCTGGAGTGCCAAAAACCAGTCAGGTTGGCAGGCTATCTCTAATGCATATATATCTCATGCATATCATTAGGGATATCCCAAAAACCTGCAGGGTTGCAGATCTCTAGGACTGGAATTGAGTAGCTCTGCCATATACTAACTTTTAGTAAACGTGCCTCTTAATGAGTGTATGGATAAAGAAAGACTAAAAGATTTCTACATTACTATAATCCAGTGCCAACTGCCAGACACATTAGGAACTACTACAAACACTGCCCATTTAGAACCCATAGCAAACCCGCCGTATCCTAACAGCACTACCAGGACTCACAAAGCACCATACTCTACCAATCAAAAGGCAACACTGCAAATATTAAACCAATACATTTCAGAGAACAACAATACATGACCTACTGGGGAAAGAGAACAAGTGGCAATGTCAAATAGGAATTATATAAACAGAACACCTCAGCTCAGTTACACATGCAGAACATAGACCATCACCAAACAAGTAATCACAATTTAGAAACAGGAAGACAATAATTAAACTGGGAATCCCAAAAGCCAAACTTGGAATGTACAACACTGTAGAAATAAAACTATACATTAATTTGCTCTTGTACTAAACAAAGTGCAGACGTTAATGATGCACATTTACCAGAGCTGACATATTCCAATTAATAAATTCAAAATAAAGAGATATTTTTCTACCTTTTGTGCATTTTTTTCAGCTGCAATTGCTCCAGCCACTTTCTTCTGGTTTCTTTGTGTCTTCTGCTAACTCTCCATCGTCTGCTGTCCATTTGTCCTTTCTTCTCTCTTCTAGTTTTTTTCCATTCTCTCTCTACATCTGCTTTAACATACTAATCTTTCTCCTTTTGCTCTTTCCTCATTCCTATTTCATCCACTCAAATTTTACCCCTCCATCCTCAATCCCCACTTACTCTCCCAATACCCGGCCAATTGTAGATTTTTTATCCCTCCCACACAAAATATTTTTTCCCTTCTCCATTTTACTTTTCCAGCCCCATCCCATTCTAATCCTCCCCCAACATCAGCTCCCTTCTAGTTCCAGCCTCACCCAGCATCCATTCCCTTCTAGTCCCTGCATCAGCCCATTTCCAGTCCTAGCCACCCATCAGCCCATTTCCAGTCCTAGCAACCCCCCAACCCAATACCAGTCCTAGCCCCCCCATCAGCCCACTTACAGTCCTAACCCCCCATCACCCCATTTTCAGTTTAAGCCCCCCCTATAACCCATTACCAGTCCTAACACCCCATCAGCCCACTTCCAGTCCTAACCCCATCAACCCATTTCCAGTCAGCCCCCCATAGCCCATTGCCAGTCCTAACCCCCCCCCATCAGCCCACAGCCCATTACCAGTCCTAACCCCATCAGCCCACCACAAGTCCGAACCCCAACAACCCATTTCCAATCAGCCCCCCATAGCCCATTGCCAGTCCTAACCCCCCCCCATCAGCCCACAGCCCACTTCCAGTCCTAAACCCATCAACCCATTTCCAGTCAGCCCCCATAGCCCATTACCAGTTATAACCCCCCATCAGCCCACAGCCCATTACCAGTCTTAACCCCCCCATAGCCCATTACCAGTTCTAACCCCCCTCAACAGCCCACAGCCCATTACCAGTCCTAACCCCATCAGCCCACCTCAAGTCCTAACCCCTCCCCATCAGCCCATTTCCTGTCGTAGCCCCCCCCCATACCCCATTACCAGTCCTAACCCCCCATCAGCCCACAGCCCATTACCAGTCCTAACCCCATCAGCCCACCCCCAGTGTTAGCCCCCCCCATCAGCCCATTTCCAGTCCTAGCCCCCCCCATAGCCCATTACCAGTCCTAACCCCCTCCCAACAGCCCACAGCCCATTACCAGTCCTAACCCCATCAGCCCACCTCCAGTCTTAACCCCCCCCCAGCCCATTTCCAGTCCTAGCCCCCCCCATAGCCCATTGCCGCCACACTGATTACTCACATTAATAAAATGACCTTCAGGGAAGTGATTTAGACAAGTTCCTGCAGAGCAGTTATCGGCCCTAGAAGGGGTGGAGCACTACTACAGCCTAGTATATAGGGTCAGTTGCCATGAAGGAACTTTGCAAGCAGAATAGCATTGTGGAAATCCTTTCTCAAACCTTACCCTGTGTGGTTCCTTCTTTGCTGCTGAAACCTCTTTTCTATTCCGTCACTGAATCTTCCCGCCTATCTCCTGGTCTCTGCCTTTCTCCTCTATCCCTTCAGAGTTATCCTGGACTGTCTATGTCTTGGTGGTTGCTTGCGCCAGTCAAACAGCATCTTACAGCTGACCCGCGGGGCCCCCTCTGCCTGGCTGAATCCCTCCCTCCCTCCGCGACGGCTGAGCCCCTCCATGCCGGCTTTGAGAGGCGCGAAGGGAGAGAGTCTCCCTCGCGTCTCTGTTAAGCCCACAGGGGCTGATGGGAAATTCCCATCAGCCCCTGCGGGCTTAACAGAGACGCGAGGGAGACACTCTCCCTTCGCGCCTCTCAAAGCCAGCACGGAGGGAGGGAGGGAGGGACGGACGGATGTATTCAGCCGGGCAGAGGGGGCCCCGCAGCATGCCGCGGCAGCAGAGGGGGCCCTGCGGGCCAGTCCATGCTGCCGCGGCGGCAGCCAGCGTTTTAATTTTTTTATTTAATTTTAAGGCGGCTAACAATTTTTTCAATTTTTGTGGGCCCTTGTCAGCTGTGGGCCCTACGCTACGGCGTAGTTGGCGTATAGGTAAATCCGGCCCTGTTTGTACTAACTTCTGATGGTTTTGAACATTGGTGAATTACGACAACTGTGTTGTGCATTTGGACACTAAAAACTCCCCATCTTCCCCCCAGTCCGAGCTTTCTGGAAGCACAGAACTGCTTCTCTTTTTCTAATGCAGAAGAAGAGCGATCTAAATGTAGGTCATTCCAAAATAGCCCAGATGCATTCTGCATTTTGTAGATAGCCAAAGGAAACAATAATGTTTGTAGGAGCAAAAGAAAGCACATTGGCATTTTGGGGAGTTGACATACGGGCAAGGAGAAAACCATAAGTAAGTATTAGAGAAGGGAGTGTTTGTAGGTGAGAGAGTAGATATGCAAAAATAAAGATTATTTGTGAGAGACAGGAAAGTCTGTATAAGAGGAAAGAGGGTGTGCGCCTGACACTGAGAGTGAATATCTTAGGTTACTATGTGGCCTACCTGTACCATATGCAAGACCCTCATGGTAGGTCCATTGGGAGAAAATGAGTTATTGTGGTATTGTCAAGATTTCTGAAACCATCATGGAGGTTTATTGTGATTAGACACAGCAGGCTTTAGTTTTGGCCATCCCAGCTCACCATGAACTTCAATGACCTGTACAGCCAATACACTGGGCATGTCAAGCAGCAGGAGCAATGAGCTGCCAGCACATTCGCCTTATGTTAAACTCATTAAGAAGCCTGCTGGGCATGCGTTCTCTCTTTATTGTTCCAACTCATAATACCTTCTCTCTTTATTTGGCCTACCTCACAGCACCATGGCAGCTTGGACACAGGGGTATGTTTACTAAACCGTCTTAATGTTATCGGCGCTAGTTGCAGCGTTAATGTGAAGAATGCCATATAAGGTAGTTGGCGTTCCGGCGGCAAGGTTGTAAGAATCTGTATCGCGCGATAGTGGGCACCGTGGCACGTTAACGCGCGTTAACCCTAAGTTCATGCCAGCACAGTGCTAGAAGCTATAACAAAGTAGCCCACTGGTTACTACAATAACTGCGGAGGCAGAGGTCATGGGTTTGATCCTGCAGTGGTGTTATGTAAGAAGGCTGTCTGAAGCATTTCCTTTTAATGTAAAGCAGTGCTGCCAGCAAAAACACCCTAACAGTGCCGTAGCCTAAGGTGCTGCAGAAGGCGCCCTATAAGGCGCCCCATAGGGCACATTATAAAGTGCCCTGTCTGCCCAGGCACCTTATAGGGCACCTTATGAGGCACCTTAGGTTACGGCACTGTGAGGGTGTTTTTGCTAGCAGCACTAATTTAAATTAAAAGGAAAAGCCTCAGACAGCCTTATTAAATAACACCACTGTGGGATCAAACCCATGACCTCTGCTTTCACAGTCATTTAAGTAACCAGTGGGCTACATCTCTAGAGCATTGAGCATACTGCTGGCTAGCTACAGAAAGTCTGCAGGTCACCACACAAACTGTCTGCTGTGGTTATCAGGATAGGATATACCCACCCATACCCATGATGCACTGCACATGCAGATCAGCAGGCTACATCTGATCACAAGATGTGGTATGCACCGCTATAGCACCCCGGCGTGGTAGGGGGAACTGACCATGTGTGTTACTGGCACAGAGTAGCTACAGACCGTGACACTGTGCAGCTCCTGTGCTCACACTGAGGGTAGGTGGGGCGCCCAGCACCAGGTCCACAGCACCTGGCATGGCTGAGATAGGTTGTGCTGCAGGTCCCCATCAGTGCCAGTGTGTAACAGGTAGTTCTTGCAGACACACCTGTGTCCATCTGTATGCCCCAGTCATGTCTAGCCCTTGTGGACTATGATGCACCCAGAATAGTGCATATCCTGTGTGGTTGCCATGGTCACATGTTATAAGAGAAGGGTGGTGTTTGGACCCAAAAGTGGATTATGTAGCACCACCCAACCCGCTCTCTGTGGGTCAGGGTCTCCCATCAACAGATCTACATTCTACATCTCTGCAATGGTGAAAGTAGAGAGGACCATCAACCGTAGCTAGGGAATAGGCACCCTACAGGGCAGTCAATGCAGAGCTGTACGCATCAGATAGGGCACTGGCAGACATGCAGTAGGCCTAGAAAAGCTCAGCTGCCCCCCCCCCCACCACTATCTGACATTCACCCACAGAGGGCACAGTCAGTCTCCACCTGCTGCACCCTGCAAGGTGTTCCAGCCATACACATGCTAACTGCAGACAGTCTGCTAGCTAGTACATAGTGCATGTTCCTGGAGGAACTATGTGCACCCAAAAATGGGATGTGAGCACACACACCAAGCAAGTATGTCAGTGATTGGGCCCCAGAAAAGGGAACTCATAGATATCACTTGAGAGAAATACTGCATAGCACTATGGGGGAACCTAACCATGCCATGGTTACTACTCAGTCAGGGTGCGAGTGACCTCCCAGCATGACATGCTGTGGCCACCCTGTCCATGCAGGTGGTGGTCGGGCACTACAATGTCCCAGTCATTGCCCTGTGCAGATGCATCCTGCCCAGACCACTGTGTTTGGGCCATACCCACAATACCTTGCTCCTCATTATGCACATTTGCAGGCTAACACTGGAGATAGTGCAAGCATTGGGGGCTCAGTAAGGTGTAGGCAGCCACAAAACACTGGGTAGACATACACACACTCCCACACCTATTTCAGCATTGTGCAAAGATAGAGGTGGTTGGCAGCCCTGGCCGCCACACCAGTCCTGGGCACAGTGCAGGCATTGCTAAGGTATGTAGGTGCTAGTATTGGTAGCTGCTGCTCCGCGCAGGGCCCAACAGCCTGACTCTCCATGAAGCTTTGGATAGTGGAAACTGTGGGTGTGGGTGTTCGTGTTCGTGCCCCTGTTGAGCGATGTTCTAGGGCAGAGATTCCCAAATGTGGTCCTGGTGGGCCAAGCACGATTCAGGTTTTCAGGCTGTCCCTAATGAATATGCATGGATACATTTGCATACAATGGAGGCACTGCACACCAATGCATCTCATGCATATTTATTAGGGACAGCATGAGATCATGAGGGGTGTTTCGCCCTCCATGACTGCAGTTGGGAACCTCTGCTCTAGGGAGTGCACATGTTTATGGTGTATGTGCTCTGTAGGGTAAAACCTAGGGACATAGTCTGCAGGAGCCACAGCTGGGACTTGACCTGTGACCTTCTGCTCCTGAACACACTGGCTGTGTGTACTACACCAAACTGTTGGCACAGAAGCAGGTCATTCCCTGGGGATACCATTACGGTTCATTAGACAGCCCTTGTCTGTTGCACTGCACGCCACCCACCTGAACAGGGCTTGGCCTTGGTGTGCTGTGGGTGGATGCCACTGCCCCCTCCACCACCAGCACCCCTCCGCCACCATGCTGACATGCCCTTATGCCAGTGGTGCTGGTGGTGTGCAGTTCCTGGCCATCCAGTGTGCTGGTAGGTGGCTGCCTATGGTGTGGGATCTGGGGTAGGGTGCCTACATAGACATCCGTGCTTCCTCACGGCACTGCCTGTCACTATGTGCCCTTTGGGGTACCTGCTGGGTGATGTCCCCTGGGACACTGTGGGACACACACTCGTGGGCACGTTTGACCTTGGTCAGTTGCTGGCTTGCTGATTTGCAGTTTCTGAGTTCCTATGTGCCACCTAGGCATATGCCTAGTCCACCCTGTGCCCAAGCTGCCCCACTGCATGTCCCGCCTTCAGCCTCCTGTACCCCATTTGTAGCCTCACCATCGTGCCCTTTCATAGTTGGGCACTATGCTGCTGCTGCACATGTATCACTACTATCACTTTTCTTGGTCTCCCTGGCTTTGCTGTACATTTGCTGACTGAAATGGTTTCTCTCTCCTGCAAATGTGCCTCTAGTGCGAGGTTTTCACTGGCGCTAATTTTCAGACCTTCATTTCACGGCGTTAGTGTACATGGAGCCTCTCCCTGCCCACTCTCCGCCCATTGACCCCTTATCTCCGCCCCTGGGGAGCCTTACTCTGCCCTCTGAGGAGCCTTACTCCACCCTCTGTGCGCCTTAATGCCGGCGGAGACGTTATCGCACGATACGTGATGTTCTCGCACAGTAATGCGCCATTATCGCGCTTTAACGTCACTTATCACACAATAACGTCGCCGCTGTGACAGTAGTGCTGTTTAGTAAACATACCCCTTAGTGATTCTGACAAAATTATTATATTTGTAATTTATGTATTTTTTTCTTATTTTTAATTTTTTGTCTATGGTTGCCAACACATCAAAATTATTCCCTTCTAAGCCTCAAATTTGCATACAGATGAATAAAAAAAAGCAGTCTATTTCAACCATTCTTCAGGGTTTTGTTTACAAGTTACATAACTAGTGGAGTCCATATTGTCTTGTCTAAGATGTAAGGGAAAAGAAAGAAAGAAAGGAATTTATCATCCAATCTTCTCTAACATATGTCCTCTGCCTTATTTGAAATCATGATGTGTTTCTGATATATTCCTGTAATGACTCTTTATTCCCAGAGATATTAAGAAGATAGATGGTGGACTTGTGATGACATGCTTCAAGATCTCTAGTTGCTAAAACATGAAATAAATGAACACTGATAATAATGATTGGAGTTAGCAGTGAATTTCCAGAAGATTGTGGTAAAGTTTACTTAGTTATATACAATGAGTGATGTTGCAGAAAATCAGTTGTTATTCTCTAGCAGCAGGGGGCTAATGCTAAAAATGAAACTGCCATTTTTGCCGACAAGATTAAAAAGGTCATAAAAAGCCCATTAAGAGATAATTTTATAGCAGGGCCCTTAAGAGGGAAGATCAAGTAGGCACCTATGTGTCTTTATAGAAAACTAGCACAAATCTCGCAGAAATTGCCGCTATAATGAACTGATGTATATATACACAAGTTTAAATGCAAATGTTAATGCGCACACTACAATACACATGATCTATTTCATAAAATACATGTATAAATTAGGATTCTGCCAGGTTTCCACAAAAACTGCCCCAGCATGTGCCTGTAGCTGAGTCACATAAAAGTGTGAGCCTTCTTGGTCCTATGCATACTTTTATGTGCATAAACTCTGGGGTAACTTGTAAAAGCCTCGTTATGAGCTTAAAAAGGACTTTATGCATAAAAAGTCCTTTATACATTTACCCAAGGGGTGTGCAGTGCCAGGAAGATGCATATGTTTTCAAGACTTATGGGTAGACATGTCCGAGCAGACTTTGGGTTGAGTGCAGGCAGAGGCACGATTTACCTGCATTATTTATAAAAAGTGGCATTTTAGAAAGAACATCCAAGTCAAATTAGGGACGTCCATAGCAGAATGTGCCAAGAAACACCTGGGATGTCTATGTCTCCGCCCGATTTCAGTAACATAGACATCTGCAACATAGACATCTGCCCAGCGGCCACATAGATATCCTCTTAGGAAATGTGGGATGGGAACGTCCATCTCAGGCAAGATAACAGAAGGGGACGTCCAGTGGTGTAGCAAGACATGCCCACGCAGGAAAAGTTACCATGGGCACTTAACCACATACACACATTAACCATTTAGTTGACTTTAGTAAAAGGGTCCCTTAAACTAGGCACCCCCTTATACAACTACCCTCTCGAAGTCCTTTGGTATACTTTTTAATCACCACCCAAGAAAAGGATCTGGGCATCATCATGAATAATACGTTGAAACCCTCTGCCCTGTATGCAGCCACGACCAAGAAAGCCAATAGAATGCTAGGAATGGAGAATAAAATCAAAAATATTATAATGCCCCTGTAAAGGTCTATAAAATAATGTGTGGAGCAGATTAGGTAAATGTCGATCAGTTGTTTACTCTTTCAAAATGTAGAAAGACTAGGGACACACAATGAAGCTACAATGTAGCACATGGAAGACAAATTGAAGAAAATATTTTCCCATCAAAGTGTAATCAAACTCTGGCATCTGTTACCGGAGGATGTGGTAAAAGCTGTTAGAGTAGCTGGGTTTAAAAGAGGTTTGGACAAGTTCCTGAAGGAAAAGTCCATAAACCATTATTAAAATGGACCCAGGAAATCCACTCCTTGCCCTGGGACAATCAGCAGGAATCTGTGCACCTTTTGGGAACTTGGATTGGCCACTGTTGGAAGCAGAATATTGGGCTTGAAGGACTTTGGTCAATGTGCCATGATGTCTTTCTCTAATGATCTCTTTCTCCGCATGATGTGTCCAAAGTATGAAAGTCGAAGTCTTGTCATCTGAGCTTCTAAAGAAAGCTTAGGTTTGATCTCCTCAAGTACAGACTGGTTTGTTCTTCGGGCAGTCCATGGTATACACAATATTCGCCGCCAGCACCATAATTCAAAGGCATCAATTTTCTTCCTGTCTATCTTTTTCACTGTCCAGCTTTCACATCCATATGAACATACTGTAGATAAACTGAAATTGATGTACATAGTTCCCCCAGTTGAAACCAAGTTTTACTTCCTGTTCTTTGTAAGAGCATAATAGGAGCCTATTCGGCACAGATCCGTTTTATGTAAACCGCGCTGATTTTTAAGAGTGCATTATATAAGAAAAATAAATAAATAAAATAAATGGTCACATAATCATTTCTGTAAATCCCTTGCATGAAAAGTGAACTCCTCTAAGATTGAACAAATACGGCAAAGTCTGAAAAATTCGCCATAAGGGAGCCCATGGCATAAAGTGCCCAGATGGTGGCTATGGTAATGCAACAAACTATTGTGCTGGACAGGTTTCCGAAATAGCGTGGTGTGAAGGCCCCCTGATGTCTTATAAATGATGATGTCCAAAAATTCTATAAAATCAGCCCCACTGTGTGCTGTAAATTGTATATTAGATTTGAAAGTGTCAAGCCATGATAAAAACCTTTGCAAATCAACCGAAGAGCCCTTCCATAAAAAGAAAATATTATCCAAAAAACGGCACCAGAAAATAACCTGAGCAAACTAGTCAGAAATATAAATCAGCGATTCCTCCATATTGGCAATGTATAAAGTGGGATTGCTATGGTCTGGAGGAAATAGACCCCATCAAACAAAAAATAATTATGTGTTACACCAGATGGATCAGATCCAGAAAAAAGGATCTTGGGATTCTTGAAGGGGCAAACTCAAATGATGTCTCCAACAACTGCATTGCTTCAGGCTGATTGATATTAGTGCAAAGGGCGATAACGTCTAAAGTGACTAATATCACATCAGCAGGCAATTCTCCTAACTGAAAGTTGAAATAAAAAATGAAATGAATCCCTAATAAAGGAACGAACCCTGGCTGCCTCCTGTTTCAGAAAATGATCACAAAACTTGGAAAGGGGTTCCAATATAGAGAACCTACAAGACACAATCGGTCTACCAGGAGGATTTGTCACCAATTTATAAATCTTGGGAACTGTGTAAATGGTTGGAATCTTTGGATGAAAAACACACAAAAATTCTTTCTTTCTGGTAGTGAGCCACCCAGCCTGATGTGCTTGTGTTGTCAAATTATAAATTTATTGTCACAAAGAAGGAGTAGGGTCAGTCGTAAGGACCTTATAATAACGTGTATCTTGCAATTGTAGTTGTAATATCTCATAATAGTCCTTAAAGGACTGAAGCACAATAGCCCTTCTTTATCAGCACCACAAATGACAAATTTATTTATTTATTTATTTATTTAACATTTTTATATACCGCACTATTTATTATCAGCGCGGTTTACATAGAACTACAAAACATCAGATAAGATACATATATCTGTTTTTACATGGAACAGGAAGAAAAACTTGGAAAACCGGGGTAAATGATCAGAAGTAGATAACTGAACTAAAGCTGACCATTCAGCTTTGGATATGTTAGAATAATTGTTCAAAGAACAAGATTCTAATGCCTGCAGATCTGCCAAAAACAAATTCTGAAACGTTGAAATAACTGGGTCGGCAGCTCCTGGAGGTATCCATTTAGATGGGTTCTTCATGATAGAGATATCAGCTGAAGATGGCATTATCAGCAGTTTTCTGAAAAATTTCTGCAAAACCACCCACATCTTAAAAGAATCATACTGCATCGTCGGGACAAAAGATAAATCCCAAATTCAAGACCTCCTCCTGAATCAGGGTTAAAATATATCCAGAGAGGTTGATGACTGTTGTAGAACATCCTGGATCTGGTATTGGGGGGCTAATGTCACGGATCATGTGTGTAAGTGCGGCACGGACAGCGGCCATGATGCCTGTTAACCTGAAAATGCTGATGTCCTCATTCAGTGTCATCATATGAACTATGTTGTCTCCCCCGATCATATGAATCATCGCTGTCATTATCATCGGATAATCGTCCAAATGACACCTGTTTAGAAGTTTGTGTATCTTTCTCATACATCCACTCATAGACCTGTGTCGTAATGCTTTTTATCTCTATTGAATTTTTTAATTTTGAAGTTTTTCAAATGGTCACGATAATTCTTGAGTTGTTTGTTCATCTCCTCCAGCTGCAATTCTAATGATCCTGGTTCTTGTGAAATCTCTAATTTTTCTTTTTGATCTTTAATCAGAATTTCCAATTATTCTTCTTCTGCAATTGTATGCTCCACTATTAAAGCTATCAAATCAAATCTGCATTTATTAAGGATGCCATTCCACTTGCTTAGAAAAAGTGATGTCTGTCAAAAACATCTTGGGGGCTTTTGGCATGCGTACACCCCTAGGAATAATACGGGATTTCAGATATTGTCTCATGGAAGATCCATGTAACTGAGCTCTGATCAGCCGTTTAGATGTGTCTTTCAACTCCGAGATAGATGAGCTGGTCTGGTGAGCCCCCCTCCCCCCTCCCACACTCATGCTATCCAATAATAGCATGAGTGTGGGAGGGGGGAGGGGGGCTCACCAGACCAGCTCATCTATCTCGGAGTTGATTGTTCATAAGCCATTCCTCAAAGCTTACTGTTACACATGTAAATAGTTGTTTTGCATGGCTCCCTAAGTTATCCAAGTTGTACTTCCCTGTTCTATGTAAAAACTGAAATTTGTTATTTATGGTTCCTTGTTCCATGTAAACCGCGCGGATGCTAAAAAGTGCGGTATATAAGAAAGTTAAATAAAATAAAATAAATAAAATAAGGAAGGTCTTTGTCTAGGTTTGTCCAATTGTTCCTCCAAAAAGGCATAGATGTCAGCAGCCATGTCATGGAATAATCTTATATTCTGCAGAACACAAAAACTCATTTAGATCCACGTGTGGCTTAGATGGTTGTAACTGACTGAGTACTTATGTATGAAGGGGTCACCAGTGCACACACAATTTATGATCACCATTTGGCAGGTCAGAGACAGGGTGATCATTTTTCCTCTGACATGGGCTGTAATCATATTGCAGAGTATTCCTGCTTCAGTAGCATATTTTTCACCCCACAAGCACATATTCACTCAATATGTGTGCATGGGGGGGCATCCTGATCTCAGGGCTAGTCCATCCAGTAAGAAAGCTATCCGGGTAGTAGACCGCATGCCAGCCAATCCCTCCCTCCCTGCAAGAGTGGCACACTGCCACTTCAGTGCTGCAGACATCTTATTGCAGTTGCACTCATGCAGCTAATCACAGCCTGCCGCTCCTGCACCCCTCCAGCGGGGGATGTGGGCATACATGCTGCTGCCTTAGACCTCGGAAGGGAGGGATCACCATGTGTTCCGCTGTACATGCCACTAACAGTGGTAACTGCAGCATTGCACCTGACATGCAGGGCCAGGACAGATTTCTTCTGCACCAGGCCACGGCCGCTGTGATCGCCACCCCTATCCTCACACAATGCTGACATGGCACCATGGTGGCAGTGACGGTGGCACAACTCCTTTTTGACTGTGGCAGCAAGTATGTGTGCTGCCACTGTCACAGCAGGGTCATACCAGATGTACACCCTAGGCAGCCGCCTTGTCAGCAGAGCAGACCAGCTAGCCCCACTGCATCACTCACATGACACCTCCTTTGCCAATTTGGCACCAACAGCTTTGTGCCCTTTATTAATAGGGCACTGTGCTCTTACTGCCAAGGGAGCACTACTATCACTAATTTGAGAGCTACAAAGGGAGGTGCACATTGCATACATTTAAATAAGCCCTCTCCCCTCAGAAATAGCCTTTAACAGGAGCTTTTAGGTGGCATTAGGGTTCCCAGTGGTGGTGCCTCTAACGCATGGCAGAGACTGGGCGGGGATAGCATGTGTCCCTTTAACACAAACCGGTGTTAAAGGGACACACGCTATCCCCGCCCAGTCTCTGCCCCATTAACACCAACTCTCCACCTCTTTTTACCTTAATGCTAAGGGACCAGCTTCCACATGTTAATCCAGCACTATTGGCGCTTTCCACAGCATTAACCACTCACAGGTGCCGATACACCTCTTTAAATGACACTTTTGCTCCTTTACCACTCTTTAGTAAACATACCCCTATGTGTTAGATTTTCTTTCAGTCTTAAACTGGGTACCAAGCTTGACGGAAGACATGCCGATTTTAAAGTTTAACATCCAGACTTAAAATCAAGCTGTGTTTTACTTTCTTCTGCTTTGTAAGAATGTGTCCTGTATTTTGTAGTGTCTCCCTGTGAGGGTATTTATGAGGTCTTTTTTGTTTAGGGGCTTTTCAGTTAGCTCTGGGTTGTATGGACTTAATAAAGGGAGGGTGGGCATAGGGGTTATTCCTTAAGTTATGTAAGCAATTCCATGACCAGCAAAAAATTACTTAAAGCCAGTGAAGGAAGAATGTTTGCCAAATTCAGTGTCCGCTCTTCATTTTTATCCTAATAGCCTTGATCTTATTTCAGATATTTTCCAGGTGTTACTATCTATTTGTTCTATTGTTTTAATATGTATTAATTAGTGTATTTTATTTCTGGTATTTTCATTTGTTATGCTGCATGATTTATTTTTTATGTTGTTTAGTCTGTATGATTTTATGTTTTTGCTTTTACTGTTTTATGGGGTTACTGCAAGAAAACCCAGGAGGTGCTGGGTCACCAGGAGTCAGCATTGACTCAAAGGCACACATTGCATTTTGCATTTACCTTGAGCAAAAAAAAAATTCTTGGCAAGGAGGTTGATAAATAAGCTTTAGGGTTAGGGCCTGGGCAAAATTCACAAAAGATTTATGGGTTCATGTCCCTCTGCTCTGTAGCTTCACTCTGTTTTCTTGAGCTACGAATTGCATCAAATCAGATGCTAATATGCCTTGTACGTGGCACTAGCAGAGCAGCCAGGGGTCCTGAGAATCACGCTTGCACAAAAAGAGTTTTGATTTTGCAGTCCTCATACTTTAAAATAAATCCTTTGTAGTCTTCAGGGTATGTCCTAGTTCTGTAAACAGAAAGCACTAACTTACAGGCCGAAGCAGAAAGACCCGCACTGGATCAATTTTTTAATGTTCCTGACAATGCACAAATTTTAATGTGCGATGCAGGAAGGTTAGGGTATGCAAATGCCCACCGTGGTAACCCTGCACATGCAAATGAGCCACCGGAGCGTTAACCTGGGAGGGCAGGCCAAACACATGTGCACAAGAGGTCTGCGCTCTCCAGGCACCGGTGGCTAATTTGCATTTTTTTTATTGTACTGCAAACACAGGTTCTGCTACAAAACTCCTCATAAGGGCCTATTGCTGGCTACAGGGAGCAGGAACAGCTGGTTTCCAGAGCTGCAGGAGACGATCCTTCTGTCTCCTATTGTTGGGGGGACGGGGCACCAGGGATTCTTTTTTGTTGGCATGGCCCTGACAAGGTTTTGATACAATCGGGGGCTTTGCCCGATGCCTGATCATCTGGAGAGAAGATGATCAAGGCATCAGGGAAAACACCCGGTGCCATCGAAATACTGGCGGGGGCAGCATTAGAGATTTACTTCTACTCAGACCCTGCAGTAACATTTTTGGCACTATGGCAGGTTGCGAAATCATCTATCAGGCGTAGCCATGATTTGCATACCAGCCCAGCAGATTAAAATACATTTCAATACATTTCAATAGTTAGTATTAATTTAAATATGCGTGGCGTTAACTGAGTGCTAGTTTTTCCGCCTGCATTTACGTCTATTTCCTGCATGGGGAGGATTGTAAAAATGTGCTTAAATGTGGCATTATGGACTCATAAAGCCCGCGCTAGCTTTCTGCATCGGCCTGTTAAAGAGTTATCAGGGACGTCTTTACTATATAAACAGTGCTGGTGGTGATCGTAACACCCAATGGTCTCAGGAATCACAGTGCTGCTAGCTAACTTTCTAAGCATTCTGGGATATCTCTTGGTTTCTCAATTCAGAGTGTAGGACTTTGAAGCTAGGAATGCCTAGAGCTGGGGTACTTAAAATGCAGGGCACAAACAGCGGGTTGAATATAGTGAGTCTGAAAAAATGATTATATTCATAACTTATGTATTGTCTTATTTTTTAAACTTACTTCATTCAAAAGCTGAAAACTGCATACAGCTATGAAAAGACAAGAGCAGACCATTATTATCAGTTTTCAGGATTTTATTCACAAGTCACATACATAGAGGAGTCGATATTGTCCTGTCTACAATGTAAGGGGAAAGAAATAAACACCATCTAGTCTTCTCAAAAAGTTAGCTGAGGACTCATACAACCATCTTGTGACAAACTCTCTAGGGAGATCTTGCAAAGTACGAGATTGGCTCTTTGACTTACAGAGATATATTGCTCACTAAGACTCAGCTCATGACTGTGCAGAAGGTTGGCCAACAACATCATGAGGGACTGCATTAGTTTTATCCCATTGCATGCTAAGACTTCTAATGTCAAGTTTCCTAAGACTATATCCCTATGTGAGCAATAGGGTAACACTGGGACTGGCTCAGTCTATCCCTTCATGCCATGGAATTGTTGGCAACACTGCTTCATTTTCAGAAGGAGTCATGTGAAAGTATGCTTATCTGTATGGATTTGTGTATCTTTGTGGTCTGGTACAGAGAGGACATATCACGTCCCAATAAAAGAATCACACGGGGAGACTTACACTTCATGTACGCACCTCAGTACAATTCCAGCATTCAGACAACGTTTTGATTTTTTTTGTGTTACTGTGTTAACCCCTTCTCCTCTGGCTCTCACAGTCTGTAATCATGAGATGAGATAAGAGGGGAGGGATGCCTGCTATGTTATTATGAATGAGTGCTGGCATGATAACATGATACTACTCCCTGTTTCCTCAGCTCGCGAACTTGAGGTCATCTTTGACTCCTCCCTCTCCTTCTCCACACATATCCAACTGAAAGCTAAAACCTGTCACTTCATTCTCTATAATATCAGCAAAATTTGCCCCTTCCTTTCTGAACATACTACTAAGATATTTTCCACTCTTTAGTCACCTCCCATTTAGACTACTGCAACCTCCTCCTTGCTGGTCTCCCTCTGAATCATCTCGCTCCCCTTCAATCTGTTCAAACTCAGCTGCATGGCTAATCTTTCGCCAGCCTCAATATGTTCATATAACCCCTCTTCTCAAGTCACTTCACTGGCTCCCTATCTGTTTCCATATCTAGTGTAAACTTCTCCTGCTGACCTATAAGTGCATTCAGCTCCTCACTACCTTTCCTCTCTTATCTCTCCCTATACCCCTCCTGGGGAACTCCACTCTTTTAGCAAATTGCTTCAATCAGTGCTTTTCTCTTCTATAGCCAACTCCAGGCTTCGATCCTTTCACCTTGCTGCTCCTTATGCCTGGAGCAAACTACTTGAGTCTGTACGTCAGGCTTGTCTCTGACCCTTTTCAAATCCAGGCTGAAAACTCACCTCTTTGAGGCTGTTTTTGGATCCTCATCCACCTAGTCTCCTATGTGTTTCCTTACCATTCCCCTAGATGCAGAGCCGGCCCATCAATTGAGTGAGAATGTTTTTTGCACAGGGCCCCGCGCAAAGAACATTCTGCATTAAAAGTAAATTGAAAGAAAAAAAAAAAGCTGGCTGCTGCCGCTGCTGCCGTGGCAGCGGCAGAATCGAGTGTCCCGGCGGCCCCCCCGCCCGGCAGAGCTCTCTCTCTCTCCCTCCCTACCTCCCTCCCTCAGCTCCCTCTCCGCACTGGCTTTCAGAGCCGCGAAGGGAGAGTTTCTCCCTCGCGGCTCTGTTAAGCCCGCCGGGGCTTCTCCTTCGCGGCTCTGAAAATGACGTGGAGAGGGACTGAAGCAAGGAGGGAGAGAGGGAGGGCTCTGCCGGGCAGGGGGGGCCGCAGGACACTCAATTCTGCCGCTGCCATGGTGGCAGCGGCAGCAGCCAGCTTTTTTTTTTTTTATTTTACATTTTCCCTGGGCTGATGGGGGGAGGGGGGTTAGGACTGGTAATGGGCTGTGGGCTGCTGGGGGAGTTAGGACTGGTAATGAACTATGGGGGGGGGGCTAGGACTGGAAATGGGCTGATGGGGGGTTAGGAATTGTGGTGGGCTGATGGGGTTAGGACTGGTAATGGGCTGTGGGCTGATGGGGGGGTTAGGACTGATAATGGGCTATGGGGGGCTAAGACTAGAAATGGGCTGATGGGGTTAGGACTGGAAGTGGGTTGATGGGGGGTTAGGACCTGGTAATGGGCTATCGGGGGTGCTGACTGAAAATGGGGTGATGGGGGGTTAGGATTGGAAATGGGCTGATGGGGGGTTAGGACTGGTAATGGGCTGGGGGGGCGAGGACTGGTAATGGGTTGGGGGTTGCTAGGACTTGAAATGGGCTGAGTGGAAGGGGAGGCTTGAACTGCAAATAGCTGATGGGGACGGGGGCTTGGAATGGAATTGGGCTGAGTGGAGGGGAGCTAGGATTTGACATGGGCTGCTGGGGCTAGGAAAGGACTAGAAATGGGCTGATGGGTGGCTGGGATTGGAAATGGGCTGATGCGGGGACTAGAAGGGAGCGGATGCTGGGTGGGGCTAGAACTAGAAGGGAGCTGATGTAGGGGGAGGATTAGAATAGGATGGGGCTAGGAGAGTGAAATGGAGAGGGGAAAAATATTTTGTGTGGGAGGGAAGAAAAATCTACAATTGGCCGGGTATTGAGAGAGTAAGTGGGGATTGAGGATGGAGGGTTAAAATTTGAGTGGATGAAATAGGAACGAGGAAAGAGCAAAAGGAGAAAGATTAGTATGTTAAAGCAGATGTAGAGAGAGAATGAAAAAAAACTAGAAGAGAGAAGAAAGGACAAATGGACAGCAGACGATGGAGAGTTAACAGAAGACACAAAGAAACCAGAAGAAAGCGGCTGGAGCAATTGCAACTGAAAAAAATTGCACAAAAGGTAGAAAGATATCTCTTTATTTTGAATTTATTAACTGGAATATGTCAGCTCTGGGAAATGTGCATCATTAACATCTGCGCTTTGTTTGGTGCAAGAGGAAATTAATTTATAGTTTTATTTCTACACTGTTGTTGTACATTCCAAGTTTGGCTTTTGGGGTTCCCAGTTTAGTTATTGCCTTCCTGTTTCTAAATTGTGATTCCTTGTTTGGGGATGGTCTATGTTCTGCATGTGTAACTGAGCTGAGGTATTCTGTTTATCTAATTCCTATTTGACAGTACCACTTGTTCTCTTTCCCCAGTAGGTCATGTATTGTTATTCTCTGAAATGTATTGGTTTAATATTTGCAGTGTTGCCTTTTGATAGGTAGGGTCTGGTGCTTTGTGAGTCCTAGTAGTGCTGTTACGATACAGCGGGTTTGTTATGGGTTCTAAATGGGCAGTGTTTATAGTAGTTCCTAATGTGCCTGGTGGTTGGCACTGGATTATAGTAATGTAGAAATCTTTTAGTCTTTCTTTATCCATACACTCATTAAGAGGCATGTTTACTAAAAGTTAGTGTATGGTAGCATTATGCAAATATTTATGCAAATGAGGCTCCGCACCGAGTCTCCGCACATGGCCCTGCACCCCCCTTGGGCCGCCCCTGCCTAGATGTATCCTTGTCCTCATCTATTGTGTTATTTGTTCTGACTAGATTGTAAGCTCTGATGAGCAGGAACTGTCTCTTATGTGTGTCGGAACAGCGCTCCGTATGTCTTGTAGCGCTTTACAAATGATCAGTAGTAGTAGCTGTGGCTGTTGGAAGTACTTTTGCCATAGATTGTTGTTTTGGAGGGGAGAGGGAGAGGTGAGCTTAATTTCTTTTCCATCTCCTATCATATGCAGAAACTTCACTTGAACAGCACTTAAACTACCCCCCCCCCCAGCTCACCTCCTCCTTTTCTGGACTAGATCAGTATTACAATGTTCTGCCACCATAACCTTCCCATTGGTTGGATCCTATCCACAATTTCTGCTGCTAGTTACACTGGAAGTAGGTAGGGCAGGCTCACTCACACAGGGAGAGGATTACAGAACTTTGAAAAATGTGCAGACACATTAGTTAGCCTTCCAGCTTCAGGGCATCAACGTAAAAATCATTAGAATCCTGTGAAAGGCAGTCAGTTGTCAGTCCTAACCTCCTGAGTCCCACTCATAGCCCCTTCCCCCAAAATCTGGTCCTAGGTATGTACCCAGTTTGCCAATGCCTTAATCGAGCACCGCCTCTATGGCAATAGACATTAGTTGCCAAGACACGTGGAGACCGATTCAGAACACTGCACCTCTGGGCCGTCCGGACATCTGGAAGATGGACGGGGCACATTTGTACCCGATCCTGCAACCGCAGGAGCTATACGTTCCCATGGCTGCAGAATTAAGGCACTTAGATGGCCCAGCATGCAGCCTATTCAGAGGAGGGAGACGTCAGCAATCAGCAGGATGCCTGGCACTTATTCCACCTTCGGGGTGGAATAAGCCAGGCATCCAGCAGACAGCCTATGGACGTACAGTGCTCTGACCTGAATGGGGCCTGTATGTCCGGGTGCTTCGGCCCACCCCCACTCTGCCCCTCTCTGCCTCCATCCCGCCCCCTCCTGCCCCCATCCAGCACTCCCTGCACAAACCCTTTGGTTTTGGGGGAGTATTTTGTGAGAAATTTGGCAGTTGGAATAGTTTTAGGGGCAGGGCTTTTATAGGATATTGGAATAGTTGTGGGGGTATCTGATGAGGAGTCAGTTTGTGGGTAGGTGGGGCAGTCATGAAGTTATCACTTTTTGGGGTGCAGTAGTTTGTGGGATGGTGAGGCATTTGTGGTGGACATTTTTGGGATGAATGCAGTTTGTGGGTTGGTAGAGCAGTTGAGGAATAATTTTTTGAGATGGGAACGTAAGATGTGGAAGTTGCTGGGGGCTTTTGGTGTGGGGCAGATTGTGGGGTGGTGATGCAATTGCTTAGGGTACTATTTGGAGCAGGGTAGATTTTGGATTGCTAGAGCTCATGGGCAGGGGGGTATTATTTGAAGGGGGGCCGTTGCAGAGTGTTGAAGCAGTTGTGAAGTATATTTTTGGGGATGGTGCAATTGCAGGGAGGATATTTTTTGGATGTGGGTTCATTTTGTGGGGTGATGAGGCACATGTCAGGATAGTAGGATAGTTGCCGGGGGGGGGGGGATTTTGGGAGTGGGTGCAGTTTGCAGATTGTTGATTCAGTTGCAGGAAGATATTTTTTGGGAATGGGGCAGTTGCAAGGTGGGTAGTTTTGGGAGATGAGGACAGTAGAAAACAGAAGAGCCAGTTTGAAAAGAGGAATTTCCTGACTGCTGAGTTTCAGTGGATTGGAAAGAATAATAAGAGGGAGAGATCTGAGAGAAGGCTGTTGCATGTTCTTCATTTTTATTTATTCATGTTTCCATGTATATCCCTCTTCACAACAATTAAACAAAATCACAAAATTAAATTGTATTTAATATGGCACATATATTCTGCTAACTAGGTAAAACCATTAGAAGGCAGAGTACAACAATACAATTTTCCATAGAATAGCAACACAATTGAAATCACAAAATCACATGAAAAACCATCCAAAAAAGAAAAAAGTTATAAAATACAGTAAATTCTAAGAAGGACCCACCTAACTAACCAAACCGCCATATCTTCAACTTCTTTCTAAACATCAAATAATCCCCCTGCGACCTTATATCCCTAGGAAGAGAATCCCAAACTTGTGAAACAAGCCCTCGAAAAGTATACTTATGAGTGGAACACAGTCTGAATTGCTTTGTAGCAAGTGCCAAACCAGTTCTGCGATTGTACTGCAATTGTAGAAGACGCAGTGGAATATACTGCAGGAAATATGGAATTAAATATTGAGGACTAATCCCCTTGAGGGTTCTGCAAGCCAACATCAGCAACTTGAAGATAACCTTTTTCTGTGCAGCAAAAGAGGAGAAATGTGTTACCGCTTCTTACCAACCATGATCAACTGTGCTGTGGCACTTTGAACCAATGGCAAATATGCCATTATTTTCTTTTAAGGTATGCAAATAAAGACGAAACAAAATAAAATAAGGAGATACCTTTTTATTGGACTAACTTAATACATTTTTGTTCACTGGTTTTCAAAGATCAAAACGTACCTTCTCAGGAGGAAAAGTATGAGAAAAGGATAGCAATACAAGAATATATAAGTGAATCATAAAAGCATTCCAATGATAATCTCAAGGGGGAAAAGTGAGGGGAGAGGGGCTGGAAACAGAAGGAGAAATGGATGAGTAAACAGAAGATGACAAAACAGTCGAATTTTATGGTTTATTACGTGGTAGAAACCAAGGGAAGCATATTCAGCAGTGGCGACCAGTGCTGTTAAAGAGTCTGGCCATTGCCTCTTCTATCTAAAACCGCATATTCCGTGCTGGGCCATGTTCAGCAATTGCCACTGAATGTCTGGCTTTCTTGGCTTGCATATTTGCACTCTGGCTAGTGGCTAACTGGTTAGCGATAGGACATTTAACTTGGTCGGGGGGGGGGGGGAGATATTCAGTGCCACTAATTTTATGGTTTATAACATGATAGAAATGTTAGTACCACTCAAAATCCCATTAAATGCCCCTCCCCTTCCCCCCTCCCCCCAGATCTTTACATCCTTTCTTGTTGGTTTCAAAGTATTTTAGCATTCAACTTCAAATGTCTTAGTTCCTGGATTGGTTTCAAGTTTCCTTTTAGCATTCCTACCACAAGGCCAATGATGCTGTGGTCTGCTCCTGAATAATGTTCCCTTACAGATGTGTCAATTTGGTTGTCTCAGGGGCAATATTTATTTTTATGTATTTATTTCAAATATAGACCGCCTATCATCTACATTCCCTTTCTTGATTTCCAGCTTGCTGTACCGCCAGGGTCATTTTTGCTATTGTTATGCTGCTACTGCAATGTAAGTTGTCTATGTCAGGAGAGACCTATTGTACATGAGTGAATCTCTTCATAAAGACAGTTAATGTGATGCTGAATGTGAATGTGAATCTCTTCATAAAGACGGTTCCATGTGATGCTGAAAGCTATGCTATCGGTAACTTAATGGGTCTTCCAAGATGGCCAGGTCTCAGCTGAGGTGCCAGACTAAGACAAACCACCCAACTAGGCAACAGTAGAATGGGAAGGTTTTGGCGGCAGAGGATCACATTTCTGTGACAATGGCAACAACACTTGCATTAGCTGCGCAGAAGAAAGGCCTGGAAATCTACTTCCGTAACTTAACATAAAAACTCAAGGGATAGTCACAACAAAATAAATTGTGATATAGTGCTGGAAGATGAGCCCCCCAGGTCGGAAGGCACTCAACAGGCTACTGGAGAAGAGCTGAAACCTCTTCAGAGTAAAGCCAGAATTTATGGTGTGGTTGGATCAAAGCCCTCAGGATGTCTGACTGCTGATGTAGCTGTGCATGAAATGAGAGTCAGAAGCTGTAAAGATGACATGGAATGTTCGAAGGATGAACCAAGGGAAGTTGGGGATGATCAAGAATGAAATGGAACATGCACAACTCGATTTGTTGGGTGTCAGCAAACTGAAATGGACTGGCATCGGGCACTTTGAATCTGATGATCATATGGTATAGTAGGCCAGAAATAAAAGACAAAGAAAAAATGGTGTTGCATTTATAATTTTAAATACTTGCAAGAATGTAGGCAGCGAATGCTTAATTTCTATTCTTCTGTGAAGAATGCATCTTACCTTTAGATTTAACAAAGCATGCCAATTGATGCAACATGGACTGCGTTGGCCTTGTGACCTGGAAAGTAGAAAAGAGGAGAGAGCTGGTTTGAAAGGAGCAATGCCCTAACTGCTGTGTTTCACTGTATCAAAGTTTCTATGTTGCAGAACCTGGAACTGCTTCTCCCATAAAGATCACTGGGCCATTTTGGGGGGACTTTATTTTCTCTGGAACCTCCTATCTGATATGGGCGATTTTCAAACTCGATATGTCTTTTTTACCAATTTTTCTGCCATGCCAAATTTGATCTTATTCTATTAAACTTTTGCAGAATTATTTTGCCTCCTGGCAGATAAACAGACATTCTCAATCCCTTGTTTATAATCTCTTTCCAACCTTAGAATTTGATATGATGGTTTTCAAGCTACTGATAAAGACAACTCTTAGCAGGACACAAGAAATCTTGTGAAAGCAGATAGAGAACAATATCCACAACAGGGGTTATTCTGAGAAACAAATAGCGGGGATGGACAGGGAAGAGGCAGCTTGGGGGTGGAGAGTGGGCGGACACCGGCCCTGGACATGCAGGGCCAATTCTAATGTCGGCCCTGTATATCCAGGGCCGGCAAAGTTATTCCACCTCTGAGGTGGAATAACTTCAATGGATGTGTTTTTTTTCACAGTTCGGGGACGCAAAAGGGGCTGGAGGGGCAAGGGTTTCTTCCCCACAGCCCAACTCTGGCCTTAGGAGGCCTGATCAGGGGTTGGGCTGCAGGGAAAAAACCTTAATGGCTGGCAGCCGGCATTGCAGCATTTAAATGGAGCCGCGGTGCCATGGCAACAGGACACCATGGCGCTGCGGCTCCATTTAAATGCCTGACTGAACTATCTGGGCAGTGCCTGTATATGCAGGCCGGGACTGATTCGCAGTTCCGGCCTGCACATACAGGCCTGTTTGCAATTCTGATCCCGCGGGGCTAGACGTGCCCCACGGGATCAGAATCGTGATCCCCTTTGTACATCCGTCTCAGACCGGACGTACAAAGGGAATAGCCATGCGGAACAGAATCAGGCCCAATATGTCTTGCAAAATGCGTATTTTGTTGGAGAAGCCATCTTGTCAGGCCTCATCCTGTAGAAGATGTTTATAGATGCACATATTGTGGCTGCAATCTAGTTACACATTTTTTATTTATCCTTATGCCTTTGGTCTTGCCCATCTTGTTTGTCTACAGCATAAATCCCAACTGTACCTGCCCCTTCTACTGCCTCTTAGGATATTTCATTGAATAGTGCTAACACTATATGATTATTTTACTGTGTTGCCGTTTATGGGGCATCATTTGCTCTGTACTGTCATTGTAAGTATCCTATCTATTTTATTTGAATATTCTACTGTGCTGCCTATTAGGGTACATCATTTGCATTCTACTGCATTGTATCATATTTCTGTAATGTAAATGTTCTACTGTGCTGTTTTAAGATGTATGTTACTCGCATCACATCGTATCGTATCTGCAAGTTCATCTCGCTGTTCTAATTGTATGTTGTGCTGACATGGGGTCATTTTGCTATTGTTATGCTGCTACTGCAATGTAAGTTGTCGATGTCAGGAGAGACCAATTGTACATGAGTGAATCTCTTCATAAAGACAGTTAATAAATCCTAATAAATAAATAGATGAGTTTTTCAACCACCCCTCTGTCAAACTGGGCTGAACCAGCATGGCACATCTTTTGTTCTTATGTTTATTTTCTTCTTCCACACAATGCCGGGGGTGGGCAAATACTGGCCTGCATGCCCAGTTGGCACCTCAAGCATGCCCAGTGTTTCTACTGAGGGACTTTTTAGTTCATTGTATCACATGACTACATCACCCTGTTGTCTTCTGGCTTGTTTTCTGGTTTACAGTTGTGCTGAGACATGCAGAATGTTGTGATCAGAATCAGGCAGCAATGCCAGCGCTTTCCAAGTGAAGAGGCTGTGAGAAAGGGAGGAATCCTAAAGCCGGCCTGGAATTAATTAAAAGTTAGAATGCACAGACATGAAGCACACTCTGAAAGCACAGCAAGGCTGAGTGCTCTTACTGTTTTGCTGTCATGAATGTCACAGGGGCCTGCTCTTTCCTTCCTTCAGGACATTTTTCCGCCAAAGTTTTCAGTGGCTTCTCGAGTAGCACTTTTTCTTTCTCTTTGTCTCGTAAGTTCACTTCCCAATCCTAGTGGAAATGCCGCTTAAAGGAGCAGAAGGGAATTAGGAACTTCTGTGAGAAGGAGAATTCTTTTAAAAGAACTCTGCTTATCTGCAAAAAGGGGAGAACCCAAAGGAATATGGAAAACCTCCAGGATAGGCTGAGGGAAGAGAATTCTATTGATGTCAAAACTGTGTGTGAGAGAGAGAGTCCCTCGCGCCCAATTTAGAACTGATGATTGGGGTATACAAATCTTTGAGAGATGTTTTAAAAACATTTCCCCAGAACACCAAAAATGGAGAGAACCATTATATAAGTAGAATGCAAATGTCTGGGTTAAAGATCTTTCCAAGTGAAAAGCTGCCATTCTCTGAATTTTAAAGTGATGATTCTAAAAGGCTAGCTGGTTGTGATATTTTTTATTGGTGCAGCATAAATTGCTGCTGCATTCCATGAACTTTGAAAACCATGCATGCATCTGAAGAAGGCAGTCTGACATTTTTCCTGGATTTTAATTTTGTAAACTCTGCTGCCAACAAAGGTGAGTTCCTGCTGGTGCAGTGGTATTCAGATCATAACCTATAAAGATCCAATTTTTCTCCAGGTCCTGCCCAGCTACTACGTATAACACTGAGGAAGAAACCGCGGTAAATACATTTGGTTTACCCTTCATATCTGTCCCAGTGCATGCTATAGACAGGGCCGGCACAAAGAGATGAAGTGTCCTAGGTGAACCTCATCCCTTATCCTCCTTCCCCCTCTGCGGCACCCATTGCTGCCACCGATGCCGTCCCTCTCCAAAACCTTCATCAGGGGCAATGGCCACACAGCACTTACCTTACAACTGCCCCATAGCACTTACCTTACAACTTTGACACTACAGGGCTCTTTGCTTCTGTCCCCTTGGACCACCCAATGCCAACTTCCTGTTTGCAAACAGAAGATTCTGAACCTGACAAAAAGTTTCAAGACTACAGTTGGCTACAGAACTAGGACTGCAGAGCAAGGTTTGCAGCTTAAGACTGCATGTGCTTTCCCTTGTCGCAGAAGCATAAACGCATTATAGCATCATGGCAGCTGCTAACAGCATTCCACCCCCAGAAGTCAAGAAGGTTAGTGGTGACTTATGCAGCAATTGGGAGAATTTCAGAGTGGCATTTGAGGACTATTGTCTAACAATAGGCTTACAAGAGAAACCAGCTAAAGTGCTGGTAGCTATACTGAGAAGGGTGATGGTACTGAATGCCACAGTGTATATAGGCACAATTCAAGCCTCTCAAAGGAAAGATACCAAAGTCATCTTGGATACATTAGAAGCCTATTTCATATCCACCAAAAATTAATATATGAAAGATTCACATTTGGCAGCTGCAAACAAGAGAAAGGTGAATCCATTGCTAGTGAGTACACATATCTTTTAAGAGAAAGAGACTTAACTCTGAATACAGTCATTGAGACATGTCATAGTACAGAACTCACAGACTTACAACTGAGAACTATAGAAGAGGAATGACCCACTGACAGTATTAATGCAACAGACAAGCATCAGTGAGGTATGCATAGTTACAGTAACAAGCAACAGCAGAGTAACTCACCTTCAATCAATTTTTTATGATTTTTCTCAGTTTTGGATTATATGTTACTACTAATGGGAAACTTTCTGTGGTTTTCTTTTCTTCGTACTGCAGTAAGTTTTAAGTGTAGAGACAATTTTCCTGGTTTTGAGATTGTAGCTGTTTTGTTTGACGAATTCATTCAGGACACTGAGGTATTCATCCCTGACTCTGGGGTCAGAGCATATGCAGAGCTATTGTGGGGCTTGACTATGTGTAATGGATTTTTTAGCATCTGAAATATGGAAGCATGGTGAAGGCAGCTGCATCTGTTGGTGAGTTTTCTATATGCAGATGTTTTTATATGGCCATTGTTGATAGTCACTAAAAGGCACATTTTTGAAAGGCTGTTCTTGTGGCTAAAGTGATGTCCAAGTGAAAACGTCTGTGATACTATGTCAACTTTAAAGGTGAAGGTGGACATGTGTAAGTCTGATCTAAAATTGCCATATCTCCGTCCCTCACTGTAGAGGCATATGTTATTTCGAACCAAGAAATCCAGGTACACATGGGGATGAACATCTATGTGCAGCAGATGATGGTATTTTATAAACATACACATGGGAAATATGTACGAGGGAACCCACGGCAACTGATACGTTAAGTGCTGGTATTTCAGAAAGCACATGTGCAAACGTTGGCCATTTTAGACATGTAGATGTCTTACCGCCCGTCATCATTTCTAGATGGGTCAATATCTGATGAAGTAACATGTAGGGGGAGAAATAAATATTGGGGAATTGAGGGGGTGTATCTACTATATGAAATCAGAGATATATGTGTATGTTTCTGCTCTATCTGAACCATGCCTTTGAAACACCCCCGTGTGATTTGTATGTGATCAGGGCAGACACATTTAAATTCCGACCTTTCTGAAATGGCGTTATGGACATGCATGTACTTCGTACATATGCAAATCACAAATAGGTCTTCTAAAATAACCACCTAACAGAGTAACTTTATAAGGAGTCACCTACTTTTAGGCATCAACAACGTGTCTAAATGATTGTATTTTATAATAATAATACAAATCATTTATGTGTGTAAATAGTCTCTTGTAAAATATTGACCAGCAGGAAAGTACACACATTGTTTGTATCATGCACGCTCTCGCTATGAGTGTGCACATGGGTGGAGTTTGGAAAGAGGGTAGACATTGATTATAGAATACCATAATTTATGCGCTTGCTTACAAAAAGTAGGTGTGGACTTGATTTTCTAAAATAGGCGCAGTAAACCATGTAAATGCCTTAGATGGGGATATTCAATGGTTAGTATCGTTGAATATTCCCATCTATGTCCCCTACGCACCCCGATGCTATCCAGGTAGCATCGGGGGGATGTTGGGCATTCTGAAGTGATGTGAGGAATGGTTCTAACCAGGCAGCAGTGATATTGCATGCTGCCCGGTTACCTCGGTGGCTTCCTGTCCCTGCAACGATTACCAGATATTCAATGCCGTCGCTGTGGCACTGAATATCTGGCTCAGAGGTCGGCATTAAACAGTACAGGTCCCAGGACTGAACCTTGGGAGACTCCGCTACTCACCTTCCTTTCTTCTGTGAATTCTGTTTCCCCCACCTTCTGACATCCGTCAATCAAATAGTACTGGGATGGTCCATGGGCGGAGGTAGGGAGGTCTTTAGAGTTATCTGATTAGAGATGATATTCCTACCTAGGGTTACCAGATTTTTGGAGAGTTAATCTGGGACAAGAACTACCTGAAGTGCAAGCAGGGTTCAGGAAAGGGCGAGGAATGAGAGACATCATTGCGGATGTGAGATGGATCCTTGAAAAGACTAAAGAATACCGAAAGGATATCTATTTGTGCTTTATCGACTATAGCAAGGCTTTTGACTGTGTAAACCATGAGAAACTCTGGGCCACATTAAGAAGCATGGGTATACCAGAACACCTGATCGTTCTCTTGCGCAATCTGTACATTGATCAAGAAGCAACAGTTCGAACAGAACAAGGAGAAACAGAATGGTTTAAAATAAGCAAAGGTGTAAGACAAGGCTGCATACTTTCCCCCTACCTGTTTAATTTATATGCAGAACAAATCATCAGAGAAGCAGGATTGTATGAAGACAACAGAGGTGTGAAGATTGGTGGAAGACTCATCAACAACCTTCGCTATGCTGATGATACCACATTACTGGCTGAAAGTGAAGATGATCTGAAACATTTGCTTCTCACAATCAAAGAACATAGTCTCAAAATGGGCCTGCACCTTAATGTAAAGAAGACAAAGATCATGACAACTGGCATAATCAACAGGTTCATCGTTGAAGGAGAAGAAATTGAAATTGTGAACAACTTTAACCTACTTGGATCAACTATCAATAAAGAAGCAACAAGCAGTCAAGAAATCAGACGACGCATTGCTCTTGGCAGAATGGCTATGAAAGACCTAGATAAGATTCTCAAGAGCAGAGATGTCTCTCTCCATACGAAGATTCGACTTGTTCAAGCCATGGTATTTTCAATAACATCATATGGATGTGAAAGCTGGACAATGAAAAAGATAGACAGGAAGAAAATTGATGCCTTTGAATTATGGTGCTGGTGGCGAATACTGTGTATACCATGGACTGCCCGAAGAACAAACCAGTCGGTACTAGAGGAGATCAAACCTAAGCTTTCTTTAGAAGCTCAGATGACAAGACTTCGACTTTCATACTTTGGACACATCATGCGAAGAGAGAGATCATTAGAGAAAGACATTATGCTTGGCAAGATAGAAGGTCAATGCAAAAGAGGAAGGCCAGCAATGAGATGGATCGATACAGTAACAGCAGCTACGGGTACCAGTCTGTCAACAATGAGCCGCCTGACTGAAGACCGAACACAGTTTAGGATAGCTATCCAGAGGGTCGCCATGAGTCGACTCCGACTCGATGGCACTTAACAACAACAACAATCTGGGACACCCGGGCAGAGCTGAGCTGTGCTGGGAGGGGCAGGGGTCCTCCCCCCATGGACATCTTTTCCCCAGATATTTCAAAATGACCAGTCTTAAGTAGCATTCAGTAATTTCAAATGATCAAAAAAGACAGTATCAGCTCTTTTCAAATTATAAGTGCATACGCATACATATACGCTTAAACTTTAGTTTGTACATACAGATAAATATTCTATACATTCCTAAAATCCCCCTTCTTTTTTCAGAAAAGATGTTATTTTACACCTCCCACCAGGATCGAGAAGATTGCATTGGAAGGGTATATAGGAGAAGCAATGTCCTTAGCCTCTGTCCCCACTAAATTTAGGGACAGGAGATAGTTATAGCCCATGGAGTCTGGGACGCTACCTCAAAATCAGGGACAATCCCAGAAAATCAGGGACATCTGGTAATCTTATTCAGACCGCTATCCAGGTAACAAACCGCATTAAAGTTAGGCCAAGATAAAAACATTCCTAACTTTATGCAGTTTTGCTATCAGGATAGCGATGGAAAATCACTGCTTCCTGGATGGTGCCAGTGGTCAGCACTGAAACCAGATATTCAGCATCGACTACTATCTGGATTCCACTGCTGAACATCTGGTTTCACTTTTAAACGTCACAACCTGGCACTTAAAAAAATGCCAACCTTGGAGTTTAAATATCAGCCTGTGTAGATTTAGGATGGCTCCTAAGTTCAAACAAACTTTGTCAAGGCCTCTATTTCAACTTTTTCTTGTTGGTGGGGGGTTTTTTTTGGGGGGGGGAGGTGCGATGAAACATATACACCAGCTACTGCACTGACTTTGCTTTGGCGAGAACAAGTTTGTGGAGCAGGAGACATGGAGGGCAAAATACCTTAGCTGGTCTGCAGGCTGAGGGTGAGCAGTGAAGCTCCTCGCAGTCTGGGGTCCTTTAATGCAGTCTGTGCTTTGCTGTGCAGGAGATTGGGGATATAACTTCAGGGAGGAAGCATGGTCTTATATGAGATTTACCCTTCTGGGATTTTGGGTCTTGGGTCAGTATCAGATTAACTGGAAGGCTGGTGGCTCCAAGGATCTGCTCTCCCACCACTACCCACACCCACTTTCACAAAACACCAGTCCAGAACACGCATTCTGAACCCTAAGTCTACTGAAAGCTTACACACGGGCATACCCCACTATCTCTCATCCCTTATTATCCCCCACACTCCCCATCGTGTGCTCTGTTCCATACATGCCAACCGTCTCCACCTTCCGCCTGTGTCCTCAGCAAGGCTTGAAACCACCCATCGCTCCACGTATTACCTTCTTGGTCATAGCCTCTGGAATACTCTCCCCCTGAACCTCTGAATGGAACCTTCATACAGGAAGTTTAGATCCCCGCTCAAAGCTCACCTGTTCAAGAAAGCCTTTGACCTTCCTCCCAATTAAAATAGCCAGTACTGCCTCATTAGTAAGGATTTTCCTTGCCTCACTTTCCTTTGCCCTTCCCCTTAGGTGGTACAAATGTGGATGTCTATCCTGTCTTTTATAATGGAGGTCTTTTCTTTTCTTTTATTAATTTTATGTTTGTAAACTACCTTGATGTGGAAACAAAGGGCAGCATATCAAGTTTTAAATAAACCATAAGTGGCAGAAAGTAAAACAAAACCCAATTAGTTAACAGAGTATTGAAAGCAGAATACGTACAGGCACGTTGTTTTCTCTGGGAATCTCCCCTGTGAAGGGGAAAACCCCTATCCTCCTCTTCCCCACCAAGACCTTGTGGATTTGGAGCCTGGACTCAGACGTGATCGCAGTCACTGCGCTCCTCTAGAACCTCGCCCTCCTGGTCTTCACTCCAAGGGTCATCTACTATATCCTCCTCTTCCATTTTCAGGATCTGTAGCTGCTTCTCAGTATTCAAACATTTCTTCCTCCCTCTGTTTCCCTTCGTTCCTTGCCAAACGGTGGTATTCTGGCTTGGTTAACCAAAGCCCAAATCCTGTGACATGCGGAGCCCTAAGCAACCCCTGCCGCTCACCAAAGAAGCCAACTGCTCCTCATGGTGCAATGGATTAGCCAGCCAAAGACTAAGATTGCTTTGGGATGGGTTTTTATACCAGTCCAAGCTTTTCTCTATTATGCCACTGGTGCAGAGGTTACCATACGCTGCTCTCATAGATCTCCACAGCAAACAATAATACTTACTCTGACCAGCTATTGAAGAAAACAGGGTAGGCTGGTCAAATACTGGCCAATTGACAATGCTTCCCGCGAACTGTCCACATGCTCTATGCCCGCAGCCAGGATTCATCCAAAAGTAAGACGGCGAGAGATTTCAAACAAGAGAAACCAGCTTTGAACATAGGGTCCAAAATATTTTGTACATGAGCTGGAGTGTTTCTAAAGGTTCTAGGGATGTCTCAAAGAATGAGACCGCAGCATTCTCCCATCCCTAAGTCTAGCACGTGACTGACTTGCAAACTATAATTTGCTTTCTAAGAGCAGGCCAAGAAATAGCTCTTTCAGGAATTCATTCAACAGAAGGGAATCTTTCCTGGAGCGAGCTCACCCTGACCACTGAGGGAGGCGCTGAACAAGGGCGCCCAGGAGCAAGGCGGCCTCTGTCTCTGCAGAGTCAACGGTTGTGTATCCAGCTTACTGGTCATCAGAGGAAGCAGAAGGCAGCTCTTTAACATGCTGCATGAACCCTTAGCATCAACAAGTCATACTCGGGTCCCAGAAGGGCTTTAGAGTTATTTGGGAAAAAATAATATTTATTTTATTTATCTAAAATATTTATAACCCACAGCGTCCTCCGTTCCCTGTGAATGTAGCTCTGGAAATGTCACCAGTACAGGACAGTGAGTCGAGAAAATGAACTTCTGGGTTTTGACCTGCACTCACGGGCAGTGGGCCAGACAATGTTCTTTTTTATTCATACTGAGCACAATCTCACAGAGTTGATAAAACACAGCCCCGAGATTTCGGAGGAGACCGGTTGTACGGGGGGAGTGGGGGTGGGGGAATGTTTACAAAATCTGTTGGTTTGCCGGCAGTAATTATAGTCGTCTCAAAATGAGAAGGCAAGAATGGGAAAACACAGGAAACAGGAGTTATCCGATCGCATTACTACAGCTCTGCACTCACGGTATTCTGAAATCAGGAGTCCAAATTATACACCTAGGCCATAATATTCTTCTTACATGCAAATAGCGCCCCTAAAGGTGTTAATGGACTGTATAAGCCTTTTTGAGAATTACTTTTCCCTTCTAAGGAGAAGGTGACCCAGTCTTAGCAAGAGGAGAAAAGCTTTTCTTTGTTTTTTTAAATGAGACCTCAGGGTCAGGAGGCATCCTAGCATTTCAGGATTAAACCTCCCATATTTCCCTTGTGTGTGATTTGTGAACGCAGAAAGTGGTCTGCAGGGTCCCTATTGCCCCAGCGGCAGCATAAGCCTATAATCTAAAAGACTTTTTCTCCCACTTTCTTTCTGCTGAGCTGACTGGAATAGGTGCTGAACTCCCTAGTCCGGGGGGGGGGGAGGAGGTGGTTCTGGGTGCTGGATTAAGCCCAGGACAAGAATAAAGGGGGGGGGGATGATTCCAAGGTTACCCTTTTCTTGCCTCCCAAAACAAGGTTAGGGTTGAAGAAGTCAAAGCCTAGGGCCGGTGCTGAGAGATTAGGTGTCCCAGGCGCCTGTCCTTGCCCTTACTGCCCCTGCATCTCTCCAGGAGGTCAAGGCAATAAGACAGAAGAGAAGCGCCGCACGTAAGGAAGCCTCTGAACCCCTCTGCGCTGCGCTCTGAAAGTGCAGCCAGTCCCTCTGCGAATGGAACAGGAAGTCGACATCGGAGGAGGCGGGACCAGCTGCAGCGGCGAGCGCATTTCCAATGAGGTAGGAGTGTATGGAGTGACATTGATGGAGGTGATAGAAGCAGTGCTGAATAGTGGACAGTGAACATACAGTATTTTAAATGTTTTATACTCAAAATACTTTATTTTTTTGCTATGACGGCATAAAAGCCTGAAGGCGCATCCACACAGGTCTTCTATTCTCGCGTCTCAGGATTTATTCACCCGGTCTGGGCCTTTGACCTGCAGTAAGTGCACCTGATAGGACATTTCGAGGCACGCAAGCAGCAAAAGGAATGAGACAGCTGGAGGTTCAGATGGCGAACCAGTCAGCGAGCTTTTCCTGAGGGAAAGCAAATGGTTTTCAATGCCGTGTGAAGGAATACTGTTATTTCCTAAGTTCTTTTCCTGAAATGTAGGATCAGTTTCCTGCCTTGCAC